>CM070532.1:49413152-50613152 GCA_036346145.1 Olyra latifolia
AATCGCAAACATTATCAACTGCTTCTTGCAATACTTTCTGTACACTTATCCTTGGCAAATAATATGCATATGCCAATGGGAAACAGACCTGGAAAACAGACCACGAAAATTAACATTGCTTATAAGCTTGCATATTAACATTCTAACAGCAAAATAAGTCTTTTCAGTAATATTGGGCTTACCAGTGTGGAGGCGGCGGCATGTAGGTGGCGTTCGAGCCGACCGGTGTTGGAGAGGAGCGGCGTGGAGGCAGTGTTGGAGAGGAGCAGTGTTGGAGAGGAGCGGCGTGGAGGCGGCGTTGGAGAGGAGAGGCGTGGAGGCGGCGTTGGAGACGAGCAACGTGGAGGCGGCGGCGTGGAGGCGGCATTGGAGAGGAGAGGCGTGGAGGCGGCGTTGGAGACGAGCGGCGTGGAGGCGGCGGCGTGGAGGCGGCGTTGGAGAGGAGAGGCGTGGAGGCGGCGTTGGAGACGAGCGACGTGGAGGCGGCGGCGTGGAGACGGCGCCGCGACGATGTAGGGTTCGGAGTGCGCGAGAGGTTGTAGACGACGTCCTCATGGGCGGCGGCGTCGATTTAGGGTTCGGAGCGCGCGCGAGAGAGGATTTGAGAGTTGTCTCCAAATCTCGGCGCGAAACATGTATAAAGGGTATGCCTTCAATCCCGGTTGGAGACAGCAACCGGAATTGATGGGGTATATAGTCCCGGTTGGAGAAACCAACAGGGATTGACGGTGGTTCTCAGACCCGGTTGAACACACCAACCGGGATTGATGGGCTCTCCCCGGCGCTAGAGCGCTCAGGTAGTCCCGGTTGGATACCCCAACCGGGATTGATTCCCCAAAAATATTTTTCACTAGCAACCGCCTCTGGAAATTACTCCCTCCATTCCAAAAAATAGGGTGTATTTTGACTTGAAAAAAGTCTTCCAAGACAAAACGTTGACCATTAATTTCTCTTATTATATATTGGCGATTTCTATAATATCACATTGTATTCAAAGCAATTTAAAAGGCCAACATATTGAAATAACTTTTATCCACTAAAGATGCATAACATTTGGCAAAAGATTTATATTATTTATTCCAAAAGACCAATGGCAGAATTACATAACATGCTTTAATTTACAATGTCGCATTACATAACATGTATGCTAGCGGTCATCCTCATCCTAATCTAGGCCTTGGTGCTCTAGCCAGCAGGGGCACCGGCAGTCCTCGCCGCTGAGGAAGCCAGAGGAGGGGAGGTCCTCCAACATCGCGAGGTCCCTAGCCCAGGCGGGCTCCTAAAAATTTTGTAAAAACCATAAATCGATCAACCACGGAAGAAATCAATACAACATTTTGGAAGAAATCAATTCAACAGGGCACCTGGGATGGCGATCGCGGCGGCAAAATTGCCTCCAGCTCTGCCCAGGACCGGGGCAGAGGCGGAGACGGAGGAGGCGGCGGCGGTGGTGGTGGAGGCGGTGGTGGCCGAGGCGGAGGCGGCGGCGGAGGTGGCGAGGGCAGCGGCAGAGGTGGCCGTGGCTGAGACCCCATTCGACAGGTTTTGAGGCGGCGTGGCATGGTGTATGGTTGTTAGAGAACAAGTGAGTGTCTGGAGGGACATATATAGGGGAGCTCGCACAGAAGATTAAAGGGCACGATCAATGTAGAAGAACAGTGCAGTCAACTGTCCAACTTCCAATGTAGTCAGCTCAAAAGTCATGGAGATGAAGTTAATGATGTGAAATCAATAAATACACTGAAGCAGATGCAAAATCAATAAATCAAGCAAGAAAGCAGGCAAAGTTTTGTATCGGGCATGAGGAAGAAGACCAACGGCCGGACTGCTCACATAATCCCGGTTGGGAACACCAACCGGGATTGATGGCCCATATAAGCCCGGTTGGAGAGAGCAACCGGGAATGATGGCACAAATAGTCCCGGTTGGAGACACCAACCGGGATTGCTTCTGCCAAAATAATTTGAAGTCTATAAGTTTCTAAAAAGATCATATTTCTTATATATGTCAATTTTTCATTTTTTTAATGAATTTTTTGATATTTTTATTTAATTTGTATGGTTTCGCAACAATTTTCTATAATTTTCTATGAATGTATCTGTGAATAAATGTATTAAAATTTGTACAGTTTATACATATCCCACAGGGTTACCGCAAAAGATAATTTCTAATTAACTAATTAATTTAGACGGCGGCGTCGTCATCATCCTCCTCCTCCCACAGATCGTCGTGGTCGTCGCCATCGTCCTCCTCCTCCTCATCCTCCTCGACGACGTCCTCCTCGTCGAAGTCGTCCTCGTCCTCGTCCTCGTCGGACAGTTCGTCCGACATGGAGAACTCCGCCGGGTAGAAGACGGACTCCTTCCTCGGCTTGCGACGCATGATGCGCTTCCAAGGGGGAGTAGCGTCGTCGGAAGACGGCCACGGCGGTGGATGAAACGGCGGTGGCGGCGATGGAGGCACACCCGCAGGTAGGGCAGACATCGGTGGTGGTGGGGCGGCAGTGGAGGCAGAGGCGGCGGTGGGGGAAGAGGCGGGGAAGCCATGGATCGATACACAGAGGAAGAGGAAGAGGCAGAGGCACGTGGCAGAGGAGGACGAAGAGGCAGCGGAAGATCGTCGGTTTTAAAGAAGAGGCAGAGGAAGACAAAGAGGCAGATGAAGAGGCAGAGGCGGCTCGTCGGTTCGCGCCAATATTGCGTTGTTTGTATTCCCAATAGTACCGGTTGGATACACCAACCGGGATTAATGGTACATCTAGTCCCGGTTGGATACACCAACCGGGATTGATAGCCACATAGTTCCGGTTGGAACCACCAACCGGGATTGCTTTTCCTAAAATTGTAGTCACGGACATGTGGGCCCATCTCTTGTGGGTCCCATATGTCAGTGGCAGTAATTTGCTATAAATTACTCAAAAATTATATAAAATTGCTGGAAACCTATACAAATTAAATAAAAATATCACAAAAATCATAAAAATGTGAAAAATTGAGTGTATTTGTATGGTTTCCCAACAATTTTCTATAATTTTTTATGAATGTATTTGTGAATAAATGTATTAAAATTTGTACAGTTTATACGAAATAGTACAAGGCTCAAAAAAATGTGAGGACAAATCTTATGGGTCCAAATATATATATATTATAGAAAATGTACATATATTTGTAATATATATTACACAAGAGGCAGAGGCACGCGACCTCTGCCTCTTGTAATTTCTCATTAATTTTTCTACATTTTTTGATAAATGTGAAATTATCAAAGATTTACTACAAAATGTAAAATTATCAAAGATTTACTCAAAATTTTGTGAACTTTTTAAAACATAAAATGTTATCTATTTATTAAAACACTAATGCTGCTGTCATAACAAAATAGCTTGAAATTCCAAAATAGCAACTATTTTGTTTTTACAAGTGATCCTTCATTATGATCGTGACGTACATAGGGAGCTTCCTCCTCATCATTGAGGGTACTAATATCTACATATACCGAGAAAGGCGGCAGCTCGTTGAACTGATTATACTCTTCTTCGTCTGTGACGCCCTCAACTCTGACAATCCTTCTTTTACCTAGAAAAACCACGTGGAGCCTTCACTAATCGCTACCGCTATCCTTATCCTTCTGCCGTTTGTTTTTGTCCCATCAAAATTAACACGATTGCTCCGTAACGAGTGCTTCGGATTGAGGAACCTACGGTGGCCCATGTACATAACCTTTCGAGAATTTGTTAGGTACTTAATGTCCGTATCCTCTAAGCACTCGATGCAGGCTTTATATCCCATGATAGATAGGCCTGACAGGTTACCAAGCGCATGCCAGTCGTTGATGGTTACGAGTAGCAATGCATGGAGGGTGAAATAATCTCTTTTGTACTCATCCCATACACATACACCATCGTTCCACAGTGTTAGCAGATCATCAACCAAGGGTTTGAGGTACACGTCGATGTCGTTTCCAGGTTGCTTCGGGTCTTGGATAAGCAATGACATCATAATGTATTTTCGCTTCTGACACAGCCAAGGAGGAAGGTTGTAGATACATAGAGTCACGGGCCCAGTGCTGTGACTACTTCTCATCTCGCCGAACGGATTCATCCCATTAGTACTCAACCCAAACCTTATGTTCCTCGAATCCTCAGCAAAGTCTGGGTATTTTCTATCTACTTTCCTCCATTGCGAGCCGTCAGCAGGGTGCCTTAGCCTTCCGTCGTCCTTATGATCTTCTTTGTGCCAGCACATCATCTAGGCATGCGCTTTGCTCGCAAATAAACGCTTCGACCGGGGATTATAGGGAAATACCACACCACCTTAGCAGGGGGTCTCTTCTTCTTACGCTGCCCCTCTACCTCACTTGTGTCATCACGCCTGGTTTTAAACCGAGAAGTTTTGCACACTGGACAAGCTTCCAACTTCTCGTACTCATTGCGATAAAGGATACAATTGTTACGACATGCATGTATCTTCTGTACCTCCAACCCCAATGGACAGACAACTTGCTTGGCGTCGTACATAGTTTCAGGCAACGTGTTACCCCCTATAAGCAATTTCTTTATCAAGCATAACAACTCATCGAATCCCTTATCAGACAAACCATTGGTCGCCTTCCATTGCATCAGTTCTAGTGTAGTACGCATCTTTTTGTGGCCCTGTCGGCAGTTTGGGTACAACAGTGTCCCATGGTCCTCCCATAAGCGCTGGAACTTTTCATAATGCCTTTCATCGGTGTATTCTCCCTCTTCATCAAGCAGCATCTGCTCTAGGTCATCATCGCAAAAATCACCCATTGTATCTTCGAAAGCACCGTGTTGGCCATCGTCCGGGATATTGTTGTCCACCTTTTCTTCTTCTTCTTCACCATCTTCCCGTATAATCTCTTCTTTACCGTGCTTGGTCCAAGAGGTATAGTTTGGCATGAAACCTCTTGAGAACAAATGAAAGTGAAGGTGACTAGTGTTTGGCCACTCCTTCTCATTGCTGCAGTCTATGCATGGACAACATATGTAGCCTGACGTCGTGTATGCATCGGCCGCATGAAGAAATGCTTGCAAACCCTGCAAGAACTCCGGGGAGCGTCGGTCCATGTACATCCATCGTCGGTCCATCTACATTATGTTACATCAAGGTAATTGTTAGCTCATTCTCCAAAAATTAATTATTGATCATTTTCCAAATTCCAGAAAATTAAATTCTATAAAATGATTATTTACGCCGATATTGCAACCTACATAAAAGAATTGATCTATGAATCTATGTATCGAAGTCTAGATTCAAAATTCTTCATCCGTCAATAGGACAAAACCTAGATTACACCTTCAATGCGAGATACATCATAATCCCACAAAAAATCTCACAAAAGATTGAGCTAGATCTTTACATTCATAATCTTTCAATGATCATTGCAAAAGATCAAATTTTCTTCATTTTTCAAGCAAAGAAGAAGCTTCATTGAACATATTTTTCTATAAAATGACCGGTATTAAAAAACTATTTAAAATTTTATGTGGCAAAATTTATTCCTACCGACGGGCAAATTGCATCAAATATTTATCATAGCAATTCTTATTTTAAAGCCAACTATAAACTTAAAATAAATTTATTTCATTACATATTTTGCAAAGAACTATATTTTCATACAATTTTTCTATAAAATGATTATTTGCTCCGGTATTCATACTTGACAAGTTATTGCAACCTACATAAAATAATTGATCTATGAATTGATGTATATCGAAGTCTAGAGACAAAATTCTTCATCCATCGATGGGACAAAAACGTAGATTACACCTCCAATGCGAGATACATCATAATCCCACAAAAGATTGAGCTAGATCTTTACATTTATAATCTTTCAATGATCATGGCAAAAGATCAAATTTTCTTTATTTTTCAAGCAAAGATGAAGCTCCATTGAACATCCAATGTAGTGAGGAATGATGCACTAACCTTGATTAACTTGGTTTGGATTAAAATGACCAAAAGTTTAAAATTTTAGCAGCACCTCCCCTTTCTTGAAGCTCTTGGCCGCCGGCGGTACTGTTCTTGATCGGGTAGAGTCGGGAGTCGGGACTGTGAGAGGAAGAAAGGGGAACAAATATGGCATACTAATCCCGGTTGGAGACACAGACCGGTATTGCACCTGCCTTCTCGCTTGCAACAGGAGTTCAAATATGGCATACTAATCCCGGTTGGGCACAAAGACCGGTATTGCGCCGCCTTCCCGCCTACAACAGGAGTTCAAATATGGCATACTAATCTCGGTTGGACACATAGACTGGTATTATGCTTCCTTTCCCGCCCGCAGGCCATTGTGGGACCATCAATACCGAGTCATAACACAAACCGGGATTGATGGTGTAACATCAGTCCCGGTTGGTGTTTCCAACCGGGACTGATCCCGACCCGTGCCCCAACTAACGTTCAACCGGGACTGTTGTGAATGTCAGTCACGATTCATGTCTAACTGGGACTGATGAGCCGGTATTAAACGCCAATTCTCTAGTAGTGGTTGTCGGCGATTTAATCCGATCAGTTTAATGCATTGTGTCATTCTCGGTAAAGAAACCCAACTATTCGATTTTCATATTTGCACTATCTATAGCGATAGTGTAACAGACTAACAGCCCTAATTTAGCCATTAGAATCTAAGCATGTATATAGTTATCATTTCTTTTAAATCTCTTTTTGTATAAGTTTTTTTGTAAGTCACTAATATATACATATATATATATATATATATATAGAGAGAGAGAGAGAGAGTTGGGCTACGGTGCTTCGCGAAGCATGGAAGACGCCATGCTTCGCGTCTAATTTGAAAAATCCGAGGCTCAAATGACCGATCTAAACCATACATCTTAATCTTCTCGTTGAAATCTCTTAGACGACCAAATTTCATATTTTTTGATTTTTTCTTGCTATTTGTTTTGTATTTTTGAAAATCACCAATCTAATTAGTTGTGAAGCGTCCAATTTGCTGGTTTTCAAAAATACAAAACAAATAGTAAAAATTTAAAAAATACAAAATTTGGTCGTCTAAGAGATTTCAACGAGAAGATTAAGATGGATGGTTTAGATCGACCATTTTAGCCTTAGATTTTTCAAACTACATATATATTATATATATATATATATATAGTTGGGCTATGGTATATATATATATATACGGAAGATCTTATGCTTAGCGTCTAGTTTGAAAAATCTGAGACTCAAATGACCGATCGAACCGTCCATCTTAATCTTCTCATTGAAATCTCTTAAGCGAACAAATTTCGTATTTTTTGAAATTTTTTATTTATTTTGTATTTTTAAAACCAGCAAATTGGACGCTTCACAACTAATTAGATCGGTGATTTTCAAAAATACAAAACAAATAGCGAAAAATTTAAACAAATACGAAATTTGGTTGTCTAAGAGATTTCAACGAGAAGATCAAGATGGACGGTTCGGATCGCCATTTGAGTCTCGGATTTTTCAAACTAGACGCCAAGACGACGCCTTCCGTCTTCACCAACCAGAAATCAACTCTATATATATATATATATATATATATATATATATAGGAATAATACATAAGGCTCCATGGAGCCTAGGCTCCACCCTCATCCACCGTTGATTTATTGTCGATCAGATTGTACTTTAGCGGGTCTCTCGAGCACTATACCCATCAAACACTTAAATGGAAGCTATACCATTAATACCCTATAATTCCTCCAGAATTCCTCCAGTTATATCATTTCTTTCTTAATTTCAGTCATTAATCCCCCACTCTCACCATTTTCCCCAACCAACCTCCTGTCTCACGCACCTCCTCAGATCTGAACCAACCGGTGATGCATCCATCGATGGTGCTCCTCCAATCTCCACGGCACCGCCCGATGTTGGCATCCACAGCACCATTCTGCTCCAGCCTCCACGGCGCCACCCGACGTCGGCATCCACGGCGTTGCTCCAGCCACATCCTCAGTTGAGCTGCCCTTCCCCGGCTCAGATCTGCAGCGGCGTGGGCGTCCCCGGAGGCTCCAGATCCACGATCTTTGTGGACATGGCCGTTGGCTCCCTTCGTCGGCCCACGGCGCTCGCCGCCTCTTCCGGCGATCTCCAAGCCTGCATCGTGGTCCGGCGATCTCCTGCATCGCGCGCCGTTGGCCACCAGCGTCGACGGCACCCCGACCATACGACGGCATTAGCCGCTGGCCTTCACCCCCCGCCGTCGTTCCCGGTGCCGTCCCGGCCTCCACTGCCGTCTGCCGTGCTGCGATATGACGTAAAGTCAGCATGTTCAAGCTCGGCGACTTCGTGCCAGCGGGGTGCTCTACATGATGTCTTCGGGATAGTGCTCTTCTATGGTGCCACCTCCGCGGAGTCTGTGCTCCACGAGAACCTATGCTTCCAGCCACGGGGCTTCACATTCGTCTCGCCGGACCTGATGCACCACATGCTCTACAAGGACGGATGCTGATGCACTGCATGCTCTGCATTAGTTTCTTGCATCATTAGTTCTAATATATATATACACATATATGTGTGTGTGTATGCTTATTTTTGAAAAATGAGCACTAATATCTCTAATGTTCTAAAATTTTATCCTATCCCTCTAAGACCAAGAAATTGCAAATTATTAGGATTTAAATCTCTCCCTTTATATCAAATTGGGTAATTTGTCACTTAATTAAATTTTCACTTATTAAAACCTAATTAGTATGTAATCTTTTGGACCAATCCTCTAATTCACAATTTGAAATGTGGAATCATTCATTCCCCAAATCACTTATCCCATTTCTAACTATGCCACATATACATATGAATCAATAATTCAAATTCAATTTGAATTGCCCCTCTAGGAACAAACAAATTCAAACCCCAAATTTGAGTTTTTCTGCCAAATGGACTTGCCTAATTGGGCACAACCCATTTTTGGGCTTGGGCCACTCAGCCGGCCCAGCCAGGCCAACCGACCACACCTGGCCAGCCGAGCCAGCCGGCTCTCTCCCCCATCTTACCCATCGGCTCTCTCTCCCTGGCTCACTCCGTCGCACCCTCTTATGTCCGCTGGTCCGTACGTCGTCTCCCTCTTCGCCGTGCTGTTGAGCACGCCTCTTGCGTGCCTCGCCCCATGGCGCGCTCGCCTTGCCTCGCTGCGCCGCCTGCGCTCACGCATTGGCCGCACCACTACCGAGACTACGCCTACCGCTGCAATGCCGTCCCAGTGGTCGCTTGCCACTGCCTTGTCCCCCTCTCGTTTGCTCATAATGTCCTTGGTCATGCCACCCGCAGCTGAGCTGCTATGCACATGCTCTCCCCACCGCAATGCCACTGCTCACTGCTGCTGCGCCACCTGACAGTCCCTGTCCACTTCTGCTTGGACTTGCCCTCTCCCTCACTCGTTGTCTCGTCGCTCCACCCATTGCACAGCCCCTCACCCCTCGGCCTCGCCCTTATTAGCACGCCCCACACCTCTGCCTCCTTTCTCGCATGCACTTCAGTCACCAGACTCTCTCACTGCAAAATCACTCCTAGAATCACTACCCTCACACTCTTCCATCCTCTAGTGTGCTCCTGCCACGCGCGATCTAGCTCTAGCTTCGCGTAGCTCGTCGGAGAGCTCAGTCGCCTCCGCCGGCTAGTTCCACCCCCTTTTCTATTTCTTCCTCTCCAGTATGTCCCCCTCTGATTCCTCGTGTCTGGAGTATCTCCAAGACACCCTTAACATTTCCCTAACTCAATTTTGCAAGATCTCTGCTGGAGTTTCCCGTTCCAATGATTGGTTTCGGTTTTCGTCTAGCCCCTCACCGTCAACTCACTCCGACCCTTCGCCGGCCCAATCACCCGCTCGATGAGTACCCTCTGGTCTCCCTGGTACTCATACGAGCCTTGGCTAGACCTATGGCAGGCTGTATCGCCGTTGCCATGTTTCCACGTAGCTTCCCACCACCTCCACCCTTGTCGCCGCTGCCTAGACTCATCGTCGGTGAGATTTCTGGCAACACATCCGAGCTAGATCCACCCTAGACCCCTAACGAGCTTGATCACCGTTCCTTAGGCCCTGTAGCCCACCAAACCAGCACTGGAACCTCGCCGAAGCTCAGCCGGAGGACCACACACAACGCATGGTTCACATTTACCATGAACCATGCTACTGACACATGGGACTTGTGTGTCAGGGGGAGGTTTTCGTTTTAATCTCTCGTGAGAGAGAACGTCCATCACTGACAAGTGGGGCCTCGGACCCACCCATTAGAATTAGTTGAGGCGTACTTCTTGGAATGCGTCTTCTTCCCTCGAACATGCCTCCGCGCTAATGCGCTCGCCACGCAGGCCGCCCGTGGGCCAGATGGGCCGCGCGCACTTGCCTCACCACCGATTGGCACAAATAGGATTTTTTAGCTTTTATGAATTTAGATAATCCAGTAAATAATTTAGGTTATTAAAAATAGTAAATAGCTATCATAAATTATGGAAAATTCTAGTAAATACCAGATAGCAAGCTAGATCTAATAAAATTATGATTAGGTACAATAACCCAAATTAAACCTCTGTTTAATCCAGAGACTCCTTTTAGGGTATTTTATAAATAGCTTTTCTATTTATTTTAATTATTTATTGAGCTCCTAAAATCATGGTAAATTTTCAGTGGAACCCAAATAGGGATTAGGAATTAATTCAATTTATTATAAGATTTTAGCACCATTATTGCTCTTTGGACAAATTAAAATAGGAGTTTAAGCCCTTTTTCCTTCTCGCAAAAATCGCGAGTTGCAGAGATGAGAACCATGAAAAGCAAGATCCTGAATAAGAAAACAGAAACCGTTTTTTTAATTTCGAATTAAAGGTTCTTGTCTTGTGGGGAACGATGCACAAATTTTTCACTAGTTATTCCAGATGCTCGCCAAATATAAAAAAATCCATAGGTTATTTGGATTCCTCGGAAACCGCCACCTTCATCACCATTCAATATTTCTTGCCCTACTATTGGCCAAACTACCTGAGCATTGGGTCCAATGTGAGTAGGATCGCTTAGCCATGCTTCATAATTGGAAAAACGGGCACCATGGAAGTACATGCCACTCAACCAAAGAAAGATAATAGAGAGTTGACCGAAATGAGCACTAAAGACTTTTCGAGAGATCTCCTCCAAATCATCGGTATGACTATCGAAATCGTGAGCATCAGCATGTAGGTTCTAGATCCAAGTGGTAGTATCAGAGCCCTTAGCTATTGTTCTTGAGAAATGGCCGGGTTTGGCCCATTCCTCAAAAGATGATATATTAATAATGTAGTAATCAAATCTGATTAATGTAAAATATTAAATGGACTCAATTAATTCCCAAAATTTTATAGAAACTTTACCAACACCAAAATAATTTATTAAAATATTGAAACTTGGTTTAGCATGTTATTTATACATAGATGCTTAAAAAGGTATTTAAAACCATTTTTCTTAGGAATTATCTTTTGCTGTTAAAATTAACTTAGTTAATTATAACACTGTGGCAGCAACTCCCTAATAAGCTCTTGGAAATACTTCAGACAAAAGTATTTTAAATCTACATACTATTTTTGGGTACTATAATTAGGGTACTTATTGCATCATCATCATCATCATACATCAATTCGCTATCACTCACACCGGATATCCATTTGTAGAATTATGAACCTAATTAGACTTAAGGAACTTCCTTGATACATAAGAAAGTATTGTTACAAGCAATTTATCACTATTTACCGATCGCTAGACTAAGCGTCATGCATCATTCCTTCTCATTGCACTCCGTTGTTTATTTATTGTTCGTCGAAATCATTCCGTTATTAGACACTGAGGAGCCCGTAGGACCCTTCGACGAGCAGCAAGAAGACCCCCATTACACATAGGATCAAGGCGAGTTAACATTCAGTTAGAACATATTGCTACCCAATTTTCTAAAGTATTTCATTTAAAATATTAAATTGCATGCTCTTTAAATTATGGATGCATACTTGTTAATCATGATATATCATGCCTTTTCAATTGCTTATTATCGTTCCACCATGAATGATCTTGTTTTGATGATATCATTCCTTGTTTGATTTTCCTAATGATTGTCTTGATGATCATCCCTTGTTAGCCTGGTTAGGGTAAAATAATATGATTTAGACTCTTAAGTTTTGATTAAAATTGCTTAAACATTGCTCATGTCTAATTAATAGTTTTAGATTTAGTCGCCTTAGAACAGTGAACCGACATTCACTGGACATGATTACACACTAAAACTTGATCATTGGAACTTAGGCCTGGCATGCCAGTGTGGATGTGGTTGTGACATGCAGACGTGGTCCGGCCTGATGATAAGGTTGTTTGGAGTAGCTAAGGCTACATGGTGTTGAGAAAAGGGCTATCAGTTCACAGATGGTATAGACAGCAGCGCGGAGTAACATGCATAGCTGCCAAGCACTGGCACTTGCCTACTGGAGGTGGTTCCAGTACATTGTGTGCGCGACACACGGAGGAACGATAGCGGAAGAAGGAAGTGGTTATGGTTAAGTGTGGACTGGCCGGATTCGAAACCAGAGAGTGGACCAAATGGGCGTGCAGAGAGGCATGCAACAGGAAGTCGCTGACCAGTTGCTCACGAGAATTGGTTTCTAACACCACAACACGTAGCCATCGTGTAGTAGTGTGGATATAGGGCCCAGTGGTAGCAAGAGTGTACCATGGCAACCTCAGTCCGAGAGGAAGATAGGATCATGTCGTCAACCACGGGATGATCTAGGTCCTATTTCACCAAGAGCCGTGACTCTAGGGTGGACTTGGCAACCCAACTAGAAAAGACCGGGCACCTCATGGGAGTATGACTCACAACAAGTGTGCCTCACCCGGAAGATAATGGCAGGAGTAAGGTGGAAGTGTAGTATGAGAATGATGTGAGGTATGAGAATGAGAAATAAACTCTGAATCCTTGATTAGTAGAACTTTGAGATAAATTGCTAGGTCATATATTTTGGTTTAAACTTACTTTCTGCAACTGAACAAACCCCAACCTTTTCCTTGAAACGACTATCACTAAATGCAATAGGTTGGGTGTTAACTCGCCGTTGTCATTTGCATTTTGATATTTGGATTTTTATTCTTAAGACTATTGGGCCAATGTGCCGGGTTTATAACATTTATTAGCCTTCAAGCTTAACTCATGTTGTTAATTTAATTTAAAGTTTTCCGCTTGTATAAAATGATTCGGCAATGTAAATAGTATGTATTACTGTACTGATCTAGAGACTAGTGCAAATCATGTGGTGGGAAAGGTAGGGCCCACAGATAGCTAAAATTCACACACTACTTCTCATTCAAGAATGGCGTAACTATTCGAAGGAAAGCATAAAAAACACTTAAAGCGTAGTGTTGTATTAATGTTTGTACGTACGTATATAAGGAATCAAGGTATGTACACAACTGAAAAAGAATATGCACCTAAGTAACAAATAAACCCCGTGTTTCTTTGTAACATCACAATAATGTGATTATATACACTTGTTCCTGAATAGGATCGATGTATAAGATACAGGCTCATAGTTAAGAGTTCTCATTGGCAGAACTGGGAGTTTTGAGAGATTGGTTTGGTTCTTTAATTTGAGGCAAAAAGGCTGTCAGGCCGAGATTCAGCATTAGAATTCTGACATGAGTAACAAACTCCCCGCCGGTGCTTAGATGCTTAAAGTGGAAGCCAGCCCCACACTGAGGTGCCATGTAGCAAATCATCTCCATCCATACATTCAGGATTATCTCCCATGGATCAATTGCTTCTTTAAATTCCAGAAGTCTGGTGGCAAGCCTGTGAGCGCGAGGTAAGACTGGCACGTCAGGGAATACCTCAAGACGACGGAAATTTCTTATGTGTTCTTCAGCTAGATCATCTTCCTTGCCACCTTTGTCACGTATAATTTTGACAACGTTGCAATTCTCTAGGGCTTGCTGGCCACCAACTATTTCTACTTCAAGAAATTTTGCAACTTCTCGTCGAGCCATCTCGAGCACAAAATGGCCATCGTTGCCGATCAAGATTCCATGCTTTGAAGCAAGGTACACGATATAATTGGATAGCATTCTGCTTGGACCCCTGTACCGAGAATTGCATACCTCATCATCAAAATAGCATATGTCTGTTGCTATATGCCAAATAAGGATGCTGGATAGAAAATCCACATGCTCAATGGTCTTAGAGAATAGCGCCTCAGCAGTTCTTTCTTGGTATTTGCTCTGGATCTCCCACTTCGCCCACTGGCCACTGAACTTGGTAAACTCCCAATCATCTACATGTTGGCTGTTTGCTATGTGTAAAAGTTTATCAAGGAGGAGCTCCTTCAACTCTGAGGAGACATGGACATGTGTAGTGTCACGGTTGATGCCAGCCCACTGCATGATCCGCCCCAATAGACCAGCTTGTTTTTCTAGTATACACCCATTGATGATGTTGTATTGCGCAAGCTTTTCCGACCACTGACATTTAATCTCTGGATGAGCAAACTTGACTATGCTGAAGATTGTGGCTCCATGGGGAAAATTACCTTTCACTGTTGTAAGGTATGCCCAGTATGATGATATGACAATAATGTTAGAGAATATCTCCAATGTGATAGCTCCAATCAGCAATATGTACGACACAACAATGTCAGCCCTACTAGACTTGGTAAGGAAACCATTTATATCAGCCCTCACGAACAGTGTCAAGGCTGCAGCTGTTAAGCCAAGCGTAATAAGCCGGGGAATCCAGCTGACTATTGGGCTGAGGTGGCAGTGACGTGTTCCAAGCTTGGTATAATAGTAGTCATAGATGAGAGAGAGCTGAACCTCAACCAACTTATAACAACTGTGAACTCGGTTTTTATTGCATAGGAACTCTTCAGAAAAAATGATTTTTTTATCACGTTTCAAAGAAGGCATCGTGTCCATTAGAAATGCCATCCATCTTTTGAAACCGTGACCAGCCAACCGAACAAATTTTGCATAAGTTGGTTCCCTCTCCAACAATTTGTGTATTTCAGAAAGATAGGCGTATGTATTAATCTTGTGGACGTCGGACACATCAAAACTAGCTCCAGGAGTTGCTGCCTTGGCAGCAGTCATGAGTGCCCATGTTCTCTCAGCATACCTGACAGTACCGGAGATGAACATTAGCACTACAGGAGCGACAAGCTGCTTGCCTCCCTGCCACTGTTTGCTAACGACATAGATGGCCATCAGCACCTGTGTCGCGAGGCTCAGCAGATGCCTCTTCCACAGCATATTGTCCTCCATGGAGAAAGCCGTGATCGTCTCCTGCCCACCAAGGTGGAGCAACATGAATGGGGCCCAGAAGAGGACGAGCCTATGCTGCAGGCCATTGGTGTGAAGCGTGAGGTGTCCAAGGACAAAGATTGCAAGGGAATCAGCCGACACATAGGCGAGCCATAGGAGCACTCGCAGAGCAGTGGAAACGGTACGCTTCCTAATACCTGAGAAAAAAAGAAGGAAGGCCTGCAAGGCAAAGCTCACAAGCACCATGAACTGGATCTGCCATTCATTCAAGAGCTCTTGGACACGGGCCATCGACCTGACCAGCACAGAAGCAAAGCAGTGCGTTCAAAATGAACTTATTTTATGATTTCCCCCTTTTGACATAAGATAAAGTTTGACCAATTTCTGTTGAAATAAGCTTATGTAACAATGCAAAAGTTCTGGAAGACATCTGGTTTGTATCCAAATATGCCCCAAACTACCTTACCAACCACTGGCACGCCAATAAATTAAACTAGTATTAGTAATCTGGATAGAATATAGTTAAACATTTGAAGTAAACAATCCCTATCCAAATTTGGTTAAATTTTGGTAAGGCAAGGATTGACAAATTTTGGATTAAAGCATCCACAATTGCTCTGTTTCGATTTGAAATAGCTGGGACTTTTTACCTGCGTTGATGTTGCCGGTGATGCTAGGGGTGCTGCTGGAGACGCTTTGGGTTTCCTAACGGGTACAGCTATCCAATAGATCAGAGAGGATCCTAGAAAGATGCAAGAGGCGTCGACGACGGCTGGTCGGCGGTGATAGGTGACGGATCGGCCGCTCTTGGCGGAGAGGAATATGCTAGGCTGGCTGGTGGGTTGGCGTGGGATCGGCGACGAGGACGAGACCGGCGGCGCGTGAGATTGAGGCGATGCAACGGCGGGGAACCTCGGGGGCGCGAAGAGCGGCGCAGCGGCGGCGACTTGGAGAGTTGGAGCTGCCAGCCCGGTCTGTGAAATGTGGAATCATAGGGGGAGAGGCATCTATTCTTTTCTTGATAGGGACGGCTGTGCTCGGTAAGAGGATTAATGTGATGTTGACATCAGCCGGATCTGTAGCGAACTGGCGACTAGGGCTGGTACTTTAGTTCGTAGCTCGCGAGTTACTCGTGAGCAGCTCGGGATTTAGCTCGGCTCGAGCTCGGCTCGTTGGCTAACGAGCACGAGCCGAGCTTTTTTTCTAGCTCGGTAGAAAAACGAGCCGAGCCGAGCCAGCAGGTAGCTTGCTCGTGGCTCGCTCGTATATAGTCCAGTTTTTAAATATCTTCTATATTGCATGTATAATATATGTTGTAGTAGATTTTTATCGATAGGTGTTGCATGTATATTTGTATACTTATATAAAATAGTTGTAATTTTAATCTCTTCTAGACAACGAGTCAATGATACTTGGATCTCTTTACTGTCTCGAACACTATTCTACTTATTCTGTCAATAATAGTCTGGCTCGCGAGCTAGTAACGAGCCGAGCCGAGCCAGCACCTGGCTCGCTCGAACTCGGCTCGTTGCCACCCCTACTGGCGACCCCAAGCTTATGAATTTCAGATTTGCTATTAATCGGTAACCTGAAATTTTTTTAATTTCAATCCATTTTGTGATCATCCGATTTGTTTTGAGATCTACGCTGCTATAGCCAGAGATTAATGGTGCACAACTGCTATCGGGTTCAAACCCAATTCAGTCTCTTCCTCGCATTCACTGTCTCTTTCTTCATCTCACATTCTCAAAGGCTCACTGCTATCGCAATTTTTTTGTTGTTAGGATCGATGCCCATCAACCCCCTTGCTTCTCTCCTTTTCTTTTTGATTCACCGGAAGGGAGTAGTGATTTGGAGGCCATGCCAGCAGCGACGGTGACGAGTACAAGTCACCGGTAGCAGTGGCAAGCATGGATCTAATCGGGGAGTGTCAAAATGGCTCCGAACAACATGGGTGATGGCAACAAGCACGGCTAGCAACAACGGGAGCTGGTGCATCCAGAGTTCAAGGATGGCACCGTCTACTAGATATGCCTAGCCCTCCCCTAAATCATCCTCTCATTTGTCTGAAATGTTGTGTAGTCTAACCCAATTTGAGTTTTTTTGTCATTACGATCCTGGCTCTTCGATAGGTAGTGAAGCAGGAGGATAGGAATGTCTTTACTGTGGTGTTCGATGGTTGCTTGTTGTTTTGTTGATTCAACAACTTCCTGCCTGGTTTGGAATGTTATACGTACTTATGGATTGAACTGCTATGTTGTTTAGGATGTCTACTACTACTAAATATTTTGAAAACAGAGCAGAGGCAGCGGCTCTCAGCGATGCATGCTAGGAATTGGCAGTGGATCCATCAGGATGCTACAAGCCTCCAATAACTCATATTGCTGCATTTTTCTAGGTACTCATTATGCACTGGGTTATCTTTTTCCTTGCATATAATTTTGTATTTTGAGTTCCTAAAAGGTCATGATTTTTTATGCTGACCATTTTGTGCTACTCAAACCCAATTTGCCTATTCTTTTTGTTGCGGATGGGTTAATGTACTTCCCTCAAACCCAATTTGGGTTTTTGTTGCAAGTAAGCAAATGCAAGTTTTGGGGGCATTGTTTCTAAACAAAACGCTTTAGGGGAAATCATCAGCAACATATTATGAAGTATAATTCATTCTTGTCATAGGAAGGCAAACAAAAACAACAAAAACCAGTTTTTTGTCGGATTATATGCTACTTAGATTAAAGCAAGTATATAGCTCTGTTTTTTAAGAGCTATAAGCGTTTAGTCATGTAGCATGGAGTTAGAAGAATTTTGTTTTGTATTTTGTATGAAATATGATTGGTTTTCTAACAAGGAATTAAGCACTGCCGATCAGTTTTTTGCAACATGAGTTGTTGGTTTATGGGAGATTTCATTAATGATGGAATATCTCATAATAAAGTCATATGTTACTTTTGCACGACTTGTCGATACTAGTTTGTCTTGTTTTCTAACAATGATTCTAATTTTCCCAATCTAGCTATAGCATTTGTGTCATCAGACCCCAAAAATATTTAGTTTTTTTCTTCTTTTCCATCATCTAAAAAAACCCAATGTCGATGATTGGGAAATTTGTTTCTCGTCGAGCTTACTTCTTGAATAAGCGATCAATAAGGCCCCTTTTCGTAGATGTTTAACTTTAGGGATGCAGAAGGATACCCAGGACACAGGACGGAGGACAAGATCATTTTATCCTGGTTCAGACCTGTCATGATGGAGATAATGACCTACTCCAGTGCTTGTGTTGCTGTATGCGAATGTGTCTTACAAAAAAAGCTCTCCCTCTCTCTCTCTCTCTCTGTGGTTGGAGAGAGTATTTATACTACCATACTAGTGTCATGACTCAACAAACTAACTTCATCATTTATGGACGGTTACAGGTAATAATGGGATTAACACACTCTAATTCCTCGTTAAATGTTGTGCCAGACATGCGTCGTGGCCAACGGCATGGAGATCGTGGACAACGTGGGTGCCTTCTTTAGAATGACGGTTACACCTAGGCAGGGAATTCCTAGATGAGTGTATTTGGTTATATCACATGCTGTATGCCCTTGTACGAGTATGTATGATTGTACCTGAGCATATATGCTCGAAGAGTACGTCAAACCCTTACTAGTATGGTAATGCTCGTATAGGCATGACTTTGTTGACCTACGGGGTTCTTCTCGAGCATGACTTTGAAAGACAATTTTAGGGTGTCATAAACTATCTATGCAGGGCAATTATGTAATTTTAATATTTTAGCCAATCCCTAATAGCTAGCCCCTAAGACTCAAGTGGAAAACTACTTAGCTAGGCCATTCCCTTAAGCCTTTTGACTCAATGGAGGGATTGGTGACTTGCAACGCATCATTGTTGCAACATTCGAGCATGTATGCTCATAACCGAGCACGTATGCTTAGGGATGAGCTGGCTATCGGGCTCACGAGCATCCCCTCAATGCTACGGTCATGGGGTAGCTTGGTGCCGTCAATTCCCAAAATATGTCACATGTTGTGCCACCTTTACTGGGACCCACTGGCCTTGTACGATCTAGGGTTAGCTGTCCACCCTCTTGGCCGCTACCCCTTGGTTTGCTAGCTTCTATATAAGCCACTAAATCATATTTTCTTTCTTAGGTTTTGCTTAGATTAATCTGCCATTGTAGTTTTGTCGTTTATCGGTTTGTAGAACCTCTACTTGTGAGCTTCATCGGTAATCAGTAATATTTAGATTGCATCTACCGTGTTCTTTCTTGTGTTCTCGATTTGCATGCAGGGAGAAGCTTTCGCGGCGAGGTCAGTGGTGTCTTGACACGGTTGATAACCAACGGAGCCACCGTGCCTCATCACTTTTACAAATCTATAGTTAATTTTTATATTTGGTCACGTTGATTTAATAAGTTAGGAAATACTATATCTAGAATATGCACGTTATAAGTTACATTTTGTTTGCAATGAAACTACACTCTTATGTAATCTGCACTTTTTATTTTAGCTTTGGGCAATTTTTTAGATTAAATGATTTTCTTACAAAGTTCACCAGACTCTCATATTTTTCCATTTGTCATCAGAATTTCAGTCGAGCAACACTTTGTTTGACTTTATTCTTTTTTTTTTCTTTAGGGGATGTGCAACAACATAGAGTTCATATTCTATTTTAGCTATATCAACCTGTCGAATGTGCTCACCTTTCTGCTTCTGTCTCTCTCCTCATCTGTCAGGACTGCTATTGTTCATCATATGTCACCTCGTATTTCTTGAATTATAAGGCTCTTTGGATGGCCTAACCTGGATCAAGTTTTTATGTCTTCATCTCTACCTTTTGTGTTGTTAATTGAGTATACAACCTTACCAAGTACCTTCATCATTGTGCAATTTTTTTAATGTTCATAGTCCCTCTAATCTGAGCTTTTTTTGTGAATTGTTAACTTCCCATATGTTGAAAATTTAATTACATTTTTTTAAGAAATTGCACCACCATCCCTTTGAAATTGCACACTTTTTCTATGTGCGATCTTACCTTCATCATTATGCAGTTTTTAAGAACCGAAGACTTACACTAGCTATCAGCTGCACTACGTGCATGTGCGAGGGGTTGTTCTGCTGTGTCATGGGGCTTGCAATTAATGGGCTTGTTTGGCTTTTTGGATAACTTGTTATCTACCGCTTTAACGGTTCAGATTGACACGATTTTTAAAGACCTGTTTTCAATCGGAACGATTTTTTGGTGCGGGTTTGACGCGCTGGTTTTGCGGTAGGGGAGTCGACTAATTAGTATGTTCTTTTCAGCTTATCTGTCTTATTTCTTATTTGTTTATTTGACTTATCTCATAACTTTGAGAATTTCCGAGGTGGCCTCGAGAGTCGGATGCCCTTTGTTTTTAGGATTTAGGGAGTTTTTAGACACGCCTACGAGATAAAAAAAACGAATTCAAAAAGTAATAAAAAAAGTCGAATAAGTCAAAATAAGTCAAAACGCCTTGGTTTTTGGCATATTTTGACTTATTTGACTTTTTTATTACTTTTGAATCCGTTTTTTTTTATCTCGTAGACGTGTCTAAAAGCTCCATAAATACTAAAAACCAAGGGTATCCGACTCTCGAAGCCATCTAGAGAAATTCTTGAAGTTACGAGATAAGTCAAATAAGTAAATAAGAAACAAGACAGATAAGCTGAAAAGAATATATCCTAAATCAACGATTGATTTCAATCAACTGGCTGGTAGTCAGTCCCTATGAATTTCGGCTAGGGGCTGGGAAATGGGCCGAGTTGCCGCCAACTGGTTGTTACCCGAATATTGGAACCAAAGGGTCAAACAAAAAGAAAAAATTTAGTATTTGCCGCTATAAAGGTTGGCACTCCAACATATGCCACTCTAAAGATTGTAATGTATAATTTTCACCCAAAAGAATAGCCACTTCATTATATATCATTTTGGCCTTTTAAAATGATTTTCTCTATTTCTATATGTTTTTCTCATGTAAAATGACCAATGTACCCGTTGGCCATGTCCTCTAGATCTAGATCAGCATTGCCCTTCCCCTATACTAGCTACGGCCAAACCACCCTTCCCGTCGAGCTTCCTGGTGTGAACTTCATGTAGAAAGGCGACTTGACCTAGGCCAGCATGAGTAGAGACCAAAGGAACGTGTCAATATACCGTGGCAGCAGATCAAGCCGGAGACGACGGCCACGTTGCGCTGCTTTCTAGCTTGCCGTCGAGCTTCCGCCAGATTAACACCATGAGGCTTCCCACGCGCAGGTCGATGGCGAAGCTGACGTTGCTGAGGAATAGTATGGCCATGGCCATCGGCAGCAGAACTTACCTGATGAGATCCTCATGTACTTACATGGCATATGCAGGAAGTCCCTCGCCGGCGGCGAGCACCATGAACGTGAAGAACCGTGCGCACAAGTACATGCAGTGCCTCGGCGGGAGCTGCACGGGAGGAGTGGGGACACGGCGAACCGGCCATGGCGCCAGCGCGCGGATTGAAAGGGCAACGGTGAACGGCCTGAGCTAGAGGAGAAGGCCAATGGGCAGTTTGGTCATTTTACATGACTAAAACTGATAAAAATAGAGAGAACAAATTTAAAAGGCAGAAGTGGCATATAATGAACTGGTTATTCTTCTGAGTGACAAATTATATAATATAATACAATCTTTAGAGTGGTATATGTTAGAGTGCCAATCCTTAGAGCGGTAAATACTAAATTTTTCCCAACAAAAATGGTCAGGAGCCTTTTGACCGGCCCTAGGGGTCGTACGGAACTGTGGGTTGACCCTTTGATAGACCATTATCCTTGCCACATTTCCCTCTCCTCACCACCACCAGGCCCTGCAATTAATCCTCGATCGCCGTCCCCGACGGAGGCGCATTCCACCGTCGACCGCACCAAACACCGCGCGCCACTAACTCCTCTCCTTTCCTCCTCTGCCTCTCTTTTGGCTGATCTGATTTTATGTTTTAAAGTTTGTCTACCGGTGGAAGACACGCGACATCAAGGTCTCCTAGGGCATGCATTATCGAGTAGCTCGATGGAATCAGATGCAGCATTAGGAGCTGTTCGCTAATTTAGGGTACCCGTTGTCATTATGAAAAAACCAGCTCTTAAACCCGTTGTTATGCGATGGGTCTCATAGGGTCGATCCAACATGCATGCGAAGGGCCGACCCACTCCCACCCCTATTTTGGGCTATAGAGATAATATTGTCTATAATAGATACCATTTATACCACAATAACAATTTATGGGACCTCATAGAGACAATCTATGAGTTGAGCATCTCTACATACACCAGGGATAGAAGTTTATTTGACTGTTGGATCAAACATGTGTGATATAGATATATTTATAGGGGAAAGAGATCCCTAGAGCCACTAGTTCAAGTAAAAATGAATGATCCATAATAGTTTATGTGCATCTTAAAAAAGTTTTTATAGATGACATAAAGCCCTTATAGAATACTTTTTACACGTACAGTTTTCTTAGATGCTGATAGATTGGTCGGTGCGGTAGATAACAATTTAGCAGCTGATGTTATTCTTTAGGCAAGTTCCCTAGGACTTTCAGCATTGCCAGCTTCTCAAACTCAATTCTTTGCTAAGATTGGAGAAAATGAATATTCTCAACTGACATGCACGGAGCGCATGTTTTGCTTTCAGATGGAGTTGAGCAGAATTGCCATGGTGGTCGAGGGATAAAGCGATCCAGCAGGCAACAAGCCAAGAACTAGATGCTCATTGTATCATCTCGGAGACATGTATTGATCTTGCCCCATCGATACAATTTGTTAGGATTTGAAAAGGTGTAACCTAGGAATGACACTAGAGATATCTGCGGTGCATAATTATAGGTGCCCCCCAACACCACAGCATACCGGTCTAGCTACTACCCACAGCGATCCGACTCCCCTAGGACTAACACATAATCTTGGACCTATGTCTCATTGGGTCTGATACATTCACAGGCCCAACCAGAGCCACGACAAAAGTCCTGGGCCCACTTAATCTAAAAGACTAGCCTAATGGGTGATAGACTTACCACCTGATGTAGGACTAAACCCAACAATCTTCCCTATCACACATGGAGTGATCTAGCTATTGGGTAACCCAGCCCAACACTGTGTGATCCTAGAGAAGTTTTGGGCTTCAGATCTGATGCCCTAATACCACTTGTTAGGATTTGATTTATGAATGACATCGAAGACATCTGCGAGACATGATTATGGACGCTCCTCCCTATCATCATAACATATTGGACGTCCAGGTCACGACCACATACCGGCTGTGGGGAGCGTCCTCAATTTGCATTCGGCTCAATGAAGTGATCAAGCTCAATTGAAATGAAGGCAAATCGGGGTGCCCGAATATGCGTCTCATGTTAGCTCCCAAGAATTAGTGGCTAACACGCACATCTCCATACATAAGGTGGTATCACAATACATACAACATGGAAATGGATCGCATACATCACATATATAAGACTATTGTCCATACAAGGTCCAAAGGCGTAATTAAGTTAGAGTAGCAGCGAAAATAGAGTTTCAACTGAAACATCATAGATAATAAAAGGACCAGCGTGGTATGCCTACAAAAATCCCATAGACAACCAACTGAAAGTAAAAACATCGCATCACCCGCTAGCGTCGTCGCATCCAACTTGGTAATAGCAGTCAAGTATGGATTCATCCTCACCTGAAAATGCAACAACTGGGTTTATACAGAAGGTACTCATACGTTTGTGGTAATATAACCAATTCATGAGTGGCTTTTAAACAATGGAAGGCCATAAGTTTAATTCTTTGCAAAAAGCAATTTTTGCAAAGACATAGACATGTATAGATTGAAATGCATTTTCAATCAAGATTTGTAAGATCATTTTGTCGGCGGGAAATCCCACCGACGGTGAGAATCAGCGCCCCTCCCCGGTGATGGAGAGGACGCCGAGAAAGTGGTGGTGAGAGAGCAGAGCGCTCAGTGAATAAACTAGTGCTAATGTGAATGATCAGAATGCTTGGTCTCTTTCATTGATGAGCTTATTAATTTATACAACTTTAGGGCTAGGGTTTACATGCATGGGAAATACCCAAAGTACCCTGGTCCATGGGGGATACCCAGATTGCCCTGATCTCTGGATCGTCGATCCTACAATCAACGGATAGACTAGTTTTCTTACAATCCACGCTATCCTGCTCCCTAACATGCCCTTGGGGGACATACTCTGACAAAGTTGTTGATTTGATTTGATTCGATTCGTTCTTGTCAGAGGCTATCGCGAAGTCTTCGTCTTCTGACCCGAAACTTGTCAAAGATCACTCTCGGTCTTTCCGAAGGGTCTTCGTGAATCTCTCGACGAGACATCCTCCGCCATCCTTCGATGGACATCCCGAGGACTCTCCTTGCTTGAGATGCACTCGGAATACTTTATCCTTTGCGTCATTCTCTCGACCCTTCACGCATGTCCAAGTCTTCCCCTCATGGTCTGTCTTTAGGTCATTTCGGATAAGATTCGTCACTTACCCCTCCGGGTAACAATCTTCACGAAGAATCTTCACAGCATCTTCGTGGACATCCACCTCTCCTGTAAATGGGGTGGCTGCCCCTACAACACAAGCCCCTTACGGTCATGTCGCCACCTCGCCGTGGTGTCTGGCCGAAATATCCAGCCCCCCTTCTCCACGTCGAGGTGGTGTTCCCGAAGATGCTGTTTCTCTTCTGTCTCCGACGATATCTTCGTCCGTTGACGTGACTTGGACTTTACGTTCTGACATTGTCAGTAGCCTCGAAGTCGACGCGTTGATCCTGGCCGTTGATCGTCACACGTGTCATCAGATCTATAGGCGCCCGTTGGAATTTTCTCTAGATATGTATATTTTCTTTCTGTGCCTGTTCGGTTTCTTCGCGGCGCATCGTCGCCGTTGATGTGGACACGCGGCGTTCATCCGTGTCATGTGGGTTTCTATATAAGGGGACTGTCGCGCCCCTTCTCGGCTTACCTAGCGAGAACGGTCGGACCTGCACTAGGCCCTGGATCAGTAGGCTAGTGCAAGAGTTACACAGCTGGAATCATTTCATACATCGGTGTCCAAATATTACATAACAGCGATCATCCGATCGCATTAGTAGCAAACGGCATTTAAGCCTTAGTTCTGAGACCAAAGTTCATCGAGTAGCGGAAATCTCCCAAAGGGCAACTTGCAAGTTCAAAAGAATAACAAAATCACACCAAAGAAATTGTGTAACCACACACGATGGTGGAACGCACTAAACCCTATCTTAAGCAACTACTCACGGTCACAGCATCGAGGATCTCCTTCCTCATGACAATCGTAGGCATCTTCCTCGACGGGCTCCTCCATGTCTAAAGATAGATATTTATGCGAGGTCGGTGTCATCCAAACACTGGCGAGCTAACACCAACCCAATGCATTTAGTGATAGAGGTTTCAAAGGAAAGGTGGGTTTATTTATTTGCATGAAAGCCGGTTTGGAAATGAAAGCCTATAACTTAGCAGTTTAACCAAATTCCTGTCAAATTGATTATTTATCATATTTCCTTTTAATGCACAACCAAATCCATGGCGGTTTCAAGCACTCGCCAAGCGTTCTCTTCCCACTCCGCCATCATCTTCCGAGTGTGGCGCTTTTCGTTCAATGGATCACATTCCCAAAAAGTACCCGGTCTCGTCCTAGCTGGGCTGCCGACCCACGCTAGACTCACGGCTCTCTGTAGAATGGACCTAGATCATCCTCGATGACGACATGAAAGCTATCTTCACCTCAAGCATGGCGGCAGCAGAGTACGCCCGCAGGTCGTAACTACCCTGAATCCCCAAAACTTGCACTACCGCGCGATGGCCGTAGCGTTGTGGTGTTAGGAACTATCTCCCAGCAGATAGTCGATGGCGTCTGCTTGTGCATCCTCGATGCACCCGTGCGGGGAATCCTTGATTCAGCCCAGCCCGATCCACTAAGGGCCTCACCCTTATGCACTTCCTTCTTGGCTAACTTCGCACCCTCCGTGTGAATCACACGATGTGGCGGAACCCTCCTTTTGGGGCGGCAAGACGGCATTACGCGGATCTCGCCGCGCTCTCTTCCATGCACTACGATGTGGGCGATTAGCTTCCTCAAATCACGAGCCAGCTACTTCATCTCTTACCCAATGCGGACCGATGCGCATTGCAAAGACATCACAACCATACACACCTTGGCATGCCAGCCCAATTTCAATTAACCATATTCAATGTGTGATCATGTCCGGTGAATGTCGGTTCACGTCCGAGGCAATTTTAAGCCTAAAATTAATAGTTGGACTGAGCAATGTCTAAGCAAGATTATAACCAAGACTTAGGAGTCTAAATCAGTTTATTTAAATTAACCAGGCTACCAAGGGTGATCATCAAAGCGATCAATAGTAAACCAAATGACAGATGATTAATTCAAGACAACATCATCATGGTAAATTGATAGCAAGTAAGTAAATGGCATGATATATCATGATTGAACAAATAGGCATAAGTACTTAAAGGGCATGCGGCTTTAATCTTGTAAAATAAATGCTTTAGAAATCTGGGATTCAATATGATATTATTGGATGTTAACTTGCACTAGGGAAAGCGCATACTCTCCCTAGTAAAAGCAACACTATTAAGGTTAAGTATTAACTCGCACTAGAGAAAATCGAGATTCTCCCTAGTAAAAGCAAACTCCTTTGAGGTAGATATTAACTCGCCTTGGGAATTGAAGTCCGGGTCTTGTGCGGAGTCCTCGAGCAGTGTTTCCGGATCCTCTACGTCTAAGCGGAGAATCAACAATTCATCATAAACACGATCGGCGAAGAAAAGAATGATGCATGAAATGCAATCGAGGTCGCTTCGTATTCACTCATTTACGATTCCTATGTTTAACTATCCACATGAATCCATATATATATATATATATATATCGAGAAAGTTCCAAGATCCTTCTAAATAATGAATCATAGCGGAATGGCCGCGAAGTGCTTGTGAGATGATGCACATGATACATGTATATATATGTGTAATGAAATTTCTACCTAATTAACCCAATAGGACAAAATATGGTTTTATCGTCTTTTAAAGTACTTTAAATAGTTAGAATATGTTAACATGATACATGTAGCTAGTTATTCATGTTTCCTAATTATACCGATATTGAGTTAACATGTAATTAGGAACATATTATAGGTTATACTATATTCACCTAGGTCCAAAAAGTCATTTATCGGCATCCATGATTTTCTTATGTTTAACTTAATTGTTAATCTATTTTTAATACACAACATTCTATTTTTTCTTATTTTTATATGAATTAATACCTAAAATAAGCTTAATGGATTTAATCTAGGAACCGTGTTCGATTCTTGTGTGAGGTACTATTTTTATTAAATCCAACACAAGCTCTAGTATTTACCCTAATTTTTCCGAATTTTTAATGATATCTACATATTTTAAATAAATCGTTTCTATTCTTGTCTTTGTTTTATTTATAAAATCTGGGAAAAAGGGTGAACAATCTTGGGCCGCCCGCTAACTTCATGGCGGGCCAACCACGTCGAAGACGTGATTTGAAGGCGTAACTTCGCGAGTGAAAGTATTTGGGGTCATAGGCGCTGATTATTACCTCGACATGTGGGACCGAGGGCCCACATGTCGGCGACGTGAAGAAGCCGCGGGAGTTTTAAATCCATGAAGCGCCGACAGTTGGGGCCCACTGTCGGCGACACACACTGTGAAGCCGCACGGATCTTAAGCGCGGTCGGACGGCTCGCCGTCATCGTCTTCCTTCTGCCGGCCGAGCGGCCGAGGCTAGCCGACGGCTAGCCGAGCTAAGGTGCACCGTTTGGGCGTTCTTGGGTTCGGTGGAATCGGTGAGCTAACGCGCATCTAGGGTGCCCTTGTCGAGGCGTAAACGGCCGGACGCGGCGGAGCCATGCCCGGCGGCGGAACCGCTACCGGCGGACATGAGTAAATGACCTAGGGTCGAGCTTATGGAAAAATAAGCGCGCATGAGCTATGCGGGGTTAGTGGGTGCTACCGAGCAAAAAGGTAGTCGAGGCACGGTTGGATCGGCGCCCACGTGCGGGTCCGAAAGGCAAGGAAGGCGGCGCTCAAGATCTTTGGGAAGACCGTGAAGCCTGGGCCAAAGAGGGAGCACGGTGTGAGGGAAGGCAGTGGCTCACCGAGCAAGGGCTTGCCGCAAGCTCACCAGAGATGATGATCGGCGCGTCCCGAGCAGTCAGAAAGCAAGGAAGGCGGCGCTCAAGATCTTTGGGAAGACCGTGAAGCCTGGGCAAAGAGGGAGCACGGTGTGAGGGAAGGCAGACGCCAAGCTCACCGAGCAAGGGCTTGCCGCAAGCTCACGAGAGATGATGATCGCGCGTCCCGTGCAGGTCCGAGCAAGGAAGAACCAGGCGGTCGGCGGTGGCGAGAAGCGTTCCGACGAGCTCGGGATGACTCAGACCAATTCTTCGGGCGGGGAGCTTCACGAGGTCATGGCGGCAAACGCGAGACAATGTGGAGACTAGGGAGGTCTGGTTTGGGTTTGGCGGCGTGAGAGTGAAAAGAGGAGAAAACGGCCGATGTGGCGCGGTGGCATATAAGCTCGGTCGAAGCTCGGCTCTTGACCAGCGATCGCGAAGATGTGAGGCGGTCCAGAGGAGCTCTAGTGCTCATTGGCTAGCTGGGCGGTGGCTTGTTGCGTGGCGAATGTCCGAGCCGGCAATGAGATGGCTTTTTCGGGCGGCATTACCCGGCCGGAGAGCGGCGGTGCGGGGCATCGATGGCGCGACCAAGTCGGCCATTGGGCAAGGTGGGCGGTGCTGGGAACTCCACGCTGAGCGGCCGACAAGACGGCAAGTCGTCCATGCATGAAAGCAGTGCGGCAGCGGCGATGGCAGCGTCGCGTCATGGTCGGAGGTGGGGTCCACAGGTCGAGCGACACACAAGCCGCCAATTGAAGATCTTCCCGAGATTCGGCGGGGAGTGACGGTTGAGCCGGGGTGGAAGGTGGCGGCGCGGCGAGCGTTGACCAAAATGCAAGGGCGTAAAGGAATAGGAAGGCGCCATGTGGGCCCTACCAGGTCAAATTGGTCAACACTGAGTCAAACTCTCTATTAGGGTTTAAACTAATCTATGGATTTTTCTGGGATTTTTAGGGCAATATAACATATTTAGGCTTATGTGATTATGTGTATACATATATATATATATATATACATATATATATATATATATGTGTGTGTATGGATGTTTTATGAATATGAAAATATATTCCCAATTTAAGGTCCATTAGAATCTTATATTTCAACAATTTCTTAAATAGTGCTATAAATTATAAATTCTTATGCAAGGGTTTATTAATTAGCTATTTAGTGCTTTATTCAAACAAAAATTATCAATTTCAAATGGCTTCTAAAGTCTAGAAATGTGTGTTTGTCACATAGAAATTTTACGGAAGCGTCATAGCTTATGCAATGGTACGTAGTGTTTTCAAAATATTATCATAACTTTGGGTGTTACAAATCCTCCCCTAAAAACAAATCTCGACCTCGAGATTGATATTTCTATGAAGCGAATAGGTAGGGGAATTCTTGGCGATTTTCTCTTACGGTTCCCATGAAAGTCGTCCTCCGGATTGATTGCTCCATTGCACCTTGCAAAGTCGAATGGTCTTATTCTTGAGCTTCTTTTCTGAGTCTCTAATATTTGAATAGGCTTGACTTGATATCCCAAGTTGGGTTGTAGGGTGTCGTGACGGTGAACTACTTCTCCTTGAGGTTTTCTCAAACACTTTCGGAGTTGGGACACGTGAAACACGTTGTGAACTTCTCCCAACTCCTTGGGAAGGTCAAGTTAAATGGCGACCATACCCTTACGAGACAAGATGGATAAGGTCCCACAAACCTTGGGCCCAATTTTCCCTTGACTTGAAATCTTCGTGTTCCTTTGAAGGGTGAGATCTTGAGATACACATAGTCTCCAACTTCAAAGATAGGTCCCTCCGACGATGGTCAGCATAACTCTTTTGTCGGGATTGGGCAGCAAGCAATTGCTTCCTAATCGTTTTGACCTTTGCTTCGGCTTCTTGCAGGGTGTTCCTTCCAAATACCTGCCCTTCTCCAGACTTGGGACCAATAAAGAGGGTCCTACATTTTCTTCCGTATAGAGCTTCAAAAGGTGACATTTGCGATCGCTTTGATAATCTGTTGTTATAAGCAAATTCCGCATAAGGTAACCATTTTTCCCATTCTATTGGGAATTCCAAAGCACAAGCTCAAGCATGTCTTCTAGAGTTGAATAGTCCTTTCCGTTTGTCCGTCGGTTTGAGGGTGGTAGGCTGTGCTAAATGACAATTTGGTGCGAGGCACTATGGAGTTCTTCCCAAAACTTTGAGGTGGCGTGATCCACGATCGATATAATTCTCTTGGGAACTCCATGAAGGCTTACTATCCGGGCGATGAATAGTTCTGCTAGTTTGCCACCCTTGTGAGTGGTTTTGACTGGGATAAAATGAGCTACCTTGGTCAATCGGTCTACTATTACCCATATAGAGTCATGTCCACTTCGAGACCGGGAAGTCCTATAATAAAGTCCATGGTCACTTCATCCCACTTCCATTCGGGATTTTGATTGGTTGCGATAACCTGTTTGGGCGTTGGTGTTCGCCTTCTTGAGCAGCGGTATTACATTTGGCCACATATTTCGCTACATCTCGTTTCATTCGGGGCCACCGAAGATTGCCTTGAGATCTTGGTACATTTTGTACATCACAGGTGCATGGAAAGCGGTGACTCGTGTGCTTCTTTTAAGATTTCTTCCTTTAATTCCGGTCGTGAGGCACAAAGATCCTCTTCTCCATCCAAAGAATTCCTTGTTCGTCCTTAACAATTTTTGTTCAAAACCCTATTCATCGGTCCTTGAGCCTAAGGGTACTAGGATGATCTTGTTGCTTATCTTTGATACGATCGATCAGATCTGGTGAACCGTGATGTTGGCTAATTCTCTAGATTTTACGAGATTCGGGCATAACTTATTCAATTCTTCCGAAGAGGCGTTACGAGGAGGTATCTTCCGAGTATTCATGTCTTCTCTGGGATCACCATCGAAGTTGCCTTGGTTCTTTTCGCTTAGAGCATACGCCACCACGTTGGCCTTGCAGTGGTATAATATATTTAATTTGTAATCTTTAATCAACTCTAACCACCTTCTTTGCCTCATATTGAGGTTGGCTTGGGTGAAAACGTATTTTAGGCTTTTGTGATCTGTGTAGATGTCACATTGTTTTCCCATCAGAAAATGTCTCCATAGCTTGAGTGCATGAACTACGGCTGACAAGTTCTAGGTCATGGGTTGGGTAATTGTCCTCGTGCTTGCGCAACTGCCGTGATGCGTACGCCACAACCTTGCCATCTTGCATCAATACACATCCTAATCCTTGTCGGGAAGCGTCACAGTATACTTCAAACTTCTTGGCGATATTAGGTGTGGCCAAAACAGGAGTGGTGGTCAGAAGGGTTTTGAGCTTCTGGAAACGAGTTCACAATCTTCGGTCCATTCAAACTTCCTTTCCTTTTTCAATAGCTGAGTTAGTGGTCGGGAAATTTTTGAGAATCCTTCGATGAAACGCCGATAATATCCTGCCAGACCTAGAAAACTGCGAATTTCCTTTACAGTGGCAGGTGTTTTCCAATTCATGACCGTGTCTATCTTAGATGGGTCCACTTTAATTCCTTGGCCAGATATAATATGTCCCAAGAAACTGACATCACTAATCCAAAATTCACATTTACTATATTTTGCATATAGCTTATACTCTCTGAGTTTATCCAACACCGCTCTCAGGTGCTTCTCATGCTCTTCGTCCGATTTGGAGTACACAAGGATGTCGTCAATGAAGACGACAACAAACTTGTCAAGGTATTCCATTAGGATTAAATTCATGAGGTTCATGAAATAGGCCGGTGCATTGGTTAACCCAAAGGACATGACCAAATATTCAAACAGGCCATACCGAGTGGTGAAGGCTGTTTTGGGTATATCATCCTTCCGCACCTTTACTTGATGGTATCCAAATCGAAGGTCGATCCTGGAAAAACGTGTAGCTCCTTGGAGTTGGTCAAACAGGTCATCGATCCTCGGCAGAGGATACTTATTTTTAATAGTGACGGCGTTCAACGCCCTATAGTCCACCACTAATCTTCGTCCACCATCCTTCTTATCCACAAACATGGCGGGGGATCCCCAAGCAGATGAGCTTGGCCGGATCAAACCCTTGCTTAATAAGTCGCCCGATTGTTTCTTGAGTTCTTCTAATTCTTCCGAGTTCATCTTGAAATATGTTTTGTAGATTGGGGCTGTACGGTGTTAACTCTATAACAAACTCTACCTCTCGGTCAAAGCGGTAGTCCGTAAGTCATCCAGGAATCGTCCAAATATTCTTGGACTACCTTTACCTTACTCGGGTTGTCTTCCTTGAGGTACCAGATGGCTCTACCCCATCTGTAGGGTTCATCTACCTTCCATACTCTTTCAAACACACCATCCTTTACAAGCGACTTCTTGCTTGGCGCAATCTAATACTCCCTTATAGAGTCTTAGCCAATCCATGCCGATTATGACATCAACTCCTAATCCGAGACATGACCATTAGGTCGAAATAGAATCCTACTCTTTCCTTCCTTATTTCTACCCATTTGCGGGACCTATAGGCCTTAAGTATCCCAAGGAGATCTAATGGTGAAGGGCTTATTAAGAGGAAAGGTTTGTAGCTGGTGCTTATCTACGTATTCTTGTGAAATAAAGGAATGTGATGCACCGAATCAAATAAAACTTGTCTCGGGAGTCGTGAAGTCCAAACGTACCCACAAGTACTCCTTCATCTTCTTGTCTTTATAAGAATGATATTGTTGAGTCTCCCACGTCCCATACCTTGAGCTTGATTCTGCAGTGGGCGACCTCTCGCCACGACCCCGCACAACATTCCTTGAGGTTTTCTTGCGATTCGACTAGGGCGGTGCAAAGCATAGTGTCAGTGGTGGCATAGGTAGCGATTACTGTCATCCTATTTTGGGTGCACGGTGCATTATGGGAGCGATTGGTGCTTGAGTACGAAACCAGAGATTCCAAAGACCGCGCCCACCCTCATAGCATATCCTCGGTTGAACATGGAAGATTGTTGTCCAGCTCTCCGAGGAGGTTGAGGTTTGAATTGTCCGTGCACGGCTTGACCCGGCGATCGACGCGTTCAGCCATCTTGCGCTTACGCGAGAGATCCTCGCCCTTCAAGTCCCTTTCCAACACCAAGGCCTTGTTGACTAAGCGGTGGAAGTTTTGATACTCCAAAATCCTAAGGCGGGATTTGTACCGAAAATCCATCCCTTCTAGGAACCAATCTATCTTTTCGGCTTCATTGTGGATGTCTTGGGGGCATATCTTGCAAGCTCATTGAACTTAGTAAGATATTTAGAAATTGTCATCGCCCCTTGAGAGAGTCTCATGAACTCATACTTCTTCATCCTGGTGATTCCTATGGGTATGTGAAAATTTCGAAAGCGGTGACAAATTCTTCCCATGGAATGAATCCTTGACCTGGGGAACATAAGGCGGCACTTCAAAGACATTATCGGCTTGTTGAGCTTCGGCATCTCCATCTTCAGCGAGGTTCATTTTCTTCCATTTCTTCTTCATCCACACTGGCCGGGTGGCGACATAATTATCCCACCACACACTGCGGGTCCTACTAGCGGTGGGAGAATAGCGTACTTTCTCCATTTCGGACATCCGATCAACTCCGTGTTCTTGGTCACAGTCGTAACGGTCTTACGCTTCCATGGGATCGGTAGCTTGCGAAGGTAGGGGATTGGTTCGCATAAAGGCAACATGTTTGGATCCTCATTTCGATTCTGTCACTTTCTTTGGTTGAAAGACTTGACCCAACATCGTGCTTGATAAGCTAAGACCGGGCCATGGTTGGGTCTCTGCGGAGGAGGAGGTAGATTACCTCGGCCTCGACCATGCCACGACCTCTAGCTGCGCTGGCACCACGGGCTTGGCCAGCCTTGGCCACGGCGGCACCGCTGCCTAGATCGCCCCTTGGCCACAGGCGGCTCCACGACCACGTACCATCCGCATGACGGGATCCTTAACATTATAGCTAAATATGCATGCATGAGGCCAATATCAAAGAAATCGAATAAATGCAGCCACTTAAACGCTTGTCATTTAAGATACCCAAAAGCGGCAATAGTCAAATCAGTTTTACATCATACCACAAAAGTACAATTATCGACACGGATACAAGTCGCCAATCATCTACTATGGCGAAACAAAAGACACATTTCCGATCTAAGTCGATCTGTCAAGCTAACTAGCTACTCAAGGGCGGGACGACGAGTGTAAACTATCACCGGTCTCCCAACCGGGTAGCGGTGGAAGTAGCCAGAAGTCCTCTAGCGATCGCCGAGAAGGCACAAAGAAGAATAAAGCAGAGGTGGCTCAACTGGGGAGCAAGTAGGTCCACGGAGGTCTCCGAGTCGAAGAGTACTCTGCAGTGACAAAGAGGTCGTGGGGAAGTGTCGTGACGAGGAATCCCCACCAAGGCACTAGGAGGAAGACCCGCTTCCGCATGGTAGTCGGCGGTTAGGGTACTCGTGGAGGAAAGCGAGGACCCGGAGGGGAAAGGAAGGTCCCTCTTCTTTGCCGCGCTAACCGGGCAAGTCTTGAGTCCTTTGGCGTCTACTCATCGTCCGATCGCGACGAGTGGTGAAGACGCCGTCCGACCACCCGCAGCGGTTGTCTGCTTTGTCTGAAGAGAGTAGCGGAGGAAGCCGATCTCCTCAAGAGCGCATCACGGTCTCTCTCGCTACTGGAGAAGGCGCGCAACCCTCTCAAGTGGTCCTCGGTGAAGGCGGGCACCTTTGGTAAAGCCCGGGAGAAGTGCGAAGTCTTTGAAAGGAAGGTCGGGCGAAAGAAGTGCCCTCCAAGTCGTCGTGGTACCTCTCTGTAGCCCCAGACGCTAATGCCGCCGCATCATCGATAGCAGGTGCAAGTGGTCCCGGCCGTCTCCGCCTCAGTGGTGTGGGCCATCTTGTGTCTGTGTGGTGGTAGTAGACTCGAACCTCTACAATGTACCCTAAGCGGGCAGGTACGAACGAGCCTCGAGTAGCAAGGCGGTCGTTAAAGCCTGTGAAGTCCGGCTAACCGGCGGAGGACAAGAACCATCTGGTGGCGTGCAAAGGGTCGTCAGAATCGTAGGTAGCACGCTCGAGAGAAAAGCTGTGGGAAACCCGCTCATCCATCTACAAAACGAAAGAAGAATTCCTTTAAGTAAGAAATAGTATAGTTGTGAAAGTTAAAAGACAAGATATACAAGAGCAGTTTTGGAAAAATATTTTATATAAACTATACGCAATCCTTAGCTAGCGGCAGGTTTAGGGTTCCTCTGATCGTATGCTCGATACAGCTCTTGTCGCGCCCTTCTCGGCTTACCTAGCGAGAACGGTCGGACTGCACTAGGCCTGGATCAAGAGGGCTAGTGCAAGAGTTACTGTTGGAATCATTTCATACATCGGTGTCCAAATATTACATAACAGCGATCATCCGATCGCATTAGTAGCAAACGGCATTTAAGCCTTAGTTACGCACCAAAGTTCATCGAGTAGCGGAAATCTCCCAAAGGGCAACTTGCAAGTTCAAAAGAATAACAAAATCACACCAAAGAAATTGTGTAACCACACACGATCGGTGGAACGACTAAACCCTATCTTAAGCAACTACTCCCGGTCACAGCATCGAGGATCTCCTTCCTCATGACAATCGTAGGCATCTTCCTCGACGGGCTCCTCCATGTCTAAAGATAGATATTTATGCGAGGTCAGTGTCATCCAAACACTGGCGAGCTAACACCCAACCCAATGCATTTAGTGATAGAGGTTTCAAAGGAAAGGCTGGGTTTATTTATTTGCATGAAAGCCAGTTTTGGAAATGAAAGCCTATAACTTAGCAGTTTAACCAAATTCCCTGTCAAATTGATTATTTATCATATTTCCTTTTTAATGCACAACCAAATCCATGGCGCTTCAAGCACTCGCCAAACGTTCTCTTCCCACTCCCGCCATCATCTTCCGAGTGTGGCGACTCGTTAATGGATCACATTCTCAAAAAGTGCGGTCTCGCCCTAGCTGGGCCGCCGACCCACGCTAGACTCACGGCTCTGAAGAATGGACCTAGATCATCCTCGATGACGACATGAAACCGTCTTCACCTCAAGCATGGCGGCAGACAGGTACGCCCGCAGTCGTAACTACCCCTGAATCCCCAAAACTTGCACTACCGCGATGGCCGTGGCGTTGTGGTGTTAGGAACTATCTCCCGCAGCAGATAGTCGATGACGTCTGCTGTGCATCCTCGATGCACCCGTCGGGGAATCCTTGATTCAGCCCAGCCGATCCACTAAGGGCCTCACCCTTATGCACTTCCTTCTTGGCTAACTTCGCACCCTCCGTGTGAATCACACGATGTGGCGGAACCCTCCTTTTGGGGGCGGCGCGCGGCATTACGCGGATCTCGCCGCGCTCTCTTCCATGCACTACGATGTGGGCGATTAGCTTCCTCAAATCACGAGCCCGGCTACTTCATCTCTTACCCAATGCGGACCGATGCATTGCAAAGACATCACAACCATACACACACCGGCATGCCAGCCCAATTTCAATTAACCATATTCAATGTGTGATCATGTCCGGTGAATGTCGGTTCACTGTCCGAGGCAATTTTAAGCCTAAAATTAATAGTTGGACTGAGCAATGTCTAAGCAAGATTATAACCAAGACTTAGGAGTCTAAATCAGTTTATTTAAATTAACCAAAGCTACCAAGGGTGATCATCAAAGCGATCAATAGTAAACCAAATGACAGATGATTAATTCAAGACAACATCATCATGGTAAATTGATAGCAAGTAAGTAAATGGCATGATATATCATGATTGAACAAATAGGCATAAGTACTTAAAAGGGCATGCAGTTTAATACTGTAAAATAAATGCTTTAGAAATCAGGATTCAATATGATATTATTGGATGTTAACTTGCACTAGGAAAGCGATACTCTCCTAGTAAAAGCAACACTATTAAGGTTAAGTATTAACTTCGCACTAGAGAAAATCGAGATTCTCCTAGTAAAAGCAAACTCCTTTGAGGGTAGATATTAACTCGCCTTGGGAATTGAAGTCCGGGTCTTGTGCGGAGTCCTCGAGCGATGTTTCCGGATCCTCTACGTCTAAACGGAGAATCAACAATTCATCATAAACACGATGCGGCGAAGAAAAGAATGATGCATGAAATGCAATCGAGGTCGCTTCAGTATTCACTCATTCTGATTCCTATGTTTAACTATCCACATGAATCCATATATATATATATATATATATCGAGAAAGTTCCAAGATCCTTCTAAATAATGAATCATAGCGGAATGGCGCTGAAGTGCTTGTGAGATGATGCACATGATACATGTATATATATGTGTAATGAAATTTCTACCCTAATTAACCCAATAGGACAAAATATGGTTTTATCGTCTTTTAAAGTACTTTAAATAGTTAGAATATGTTAACATGATACATGTAGCTAGTTATTCATGTTTCCTAATTATACCGATATTGAGTTAACATGTAATTAGGGAACATATTATAGGTTATACTATATTCACCTAGGTCCAAAAAGTCATTTATCGGCATCCATGATTTTCTTATGTTTAACTTAATTGTTAATCTATTTTTAATACACAACATTCTATTTTTTCTTATTTTTATATGAATTAATACCTAAAATAAGCTTAATGGATTTAATCTAGGAACCGTGTTCGATTCTTGTGTGAGGTACTATTTTTATTAAATCCAACACAAGCTCTAGTATTTACCCTAATTTTTCCAGAATTTTAATGATATCTACATATTTTAAATAAATCGTTTCTATTCTTGTCTTTGTTTTATTTATAAAATCTGGGAAAAAGGTGAACAATATTGGTCGCCCGCTAACTTCATGGCCGGGCCAACCACGTCGAAGACGTGCCGGAAGGCGTAACTTCGCGAGTGAAGGCGCTGGGGTCATAGGCGCCTCATTTACCTCGACATGTGGGACCGAGGGCCCACATGTCGGCCGACGTGAAGAAGCCGGGAGTTTTAAATCCATGAAGGCCGACACCGGGCCCACTGTCGGCGACCACACACGGTGAAGCCGCACGGATCTTAAGCGCAGGTCGGACGGCTCGCCGTCATCGTCTTCCTTTCGCGGCCAAGACGGCCGAGGCTAGCCGACGGCTAGCCGAGCTAGGTGCACCGCTTTGGGCGTTCTTGGGTTCGGTGGAATCGGTGAGCTAACGCGCATCTAGGGGTGCCCTTGTCGAGGTCGAAACGGCCGGACGCTGGCGAGCCATGCCCGCGGCGGAACCGACACCGGCGGACATGAGTAAATGACCTAGGGTCGAGCTTATGGAAAAATAGCGCGCATGAGCTATGCGGGGTTAGTGGGTGCTACCGAGCAAAAAGGTAGTCGGGGCACGGTTGGATCGGCGGCGTCACGTCTTGGTCCGAAACAAGGAAGGCGGCGCGCTCAAGATCTTTGGGAAGACCGCGAAGCCTGGGCCAAAAGAGGAGCACGGTGTGAGGGAAGATGACGAAGCTCACCGAGCAAGGGCTTGCCTTGAAGCTCACCAGAGATGATGATCGGCGCGGCCCCCGCAGGTCCGAAAGCAAGGAAGAACCGGCGGTCGGCGGTGGCGAGAAGCGTTCCGACGAGCTCGGGATGACTCGCACCAATTCCTTGAGGCGGGAGCTTCACGAGGTCATGGCGGCAAACGCGAGACAATGTGGAGACTAGGAGGTCTGGTTTGGGTGGCGGCGTGAGAGTGAAAAGAGGAGAAAACGGCCGATGTGGCGCGGTGGCATATAAGCTCGGTCCGAAGCTCGGCTCTTGACCGGTGATCGCGAAGATGTGAGGCGGTCACAGAGGAGCTCTAGTGCTCATTGGCTAGCTGGGGCGGTGGCTTGTTTCAAGGCTGGCGAATGTCGGCGAGCCGGCAATGAGATGGCTTGCTTTCGGCGGCATTACCCGGCCGAGGAGCGGCGGTGCGGGGGCATCGATGGCGCGACCAAGTCGGCCATTGGGCAAGGTGGGCGGTGCTCAGGAACTCCACGCTATGAGCGGCCGACAAGACGGCAAGTCGTCCGTGGCGAAGTGTGCAGCAGCGGCGATGGCAGCGTCGCGTCATGGTCGGAGGTGGGGTCCACAGGTCCAGCGACACACACAAGCCGCCAATTGAAGATCTTCCCAGAGATTCGGGCGGGGAGTGACGGTTGAGCCGGGGTGGAAAGGCTGGCGGCAAAGCGTTGACCAAATGCCGCAAGGCGTAAAGGAATAGGAAGGCGCCATGTGGGCCCTACCAGGTCAAATTGGTCAACACCGAGTCAAACTCTCTATTAGGGTTTAAACTAATCTATGGATTTTTCACAGGATTTTTAGGGCAATATAACATATTTAGGCTTATGTGATTATGTGTATACATATATATATATATATATACATATATATATATATATATATATATATGTGTGTGTATGGATGTTTTATGAATATGAAAATATATTCCCAATTTAAGGTCCATTAGAATCTTATATTTCAACAATTTCTTAAATAGTGCTATAAATTATAAATTCTTATGCAAGGGTTTATTAATTAGCTATTTAGTGCTTTATTCAAACAAAAATTATCAATTTCAAATGGCTTCTAAAGTCTAGAAATGTGTGTTTGTCACATAGAAATTTTACGGGAAACGTCATAGCTTATGCAATGGTACAGAAGTGTTTTCAAAATATTATCATAACTTTGGGCTGTTACAGGGACGCATCCCTGTTCTTCTTCCACCTCCATTTGCCTCAAAGTTTTAACTTCCCGCCGTCGAGTGTTCTTGCTCCTGTACCCTCCTGCCGCCGCCGGTTCTCTTGCTTTTTCGCGCCGTCCACATGCCGCAGCTTTTCTCGCCCTTCGGCGCTTCTTCGCCCGGCCCTAGTAAATCCTTGATCAGCCTTTCATCCAGCCCTAGCAGATCCTCTACGTGGGTTCACCGCCTTTCCTCACCTTCATCAGTTTACAGGTATGTTTCTTGCATGCATTTTTGTTCGATTTGGGGTATGGGGCTTTCGATGTTTGGTGGGCTCGACGCCGATGAACTTGCCGACGAGATTTTTTCATCATTTGCGACGCCTTTCATATACCGATCCCCATCCTGTTTGAAAGTAGTACTACATTTTACAAAGTTTTCGCAGTCGAATAGTTGCGCTTGTTCATCTTCTTCTTTCTTTATTTATGTTCCCGAAGGGCTGCATCTCGGAAGTACTAACTTCCAACTACTTGTGCAGTTATTGGAATCTTCGATGGCTCCGAAGAAAATCTTGAGCCTGGCGGACCTTGCGCGGCTGTCTTGGGAGTTGGGGCAGTCTAGGATGACCACGGATATGCTCGTGAAGGTGTCGGACGGCTCCTTTGCTGAGGAGGACGACTTCAGGCTGCCGGGGCAGGAGACGACTCCTCAGCCGAATGCCGATGAGGCCATCGTCTTCCACTCGCAGTCTGAGCAGGTCTTGATTCGGCTTTTCGCCTTGTCGGGAGATCCTCGAGCTGACACAGGCGCGGCTCGTACACCTCTCCCCGAATGCCGTGGCGCGGCTTGCGGTGTTTGAGTGGGCGCTCCGAAGCCATGGAGCGCAACCCAGTGCCCGAGTCTTCGGATTTCTTCACGAAGCTCGGTGGCAGGGGAAGACCAGCGGTAGCCCCTTCGGATGTCTGAACTTTGTTGTGAAGGCGCGATCTCGCAGATTTTCCGTCCACAGCCACGAAGAAGAAGTGGGACTGAGTGCGGGCTAAGTGAAGCTGATGCGGTTTTACGGAAGGTAGATGAAGCTGACTCTTTGCTGAGGTACACCCCGGGAGCGGCCGACTATATCAAGTTCCCGGTGGAAAAGCTCAACGGCTCCGAAGAGGCACAGAGGTTGCTGCTCCAGAGGATCAGCAAACGCTTCTCCATGCGTTCCCTCGCCGAGGAGTTCTATACGGCCAAGGTTGAGCCACTGATGCGCTCTTGGGAGAGATTTGTAATTGTGGATGAGGGAGGCGACCACCTCGCGCTGCGTGACAAGGACCACCGACCTCGGAAGTTGGAAACGGCCGCGGAGAGGGCCGAAGGGATGTTCGGGCCGCTACGCTCAGACGAAGTCGCGCGGGCTCGCGAAGCTGGGGTGGACGCCCGCATCAACCGCATCCTTGGGGTAGTTACCCCCTGGACGGAGCCTGATCCGAAGAGGGCCGGGAAAAAGAAAACTACCGAGGGCACAACCGCAGGCCCGTCCAAGCGTCCCCGTGGTGAGCATTCTTCCTACCGCCATATACCTTTGATCTGTCTCTTCTGACTGATTTTTCGAACTCAGCTGCAAGCGTTGAGGACAAGGAAGGAGACGAAGAGGAGGTTGAAGAAGAGGGCCACCCTGTCGAGGACGATCACACTTCACCGGACGCGCAAAGCGCCGCCAGTGGTGGAGACGATCCACTGGACGTCCTGGTCAGCAAGACCCCCTCAGGACCATTAGATCCCGAACATGGCTCCAACGAGCTCCAGGATAGCCATGGAGCCGGGTCTCTTCCTTCGAGTCGAGGCCCCGTGACTCCTGAAGGAGCCTCCTTGGATGTCCAGGCGGAGGCCGAGGACTACACCGCCAGCTTCGTCGTTGACACGGAGTTCTGGCTGGCTGATTCTCCTTCCGTCGAAGGTTAGTTGCTAACCCTCGGTACTTTTTTTTTAGCTTTTTCTTATGTTTTTTTAGAGGGGGTCAACGAAGAGCCACCTTCGACGCCTATCCCCGGGGCGGTGGCAATCGCTGCTATGCGGGGGGCCTTCGTCTTCGCCCCATCTCTGCGCTGGCGCCGGTTTAACTTTTTTCAAGCCTGCGCGGCGCCACTTCTTCGGCAGCGGCGACAACGGTAGAAGGTGGAGCTTCTCGTGCTACCCCCGTGCCCAGTGTTGCACCTGCTTCTGGTGACTTCTTCATGGAGCCCACCGCCATCCTCCACGATGAACATGTGGATTCTATCCTCGAGGGCGTTCCTTCTTCGGTCCTCGATCGTTGCGAGGCGTTCCCTCTGCTGGTGAACATGCGCAACGTCAAGTTGAGCCTTGCCTCGATAATATATACATTCCTATTATTTATTATGTTTTAGTTTAAAGTCTTCGTGTTACTTATGTTTGTATCCCATTTTGCAGAGTTTGGTCTGGAACCGTGCCGCAGTGGCACAAGTGGTGGACCTCTCGGAGAAGTGTGTTGTTCTCGAGGGTCGCGTAGCTACACTCGACCAAAAGAACCATACCCTTCGGGAAGTGAGTGCGAAGGAGAGAGAGTTGGTGGTCCTTCTCAGGTCAGAGAAGGAACCGACAGAGCAGCGCGCGAAGACCGCCGAGGAAGCTCTGGCTGCACTCCGTACTGAGTTTGAGGCTCAACAAGCCGAACTGAAGTCGTCGCGCAAGGAATGCAATGGCCTGTGCGACGAAGTGAGAAATGGAGCTGTGGAGCTTGGGGCTCTTCGCGGCTCAGTGGCGAAGATTAAACAACAGCTGGAGGCACTACAAGCAGAACTACTTTCTTTGAGTCATGCCTTCGCCAAGGAGATCGCTAAGCTCGGGACAATTGCTGCGAGCGCCCCTCCGAAGAATCCGGCGTTGGCCCTCAAATATTTGAAGGAGGCAATCGGGACCTTTATGGAGGGTTCCTTGCGCTACGGGTCGGACTGCGCCGTCAGTTCTGTCTTCGCATTTTCAACAATGCTGAAGAGCACTGGGTGCACACACTTCTTAGGCGGTTCATCTCCAACCGCGTCTTACCCTTTGGTCTTCACCGCCAGCTCGTTCGATCGCGGCTCCTGCCAAGTTGTTCAGGATTTTCTTACCAAGTTCTGGCGAGCCGGGGGTCCTGCTTTCTGCCGCGCTTTCATGGCACATGCGAGGAAGCAGACCTCTTCAACTCCACCTCCGAGGACTATGGGGCCCCAGGTGTCAATTGAAGGTCCTCCGGCGGTTTCTCCTCCTCAGGATCCCAAAGATGCTGTAGATCCGAAGGGCAAGAAGCCAGCGGAGTAGAATAGTGGTAGTTTTAGGATTATAATATTTTTGCTATGTAATATATGACCTCTTGTTTCTAAGTTGTCATTCATTTGTAAGTGAACTGGTTTATCTATGTAATGTTTTGGTTTTATTTGGCATGTGCTTATCACTTCTTCGTCTTATTCGTTAGCGTAGTCAGTATTCGCGAAGTCCCGCGGTCCGCAAAGGCTGTGCTTCGGGTGCTTGGTGTGAGTGCTTCTAGCCCCACACTAGCCCCTTAGTACTTTAGATTTTTACACGTTCGCGAAGGCTCCTAGCCCACGAAGGTGACAATTCGGGTGCTTGGCGTGAGTGCTCTTGGCCTCGCGCCAGCCCCATGGCGCTTTAACACGTTATACCTTCGCGAAGGCTCATGGCCCGCGAAGGGTGTGATTCGGGTGCTTGGCGCGAGTGCTCTTGGCCTCGCGCCAGCCCCTTGGTGCTTTAGCGCGTTATACCTTCGCGAAGGCTCATGGCCCGCGAAGGGTGTGATTCGGGTGCTTGGCGCGAGTGCTCTTGGCCTTGCGCTAGCCCCTTGGTGCTTTAGCGCGTTATACCTTCGTGAAGGCTCATGGCCCGCGGAGGATACGATTCGGGTGCTTGGCGTGAGTGCTCTTGGCCTCGTGCCAGCCCCTTGGTGCTTTAGCGCGTTATACCTTCGCGAAGGCTCATGGCCCGCGAAGGATACGATTCGGGTGCTTGGCGCGCCCCAGACCCTTAGTTAGTTTGAAATGTCTACACGGGAATGCTGCTTTTCTTCATTTCACTTGAGGTTACATCGTGGAGATTACATTCCCAAAGGATTTTTCCGGTCGCAACCGGTTTTCGGCGCCTGAGCCTCGTTAAAAACTCCGCTCGTAAAACCCGCTAGGGAAAAAACCGAGTCGGAGAAAAGAGTACTCAGCACTTTTACATTGTCTTATGGGTAATATTTGATCAGGTTCTTCGCGTTCCAAGTGTTTGGGACCGAAGAGCCGTCAAGGTTGGAGAGGTGGAACGACCCTTGTCTTTTTTTGTTGACGATAAAGGGTCCGTCCTAGGTTGGCTCTAGTTTGGATGGCCGTTGTGGCATTTTTCGAAGGACCATGTCCCCTTCCTAGATCTCCCGTGGTCTCACACGCTTGTTATAGGTTTTGCTCATTAGCTCACTATACTTTTCTAAGGCCTGCTTTGCCTCGAGCCTGTCTTCCTCGACGGCATCAGTTGGTGGTTGCTCACTAATGTTGGCTCCACCTGTTATGATTCGAAGGGTCTTAGCTTGGATTTCAGCGGGCGTTACCGCCTCTTCGCCCTACACCAGTCTGAAGGGTGAATATCCCGTTGGTCTCGTGGGTGTTGTGCGAATTGCCCAGAGTGTCTTCTCCAACTCTTCTGGCCATTTTCCTTTTGATTCATCCACTAATCTTCTTTTCAGTGATTTCATGATATTTTGATTTGCCCGTTCCTTTGCAGACTGCTCGCTTGTGGGTGTCCCAGAGGCATAGCATATTTTGATGCGGAGGTCTTCACAAAATGACTTGAATTTTGATGAGATAAATTGTGATCCATTGTCAGCCACTACCTCTTGGGGTATGCCAAATCTGCATATCACATTTTTCCAAAAGAAATGCTGGGCCTTCGCAGCTGAGATGTTTGTCAATGGCTCTGCTTCAACCCATTTGGTGAAGTAGTCGATTGCAACAATAATCCATTTAAACCCTCCCGAGGCCTGCTTGAGCTCCCCCACAATATCAATCCCCCACCTCGCGAAGGGCCACACGGGGGGTGAGGGCTGCAAGTTTGTTGGCGGAGCCTTCGGCTGGTTTGTCATCCATTGACATCCTCGGCATCTTTTTACGAACTCCTCTGCGTCGCTGTTGGCCGTTGGCCAATATATTCCCATGCGCAACACCTTTGTTGCTAGAGCCTTTGGGCTTTGATGCGAACCACAGACTCCTCCGTGCGTTTCTGCCAGCGCCTCCTTTCCCTCCTCTCTAGAAACACATATCATCCATGGCGTGCCGATTCCTGACTTGTAAAGGAGGCCATCCATCATTGTGTATGTCCTTGCACGTTGCTTCGTTGTGTATGCTTTCTTGCTATCCTCGGGTAATTCACCATCACGAAGGTATTTGACGATGACTGTTCGCCAGTCTTCCTCCAGGGATCTTGCTATAAGCTGCACTTCGGGACATATAGACGCTCGTGATATCACTTCATAAAACACCCCATCAGGTATTTTTGTGAAGTATGCCGCTGCTTTGTCCAGCTCGTCTGCTCTCATGTTTTCCCTCCTTTGTATTGTTTTCACAGAGATTCCCACGAAATGCTTCTCCATTGTTCATACTGCTTCCAGATACTTTGCCATTTCGGCATCTTTGGCTAGAAAATCCTTTGTGATATGTCCTTCTATTAGCTTTGAGTCAGTGTGGATGACGACTCTTTTTGCTCCGAGGGATTTTGCTTTCCGAAGACCCAACAGAAGTCCTTCGTACTCCGCCGCGTTGTTTGTCGTTTTGAAATTTAGCCTCAGAGAATACTCTGTACTTTGTCCTTCGGGGTCAGTTACAATTGCCGATGCTCCAGCCCCTTCTGCTGTGAATGAACCATTGGATTTTATGCTCCACAAGGGGGGTAGTGCTGGTCCATCTTCCGAAACTTCAGCTGACCATTCAGAGATGAAGTCGGCCAGTGCCTGCGCTTTTATGGCTGTCCTCGGCTCAAAGGTGATGTCGAGGGTGCTAGTTCAGTGGCCCATTTCACTATTCTCGTCGTGGCGTCTTTGTTCTCGAAGATAGATCTGAGAGGGTATGCTGTGGGCACCTTTATCTTGAATTCTTGAAAGTAGTGCTGTAATCTTCTCGCTCCTTACAATGATTCCGATACATAGTATACCGGCATTTGTCCCCCTTCGGCTTCATCCTTGACGAGGACTGCGCTGACTGTAAAGTGGCTTGCTGCTAGATACAAGGTTAGATGTCTTTGCTTCTTCAATTTGGCAAGTCTTGGCAATTGTTGGAGATGATCCTTCAGCTTTGCGAAGACGTCTTTGCATTGTGGTCCCCACTCAAAGGTTGCTGTCCCTTTAATTGTGTTGAAGAAGTGTTTGTGTTTTTCTGCGGCCTTCGGGAGAAATCTCCCTAAGGCCACAAGCTTTTCCAGGAGGCTCTGTGCTTGCTTCTTGTTTTCTGGATCCTTCATGCATTGGATTGCATCTATCTTCTCCTTGTTAGCCTCTATCTCTCGGTGCGATACAAGGAATCCCAGCAACTTCCCTGTTTCCACCGCGAAGGCACATTTCGTCGGGTTTAATTTTATACCTTCCGCTCTCAGGCTGGCGAAGGTCTATTGAATGTCCTCGCAGTGATCCCTTCTCCGCTTGCTCTTGACGACAATGTCGTCGACATATGCTTCCACGTTTCTTCCCATCTGTTTTGCAAGCACCTTCTCAATGAGTCTTGCGAACGTTGCGCCTACATTCCTTAGACCGAAGGGCATTCTTCGGAAGCAGTATGTGCCGAAAGGCGTTATGAATGCAGTCTTCTCTTCATCTTCCTTTCTCATATACACTTGATGATAGCCTGAGTATGCGTCCTGGAAACTCATCAGTTCACAACCCGCTGTCGCGTCAACCAGCTGGTTGATCCTTGGTAAGGGAAAATCATCCTTTGGGCATGCCTTGTTGAGATTTGTGAAGTCGACGCACAATCTCCAGGTGCCATTTGACTTCTTTACCATCACAACATTTGCGAGCCACTCCGGGTACGCCACTTTTCGGATAACTTGAGTTTGACGCAATTTCTCCACTTCCATCTTCGTTGCTTCCTGTCTGTCGGGCCCCATCTTTTTATGTTTTTGTTTAATTGGTTTGGCATCCATTTTCACATTCAGCGAGTGTTCGATCGTTTCTCTAGGGACTCCCTTAGATTCTCCTGGCGCCTAGGCGAAGATGTCACTATTTTGCTGAAGCAAGTTGATGACTCTTTCTTCTTCTTCTTCGGAGAGGGCAGTTCCGATAGATACTGTTCTCTCTTTATTTTCCGGGAATAGCCCAATCTTTTGGTGTCTTATGGTCTTAATGTGTTTTTAAAACACAACCTGTCTTTGTGTTTATGTGGTTGTTTAAGTCAAGACACTTGCTTAGTTGGTATTTGTACTGTCAGTTTCAGGGGGAGTTTCTTAGAAAATTCTTGCATATATGTTATTTTTGAATGCTCTACTCTTTTAATGATTATCCTTTGGAGCTAACTCTCTCTACAGATCTTATGTTGTCATCAAACACCAAAAAGGAGAAGATTGAAGCATCTAGGCCCTAAAAGTTACTGGAATGTATCTCTCATTTAAAGTTTTGGTGTTGATGGACAAAGACTGGTTGACATTTACCCTATTAGAGCAATCAAGGCTCAATGGAGGGAATCATTGCTTAATGGTATGGCATCAAGCTCAAGATCAAGGACTAACTAGTTAAGGCTTGGGAGAAGTATCAAGCCTGTAGTTAGTTTGTTTCTCAAATTCTTTTTGCTTTACCATTAAGAGGGGCTGCATATCAAAATCTTGTTAGATTTCCTAACTCAAGTACAGCATCTTGGACCAAAATTAGCTTAGAACCTAGGCCAAAATCTGTCATAGACACATCTGTTTATCCTGTCTATGTCACTTTTCAAACCCAGTAGCATCACCCTTCACAGCAGACAACACTTATGCAACACACTTTGCAATCCATAAGTTATTTGTTCACAATAAACGATCTATTGTGAATCGCTCTCACTGTTCTCAAAACCCGGTCAAAACCTAGTTCAACACATGCGGTCTCTTATGAACTATCTTTGCTTGAGTTTCAAACGAGTTTTCCCGTTCTCACAACGATCTGCTGTGAGCGCCTCGCCAATCCCATTGTCTCTTGTGAACGGTGAACCTTCTGTGTGACTCGTCTGAGTGTCTGTTTCAAAGGAGTTGTTCTTTTAACTTTGTTTAAAATATTGGCAGCGTTCCCCAACGGCTAGAATCTGTCCCAAACGGCTATTTCCTTGAATCCAAGCCTATTTAAACCCTTGGAAGTCTTACCTTTTGGGTTGCTGCTCCAAAACTTCAAAACCAACTCCTAGAGCTTTCCTAGAGCCTTAGAACTCAGAATTCTTCATTCCATCACCTAGTGCTCATACATTTGAGCTGCTGTGTGTGAGGGAGGAAAATCTCTCGAGATGTTGTGATTGTAGCCTGTTACTTTAGAAATCAATCTTCTACACTTTTCGTGACAGTAGCTTGAGGAGCTTGCCAAGGACGGTTTGTGGGAGCTCTCAAGCAGTGGAGTTGTGAGGGCTTTGGAGGTTGCCCACCAGAGTGGTGAAAACCTGCCATTGAGTGGAAAGAGACCAAGGGCTCGAGAGAGAGCCGGTCCTGGTTGGAGGACTTGTCTCAACGGAGAGTAGGAGGAAGACTGCGAACTTCGGTCAAACAAATCAAGTGTCTTCTCTTTTACTTATCAGTTTTTACCCTTGTCACTCTCTGTTTTAGCTCTGTTTACCGTGACTACTATTGTTCTATTAGTTGTTTCCGCTGCTCATCTTTTACTAGTAATAGGACTGAATAGATAGGTTGGGTAACAATTTGCTAAAGAATATTAAACTTGAATAAAATTTTATAACTTACCTATTCACCCCCCCTTTTAGGCCATGTAGATCCTCACAAGTGGTATCAGAACTTGGTATCCTAAATAAGCTTAACAGCTTAGGATGGTTAAGGGGAAATCAGTTAATGTAGGAAAAATTCCCATGTTTGATGGTAGTAACTATCCCTACTGGAAAATTAGGATGAAATTCTACTTGCAAGCCACTGGATATGATGTGTGGAGGGTTACTGAAAATCCTGTCCCTCCTAGAGAAAAACCAGATGAGGCCCCTACTCCTGGTGAGATCAAAAACATAGAACATGATGCTCAAGCCATTAATGCTATATTTTCCTGTTTGAGCCCTGAGGTTTTTGATCATGTGAGCAACCTCACCTCAGCTCATACAATCTGGAAAACCCTTCAAGAGATCCATAAGGGGACCTATGAAGTTAAGGAAGAAAAGCTCACCATTGCTAGAAAGAAATTTGACATTTTTACTATGCTGCCTAATGAAACTGCAAATGACATGTTTACTAGGCTGAATCCCATCATCAATGAGCTCAAGGGATTGGGAGCAAAGCTTGAGGATGTTGAAATATGCAGAAAAATGATTTGGGTACTGCCAAAATGCTACAGGGATTTGGTCACTTATCTCACCAACAGTGGAACAATCAAGACTCTTTCTCCGACAGAGCTGCTTGGGAGATTGACCACTCATGAGATGCACTTTGACGATGATGAAGGCCCAATCAAAAGCAAGAATCTTGCTCTCAAGGCCAAAGAAAAGGCTCAATCTGAGGATGAAGGCAGTGACAGTGGCATTGAAGAAGATACCAAGGAGCTTGCTCTACTCATGAAGAGGACAAGCAAACTGATGAAAAGGGTCAACATTGGTGACTCCAAAAGGAGGCATTTCACTCCATCATCATCCAAAAGGAATCCCTACTATAATGTGGTGTGCTATGAGTGCAACAAGAAGGGTCACATTGCTGCCCAATGTGACAAAAAGAAGAAGAAGCACAAAAATGATAGCAAGGGCATTGATGATGAGGATGGTGATGACAAGGGACACAAGAAGGAAAAGAAAAGATTCATCAAAAGGACCAATTTCAAGCGCTTCAACAAGAACGGGAAGAAGGAGGCCTTCATTGGTGAGTGGATCACTGATGATGACAGCACAAGTGACTCCTCTTCCTCATCTGATGAAGATGACTCCAAGCAAAAAGGGCTAGCTGGACTTACAGTGAATGAGTCAACACCACCTCCTCCTTTCTCTACTTCATTTTGCCTCATGGCCAACTATGATGAGGAGAAGGTAGATGATGACTCACCCCCTTCCAATGATGATTTAATTGAAATGATTAATGATCTTAGTTGTGCTCTCAAGAGGGAAACCTCGAAATCCAAGAGTCTCAAGAAAACTTTATCTTCAATGATTGATAATAATGAGTCTCTTGCTTCAAAACTTGAACTGCTAGAATTAGAGCACACTAATCTTGAAAACTCGTATGAAAAGCTTGCTGCAGAGTTGAATGATCTTAACTGCAATCAACCATGTGAAACTATCTACCATACCTGTGAAAAACCTGCTAGAGAGGATGCTTGTACTTCTTGTGATGATTTGCTTGACTCTAGTTGGGTGGCTTCTAGTTCCTCAATTTCTCCTAGCATATGTGATGGTGAAAACTGCAAAACTGCACTATGTGCTAAGGAATTAATGATTGAAAATGAGGAACTTAAGGCAAAAATGGCAAAATTTGACAAAGGGCTTGGAAAATGCTATCTAGGAAGCATTGAGCTTAATAAGATGCTTGGGGAGCATAGGGTTGCCTTGGGCACGAAAGGATTGGGTTTTACCCAAAGGGATGTGCCTAAGGAAGGTGGTTGAAAAAGCCCCAAGCCTCTTGCTGCTAAAAATAAAACTGCTATTGCTCACCATAACACTCACAAATTGACTAGAATCAGGAAAGCCTTTGTGAAGAAAAGCCGAATTGTTAACGCATACTACTTGCTTCTTAAGGACAAATTTGATAGTGTCTATGCTAGATACATTGGTCTTGCTCACTTGAACAAGCATGTTAAATCTATTTGGGTGCCAAAGTGTTTTGTTGCTGATTCATTTGCCCTAAAAACTGTGAAGACTAACCCCAATGGACCCAACCTAGCTTGGGTACCTAAATCCCAAAAATAACTTAATTGCTGCAGGTGAACTACCGGAGTGGCGGCCCTCATTGGGTGCTTGATAGTGGCTGTACACAACACATGACGGGCGACTCTAGAATGTTCACCTCACTAGGGGAAGGTGACCCCACCAAGAAGATCACCTTTGGGAACAATCGAAAGGGCAAAGTTATTGGAAATGGTAAAATTGCTATATTCGATGATCTTTCAATTGATAATGTCCTCCTTGTTGAGTCATTAAATTTTAATTTGCTCTCCGTATCCCAAATATGTGATTTGGGGTTCCAATGCTTATTTACTATTGATGGAGTGTTGATCTTTGATAAAAATGAAAATCTAGTGTTCAAAGGCTTTAGGTTTCAAAATCTCTATCTTCTGAACCTAAAATCTCATGCCTCATGTATCTCTATGTGCCTTCTTGCTAAAGCTTCACTTGGTTCGCTTTGGCATCGCCGTCTTGGACATGTTGGCATGGGGAATTTGAAAAAGCTTTTCAAAAATGAGTTGGTGGTTGGGTTGAAGAACGTGTTGTTTGAAAAGGATAAACTTTGTAGTGCTTGCCAAGCCGGCAAACAAGTTGCAAACTCACACCCGTCCAAAAATATCATGTCCACTTCTCATCCACTAGAACTTTTACACATGGATGTTTTTGGGCCAACCACTTATGCAAGCATAGGTGGTAATTGTTATTGGCTTGTTGTTGTAGATGACTTCTCTAGGTTTACTTGGGTATTCTTTTTGCCAAACAAAAGTGTTGTTGGAAAAGTCTTCAAAACTTGCAAAACGAGCCCAAAACGAATTTGACACCTCCATCAAGAAAGTAAGAAGTGATAATGGAACGGAGTTCTCTAATACTAACATTGAGGATTATTGTGATAAGTTAGGGATTAAGCATGAGTTCTCAGCTACCTACACCCCTCAACAAAATGGTGTAGTTGAAAGAAAAAATAGAACACTTATTGAGATGGCTAGGACCATGCTAGATGAATATGGGACTGCTGAAAATTTCTGGGCAGAGGCTATAAATACAGCATGTCATGCTGTAAATAGATTGTACCTCCATCGACTTCTCAAAAGGACTCCCTATGAACTCTTAGTTGGAAGAAGACCCAATGTATGCTATTTTTGTGTCTTTGGTTGTAAGGTGTATATCTACAAGAAAAGACACCACTTGGGTAAGTTTCAAAGAAGATGTGATGAAGGTATCATGCTTGGTTACTCCTCTAAATCTAAAGCTTGTAGAGTATTTAATAATGCAACTAAACTTGTTGAGGAGAGCTATGATGTAAAGTTCGATGAATCTAATGGCTTACAAGGTGAGCATGAGAACTTGAGTGATGTAGGTGATGAACACTTGGCTAAGGCTATCAAGACCATGGAAATTGGTGAAGTCAAGCCAATTGAGACTCCAATTGAGATCAAGGAAGATGATGAACCTCCAACTACTTCATCACCCGCTGCTATTGAAAAGACTGCTTCAAATAATGATGATGAAACGGAACAAGAAAAGTCAAAGGATCAAGACGGTCAAAATCCACTCTTAAAGATTCCTACCAAGTTGGCTAAAGATCATCCAATTGACCAAGTCATTAGTGACACTAGTAAGGGTGTCCAAACTCGTTCCCGTCATGCAAATTTTTGTGAGCATTACTCTGTTGTGTCTTTTGTAGAACCTAAAAATATAGAAGAAGCACTTGAAGACTCAAATTGGGTTAATGCAATGCATGAAGAGTTGAATAATTTCAAAAGGAACGATGTTTGGGTACTAGTAGAAAGGCCTAAGGAGCACAATGTGATTGGAACAAAATGGGTATTTCGAAACAAGCAAGATGAACTTGGGATGGTAACTCGTAACAAGGCTCGCCTAGTGGCACAAGGTTTCACACAAATACCTGGACTAGATCATGGTGAAACCTATGCTCCTGTGGCAAGACTTGAAGCTATAAGGTTCCTTCTTGCTTTTGCTTGTTACTTTGATATTATACTCTATCAAATAGATGTAAAAAGTGCATTTCTCAATGGTTTTATTGATGAACTTGTCTTTGTGGAACAACCACCTGGATTTGAGGATCCTTCTCATCCAAATCATGTGTATAAGCTTTCTAAGGCTTTATATGGGCTCAAGCAAGCTCCAAGAGCTTGGTATGAACGTCTTAGAAACTTTCTCATAGAGAAGGGTTTTGAAACTGGGAGTGTTGACCCCACACTGTTTACTAAAACCATTGAGAATGATTTATTTATTTGTCAAATTTATGTGGATGACATAATCTTTGGATGCACTAATGAGTCTCGATGTAAGGAATTTGGGGACACTATGTCCAAAGAGTTTGAGATGTCCATGATTGGTGAACTAAGCTTCTTCTTCCTTGGATTTCAAATTAAACAATTAAAGAAAGGGACATTTATCTCTCAAGAAAAATACATTCATGATATTCTCAAGAAATTCAAGATGGAAGATTGCAAAGCTATTTCCACCCCAATGGCTACAAATGGGCATCTTGATCTAGATGCCAAAGGTAAACCTATTGATCAAAGGTTGTATCGTTCTTTAATAGGTTCACTTCTTTATCTTACAACATCTAGGCCAGACATACTCTTTAGTGTATGCATGTGTGCTAGGTTTCAAGCTTCACCTAGAGAATCTCACTTAATTGCTGTAAAAAGAATCCTTAGATACTTGAAATCCACTCCTAGCATTGGTTTGTGGTATCCTAAAGGTGGTAATTTTGAGTTAATTGGGTACTCGGATTCAGACTATGCCGAGTGCAAAGTTGACCGAAAAAGTACCTCGGGAGGGTGCCAATTGCTAGGAAGATCTCTTGTATCTTGGGCCTCTAAAAAGCAAAACTCTGTGGCGCTATCAACAGCTGAGGCTGAATACATAGCGGCAGGGAGTGCTTGTGCTCAACTTCTCTATATGAAACAAACTTTCCTAGACTTTGGTGTTAAATTTGAAAAAGTATTGCTACTTTGTGACAATGAAAGTGCTGTGAAAATAGCTGCTAATCCAGTCCAGCACTCACGTACCAAGCACATTGACATAAGACATCACTTCATAAGAGACCTTGTGTCTAAAGGTGACATTGTGCTTGAACATGTGAGCACTAATGACCAATTAGCAGATATTTTTACAAAACCATTAGATGCTGCACGTTTTAACTTGCTTAGAAATGAACTCAACATTCTTGCATCTTGCAACATTGCTTAAATCCAAAAGCTCTGTGTGTGTTGTCTAGTAACTCTTGTTTCAAAGCTTGTTTGGTTTCTTTTGGATCTTGGCTAAATGCCTAGTGCCACATTTAGGGGGAGTTTCATAGTGTCTCATACATGACCACTTCCCTAAATTGTGTCCAAACAAACTTGCTTGTTGATCTTGAAAGCATAGGAAGCTGAACTAATCCAAATATTTAAAATAAAATTAAATTGTGCCAAAATCTCATCTTATTAGCCTTAAGTCTCATCTCTGCTGCAATTATTCAAACTTAGGCCAAATCTGACTTAATATCACAAAGAAAACCTTAGATGGATAAACTTGACTCTTAGGACCAAATCATAGAATTCATATAGAGTCAAGGTTAAAATTTGGACAACCTTAGTCTAAGGTAGTGCTTTCAAGCTTATCATGGGTCTTGGCAACCAGGGTGCAAAATCTCCCATTTCTGCACTCATGGTAGCCTTTGGACCCATACACTTCCTGAGAATCAAATTTCCTTTTGGTTGTCACTCTAGATTTCTAAAATATTTTGAACAACTAAAGAATGCTTAAATAATCTTCTCTTTCTATTTTAAAACATAATTCTTAAGTCCTAAAATAATCTTGTGACAAAATTTAATAATTTTTTTTTGGTTCTTGGTTGAAATCACAAGGTAATTTTGGACTCAACACTATCTTAGGATTACTTTAAGCCTCTCCAGTAACTTGCACATTTACAACAGACAGAGGAATTCTCATCCAGAAGGATGAGCGTTCACAACAGACAATCAAATATTCCTTCACTAGTTCACAACAGACAGTCTGTTGCGAACGCTTTCACGACAGTAAAATATTCTTAAGTCTGTTGACAAAGTTTCAAAAATTTTAGAAGCTACGTTGTAAACTTTCCTCATTCAAAATTATTCAAAATTCACTTGAAAAACAATCTCTTCCAAATTTCAAAGGCTAATTTTCAGAAAAATGTGTGGGACTCTTTTGTTAAACTGATTATCCTTTTTTGCGGGTCCCACTTCCTTGAAGGCTGGAAGCTTCAAAAAGGAGGAACCTATGCTGGTCTAACCCCTCTTGAAAGCAAAACCCTTTTACCTCTCTCCCCACGTTTCCAAAAAGGCACAAGTCACAAACTCTCCCGTCTCCTCTCAAACTGCACCCTAACCCTAGAACACCTAGTGCCTACGCCAGATTGTGGTGCTCCCAATCTTCACTGGATTTCTGGGTCCTTGCACTTGCAACCGGCGTCCCTAAGGTTAGGATTGCTTGATTCCTTTGGTTTTCCCCTTGCATTTTCTCCCTGTTCATTCGATTTCTTGGTGTCTCTTTGCAACGGACAGTGTTCTTCCCTGCTAGTTTCAAGTCAGGACCATGGCTCGAACCAAAACTACTGACAAGAAGGGTTTGTTGGAGAAGGGTTTGTTGGAGAAAGTTACAGGGAAAATCAAAGGCAAAGGGAAAAAGAGGGAAAATCAAAGACAAAGGGAAAAAGAGGGCTGTTTCACCTCCTTCACCAAACCGTAGGGTGCTAAGGACAAGGAGCACTGGGATTTCACTTGACAGAGCACCTCAAGGTCCTGTTTTGCCTGCTAGAATCAGTGCAGTGGGTGATGCATTGCAGCATTTGGTGCAGGCCAGTTCAGGAAGTGAAGATGAGGACTATTTGCCTGAGCCCTCTCCTAGGTCAGAGTCTGAAGAGCTAGAGCCAGAGCCCATAGAATTCACTATTGATCAATTAAAGGTTCTTAGTGCTAAAAATCCGAGAAATGTTAGAATGGTTGGAGAAAGAACTTGGTTTCCTTCTGAATTTGCTCCTCCTGGTGAAAGGTTCTACACTACATTGCAACAAAACATATTCAGAACCTACAAAAGAATGAACAAACCCTTGGTGCCATCGCAATACATTGATGCAGAGCAAATCACCCAAGTCTGTGGGACTTCTTACTTGATTGACTGCCTAAACTCAACCCCTGGTCTACTCAACCTTGTTACAAACAGAACCATACCTTGGAATGTGGACAGGGTAATGGAATTTTATGCCTTACTCTGGGTCCAAAGGAACATATTTCATATTCAGTTCTCGGTAGATGGCACAAGGCACAAGCTGAGGTGTCAAGAAATTCATAATTGCCTAGGGATTGAAGAAAGGAACCAAATATCTGCAAGGATACATGAGCTAGCTTTTCCTGATGGAAGGTGGAGGCGTGTTGGTGAAAAACCTAGAACTCATATTTCAGCTCACATGTATCAAAATATTCATGCTGAGGGGTTTGATGCGTCTGATGTAAGGTGCCTTACAGCTGAAGGGAAAGCCTTGCTCCGAATAATTAGGCACACCTTCTACCCCAAGACAGGGAGTAGAAATGCTATTACTCCCACCATTGCTTGGTTATTGCATCTAATCTTGAACCAGCAACCTTTTGACCTAGTAGATTTCTTGATTGGAGAAATGGAAGAAGCAATAGGGAGAAAGGTGGTGGTTGCTTTGCCTTTTGCTCAAGTGATTTCACTTATATTGCTTGGGAGAAACCTGGTTTCTACTGCTGAATTCAACCATCGGTTCAAAGTTTTTCTAACTAAATATGAGTTTAAAGGAAAACTTACAGAGTCTATAAAAGGTAAAAGGAGAAGCTCTGAATCTGCATCTGAAACAGAAGCTGACACTAAGAAAGACTCCTCTGAATCAGATGACCAAGGACCATATGGTGGTGGTGAAGAGCAAAACCTCAGCTCTAGCCATCACATAAGCCTGCACTACAGTCCTCTAGAAATAAGATCACCTAGTCCCATGTCACCATTTGAAATGGATGCACTAGCCTATCAACCTCCACTCTATGAGCCTCAAGAAAATCTTTTGCTAGAGCCAACTGAACACACTGAAATCTTGCCAGAAAGTATGGGTGGATCCCGCATAGCTCGAAGGCTAAGCTTTCATGAGGAATCTCATACTTTGGAAATGGCATCTGAACATGAACAGATAAATCGATTGCAAGAATTGGCTGCTGTTGCAAGGTTTAAAGAAAGTCAACTACGAGGGTTTGGGCAGAGGACACATAACTATGAAGCAGGTGGTTCAAAACCTGTGTTGGAGACACCTGTGGCAACTCATTCACCCCACACCCATGATCACTCTTCTCACCAAGCAGCTCCTGCAAACTCTCAAGCTCCAGCCCATGACTTTGGATTGTTTAGTTCACTATTTGACAATCTGAGCAGTCAAATCCAAGGGATAAATGACTCCTTCCATGGCTTTCAAAATCAATATGGACAAGACATGAAGGAAATCAGGGAAATGCACAGCAAAATCCTTAATAATCAGACCATTTTTGGAGATAGACTAAGTCAGTTAAAAAGAACACAGGATATGCAATCTAGCATGCTTGGGAAAATGTGTAAGCAAGCATATTTAACTCATGCTAGAATGGACAGTATCACAAAAGAGTTTGACAAGCAAACTGAGATCTTGTGTGGTCAAATTGACAAAGAGAGCACAGACGCATGGAATCAAAATCTGAGCTTCTACAGAGACTTTCAGTCTACTCAATTTGAAATTCAGAATCTCTTAGAAAGACAAGAAGCTGGGATCAAGGATCTCTATCACATCCAAAATGAATCTGAGCAACAGAGAAGAAGGGAGCAAGCAGCACTTGAATCTGAAGTCTCCCTCATGAATGCCAATTTGCAAAGTCTTCAGAATGGTTTCCACCTCTGGACCTTAGATGAAGATACATCACAAGGGTGGCATGACCAAGCTTTGCAAGCATCTCCTCAGTGGCAAGGCTATGAAGACACTTCTAGTCAATCCTCTCAGAAATCCAAGTCAAGAATGTCAAAATGGGAAAAATCTCTGAAAAGAAGCTTCTCAAAAAGGAAGGATTGAGAGTGCTTGATGCCAAAGGGCGAGAAGAGAAGATCTTGGAAAGAGACTACCTTGCTGTTCTGTCTTTTGGTGTCTTATGGTCTTAATGTGTTTTTAAAACACAACCTGTCTTTGTGTTTATGTGGTTGTTTAAGTCAAGACACTTGCTTAGTTGGTATTTGTCTTTGTCGGCCAGGGGAGTTTCTTAAAAATTCTTGCATATACGTTATTTTTGAATGCTCTACTCTTTTAATGATTATCCTTTGGAGCTAACTCTCTCCGCAGATCTTATGTTGTCATCAAACACCAAAAAGGAGGAGATTGAAGCATCTAGGCCCTAAAAGTTACTGGAATGTATCTCTCATTTAAAGTTTTGGTGTTGATGGACAAAGACTGGTTGACATTTACCCTATTAGAGCAATCAAGGCTCAATGGAGGGAATCATTGCTTAATGGTATGGCATCAAGCTCAAGATCAAGGACTAACTAGTTAAGGCTTGGGAGAAGTATCAAGCCTGTAGTTAGTTTGTTTCTCAAATTCTTTTTGCTTTACCATTAAGAGGGGCTGCATATCAAAATCTTGTTAGATTTTCTAACTCAAGTACAGCATCTTGGACCAAAATTAGCTTAGAACCTAGGCCAAAATCTGTCATAGACACATCTGGTTGTCCTGTCTATGTCACTTTTCAAACCCAGTAGCATCACCCTTCACAGCAGACAACACTTGTGCAACACACTTTGCAATCCAGTAAGTTGACTATTCACAATAGACAGTCTATTGTGAAGTGCTCTCACTCGTTCTCAAAACCCAGTCAAAACCTAGTTCAACACAGACAGTCTCTTATGAACTATCTTTGCTTGAGTTTCAAACCAGAGTTTTCCCCGTTCACAACAGACAGTCTGCTGTGAACATACCCTGCCAATCCCATTATCTCTTGTGAACGGTGAACCTTCTGTGTGACTCGTCTAAGTGTCTGTTTCAAAGGAGTTGTTCTTTTAACTTTGTTTAAAATATTGGCAGCGTTCCCCAACGGCTAGAATCTGTCCCAAACGGCTATTTCCTTGAATCCAAGCCTATTTAAACCCTTGGAAGTCTTACCTTTTGGGTTGCTGCTCCAAAACTTCAAAACCAACTCCTAGAGCTTTCCTAGAGCCTTAGAACTCAGAATTCTTCATTCCATCACCTAGTGCTCATACATTTGAGCTGCTGTGTGTGAGGGAGGGAAATCTCTCGAGATGTTGTGATTGCAGCCTGTTACTTTAGAAATCAATCTTCTACACTTTTCGTGACAGTAGCTTGAGGAGCTTGCCAAGGGCGGTTTGTGGGAGCTCTCAAGCAGTGGAGTTGTGAGGGCTTTGGATGAGGGCTTTGGAGGTTGCCCACCGGAGTGGTGAAAACCTGCCATTGAGTGGAAAGAGACCAAGGGCTCGAGAGAGAGCCGGTCCTGGTTGGAGGACTTGTCTCAACGGAGAGTAGGAGGAAGACTCCGAACTTCGGTCAAACAAATCAAGTGTCTTCTCTTTTACTTATCAATTTTTACCCTTATCACTCTCTGTTTTAGCTCTGTTTATCGTGACTACTATTGTTCTATTAGTTGTTTCCGCTGCTCATCTTTTACTAGTAATAGGACTGAATAGATAGGTTGGGTAACAATTTGCTAAAGAATATTAAACTTGAATAAAATTTTATAACTTGCCTATTCACCCCCTCTAGGCCAAGTAGATCCTCACACTGGCCTTGTCTCCTCAAATTTTTCTCTTCTCCCTTTGCATATCCTTCAACTTCATCGTAAAGAAGCACAGCTGTTTGTGGGGGGTCCTGAGTCAGCTTGTGTATAAGGGGTCCAGGTTGAAGACCTCTTCGGAATGCATTGATCACCGAAGAGTCAGATACATCCCTTATCCAGCATCGTACAATAGCAAATATTTTATAGTAGTCCCTTGTGCTTTCCTTCTTGCCCTGTTCTAAGGCGAAGAGGTCTCCTTCCACCATTCTTTAGATATAATTGCCTTGAAAGTTGTTAGCGAAGGCATCTTTGAGTTGGTTCCATGAGTGTATGGATCCTTGTGGCAGTGAAGTGTACCAAGAGAGTGCAGTGCCCTTCAGGGTTAACAGCAAACTCTTCGCCTTAATGTCATCATCTCCCCCCGCTGCTTCAACTGCCGTGTCATATACATCCAGGAATTCGTTTGGATCGGTTTCTCCAGAGAACTTGAATACACTTGGCATCTTGAATCCTTCGGGCCATTTTTTGCCATGAAGATATGCGCTCAGAGGCCCTTCGGTAGCCTTCTTCGGCTGTGCCACCATTACATTTTGCCGATGCTGCTCATGGTTCTCCTCTGGGTATAGTATCCTTCGAGGCACGTAGCGCTGTTGGGGTTGCATTGTCACGAGCTCTCTTCGGAGCAGGTCGATTTGTTCCTCCAACAGCCTTTTCCTATCTCGCAGGATGTCTTCAGCAGATGAAGGGTCTTCATGTTGACGCTCTTGCATGGGATGGGTAGGTGGGTTTTGCTGTACCTCCTCTCGAGCGACTCTGCTGGGTCCTGGCTCATCGAATCTTCCCCCGCCCACGTCCGGGGCATCTTGGCCCTGGTTCCTCCGGCCCTGCAAGTTGATGCCGGGAGCTCTTGGGATGTTTCCGCCAGGTCCTTGCACCGGCGCATCCTCCCACTGACGTTCAGTCGTTGGCGCGGTGGCGATCGCCCTTTGGGCCGCTCCCTCCATCGTCTCGCCAGTGATTTCTTGCTCGTCCTGGATTTGCTACTCCTGCCTCGCGTACGCTCCGTCGTGCCCCGACTCCGGTGGCTCGCCTCCGGCCGCTACGACACTCCTCCTAGGTCTAGCCATCACCGCAACCGCTCACCTCTCCCCACGGATGGCGCCAACTGTCGGCGGGAAATCCCGCCGACGGTGAGAATCAGCGCCCCTCCCCGGTGATGGAGAGGACGCCGAGAAAGTGGTGGTGAGAGAGCAGAGCGCTCAGTAAATAAACTAGTGCTAATGTGAATGATCAGAATGCTTGGTCTCTTTCATTGATGAGCTAATTAATTTATACAACTTTAGGGCTAGGGTTTACATGCATGGGAAATACCCAAAGTACCCTGGTCCATGGAGGATACCCAGATTGCCCTGATCTCTGAATCGTCGATCCTACAATCAATGGCTAGACTAGTTTTCTTACAATCCACGCTATCCTGCTCCCTAACATGCCCTTGGGGGACATACTCTGACAAAGTTGTTAATTTGATTTGATTCGATTCGTTCTTGTCAGAGGCTGTCGCGAAGTCTTCGTCTTCTGACCCGAAACTTGTCAAAGATCACTCTCGGTCTTTCCGAAGGGTCTTCATGAATCCCTCGACGAGACATCCTCCGCCATCCTTTGATGGACATCCCGAGGACTCTCCTTGCTTGAGATGCACTCGGAATACTTTATCCTTTGCGTCCTTCTCTCGACCCTTCGCGCATGTCCAAGTCTTCCCCTAATGGTCTGTCTTTAGGTCATTTCGGATAAGATTCGTCACTTACCCCTCCGGGTAACAATCTTCACGAAGAATCTTCACAGCATCTTCGTGCACATCCACCTCTCCTGGAGATGGGGTGGCTGCCCCTACAATACATTTGACTTACACACAAAGAACCATATTGATCATGAGTAAGCACAGTAGACCAATACATGGATTACCCAACCATAACATACTTGGATTAACCATCCATCAACGAACATAGATTAACTATCCATAAACATAGGGCTTGCTGCCCAAAAAATAAAACAGCGATCGTACCCTTGCTGACCAGGTTTCTCTCTTGGATTACTCATCCATGGAGGACCAGAAAACATCACTAAGAAGAATGTCATAGAAGCTTCGCACTGCTTCTCCCGACCCTCACCTAGCTTCACCTTGGCTGCCAAAGCAGGAACATCCCTATCTAGTCTTTGATGCGAAGCAAAGCGAAGGCCCTAACGGACCATTGCTTGCAGTCTCTGTAGGAATAGGTCTCAAGCTTCATGCTACTCGAAGCAACAAGGCGTGGCAAAGGGAGGACCAACTTAGCTACCAAGGCAACCTAGAGGACAAGTAGTACGAGAGGGGCCCATACCATGTCAGGATAAGTATCATTGGATCCCTCTAAGTGGTGACCATATGTAACCACCTTCATTGAGGGAATCCCTTGTATGCCCCTACTTAGTATGATGGTGGGAGGGCATGGTCGTCCAAATACCTCTAAGATAGGGGTCTAAAGACGCTTCCGCCCCTGCTTTAGTCGTTCGGCGGGGATGGCTTAGTCATTTGATGTAAGAGTTCATAGTGTCCCTAGTTATATAGATCTAAATAGTCATTTTAGACCTTCATATGTAAATTCACCTGCTATAAACAGAGGGGCTTATGTACATGTAAGGGGTTCGAGCCCCAGAAGGCAATAGATCAATACATATCACAAAGTTCCAGCATCCCAAAAGAGTGTTGAGGTTCCTTTTAAAGGTTGTCCCCTCACCGGGCTACACGCCGCTTCACTAGGCATTCAAATCGGGGAATGGATACCCCCGAAATTATTAGTTCCGGAGCACTCCATCAATAGTGGCGGCGTCCACCGGGATTCGACACTAGAAGCCTCCGGGATGAGATGTGACCCAAAAAATAAGGGACAACGTCTGTAGCGTCAGGAGGAGATCTAATTACAGCTGTGCCCATCAACGTCGTCCACAATGCGAGGTCCAAGAGCATGAGGAGAGACGGGTCCATAGATCCAAGCCGCACTTCATAGTTTTCACCCTCGCCTCCTCTCCAAAACCCTTCTCTAAATCCACAACAAAATTCTCTTCCAAACCTGCCCCATGCTCCATCCCAACACCCCTCCGCAAACTAATGAAGACAATCCTCCCAAAATCTCAACCCATAGCCACACAATAACAACCAGAGACAAAATTGCCACACACCTCCACCAGCGGTTTTCAAAGCTATCCCAAGAGAGCTGGACCCGAACCTACAAGTCTTGCTCTTTGCAAATGTCAAACTCATGGCGGAGGTAGAAACGCTCCACCAAATTTATAGCCAAAACCCCCCTCCCTACCAACACAACCCACACCCAACAAGCTCTGCCACGGTCGAGGAAGTAATCTCACCTATGTGGCAAAAAAATGAAGCAACGAAACAAAGAAAAATCCAACCTACTTTATGGGCACCTACAAGAAAAAATTGGCCAACCCTAGGGTCCTTCAAGCTCCCAACCTTTAAAGCCTACGTAGGAGAAACAGGCCCAAAAGAGTTCCTGAGAAAGTAGTAGGAGGAGATGATGATCTTAAGACGAAGGAGCTCATCCTCGCCCTCAAAGGGATTGCACTCTCTTGGTATTCTTCCCTGTCCCCAGGATCAATAGAAGGCTAGGATCAGCTTCTCACCCCTTCTAGAGAACATGCATAGTCGAAGAACCAAAAGGTCCACAAGATGTCAATGGATCGCTAGGAGGCTACCAAGGTGGAGGTAGCGAAGCTATTGAAGGCAAGAATCACGGTGTACACATTATGGTTGGCCAACCTAGTGATGGTAAAGAAGTTCAATGGAAAGTGAAGGATGTGTATAGACTTCACATATCTCAATAAGGCATGCCCGAAGGACGACTTCTCATTGCCTTGCATCAACCAATTGGTGGACACCGCATTTGGCTATGAATTGATGAGCTTCTTGGATGCTTACTCCAGCTACCACCAAGTTTATATGAGATTACAAAATCAAGGAAAGGCTGCATTTATCACCCCATTTGGCCTGTACAGCTACGTGCACATGCCATTTTGACTAAAAAATGTGGAAGAAACAATTGCGAGACTAATAGAAAAAATCTTCACCAAACAGATGGGCCACAGCATAGAAGCGTATGTGGATCAAACTATGGTCAAGAGCAAGGAAAAAAGAATACATGTGGAGGACTTGTAGGAAACATTCGAGAGCCTCATGGTGGAGTAGGTCAAACTGAACCTAGAGAAATGTGTATTTGGAGTAACTAAAGAATTATTGGGGTTCTTAAGATCAGAGCAATACAAGGAATATCACCGCCTCGCAATAAGAGGAAGGTTCAAAGGCTAGCAGGGAACCTGGCGGCCCTAAGCAGGTTTCTGCACAAGTCAGTGGAGTGAAACTTGCTTTTATTTCAAGGCCCTTTGCAATTCATGGACAAAAAAAATGTGAAGAAGCTTTTGAAAGTCTCAAGTAGTCACTAATGGATATCCCAAAGTTGTCCAACCCGAAGCATGGAGAAACACTATTGCTATATTTGGCAACAGGGCCAGTAGCAGCGAGCGTAGTACTCGTCCGTGAAGAAGGGAAGAAGTAGTAGCCAATATATTATGTGTCCAAAGCACTACAAGGAGCAAGGCTAAGATATTCACAGATGGAAAAGTTGTCTTATACACTAGAACATGATTTACATAATTTTAGAAATTTAAATCACTCAATTTAAAGTTAAAATGCAAGAAATACAATGTTTCAAAGTTTTAAATCAAGAAATTATGAAAGAGGCATTTTGGGCATTAAGAGGCGCTTTCTAACGGTTGAACCTAATCGAGCTGAAAGGATCCAAGGGCCAAGAGGGGAGGTGAATTGGCCTTGAACAATTTTTAAGATTTTTCGTTCTTCTTTTTAAATTTAATTGCAAGATTAAATTTTTCCACAACTAGCTAGATTAAATTTAACTTCTAACTAATAGCAAGCTGCTATGAACTAAAACAAGAGACAATACAAGAAATAAATTGCGAAACGTAAATGCAAGAAGTAAAGAAGACAAGGGACAATGATTTTTTTCCGAGATTCAGAGAAGGCTTTCTCTTTCTCAACTCCTTGTTGAAGCACTCTTCATGAAGAGTAATATCGCTCCGATTTTACTTAGGGTAGTCTTTCACCGCTCTGGTGGGTGGATTCCGACCTTTACAACCACTTGGAGTCTTTTACAAGCTCCTCCTTAAGAGATTACCAAGCATTAACTCCAAAACAAGAAATTTGAGTAACAAGTTTAAGATGACTTGATCTTGTCGGATCAAGCCTTTCATTGAAGCACACAAGAAGACATAGCAATCAATCTCTCATAAACTCACTTTAAGATAGAAATCCTAGTTTTTTGTGGCTCTCACTCAAATGGACTCTAGGATAGGCTATGGAGTGGATTAGTATGTAACAAAGGGGTGCCCTAAGTCCTTAAATAGACTACACTAGAAAACTAGCTGTTGTGCACAGATTAAGCACAGACGCACTTGCGCCGTATGGTATGGCATGCACCGTACCATACGGGACGCAGGTTTCCGTATGGTGCAACCCTGGCCAGACCATACGATGCCCCAAACCACAACTCCTCCGGACTAAACTGTCTAGGCGTGCAGTCTGGTGCCCTGTACCATACGGCACACCAGGGGCCCCTAGGACCCTCTTGGGATGAAACTGTCTAGGCCCCCATACGATACCTTGTACCATACGGGATCCCAGGTGCCAACATAGAACTCTCTAGATAAAACCGTCCATGGCCCCCATACGATACCCCGTACCATATGGGATCCTCAGCACCAACTGGAAACTATATAGAACAAACCGTCCGAGGCCCATACGTTACCTCGTTGTAACATCCTCATTTTCAAAATAGAAATCATGCATCATGCATATGAATAATTTTTGAAATTCTTTAAAAATTGAAAACATTTGAAAGTGAGCATGTTCCTTGCTAAGTGAATTTATAAAAATGATAATTATTTAAATCTATTTGGATTTACTAAAATAGCTATCTATTTGATAAATAAATATTAAAGTGATATTTTGAATTTCAAATTTAATTCAAATGCTTAATTGCATTTTGGCCCTTAGTTTTATTTCCTTTTCTTTTCCTTTTCTACACCTTGGGCCCACTTGTCACCCTCTCTTCTCTTCTCCTTTCCTTCTTCTCCCTATCGACCCCCTCTGCCTTTTCTCTTTTCTTTCGAAGGGAGCAGCCATGGCGAGGAAGGTCCCCTAATTTCCTCCATGGCCTTCAATTCCATTGATGCGCTCAATCACAAGGATCGTTTCCTTGTTAATTCCACAACATTAAGCCCCCAAATCCCCTTCCTAATTCCCCTCTCCCCTATTTAAACCCCCTGCCGAGCTCTTTCTTCCTTCCTTTGCCATTTCTTCAAACCTGACATGGGTGACCTTTCTCTAGCCTTCCTCTTTGTTCACCCACTATATTGGCACTCTCGTGATCCATTTTTCCAATCGCATCAAGGTGATCATCGCTGGAGCGACCAGAATTGGATGCCAAAGTCGTCGTCTTCCTTGTCGACCCCGCCTCTATCTCGTCGCCAATTCATCACCATCTCTCGGTAATCTTCCTCCCTCTCTGCTCGTAGAGCATCCCTATGTCTAGTAGTAGTCGTCCCTTAGGCCAATTTGGTTGGAGCTAGGCCCTATGGCACCACGCCTTGCACCTCCTCCTTCACCATCACCAGTAACGCCACCTTGTCCCCATAGGCCTGACCCCTTTGGCATCCCCATGACCTCCTAGTGCCCATGAACCCCGCCGCCGCCCTTAATTCCTCACCGGCGAGCTACGCCGCCGCAAACCGCCAAGAGCTGACGCTCCTTCCCCAGCGCGCCAACTCCACCAGGAGGACCGCTTTGCTGCGCCATTCCTCCCCTACCTCTTTGTCATCGCCACCGCCGCGTACCTGTACATCCGCGTCATCATCCCCTGCCCTGAGTCCTTGATCGGTGGGCTCCACCTGTCAGCTAAGCCACGTCGTAGCCAAGCCGGACCGGGCAACGCCAGAGTTGGTCGTAGGCTAGGCCAACAAGCTGTTGGGCCATGCCACGCGGTTGTGCTGTGGGCCGTGCCACGCACCTGTGCCAGCTGGTTCATGCACCAGAGTGGGCAGTGACCGCGTGCGCCCGTGCACCAAGGCAGCTAGGCCACACTGTGCTGGCCAAGCCAAATTAGTTTTCTAATTCTTAATGACACTAGAACTTGTTTATTTTGCATCTTTAATTCTATAGCTCCAAAAATTGCGAAACAAATTTTAAAATGTTCATAAAATTGAGATCTACTGTTTTGCAAATTTTCATGTGCATATGCATTTATCATATTTTCTGCTATTTTTGGTGTTGTATTTACTTCTCATAACTTGTTCCTGTAGCATTCAACCGCCCGCGCCTATGACTCCACCGTTCTGGCTCACCACCGGCCATGCTTCGGCCAGCATGTCCTAGGTCTCCCCTAGCCAAACCCATTCTGATCATAAACCAATAAGATGGTGGACCGTAGCGCTACCAGTCCCCCACTGAGGTTTTGCCGGAGTTCGGCCAGAGCCAAGGGAGACCCATCACCTGGCTGACATCACCTCAACGTCGGCCGCGAGACGGAGTCGTTGACTTGTGGGACCCACGCTATCAATGTTTAGCATTTAAATCTCCCACGTTTGGCCCTAATAGCCATTGACACGTAGGCCCGTGACCCCACCCGTCAGTATTAGTAGAGGCGTACTCCTGGTTTACGCCTTCTATCTATGGGCCTCAATCGGGTCGTTTTTGCTTGCGGACCGGACCATCCCTGGGCCGCACGATGTTAGTTTCAGCCCATTCCTATTTAGGAATTTCCAGTCTTTTTCCTAATTTGAAAAATTTATGATAAATACTAGGTATCAGGCTGGATCTAATAAATTTATAACCTTGCATCGTAATCTATTTTTCGCTCCTATAAAATAGCAGGAACCCCACTTTAGCCCTTTTTGGAAAAATAATATGATCCTATCTGTTTATATAAATTATTTTATGGCTTCCAAAAACCTTGATAAAATTCCAGAAAATACTAGATGTAGTATTCGGCCCAGTAAAATTATTTTACCAGATTTAAATTAATTATTGTGCTTTGGAAATTTAATAGAAGCTATTTAAACCTTTTCCTTTAGTATTATTATTGCTAGAAATCTAGTAGGTTTATTTAAAATACCTTTTGAACTCTAAAAATTTCCAAATTTTCACAGAAACTTTTCCAACCCAGGAACAACTTAAGAAAAATATTTAACCTAATTAAATTCTTGTAAAAATTAGCCAAATAAAAGAAAACCTCTAAAGGCTTTATAGAATTTATATCTTAATACTTTAATAATTTTCAAAAATTATTTTCTAGCAAGGGTTTAAGTACTTAAGGGTATTTAAGGGATGCTTATACATATCATACGATGACGCATGAGATCTTCGCTACCTTATTTGGGGCAAGGGTACACCAGATGTCAATATTAGTATTTTTTTTCATGCATCATTCCTTTTTGCATATATTTATGCATTGCCTTTATTTTTGTCCGATTAGATGACAGGGATCCATAAGGAAGATTTGAATACACCGAAGAAGAGTATCACGCCTTAGGTTAAGTCGAGTTAACGTCCTTAGTTATCTTACGCAGTTTTACTTAAATTATTTTGATTCAACCTAGAAAATTGTATTCTCTATGATTTGTGGAAATACCTAGCTCGTTAATCATGTTATACATATGTCATGACTCTTGATAAGTTTATTTACCATGCTATGATTGTCTTGAATATCATGCTATGACTGCCTTGATAGTCACATACTTTATTTGCCACCAATAAACAAGCTAAACTTTTGGACTCATAGTCCCTGGATAAAAACTTGCTTAGACATATTTAGGTCTAATAAATGATTTCTTACAGGGAGTAACTGCCCCATAATGGTGAATAATAGCTTACCACTGTAACTATTCATACTATATTATGTTTTGGTATATAAACTGTTATGAGATAGAGGTATCTTTTTGGGTGGTCTTGAGATATAAGCCGGTTGGGCTAAGGTGCAGACATGGGTTGAGACCCGGTGAAAGTGTTCATTTTCTAGAGTGGGATCTAGATGTGAAGGTCGAGGACCTGTTGAGATTGAGGCAGGGAGTGGAGTGTGGGATCTCCGACTCTCGGGCCATAAGAAGTGGGACTAGAAGAGATCCCTTGATTATGATTTAGTATTGGATGCGGTTTGACACAACGCGTGGCCATCGGGTGGTATTGCAGGTGTGAAGTCCAGTGGCGTGCTTCGAGAAGACTCTCGAAGAAACTCCAGCTTGAGGTGAAGGCGGAAGGGCTCCGCTGCCTTCACCGAGGGTGATCTAGATCATGCATTTGCTGGATCGGCAATCTAGGAGCGATGATCCACAAAGGGATTGCCAAATCCTAAAATATGATGACGGGTGAAAGGAGGAAGAATAGGAACCATGGTTTTAGCTAAGTTACGTTTGGTCAGGTCGTGCCAGGGAATGGCACACAAGGGTAGATAGGATTAGATAAATGGGTATTCTGGAAAACACATCTCAGTCATTAATTACACATCTTCTTAACCATAATTCAAATTGGCTAAGTCATATGTTTGTATTATGATTATTTTCAACTAGTTTTATGCAAATAAATAAACCTTAGCCTTCCCTTGGAGCCCTTATCATTACCTGCATTTGGAGGGTGTTAACTCACAAGTGTAGTTTGATTGCACAGTTTTCCTCGTACTCACTCACTCTTCAGATAGAGAGCAACCAGAAGACCCCTTGCGCATGTCTTGAAGAAGAAGACCCAGGCTACGATAGGCAAGATGGAGTTTAGGGCGTTTCTCTAGTCACTTGCAAGACTGCATAGCCGATGGATGATCTTTTGCTATCTCTAAGATTTTCGCATTGTACTCTCAACTATCTTTTGTATTGTATCAAGACATTTGGCCTAGTCAGCCCCTGTTGTAAACAATTTGCCGCGTTATTTCCGCTAATTATTCAAGACAACTATGTACGATTGTATGCATTATGATCCAGCTATGTAATGGTGTGCACTAGTCTACCGATCTAGGGATTAGTGCAAGAATCCTCCATGGACCTCAAAGATGGGGGCCCACATGATCTAAGCTGTGAATCTGTGTATACTAGCTACTTGATCCAGGGACTAATACATGTAATGCACAGAAGGGGCCTAATTCTATTCTACGGGTCCCGACACCAGTACCATACGGGATCCCTAGCACCCACCTGAAAGCTTCTAAAAACCTCTCTGAATCAAACGGGACAGGGTGCCATTTGGTACCCTATACCATACGACACACGCATGCCCTGAACTCTTAAATGTAACAAAGGCTGTGGAAACTCTCTAGACCTAAACCTAATGTGCTTCATGGATAGAACTTGATTGAAACTACTCAAAAGTATCTCAAACTCCTCAAAAAGCAAAGCAAAACACAAAAGCCTTAGAGAATTTAAATGAATGCTTCTCGACGCCCAAGTTTATTCTAATTCATCCTTAGCCTTGATTTCTTCACAGCTTTACCAATTTGACGAGGTTACCATTGTTATCATCACCAAAACTGCACCAAATATCTCAAAAACACATAAAGGGGCCTTGAACCTTATAGGAGCTAACGGCGATGACATAAAAGGGAACAAACTATAAATAACATGGCATATAAGGTCAGAGTGACAGTATGATAACACATAAGGATAAGTAAAATGTTTAGTGGCACATAAGGATTTTTCCCTTCTTTGTAACCTTTTATGGATTGTGTTTATTTGACATGTAGAATATGTTATCTTATGTTGGTAGTATATCCATCGTAAACAACTTTGGTGGAGCACTCGTGCACTCATCCAACTACGCCCAAGATCTAACGCCACAAAATCCATGATTGCTAATTTTGCGAAAACATGCTTGATTGCTACCAATTTTGCAGAAACCCCTAGTGATGTGCTTGGGTGGGTGTTTGCGGATGTCGAGGGGACATTGTTCGGGAAGCGAGGGCATGGAAAATTGACTGATGTACCTAAATAGTAGATGGCTAAGTGCATAAGCAAACGAAGAATTTATGCTTCCTTCTTACGCCAATCATGAAATAACAAAACCATCAAACAGTTTCAATAATTTACACTTTTCTATACTTTATATTCCCATGGACAAATAGAAAATAAAATATTATTATTATTGCCTAAAAAGGAAAAAGAAGCTCTGATTGACTAATCCCCACTAGTTTTTTAATAATGGAAAAAGTTTGGGTCTCTACATCACAAGATGTACATAGCCTTTAACACAAACACATCATCACATCTTAAATTTTGATGTGAAAAGTACTAACAACCATAGAAAGGATGAAATAAAATTGAGGCACTCTGTTGAGCCTATTACTAAGGCCCTATTTGTTTGTTTTGTCTTTTAACTAGCTTCTAAGCTGTAGAAACCGGAAGTATAAACAAAGAGAAAGCTTCTGGACCTACCTTTTCTAAAAGCTAACCATCCAAAAGCCAGTGTTACAACTGGGACCGAGAAGCCCAGTTTCATCAGCTTTTGTGGCTTTTGCGGGTTGAACTTGCGACGCCACCACCGTCGCCTCGTCCTCTCTTGACACCGCCGCTGCCGCCTCCTCCTCACTCTGCCTCGACATCGTTATGGCCGGCTCCTCATCCCTCGATGCCACCGCGGCCGGCTCCTCCTCCCTCGATGGCCACAAAAGCTGGGTTGCCAAACAGGTGCAACTTCTGCAAAAGCTGGCTCTCCAGAGTCAAAAGCCAGAAGCAGCTTTTCGAGAAGCCATAGCTCAAACAAACAGGGCCTAAATATCCATCCTTAATTGGCAATAAGATCCATGGCAACCATCTCTAATGATCAACATGCTTAGAGAATCTTCTCACTTTCATGCTTCTTTTGCAGCAATGTCTAATGACATCGTCAGTAAGTAGTCCTGAAAATGATTTGCATAAATGTTGTATGTTGACATTTGTTGAAAACAATATCATTTCAACTAAGCCAAATAACCAAATATAAAGATGTACGACGAACCAAATTTTTTTTCCTTTCATTTCTAAACCAAAAAAAACCAGTACCTCCTACTAAAAAAACATGTAACGTGTTTGGTTAGAGGGATCCCGGGGAAGGGAATGGGAATTGAGAGGATGAATTGTAAAATCTCTTGATTAGTCAATGGAAATTGGAGAAAGGATTGAAAATTTATAACTTAAATAGAGTGAATTCACTTCTCATCCTAGGGAATTTAAGGGTGTGTTTGGTTCCTGTATGAGGCTAAACCTGTATTAGATGGTATGAGATATAGTTACATCCATGCATTTGGTCGGATGAACCGTATCTTCTCGTATGGGATGGTGGGATATAAGTTACATGAATATTTCTTTCATATGTTGTATCATCATATTCAGCTAATTTGGTCCAATCAGATGGTACATAATCTATTCAACAAACCAAACGAAATTTTGTATCAACCTATCTGAATGATCCCATATACGATCATCCCATTCATTATGTACCATCCTATACAGATCCAATTTGATGCAGACAACCAAACACGTGCAAAAGCTCAGCTCACTTCTCATGTCCTTCCCATTCCGCCATCTTGCTCAAATGCCTTTGGTTTATCGGTTATCGACTGGTTTGGCTCCTCACATCGTCGTCTTCTTCCCCTTGCAATGTGCCCACATTACGACCCTGTTTCTTTTCGTGGCGGTTGGCGGTCGGCGTTTTGCTACAGTAAAATTGTTATTTTTATATGATTTCTTTTTAGGCTTATTAAACTTTTTTTTTAAAGACTTATAAATTTACTACAGTAAAACCGCCAACCGCTAACCGCCAGTTTTTGCTGAAAGAAACAGGGCCTACATTAGTATAAACCCACCGAGAAATTGGAAAACACGACATCCCTAAATATACTGTTTTCTCTGGGACTCTCGAAGGCTGAACCTTAGAGCGGTTTTCTGGGAGAATGCACTTTCTGAATGCGATCTCTCCATCGCAATGCACAATTTCCATATATCTGTAATCTTCCAAAACCAGTGAGTGAAGATCTCCTTTAGAAGTTGGAGTTTTCATACTTTCAAAGGAGGCCATTTTCTGTCTCTAGAAGACACGCCTCCGACGACTCAAGGGCGAAAATTCTAGGGTTTGGAGAGTTGATTGTGGGCATGGTCGCCATTTAGCGTCGCACTTTGTGGTGGACATAAAATTCTGGTGGGCCCAGCAAGATAATATGAGGAAGATTCATTTGATGGTAAGGACAAGCTATTGCAATCAAAGTTTAATGGTGGCCTATGGTTCAAAGATATTCATGCTTTTAGCTTTGCTATGCTTGCTTGACAAGCATGGAGGCTTATTCAATGCCCTGAGTCAATCTGTACTAAAATTCTCCAAGCCTTGTATTTTCATAATAGTTATGTGTTGAATGCAGCTCCAAAAAAGGGCATTTCTTATACATGGAGGAGTATTCTGAAAGGAATTCAGCTGTTGAAAAAAGGAGTCATTTGGAGGGTAGGTGATGGCTTTCAGATTAATATATAGGCTGATCCCTGGATTCATAGAGAACATGAAATATATGTCAATTCTCGAAGAGGACAATCCCTGCTTACAAAGGTGCATATGATTTATTGATCCTTCTCAGGGGGAATGGGATGTAAATCTACTGAGGAGGTTAGAATTATTCAAAGCATTCCAATTCAGGACCAAATAGATGACTTTATAGCGTGACATCCTGATGCTAAAGGAAACTTTTCTATAAGATCAGCTTATAAGCTTTATATGCAGATTAAAAACCAGGAGTTAGGCCAATAGGAAAGTTCAGACAAAAGCAATTGTAGGTTCCAATGGGGAAAGATATGGAAAATGCAGTTACAGAATAAAGCTAAACATTTCCTCTGGAGGTTTGCCCATAAGTCTCCCCATAAAAATGAATCTCTGGAGAAGAGGTATGCAAATTGACCCTATGTGTAACAGATTAAATGAAGATGGTGGCCCCCTTTTCCTCAAATGCAAGATGGTCAAAAAAAGTCTTGGAGAACCCTATCCATGGAGGAATTCAGGTTAAGTTCACTGAACTTTCCGACCCCTCTTGATATTTTTGAGCAAATATGGAGGGAAGAATTAAATATCCAGATCATGACCACTATTCTGCTTTGGGTATGTTGGCATGGCAGGAACAATGCCTCTCAAAAAGATTTTGTTTTTTTTTTCTCTTGAGGTCTAGAATGAATGAATTGGATGCTGCCAAAGGAAAGGAACAAACAACTTTAGACCATGTAAAACTAAAGGTGTGGACGCCTCCAAATGAAGGATTAATCAAGATTAAACTTTGATGGCGCGCTCCCATTTTGCAGAACATGGAGAAGGAGGATGGCAGCAGGGAAGCTGGACAATCTGCAATGTGATGTTCATGCGGAGATTAAGTTGCTGGAAACGATGAGAATTGCTCAGCAATGGGGCTTCAACAAAATCATATGGAGACAGACTCTATGCATTTGAAGCAAACGTTGTCGGATGGAGAAGAAGATAGGAGTAGTCAATGAATGTAAATTTTGATGTGTTCAGTTTAGTTTGGTGTCCCAGGACATGCGACAGTGGTGCTCATGAGCTTGCTGCTAGTCCGAACCAAGAGATTTACCAGCGATTTAGCTGGGCTCAGAGGCGGATCCACCGTTAGGGTTAGGTGGGCCACCGTCGAGGCTTGGATTTTGCTAATCCCCTAGGCACACTATATATAAAAGTATTATGCTTTCCATACAAATTAATGATACTTGTCTAACTCAGATGGTTAGTACTACCCTATTTACTTAGGAGGTCTTAGAGTTCAACCCTTCTAGCATTCATATTTTGCTACTTCTTTCCATATTCCTTTTCTTTCTTTTTTTTCCTACCTGGTTTTTCATTGCATGTTTCTTTTCTCTTTTTTTTTCTTCCCACCAGGTTTTTCTTTTCTTTATTTTTGTTCTTCATGCCTGAGTTTTAAATAAAAAAGGTTTTTCATGTAATCACCCAATTTAAAATAGAAAAGGGTTTCTTCTTAGAAAAATATGAGAAAAAACTCATTACAAGCTATTCAAAATTTGATTTCATGAAAATGATTATGCTCAAAATCTTATGATTTCGACCAGCACATGTTTGAGTATAAGGATGAGAAACAACACACACCAATTATTGTGTTAGTCTAGTGGCGGACGTGTCCAGGCTTTATTTTAATGTTTGCGTCCGCTACCGGCTGGGCTTCATGATTAGTGGAATCCCCGAAGCTGGCATGCAACATCCGAGCGCGCATTGCTCCCCCAGAGCGTTGCGTCGCCCCTCGATCTTGTGGCTCACACGCGCCCTCTGCCCCAGCCCCGGAGCCCTCCCGCAGTCGACCATCTATCCGTGCTCGTGACCGGCGCTGCGTCGGCGACGGTGTGCTCGGGCTCCATAACTTCAACGGGTACTGCGATCCCACGCTGAAGCGCGTGCGGGTGTGTCTGTCGTTGATGGCAACATCCACGACGCGGCGCTGCTCGCCAAGCTGTTGGACGTCGCGCCGTTCACGCACCTCGCGGCGCAGTCCGGAGTGCCAACATCGCCGCGGTGCTCGAGGCAGCGCGCAGGGCGGACCCGCGGCCGGCGACGGTGTCATCAGTTTACGGGCTCAACTCACGCGAGCCCTTCTCCGATCACGAAGGCCGGCGAGGAGATTGCACATCTACGGGCTCCAATTCTTTACTGTGTATGAGGGAGCTGGTGGTGGTGCTTACCTAACCATTTCCCGGGACTTGGCCTACATCGATCGATGACACTGTCAAGGCACTAGAAACAGGCAGTGGAACATGTCAGCTGTCAGTGTCACCATTTCATTATAGTGGCGGTTGCATGCCATGCCATGCTTTATGGCTACCATTTTGCAGGACATGATCTATGGACGCATATGATTTGTTGCTATGAGCAAAGCTATCAATATCTTGTTTGATTATGTTAGTAAGATTACCTCATTAATAGTTGGATAAGGGCATGTGAAAGAGTAGAAATTATTATATGACAATTATATGCCAAAACTTAGAAAGTTGCATCTTGTGTAAGTTGTATCTTGTATGTTTCTGGAAGCTAACTGAAGATACTCATGCTCTATAAGTTCTGTTGGGCTTAATGAGCGTAAGATCTTTCCAATATATTGCTCTGATCTTGTAGATTCTTATGTCCATAGATATTTGTAAGAAAAATACAACAGATCTTTCTATATATTGCTCTGATCTTGGAGATTCCAATGTTCATAGATATTTGTAAGGTTAACACAAAACAAAGATATATCACATCTCAACTATGGATCATATACATTGAGTCTCAACCTCAAATTCCTGCAATATGGTTCTGCTTCAAAAATAGTGCACTTTTCTTTTAAATCTATTCGGTATCTCAGGTAGATCGTGATCTTATTTATCTAGCATATTTTGGAATTTTCTTCATCATGCATCCTATTTCCTTAACAACAGTGCACTTTTCTTTTATTCTATTTGATTTGCTCCACACATGGACTGAACCATTATTTTCATAAATCAGTGATCTTGACTATACCTAGAACTAATCATTTCTGCATGCAGTTATGCAACCATGTGTGCACTTCCTTGCAGCATCATATTGTACTTAATGGTTGGGCATATACCCCTTTATCATTACAGATACATCTTGCAAGTTGCAAGCTAATGTAGAAACTTGCTTATTGCTGTTCTATCCTTTGTATGACAATTGCCAAGCACTAAATTATGTAATTGTGATCTGAATTCTGAGACGGATTTTCGTCCAAGATACTTCTTGGAGCAGACTTTACACCTCTCCTGTCAAGGGGATGTATACAAAATTTCACCTCCAAGAAATGACTGAGTAGACTATATGATCAGCTTGTAGTGATGGACATACATGACCAAACTACAAGTTTTGTTGACCATTAAAATACATGCTAATCATCTCAACAAGTAAAAGGCTCCTGCCTTTTGCTCAAAAAAAGAGAGAGAGCTAGGCCACAAAGAGAATGAACAGGACAGTATCCCATTATTTCACACCGCTGAGCATAGGACCTACACTACCGGTTCCAAACCGGCTCTAGTACCGGTTTTGGAACCGGCTGTAGGCATCCGGGAGTGATGCCCACGGGGTTGCACTACCGGTTGATCCACCCGATAGAGCTTGTCTGAAAAGGGAGCGCACGTTTGGCGCTGCAGCGTATCTACTACCGGTTTGTATCACCAATCAGTAGTACACCTTGCCAGAAAAGGGCATTTATTTGGTGCCAACAGCAAATTCACTACCGGTTTATATTACAAACCGGTAGTAGATCTACTGATTCACTACTGGTTTGTATTACAAACCGGTAGTAGATCCAGGGATTTATTACAAGTTTGTATTACCAACCGGTAGTAGAGACCCTGTTACCCATCCGACAACAGTAGGTTTAATTGCAATCCACATTTCAATTAGATTCTTAATTCACAGATTTGCATATCAGTTTTCAAAATGCACACATAATTCATTCACAACACAACAAATTCGTTTACAACATTAATTACTTCAACAAAGTACATATTCACATTCAAATAATATTCATATCAAGCTAATTTAACACATATTCACATCAAGTACACGAGGGAACTCAAGTTTACAATTCAAAATACAATAGTTCATTTTTTTCGTCCATCGCTTTTTGAAACCGAGGTTGAGCCCGTGAGTTCGCTAGTCCTTATCGTAGGGCACGGTCTGTACGCATGTTCGTGGAAGGCGCCCTTTGGAGATATGACCTCATCAACAAGGAAGGCGGCGAGTTGTTCTTTGATGTGTACGAAGTGAGAATTACGAATCGATAAGTATCTACATACCTATTCGGTACTTTGCATCTGATTGTGATTGATAGTGAAATACCGCATGAACTCACATACATAGTAGCCACATAAGTTATTTTCTAACTCCTGCCTCATACACTGCGGTGAGAAGAGTTGAAAAATATTATTGGCATGGAAAGGTGAAAATCATTATTGGCATGAAAGAGTGGTACGACACATGAATATTCGCTACGTACTGGAAAATCGGTTATAACATGAAGTGTCTCTTTAAATTGACCACCCTTCTGTGCACGGAAACTTGCAAATGCACTGCGCGTGATTACGGATAGTAGTTATTAGAGTTCAACTCACTTGAAATAAATATTACTATAGTAATAATGAAAGGAACAATATTACCTGTTAAGCAAGCGTATGATTTTTTCCAAATTTTGTACGGGCCTCTTTTGTGAGTCAAAAACAATGATCTGGCTGCGATCTAAGTAGATAGCAAGAAGGACCCAGTGAAACCTGCGCACATGTCAACATAGGTAATTAGTCCTAACTTCATGTCATATGAAAAAAATTTAGAACAAGAAGATACGAAAACACGTACCCAAAGTTGTAGGGCAGAAGTATAAAGTTTTTGTAGTATTGTCCAAGGAGAGCATTGAGGATATTGTCGTCGATTTCTTTTGCCTTGTCCGTAGCGGTTGATTCATTTACAACTATTGGATCGATGTAACCTATATTGTAAATAGACATGTTTCTGCAATTTTGTATCTCCATTCTTATAAAAAGAAATTAGTTACACTTGCAATTTAATTAAAGATGCACACGGTGAATTTTACAAAGAAGACACTTACAGAGTCCAGCAACCCATCAAGGACACGTCGAGGGCGTCTCGCGGGTACATTTGGTAAATATTGTCGAAATCAATCCATGCGAGGCCGTCGCCGCGAAAGAAATCCTCTTGTTTAAATTTGGCGGCAGACATTGTTCTACCATCCTTTGACTCCCGCAAATACCATTCGTGCAATTGCCGCATTTTCGTTGATAAGAATGGCACCTCATCAGGTCGAACTAATGGCTCACCCAACTTAAATTGCCATCGAACAGATGCCGCTTCAACCTCACCAACTCCACGAATCTGATCTTCCGTCAATCCAGTTTCTGCCATGAACTGTTGCATCTGCAAATCCACTAGGATCGCGACGCTTTTTTTAGCCTTACTTAGTGTGCGTTAAATGAATCGACGGCAACTTCTTCGGCTCCGCCCACGATGTCGTGAAAAATGTTTTCACTGCAGCGTCGATTGGAACCGTCTTCTTAGGCTCCGGACGTTTGAAGTGTGCAGTTACACTTGCTTGAACTTCCTTTCTCGTCTCCTCGGGAGTTAGGTCATACGGCTTCTTAGATGAAGCCGACTTTTTAGCTCGGGTAGACCTCTCCTTTTGTGGAGCCGACTTCTTCGCTGGGGCCGGCTTCTTAACTGAGGCCGACTTCTTGCTTTCGCTGGTGGACTCCTGTTGTGGGCCCAATTTCTTAGGTGAAGCCGGCTTATGTTTAGGTGCTAGGAGTGGTGGAGGAGTCGGGCTTCTTGTCACCGCCATCTTCTTGCGTGGAGGTGGTGGAGGAGTCAGGCTTCTTGTCACCGCCATCTTCTTGCGTGGAGGTGCATAGGATCTGGGTGCGAGAGGTCCCTCGGCGGAGTGGACACCTCCTGGTTACCTTGAAATATAATATAGCGCTTGCGCCACAAGATAATACTGTATAGGGCCTCTACAAGCTTGGTAACCCTGTCACCTCCAGGAATGTCGAGGTCAAGGTCCTCATATCCTTCGCAGACCTGCTCCACACTGACCTTAGAGTAGCCCGGCGGTATCTCATTGCAATGAAAGAGCTGGCCCGGCTCCACGGGGAATGCCATGGCATAAGCTGCCTCGAGGGACAGGTTACGCGCTTCAATATGCAGCTCACACGAATGGCATGTCGTGATGTCATCCATGGGATAATGGCCCAAGTCCACTTCAGGGAGCCCGGTGGAAGTGCAGCTGCTCCGTCTCAGAGAGGGGCTGATGACAGCGTCAGGATTACTAGGCGGTTCCTGCAGTTGGGTAATGACTAGCTGTACTTGTCGTTTAACTTCTTTGTTTATACTTGCCTGTGTTGCATTAAGCCGTTCTTCCAATGCACGGTACCTTTGTTCTTCTTGGGCTTTGCTTCTATGCCGACTCCTATAATCGTCATTTGTACTTTCGTGGCCGTACTTCCATGGAACCACGCCAACACCGCGTGTTCGTCCAGGGTGCTCGGGATTTTGCAGGGCCATGGTTAGCTCATCCTTCTCCCTATCTGGCCTGAATGAGCCTTGGGAAGACTGTTCGAGGGCATCTACAAGTCTTGTGGCCACTTCCTGCACTTCCTCTGAATACACCAAGCTACCGTCATCTGCAAGGCTTCCCCTGTAGGCAAAGTACCAATTTTTCGATCGTTCAGGCCAGTCGTGTGTTATGGGTGTTATACCTCTGTCCATCAGTTCTTGTTCCCTCTTCTGCCATTGTGATATCTTCTTGACGTAACCACCAGTGCCAAGGTGGTGGTGGTATCGCTTCTTCGCTGCATTAACCTTGTTCTTTGTACTCATAGATTGACCTTGTTCCGATTGCTTGTACTCCACAAAAGCATCCCAATGATCCGCCAATTTTGGCAAAGTATTAAAGTCGGGCGTTCGACCTTTCTGCATGTAGGTGGAGTTCAGATACTTCTTCCAAGTCTGGAAATGGATGGCCATTTTCTTCAAAGTGTATTTCTTCACCAGCTCTTCAGACCCGGGTGGGAAGGTGAACGTCTCTTTCATATCAGCCCAGAGCATGTTCTTGATATCGTCAGAGACCACGTCGTTGTCATCTCGTTTGCCACTCCATTTTCTTAGGCTAATAGGCACGTGATCCCTGACATGGTAGCCGCAGGCGTTGTTGTAAGGACCCAAGGCTGACTCCGGTGCAACAGGCATGCCATCGGTGTTAACTTCAGTGATTACATGTTTTACTGTCGGCTTCTTGTTAGGCCCTCGACTTTTCACTTGGCTGCTCGAACTAGCAGGCTTAAAAATATGACAAAGAAGATACAGGTCAGGATGTTTGGTAATCATCAAAGGGTTACCAACATATGCTTTCATATGAATTACCTCAGTGGTAACAGCTTCGGCGGCCTCACTGGGCTCAGTGTTAACGGCTTGAGCGGCCTCACCGGCCTCAGTGTGAACGGCCTGAGCGGCCGCACCAGGCGCACCAGTACCTTGCGCGATCTGCTCGAATAGAATTTGTTCCTCCTCCTCGAAGGTGGGATCAAATTCCATCTCTTATAACTGTAACATGATCCTATTTAGTTTAGAAAGAAATAACCGAGTTTGGGCAAAACATGACAGAGAAGGAGTGGAATTGGGCTGGGCCAAGCCACGGCCTAGAGTTTTAGGAGTCGAACAGTAAGGCCTTGTTTGGCAACAAAATGTTTTCACAGTTTTTAGGCAAAACCATGGTTTTAGAGAATACCATGGTTTCTAAAGCCATGAGGTGTTTGGTTGCTCTAAATCGACATCACACTTAGGGTTGCCCTAATTCCTTTCATGTGTTAAATTTTAAAGAAATTCCCTCGATTAAAGTATGACAATCTAGTCACTTGAGAATTCTCTGAATTTTTAGGTGAGTGGCATTGAACTCACTACTGAAAGGCAATCCATATTAACCATCCCCGTCGCACCTTGTGATTGTACAAATTCAGTAGCACTAGCTGAACATTGCAGAATATACAAAATATGATTTTTTTTCAGTTTATAGCTAACAAAATATGACTAGCATTGTGCATTGTGCATCTCCTAGCATTGTTTCATAGTTATGCTCCATGATTTTACATCTCCTAGCATTTTGCATCTATGGGCATCTGCACATCTGGGCATCTATGTGTAGCAGACAAACCAGTATTCAAGTTACATCTTCCCAAAACTTAGCAATGTTGAAATAAGAAGCCAATCAGCATATGGATCAATTTCACAAACTTAGCAATGGCGACGGAAACACATACCAGGGGTCGGCGACGGGGACGTAGATGGCGGTAGGGCGGAGACGGCTGCGACGGGGACGGGGGCAGGGATGGGGTCGGCAACGGGGACACCGGCGACGAATTTGAGTCGTCGGGAGGCGTCGACGGGGAGCCGTCGAGGAGTCGTGGCGTCGGTCTTGGGGTCGTCGAGGCGTCGCATGGGTCGTCGGAGGCGATGGCGCGTGGGATCGTCGGAGGTGGAGACGGCGGCGGCAACAGGGGTTTGGGGAAGTTGGAAATTTGGGGGAGAATAGGGTTAAGTCCCCTTGCACGCGCGTTTTTGAGGGGCAATTCACAGGCCACGACCGGTTGGTTAAACAAACCGGTAGTAGAGTAGGCTCTACGACCTGTTTGAATAAACAACCGATAGTAGTGCTTCCTCTCTACTACCGGTTTGTTTAACCAACCGGTCGACGTCTCAACAAAAAAAATCCCGTGACGGGCAATTCGCATGCCACTACCGGTTAGTTACACAAACCCGTACTAGAGATGGCTCTACTATCGGGTTGACTAATCAACCGGTAGTAGAGCCTTGAAAATAAAAGAATTTACGGCGCGAGCGAGGCTTGAACCCGCGACCGCACGGTGGGTCCCACATGTCAGTGGTAGACTTCAAATTATTTTAGATGGTTTTTATTGATTAAATTTGTCTTGGACGGTTTTTTATTTTTGGGAGCCCATAAAAATGAAATGAAAATATGACCAAATTCAAAAATTGAGCAAAATTCAAATATGCTATCAATTAATTTGATCTTTTTAGAAACCTCGAGAGTTAGAAATATTTTGCCGAGTGTTTTGTAATGTTTTGTGAGCCCATACAAAAGAAATAAAAATAAGAAAACATATTGACAGGTGTCACACATGTACCATTACCGGTTGTTTGACCAACCGGTAGTAGAGCCTGATCTACGACCGGGTTGAATAAACAACCGGTAGTAGAGCTTCCTCGCTACTACTGGTTTGTGTAACTAACCGGTACAATAGGGAATTCCAAACGACGCAATATTGGCGCGAACCGAGGAGCCACCTCTGCCTCAGTGCCTCTTCCTCTTCCATTGCCTCTCCTTTAAAACCGACGATCTTCCTCTGCGTCTTCATCTTCCTCAATCGCCGCCTCTCCATCGCCGCCCACCGCCAATGGCTTCTCTGCGCCTCTCCCCACTATAGCCTCTCTTCCATCGCTGCCGCCCGGACCATCGATCTGCGCCGCTGCGCCTCTGCCTCCACCGCAGCCGGGTGCTCTGCCTCCACCGCCGCCACCGCCGTTGCATCCACCAACGCGGCTGTCTTCTGACGACGACGAGAATCCGCGCCCTCGGAAGCGCATCTTTTGGTGCAAGCCGAGGAAGGAGTCCGTCTTCTACCCGGCGGAGTTCTCCATGTCGGACGAGCTCTCCGATGACGACGACAACGAGGAGGACTTCGACGAGGTCGTCGTCGAGGAGGAGGAGGACGACGACGATCCGGAGGAGGAGGACCACGACGACGACGACGCCTCCGACGATGGCGCCGACGCCGACGATGAGGAGGAGGACGACGACGAAGAAGACGACTAATTAAAAAATAATTAGTTAACCCTGTGTCTAGCTTAAAAATTAGTTAGTTAATTAGTATATTTTTAGACGATAATTAGTTAGTTAATTAGTATATTATTAGTGCCTAGCTTAAAAAGTATTATCTTTTGCGGTAACCCTGTGGACCGTACAGGGTACCATTATTGTAAATTATATTAAACCCCTGGTAATATATGAATAATTTCTATAATAGATTTTATCTTACATTATTGTAAATTATTAGTTTCTACAAATTGTACAAATTTTTATACATTTCTCCACAAATACATTCATGTACCAAAAATTAAAAATCAACCGGTGTCACACATGTACCATTACCGGTTGTTTAACCAACCGGTAGAAGAGTTAGATCTACTACCGGTTTGAATCAATAACCGGTAGTAGAGCATCTCTCTACTACCGGTTTGTTTAACCAACCGGTCGTGGTAATGCCAAAAAAATCCCATGGCGGGGCAATTCACATGCCACTACCGGTTGGTTAAACAAACCCGTACTAGAGATGGCTCTACTATCGGGTTGACTAAACAACCGGTAGTAGAGCCTTGAAAATAAAGAAAGAAAGCACATGAAGGGCTCGAACATGACGGCATCACGCAAAGATCGATCTAAATCATCGGTGTAACAGGCGTTGGAACTTTTGGAATTGTCTTTCATCGGTGTAATCTCCCTCACCATCACGCAGCATCTGATCTAAATCATCCCCATCAAACTCCCCCAATGTATCTGCCATTGAACCGTATTGGGTTGCGTCCAGGTTTACACTATCTCCCTCTTCTTCTTCATCGTCTTCCTGTATAATCCCTTCTTCACCGTGCTTGGTCCAATAGATATAGTTAGGCATGAAAGCTCTTTGGAGCAAATGGCTGTGAAGGGGCCTTGAGTTTGAATACTCCTTCCCATTCCTGCAGTCCAGGCATGGACAACATATAAAGCCTGATGGCTTGTGCATATACCATGACCGATAAAAGCTTGCACACCCTCAATGTACTCCTTTGAGCGTCGGTCCGTATTGTACATCCATTGCCGATCCATCTACAATAGGATGTAGCAAGCTAATTTTTAACTAATTTTCACATGATTTATCAATTTTTAGAATCTCAAAACCTACATTAATTTACCATGTACATAAATTATTGCTAAATTGGACTCTAGCCCTTTCCTAGGCTATTCACCATGCACATAAATTAATCAATTAAATTATGATCGAGCTAACTCTAGATTGGAGCAAAATCACCAAAATTTTTAATTATTTGCAATTTACTTCCAAAAATGATCGAGCTAGCTCTAGATTCAAAATCCTTCATCGATCATGTGAACTACAATTCCAAATTTAATCTAAGTAAACTCCAAACATACATAACAAGTTTTTAGCAATCTACTTCAAAAATGAGGTGAGCTAGCTATATGAAGTGAGGATGATGCTACTAACCTTTAAGCACTTGGATTGGAGTAAAATCACCAAATTTTGAAAAATTTGGGCAGCACCTCCCCTCAAATTTCAAAAATTGCCACGGCCAGCACTTGGATTGGATCTAGATTCAAAAGCTTTCATGAATAATGGAAAAACCATATTTCCTCCAAATCTAAAGCAAAGAGGTATACATCTTACGCTATATGAAGTGAGGTTGATGTTACTAACCTTCAAGCACTTGGATTGGAGTAAAATCACCAAATTTTAGAAAATTTGGGCAGCACCTCCCCTCAAATTTCAAACATCGCCATGGGCAGCACCTCCCTCTCTTCTCTGTTCATGGGCGACAGCTCTGAGAGAGGAAGACGACTGTTTAAATCGCGGGGCAAGGAGACCCATGATCTACTACCGGTTGGTGATACCAACCGGAGGAAGACTACTGTTTAAATCGCTGCGCGGGGAGACCCATGTGATCTACTACCGGTTGGTATAACCAACCGGTTGAGACCGCAATCATCGCCTACCGGTTTGTATCACAAACCGGTAGTAGAAGAATCACTACCGGTTTGTGGCTACAACCGGTCGTAAAACAACTCTCTCCAACCCAGCCCTGGCCTTGGATGCCCTCGTAGCCGTTGAACCGGTAGTGATGCAATCATCACTATGGGTTGATATCCAACCGGTAGTGATGGGCCGGTAGTAATGCCTAGTTCTATAGCAGTGTCATTTTAGAGATTGTTTAGCCATTTTTATCACATTGTAAGCATTTACTTTCATAGAATTTCTGAATCATAACAGTAATTTCTATATATTCAAGTGAATTTTTTGGGTTCTAAGTGGGTCATTTTTTTGGGGCAAAAAAGACCGTACAAAGTATGCATACAGATGTAAGGATGGAACATCTAATATTTTAAGTGATCTTGGAGAATGATCTGCCTGGCGTAAACAATGAGCCAGCCTGTGCAATCCTTCAAGCTATTTTGTTTTGAATACCAAACTGACATGGCAAAAAATTGAAGCATAATTCACCAAACTGTAATTTCGAACATTGTAGATAAGCCAACAAAGAAATTTATGATAAATGAAAAAAGAAGTTTGCTGAACTTTTGTCAAGGACTTTTGTCCTTTTTATCCTCACAACATAAATCATGGAAGCCATTTTGTTTTGGATACCAAGCCGGCATTGCACAAATTAATTTGAAACTATTCACTCTTCATAATTTCGAAAATTAAAGATAAAACTCAAAAATAAAGTTATGATAAACGAAAAGAAAGAGGTTTGATAAACTTTTCTCAAGTATTTTCTCCCATTTTTGTAGAATATTAAAAAATTAACATAAAATTATAAGCATAAATTCCCATTATATGAAATCATTGAAATGATAATTCCTAATGAAATGGATGCATGTTATGGCTGAATTAAAGGAGTGAATGGAAAGGCCTTTGCACTCATACAACTAGGTCTAGACCAAAAGCTTGGAGCTTCTCAAGATTGACTCGACCTCGAGCTCCAACAGAAAATGAGCCAAGCTCGATTAGGATTCAAGCTGAGCTTGGGTAGCTTGGTTCGAGTGCAAATAGAAAGCACTCATTAACAGAGAAAAAACCATGAAAACGCTTGAAAACCATGGTTTACTGCTAAACTGTCGTGGCACGGTTTAGAAAACCACGTCTTAAACTGCCTCCAATTAAGAAATTCAACTAATTCAAAATCCACAAAACAATTCTATATAATTCCTACAAATAGTATATATTAATATGTTCAAAATGTTTGGTATGATATTTTTTAAAAAACAAAATTTTCATGCATTATTAGACCAGCCAGCTCCTTCCCTATTTGGGCAATTCATGTTGTGCTCGCAAGCCCAAGCCATGCCTGTGTCACGCGCTCGCAGACCTAGCCAGTGTCGAGCCGCATGCTCTTGAGCCTCGAGTGTGCGCGGGCACACCAAGGCTACGCGTATGCCCGTAGCACACGTGCACGTCCAAATCTGCCACCACAGTTTTAGAGAGAAACCACTAGTTTTAACCGTAAACCACAGCACTTTTGCGAAAAGTCGATCTGTTTTTGACATCGAATTACCACCGATGGAAATCCACCAATTAATGTTGGTGGAAAACCACACAGTTTTTACAGGTCACTGCTTTTTGTGAAAAATCGCTTCTAAAACAGTTAAATTTCGCTCCTCAAATTTGAATTTGAAATTTTCAACTCATAAAACTTTTAGGAGGTATTGCCATCTTTTGAGTGGTTAATTATGAAAATTGAAATTAGGAGAGCCTTAGTTTTTGGGTTAACTTAACCGTGCTCAGCACTAGTCTTAAACCCTACACAAGTGACCAAACACAGTCCATAAGAGCATGTACAACAGTACACTTCAGCGGGCTCTAAACTATCTATAAAAAATGCCATGTCAGCTTAATGATGAGCTGAATGAGAGAGAAAGAAGAGAGAGGAAAGAGTCGTCGCTTACTAAGGAGTCGACTGAAGGGGCACACCCAAGGCAATAGTGATGACATGAATCCCCGTTGTATCGATGCCGTCTCTACTTCAATTGATTGCTCGATCCAGTGTGGCCTTCCCATCCTAGTTCCCACATCACGCGCCAAAAATTGAGGAAACCCTTCCTTCCCTCCAGTCCACCGCGCGCTGCCTTCTCCACCGGGGGGTTGTGTGGCGCCAACGCCCCTGCCTTCTTCACCGGTGGGCCGTCGCCACTGGGAGCCGCCGTCGTCGCCTCTTCCTCCTCCAACGGGAGCAGGCGCCACCGCCGCCTCTTCCTCGTCCAACCGGAGCAGGCGCCGCCGCCGCCTCTTCCTCGTCCAACGGGAGCAGGCGCCGCCGCCGGTTCTTCCTCCTCCAACGGGAGCAGGCGCCGCCGCCGGTGGGCTGCACCGCCACTTTTGCCGTCGCCGCCTCTTCCTCCTCCAACGGAAGCAGGCACCGCCGCCTCTTCACAGGTGTGCCGCCTCACCCCTCCCCTCTATTTAGATCTGGATATGGATTAGGAATTCATAGTTTTGCTTGATGTTTGTTGTTAAAGAACATTACCCTCGTCAAGCAAGCTGATGGGCAATGGGCAAATATTATGAAATGTCTTTGATTTTGGGTTATCTACGGATGATTTCACAGAAAGAGCAGTTTGTTATATCTGTGCTCTGTATTATGAGTTCTCAAGACTATAGAAGAAACTGATGAAACTGAACTTGATTTTGGGAGTTTGTTATTTTAGTGAGCTAGCTGATGAGCTAACTAAAGAAAGTGACGAAACAGATAGGGTGAACTTGTTTGTGGTTATGAGGTGCAATTGGTATTGTAGATTTATACTAGATGAAACATTTGATAGATATTGCAAATTTGGTAAGCCTTAAGCTGGATCAGCTTATATTGCAGAAAATTGTCACATTGGAGCCCCCCTACTAGTCATGGTTGAGCACTCGTCTCCAATGGATCCAAAGAACTGGTGATATTTTTTCTTCTCCCTGCCATAGCATGTATAGCACACTAATGCGATATTTGTAGATCATATGCTAATATGTTGTTCTTCACCCCGTCAGTTGAACCACACTATTTTTTAGGGGAAAGGATTATCGGCCTCCAGGTGGTTTTGTAAATTTCATGAATCAACGGCCACAAGATGGTCTTTGTCTACCCCACCCCCAGAATTTTTACTTTGTTGGCGACACTTTGAATTACACTCCGTTGCTTACAACACTACCAACCACATCCAGTGTGCAGTCACACCCAAATTTGAGCAATCCATCACTACAAAATTTGGGCAGTCCATCAAATGTGCAACCGAATCCAATCTTTGTTGACAACTTAGACGATGATACAAGGACTGAAAAACGCTTAAATTGGATAGTAGAGGAGGATGAAAGATTGGTATGCCATCTTTTGTTGTATTTATATTTTATCAGTATATATTATGCACAAGGAGGCCAAATTGATCGAGAAGGAGTAAAAATGCTAGAAACTTACATGTCTCTCATGGCCTGAGACACAAGCAACCTGACTGATGATATCCGAGCTGAGCACATAAAGGCAATAAAATATTTGAGTAAAAAGTTGTTCGGTGATGGTTCATAGGTATATCTTTTGCTATCAATTATAATATAATTTGGGTACATAAACCTTAAGCATGTCTGTTTACTACCTTGGATGGACTTTTTGTTTAATTTAGTAAAAATATATTGTTGTTTCATGGTTCGTTGTTATATTCTGACATGTTCTTTGCGACTGATTTCAGGGCTGCTACATGAGCTGAAGAAGCATGGAGCAAGAATCATATCTAACCTATTTAATAGAATATCCCTTTTTCCTTGGTGTGTACGGTGAACTGTGTTGTTACCTAACGGTCTATGGTGCATGGTTAGCCCTTGTGAATGAATGGTCAATTATAAATTGTTTGTGAATACCTGGTCAGTACTTTGTTTAGTTATAAATTGTTTTGCATGGTCAATTCTTGTGAATGAATGTTCTGATTGATCGATGTTCTTGTTCCGATGGGTCAACTGATAATACATACAACTTTTTAAATGTGCTTGGAAATCACAGATCTGGAAGCTCAAAGCTGATCCTTGTGAATTGGTTATGTGTATATATACACTTCCAAATTAACCAGCTTATTGTGAATTGATGTATGCTACATTCAGTCTGAACTATTTTTTTTTTTACTTTCGCCCGGTTAGCGTGATACGAAAAGTTGATAGTGTGAAATGTAATGTATACGCTATGAGGTTAGTTTGAACTAATCTTTATTTTACTTCCACACGGTCAGCACACTGGATCAAATGAAGTACCAAAATGTAGGTTATAAAGATCAGATGCACACTTGATCACCCCCATTATTTAAACTTCATGCAGACATTAAATGGCCATATAGACAATTCTATAGACAAACCATTGTATGAATAGTCTTTAGTATTGTCTCTTGGTGACATGGCAATGGTTAGAGATGGCTGCTATCTCAACTATTGTACATGCTCTAAGCTCTGGTGCCTCTGGCTCTTTTACTTGTCACCATCATAACCTTAGCCACCACGCTGACATCGTCTTCTCCAGCTTTGCCCGTTGGCCATCAACATCTGCACCACTCCGCCTCTGCCTCCGCTTGCCACATCCATCTGGTTAACATTAGCCAAAACCACCTCTCCACCTCCACTGCTCCACGCAATCACGCCAGCCGCCTCGATCTCGTTTGTCTTCGCCTCCACGCTCACTCTTGACAGCCTCTGCCACTCTATCTCAATCCTAGCTATCTTCGGCCTCGCCACCAGTAGGAGCTGCTACGCGTGAGGGGTGGAATCCGTCAGGGGAGGTAGTGGAGAGCTCAACCGCGGTGGATTTGTGTGTCGGAGATTGAGCGGATGACAAAGGAGAGGGGCGAGGACAAGGAGGCGAGCACCATTTGACCATCATTGAGATCTCGACATCTTTTTTTATGTTAATTTGATAGATGCCACTGTAGAACTTTGATATTCGAGATTTGCCATCGTTCCTTTCATATTTGGATATATGCCATTATAAAACTGAGAAAATTAGATATTTGCCACCCCACGTGCCACATGTCCCATTTTGGTACACATGTATACGTATTTCACAAATTTGACCATTTTACACCATCTTCTATCTCTATTCTTCTTCTTCTTCCTCTCCTCCTCTCTCCCAACCGCTGTAGTCTCTATCTCTCCTCACTAGCGGCGGCGATAGACCATGTCGGCCTCGTGCGCATTGACCTCACGAGCAACGGCGGCAACCTCGCAAGCGGCGTTGGCCTCGCGGTCAGCAATGGCTTCGCGGGCTGACAACGGGGCGTCGCAGTGGCCTCACGAGCGACGGCGGCCTCGAAGCCGCGGCGGCGACCTCATGAGCGGCATGGATCTAGGGTCGCGGGAGAGAGCATGGGACGACCAATGCATGACTAGCAGTCTCGTGAGCGGCGGCAGCGACCTCACGAGAGGTGCGACAATGGCCTCGTAGTGGTGGTGGTGACCCCGCGAGCGGCATGGTGACGGGGTGTGGATTTAGTGTTGTCGGAGAGTGCAGGGGATGGATGACGTGTGGCTAGCTTGCCAAGGGTCAATGCCAGTAGGGCTGGCGTGGCTGGATTGCCAGAGGAGTGGGCCATCGCTGCTGGATCTTGGCGAGCTCCACCTCGGGCTCGCGGGAGGAAGAAGGTGGAGGGGAGGAAAGAAGGAAGAAGAGGAAAAGGAAGAAGAGGGAGAGGGAGAAGATGAGGGTAAAATCATCTAGTTTAGCCAAAATAGGACACGCGGCATGCAGAGTGGTGGCAAATATCTAATTTTCTCGGTTTTATGATGTCATATATCCAAAGACGAAAGTAATGATGACATATTTCAGATATCGAAGTTCTAAAGTGGCATCTGTCAAATTAACCAAACAAATATCGAGATCTCAACTATGGTCAAATCGTGCTCGTCTCCTCGTCCTCGCCCTCTCTCCTTTGTCGTCAGCTCAAATATCGAAGTTCTATGACATCTATCTAATTAACTTTTTTTTAAGAAGTTGAGATACCAAATTACCAACATCTGCTGCCCTATGTCTCGAGCTTTTTCCTGAGCTCCAGCCGCCTTTGGACTCGAACCTAACACAGAGCTCGAGTCTATATCCCAAATTGTCATGCTGCTCGTGCCATCCAGACCGTCAATCGCATAATAAAGGGCCTGTACGTTTAAGTTCCCGGAACGCTGTCATCCATCTCTCGGCGATCCAGATCCGACCGGCATCACCGCCGCGGCGCCGCCGCCGCTGTCGCCGCCGCCTAACTGAGTCGATGGCGGCGCCGGCGAGCCACCGCGGCCGCTCCCGGCGCCGCGCGTGGCCAGTGCTATTCTTTGCGATCCTCGCGCTCCATTTGCTGGCCATCTACCTCTTCACCCGTGGCTTCCTCCTCACCCGCACCGAGCTCGACGTACACAGCCATAGAGACGACCGCACCGGTGTCACCCCTGGGTGCTCTTCCTGGCCCCGACCCGCCGTCGACCGCGTCGTCATCGTCGTCCTCGACGCCCTCAGGTCATCTCGCTTTCCCCTGGCCTGGTCTTCTCAGTTCCTATCCCGTCCCCTCCTCTGGGTGTCGAATCTTTTCTTGATTTCTTCTACTATTGGTCATGGTTGGTCCAGTCTTCAACAGATCTCTTGATAGCCATTGGAGTCATGCTCTCCAATGGCGTCATTCTTGGGGGTAGAAAAGGCAATCCTAGAACACGTTGTTGTTGACACAATTGATATTGCAGATTCGATTTCCTTGCGCCGAGTACATTCTTTCAAGGTGATTGCTCCTTTTTTTTAAAAAAAAATATTACGCAGCGCAAAAATAAGAATATTTTTATCTGGCAAGAAGTAACTATTAGCTGACCATTAGGCTTGTTGTAGAGAAGCAACCATGGATGGACAAGCTACAGGTCCTGCAGAAGCTGGCTGCCAATGAGAAGACCTCTGCAAGGATCTTCAAAGCGCTTGCTGATCCACCAACCACTAGCCTTCAACGCCTTAAGGTGATCGACTCTGTTTATCTTCGTATCGTATTGATCCCATGATATCCATTCTGAATGGAGTTACACTGAAAAAGTGTTATCTTGTAAACAATTCAACACAATTACAAGATGGTCATAATCTTGTGTATTCAGCTTCATAGGCTCAACTTTTTCTGCTATAAAACTCAATACTCTAGCACTCACGACGGGTATCCATTCAGGAATGGAGTTACCCTGAAAAACTGTTATCTTATAAACAATTCAACGCAATAAAAAATTGTCATAATCTTGTGTATTCAGCTTCATAGCTCAACTTTCTTGCTATAGAATCAATACTCAGGCACTCAACGGAACTCTGTTTATCTTCATATTGTATTGATCCCATGATATCCATTCAGGAATGGAGTTATCTTGAAAAACTGTTATCTTCTAAACAATTCAATGCACTACAAAATGGTCATAATCTTGTGTATTCAGCTTCATGGGCTCAGCTTCCTTGCTATAAAACTCAATACTCAGGCACTCATGACGGGTGGTCTCCCTACCTTTATTGATGTTGGCAATAGCTTTGGAGCTCCAGCAATTGTAGAAGACAATATAATGCACCAGGTTCATCTCAGTATGCATTCAACTTTTGTAAAATATGCTGCCATTCCAACTAATGAGTTTATATAGCTCGTGCTGTATATTTAACCATGGCATTGTGTGTTTGTCCTTTTGTTTCTTCACACTTAAATCAGTTGGTCAGAAATGGAAAGCGAGTAGTCATGATGGGGGATGATACCTGGATGCAGTTATATCCTGAACACTTCAACAAGTCATTTCCATACCCTTCTTTTAATGTTAAAGATCTTGACACGGTATGCCGTCTCTTCAGTCTTGTCCTTGTTCTGTGATAGGCTGTTTTCGCCTTCCATTTAATTGTTATGGAATCACCAATCGGATTGTATTTATCAGGTAGACAATGGTGTTAATGAGCACTTGCTTTCATCATTGCACAAAAATGATTGGGATGTTCTTATTGCACATTTCCTTGGTGTTGTAAGTTCTCAAGGAATAACTTTGACTTTAGCTTACACGTATCATCCTTTTATTTTTGAAATGGAAACATGTGATATCAACTTTCTTTAGGACCATGCAGGGCATATATTCGGTGTTGACTCTACCCCAATGATCCAGAAGTTGGAGCAATACAATCAGATCCTTGAGGTCAGTTGCAATGATCTGTTTTTTTCTTATGCTAATTGTTTGTAGGAGATATTTGAATTTAACCTCATTTATGCTCTCCACTTCCAATTTATCCCCTCTATTTCTGATGTATAGGATGTGATTGATACGTTGAAAAGTCTTTCCACACCTGGTGGCCCCCATGAGAATACTTTACTTCTTGTAATGGGAGATCATGGCCAAACCCTAAATGGTGATCATGGAGGAGGAACTGCTGAAGAGGTGATCTGTCCTATGTTTTGTTGCTATGTTCACAGCTATAATGCTATGTCAATTGCAGGTTGAGACATCGCTCTTTGCATGGAGCCCAAAGAGCCCACCGCATGCTGTCTTATCTGTTCTTGGTGAAAATTCATGCAATTTTGATCTGGTACATTTTTTTGTCTTGTGTCTTATCAATGATAACTCAAGTGCCCTTCTGATCCATGCCAAATAAACATTTTTTTTTCTTGTCGGCATCTACTTTTTTTTATAGTTTTGATCAGGACTGAGATTCCATATAATTATAAGCAACATTTGTTGGTCATATTATCATCTGAATTATTTTTTTATAGGAAATATTTTGAAATAAAACTGTGCACTCAGAACAGGTAGTTCTTCTTCTATAGTTCTATATTTAATTCTATGTTGTTGCATTTGAGTGATTGTACTATTTTTACACTCACCTAAATGGGATATGCATGGATAGGATACGCACCAAACATGCTTGCAGCTTTGTAGAACCTAGTGAACCTAGTGATTCAGGGCAGGGGAAGGTTGTTTAAAATTCTGACAGTTAAATTCTTCTATATTTGATGGAATGTAAGTTTTAAAGAATCAGTGCTAGCAGTTGATATTTAGTTCCTGATCTTATCTAATTGCAATGCATTTCATGTTAGTCAAACTTTGCTTGCCTTTATTAATGTCTATAGCAACTTGAATACTAATCGCATGATTTATTTTCTTTTTTTGCTGATGGGTTGCCATTCTAGAGTGGGAAAGAGGTGTGCATCAGCACTATGCATCAGGTCAGTACTAGTTGCACTCTTTCATGTGGTTCTATTTTATTGATTTTTCTTATTTTTTCTCTTGGTCGCAGCTTGATTTTGCAGTAACCATAGCAGCATTAGTTGGTATACCTTTTCCTTTTGGAAGGTATGTAAGCTTAACTTGGTTATTCCATGGTTTTCAGTTGTGCTACTGCCCTCGCTTGACCAGAGACCACCATTTAATCGTTCCTTTTCTTGCAAGATATTCTTGTTTGATTTTTTTAGTTGCTGGTATTCATACATCTTTTCATCATTGCTAAATGAGTCTGTTATCCTATTTGTAGCATTGGGCGTGTCAACCTGGAATTGTACGCTCTGAGTGCAGGGACATGGGATAATCAAAAGATGGGTGCCAATTTTTATACACCGCAGAATAATCTAGAAGCATGGATGAGGGGATATGCTGAAGTACTCTGTGTGAATTGTTGGCAGGTAATATGAACTTTTTCTTTTGAGAGGAAAGGAATTCTTATGTGGTCCTACTTCCTAGTCCTGTCTTTGATCTTCAGCTCTCTCGTAGGTAAAGAGATACATAGACCTATATTCTGCTACTTCTGTTATTGGATTTCCAGCAGAAGATCTGTCCCGTGTTGTGGAGCTGTACTCAAAAGCTCAGGCAAACTGGTCAGCTGCCATGAGGTTTACCTGTTCATCAGAAACAGGCAATGAGGATGAATTTAAGGAGAGTGCCAATTCAGCTCTGCAGTTGCAAATTAAGGCATACTCTGACTTCTTGGAGAGCTTTGCAAAGCTTGCTCGCTCCGCATGGACAGAGTTTGATTTATGGATGATGAGCATTGGTCTTTTACTTATGATACTCTCAGTTATTACTCAGGCATGTGTGCTTCTTAAGCTGAATACTAGCTGTCAACCTCCAGATCAAGAAAAAGTCAGTTCAAGGGTCATTCACAAATTTTCCTTTGCTTTTACATTGGTTGCAATTCGTGCAGCGAGTTTCCTATCCAATAGCTATATATGTGAGTTCATCGAATGTACCAATCTCACTGTTCATGTTGAAATTTTTTTGGTATATGTACTCATTTGCTATTTTGTTTCTTGTCATACAGTGGTAGAAGGTACAGTTGCAAACTTCCTTTTGGCTACAAGTTGCATTGCCAGTGTGTGGTGCTCAACCACGAAAGGAAAATTGGGCACAGAAGTTAATATTACTAACAGACTGAATCTGTTGAATTTTCCTATATTCACTTGAATTCTTTATTTTATTGTTAGTATTGCAATTATCATATGACATATCCTTTATTCATTTACAGGAGTTTGTTTTTCTTTTTCTAAATATTTTCACACGATTTGGAATTGAGTTTGGGATGTCAAAACAAATTTCTGGGTCAACAACTTCAAAGGATCACCCAGTGAGCATTATTCGTGGCATTGTTGGTTCCAGTTTCTGCAATGCCCTCATGGAGATATTCCCTGTCATTTTGCTTGCCATGGTGGCCTACATTGTTTTAAAGTGCATATCTTATGCAATCTATCAAAGATTCTTGAAGTACTTTGTTATGTTTGGAACCATATTGAGTTATGTATTTATAGCAAATCATTGGGCTTCTGAAAGTACTTTGTTCTCTCTTACTAAAGCTGTTCATGATGTTGGAACAAGTTTAGCTCCTCGCTTTGTTTATGCTATTGGAGGTTTATCACTGGTTATATCTGCACTTTATCGGTTGTTTAGCCCGAATGATAGTGTGGAGATGAAGAAAAGGATAACTAGTTTATCAACTGCTATGCTATGCTCATGGAGCCCGACTATCTTGATCTTATTAGGAAGGCAAGGTCCTTTTGTGGCTTTAATTTGCATGTCTGGAGGTACTGTAGAAGTTACTCAATCCCTGACATGCAGTTACTTCGCAGATTATGGATACTTTGAGCACAATTTATGCTTCTAAACCTTTAGTCTTGTTCAGAGAAAATTTAATTAAACCATTTTTCAGCTTGGTGCATAATAAAGATACAACATCAACATCAGAGGGACTTGAAACTTGGGGTTTATTTTGCTGACCCTGTATCGGTAACACAGTGGAGCCTTCTTGCTGTTTGTCTATTTTATATGACTGGTCACTGGTAAGTTTCTTTAATTATTATTTATTTATTTAGAGTGGTTGCACAAATTTGTAGTGTTAGAAGGGGGTGGGTGAAAATACACCATTGTTAATAGAGTATATTTCAGGTGTACTTTTGATGGCCTCCGTTATGGTGCTGCATTCATTGGGTGGGTGTAATTATTCTCCAAATAACACACTGTTGTTACTGGACAAAAAACATTTCTTGCAGTGTATGTAATGAGTCTTGTCGCAATATTTTATTTTACAGGTTTGATCATTTCCATATCATTCGGCAAGGCCTTCTTCTTTCCATTGATACCTTTGGTGTTTCTCACATCCTGCCAGTCCTTAGTCTTCCATTTATTGCCATACTCTGGTATAATACGGCATCTAGGAATAGTGAGGTGAAGGATGTCATAATTAACAGTCTAACACAGGTAGGTATCGAAGAAGACATTTTGTTTTTGTTTTTCTGGAAGTAGTATGATAGATTCAGTAGCTAAATATTTGCTTTTACAAACATACATATTTATGTAAAATTCAAATACAATGCAGTATTTAGGTTTTACTATGTTGGATGAAAATATTCATTTGAAGCTCCCTCATGCTAACCGTGTACTGAAATAGAGTATCCGAGTGGCATGGAGCACCTTTTAATTTTTATGGATCTAGATATATTTTTTGTTTCTTTGCTTATTGTTCCACATGACAGCTAATCTGTATTTGGCAAACTTAGGTGCACTTGATGTATGGTATAATTACAGCTATCACAACGACCCTTACTGTCATATGTGTCACAATTCAAAGGCGCCACTTGATGGTAAAATTTTACCCCTGTCCTATTCAACAATAGCTTTGAGTATTCCTGCTTTCTGGCTGTTGTGGCAGATTACATGTGACTATTTTATTTGTCAAACATTGCAGGTTTGGGGTTTGTTTGCCCCAAAATATGTATTTGACACTGTTGGGCTTCTCCTTACAGACTTATTAATTTGTCTGGCATCTCTCTACTACTGCTGATTTTGCATTTGCTTCTCCATATACATGTGCAGTACTGATGGTGAGAATTCAGTGCAACTAGTGCTGATTTTTTAGTATATTCCATTCACTGGCGCAAAGCTCGTGTACATTAATTAAATTAGTTCGTAGAGCATCTTTGGTTTTTTGTTGTAGAGTGCCTCACTGTTTTGGCAAGGAACGAGCAGAATTGATAGTCATACGTTGATTCCCAGTTCACACAAATGTTTTGTCCTCATACAGATGAATGTATGACTGAAGCCGGGCTGATTAATAATGTGAAATTTATTCATTTATTTATTTTAATAACTCTGATAATAATGTTGTTATCATGTTATTATAATCTTCTGTTATAGACAACTGTCTTATTGCTCGTTTTATCTTCCTCGTTACATAGAATAATGGCCTCATTTGTGTCGGGACCTGGTTTTATTAAACCAATAACTAAAAACTATAGTGAAGGCCACTTAGATAAAAACCGAAAATATATCCATCATTAGCTGACGTTTTTTTTTTTTTTTGGGGGGGAGCTCTAGTAGTCCGAATAACCTTTCAAAAAAAAAACCTATGTAGTTCTAAGCGTAAACCTTGTTGAATGAATAACCTGCATAAAAGACGAGGGTTAATATGTAACATGGTAGCAAGTCTTCCCAAGACAGGGCCAAACAAAGGATAGGATCGTTATTTATATGCATAAAAAGCATTTGACTTAAATGTGCAAAAGCATTTAAGAAACATAAGTAAATAATTAACAACTTTTCATGATTAACTTGAATGGTGAACATCAACATCCCATAATTCTTAATTTTAATCTCATTGTCTCAATTTTCATCTCATAATCTCATCACAGTGTTTCATGCTCATTCTTCTCGACATCATATTCTAATCTAATAATGACACATGACCCGAACAACCTTATCCATGTCATATTAAAGGTATAGCTATGATTGAAAAACCACCAAATCTCTTATAACACGGAGCACAACCATTTGAATGGTTTTACATTATATAGAGGTCATACACTTTATTCGCAAGATACAATACTCTCTTCCGTTGGAGAGCATCTTAACAAAGCTTTTTAGAAGCCTAATCCCGACCTTCTCCCTCTGGAGTGTCCCTAACCCACACTCTTCCTAGGGTCGAGTCAATTTAGGGGAACTTTAGAATTTGTCTTCTGGCCAATGCTTCATAGGCCGTTTAATAAGATTTAGCTCACCAATGACTCTGCACCCTACCTACAACGCATGGTAAAGAGAGGATCCAGTACCGACATTATTCAACCAATAGGCTAGGCCTGACGCATAATAGGCTTGCGGCTACATTATAAATTCTCAGTTAAATCCATTTCGATCATCAATCTTTAGTTCTTAGAGTGAAACTTCACACAAACCCAGTTGTCATGCAAGAATGCAAGCACCTTACAAACTATCCGTTCTCGATCCCAATTATTAGTTGGTTGATTTTAAAGTATTGCATGAACAATTCCCAACATCTTGCACATAATCAATCTTCCAACTATTGATAAGAGCGGAAACCACTCTTTGATCTCTATCTAAGCATGACTAAGCCAATTAAATAATTAAAATAGTAGGGAAATACATCATAATATTATCATAAGGGCGAACCAGGGTAGTGGGTGCAAATCCCAAGAAGGTAACATGCACTAGGCAATACTAGAGTGATATAACGCACAACTAAGGAAATTTTCAAGTTTGGGCAAATTTTAATAAAATTGGGTGTTTGGGCAAATTTTAATAAAATTGGCTGCTAACGAAAAGACTTGCCTTGAGCACAATGTTCTCATGATATAATGCACGCCAAACGGGATAAAACAGTAGATATCAGAAAATAACATAAATTATAAAAAAATATGCAAAAAATTTGTGTGTAGATTGGAATTTTTTGAATGTATAGAAACTTTTTTTTCGCTGGATTTGGAATTAGGACGAATCAAATATGAAAATTGTGAAGGATTGCTAGTAACTGGAAATCGGGAGAAGTCATAAAAGATATTGTTCATGCGGGCTCCACTATTCACCATAGGTCGTCCATGGTTGCTGGATAAGAGAGATTGTGTGGGGATGGAATAGATGAGAGGGAGCAACTAGGGCCCGACTCGGGTCGTGGACAGTGGTGGTGGGTGGCCGCGGTGATGGCGAGGCGCGGGGCGGCGAGGTGCTTGGGACATCGGCCGGCACCTGTCGCTGTAGCGGATGGCTGTGCTGCGAGCAGAGGGAAGCAGCAGTGACGACCAGAGATTGTGGCAAGCAGCGGTAGCAACTATGTGCGGTAGCGTTGGCAGATGTGCGCGGTGCTGGGACGGACAACGACGAGCACTGGAAGCGCAGGTGGATGTGCCCATGACGGCGAGACCTATAGGGATGGCAGCGATCTCCAGCAGCAGCTGTGTTGACGGAACGCTCTGCAACAAGTTTTTTTAGGGATGTCTCCTCCAAACCACACACCTAGCGAAACAGCGCGTGACTTGGTGGAGGAACAACCTCTAAGAGAACACAACACTTGGCCTTGATTACACCGCAGGATCTTAGCAATGTATATTGATCTTTTTTGTTTGGGGGCTCGAACCTGTCATGTGTATAGACCTCTCTATTTATAGGGGAACATTTTATACCGGAGAAACAAGAATGGCCATATAGATCTACTGGGGTGAGGTTGTTTTAGTCTTTCGTAATAAATGACAAGTCTACCCTCACCGAATAACTAAAGTGATGGTACAAGAGTCAACGGAACCTTCTACAAAGACCTTTAGACAGAAATGCTCTCCCACCGTCATTCAAAATTGGGGGCACCAAAGGAAAATTTAGACATCTGAGCAGTTACAACCTGTCTTCTATAAGAAGGATCTCATAATGCTTATCCTACTAGAACGTGGGCCCCTGACGTACTATTTGTCCCCATGATTGTCTTTGCCGCTAAGCTGATCATTCCTTCGTAACACCACTTCCCCTGGTAGAGAGGTGAATTTGACTTCCCCTCTCCTCTAGCCATTCGTCAACTAGTACTTCGAACCTCCCCCTTCCTTTAGACTCGGTTGGTTGCCGCTTCGCCCCTCCCAAGTCACCATGGACTTGCTTCGTGAAGGGCAAGCGAAGCTTTCTCCTTGCTTCACCTCCCTGGGTTGCGTGGGACTTGCTTCGTGGAGGGTGGGCGAAGCTCGCTCTTTGCTTCGCTTCATATTTGGCCCATAGGGACTAATTGCTTCGCTCGCAATTATCAGGATCGCAGGGTTGGTGTACTCCTCCTATGACAAGCTGCGAAAGGAAGAGGAGGACAACAATGCAGTTGGCTTAGCTTTGAAGGCTTGAATTGGCTGCTTGGCGAGCTGCAACGGGGATGACATTCCGGCGAGATGGAGGTAGCGCTTTAGTGCAGCTCCGGTGAGGGGCAACAGTGGCGGAAGATTGGGATGGAGAGGATGGTGACATGATCATCTTGGATTGGCCGGGGATGCAGAAGATCTGATATAGAGGGCAGTGACATGATCACCTCGGATTGGGCAGGGTTGTAGTGGATCGACGACGCTATGTAGAGGCAGCAACAACGACACTTGCGGTTCTTCATCAGCCCGACGCTTTGGATGGGGTGGACGATGGCGATGAAGGTGATGATGAATAGGGTGGTCTCCATATACTCTTGTGGCTCTAGCTTGTCTTGGCTTCGTTCCATTGGTCCGAACTTAGCTTGCCAACAGAGTGGCTTTATCTTGGGCTGGGCCTAAAGCGACATGAGTAGTTGGGCCTAAGGACATGGAGGAGATGGAGGAGGTGGAGAGACACCTTTCTTAAGTATGTCTTCGAGTAGCAGAGGCAGCCGAACTTGTGGTGGTGGTGACGCTATTTTCGGATGGTTAGCATGCCACTTGCATTTGCGATCTGGCCAAGATGGTGGTTGAGGAACACACAAATGCAGCCGCCATAGTAGATGTAGATAAAGTAGAGGATGTAGATGAAGTAGACGATGCCGTAAAGCATCATCAACTTGTTGTAGATGTCAAGGTTATAGTGAATGAAGAAGACGTAGTCGATGAAATCCTTGATGATGACCATGTTGATGCAGTGCTGACCATATCTATGATGGACATGGTGACATCACCCCCCTTCTTGAATATGAGTCATCCTTGACTCAAGTACAATCTCTTGCAAAATGTTAGTACCAACGGGAGGCAAAGAAACAAGCATATCTTTTATAATCAAATTATTGGAACTAGAACCATTATCATCTATACACCCCCTTCTTGAAAGTTATCATGTAGCTTCGAAATGAAATTAGAGAAACTTGACGTGATATGATTGGTGCTACTGTAACCCTCTAGTTGATCACATGGATACACAACATAAAGAGATTTTTAGATTTGAACAAATATAAACTCGATACACCATATGCTCTCCTTTATCATCATGTTTGCCAATAATATGAAAAATATTTCTAGATAACCACAACAAATCATAATGTACAAAAAGTCTCCCCTCTAACTATTTAAATCAGATAAAATATCAAATTTAATGTAACCCAAAGTATTTAAAGAAAACAACAGTTTTAGCTCATACAAAACATCAAATTTAATGTAAATATGATTCACGGTAGCCTCAAGTGCTCCCCAAGCCGCCACGCTTCGAGGACTGTCCTTGCTATCAGGCGTTATTGCCATGCACGTAACTACGTTGCACGTGTGCTTAGTTACGCATGCGCAGGCAAGTGTGTTGGCTGCGTGGTTGAATGCGGTGGTGCGGGCGTGCGCTGGGCCACGCCTAGCGTGCTAGGTTGCCGCTTGCTCATTGCTCTCGGCTCGTGGCTCGTGTGATAGTTGTTGTTGTAACCTAGGGTTTATCTCTAAGGGTATTATGGGCAAACCAAAATTATAGAGGCAATATAAAAGGAGACACCCCTTGTACCAAAACAGATCCGGAATCAATAAAGAATACAATGCCTCTTTGTCTCTCTACATACTGTGTTCATTGCCTTTGTGATTGCTTAATTGTCGATCATCGCGCGAGCAAACGACGTGATTCACAACACGTTATCAGCACGATCGTCTCCGGGAGCAGAATATACGAGCTACCTGCTACCTCGTCGTCTGCACCGACTCGACAATCTTGCATCTACGAGCAATCAGAGGTAATGAATCGATCCCGTAGATCGGTTTATATCGCATCCTATTGATAGAAGTTTCGATGATTTTCATCTAGTAGATTGAAAAGTATACTCAAGAAGTACTACGTAGTACTAGTTAATCACGTGGTTGATCTGGTTAGTCGAAACGGTTTTCATCTAGTACTCCGTATATGCAAGTAGTACTCCGTATACGCAAGATGCACTTCTACCGGCCCGGTTGGCCGTGCTTGTCACCTCCACCACCGTCCGCGGCCGCCGCATGGCGCTGTGCCAGCCGCCATGCACGCTCGGCCTCGAGGGCCCCGCTGCACGTCGCCCGCTAGTTGCCGAACGCGCATCACTAGCACGCCGCCGCGCCGCCCGCCAATGCCGGACGCGCCACCGCCGAGAGTCGGTGCCGCCGTCATCTGTCGATCAGACGTGCCATGTGGCCCGCTGACCGCGTCGCGCCCTACCACCGTGGAAGCCGCCGCCATGCTGCTGCCATTAGCGTCGCCGCCCGCGACGCAGCGCCGCTAGCACCGCCGTTTTCCCCGCTGAGAAAACCACCCGCCGTGGAACTAATCTCGTGCCGCCGCCGCCGGCTTGCACAGTGGGAAGGGGGAAACCCTAACGAAGAATCAAAGACGCAGGCGTGGCAGGCTGGAACTTGGGCCCTTGGCAGGCCAAGGAGGCCAGGCGCGCGGGCGGATGGAGGATTGGGCCAGCGTGGGGAAGAAATTGGGCCAGCTTCTAGCAGGCCGGCTCCAAGGAGGCCAGGCGCGCAAGCGGGCTGGGGGGATGATATTGGGCCCTCCTCTTTTGGACCAGCCCGGGTAGAAAAAAAAAACGGGAGAGACTTATTTACTAAAGAATTAAAATTCTAGAATTAAGGATAAATTCATTTATCGATTTATCACTGTTTATTCACTAAATTTTCTTCATATTTAGACCTGCAGTCCTTAATTAAGAGCAGATCCATGTGAATTAAATATTTATCCTATTTGCTTAATAATTCGTCTAAGACAGGTAGTCTCGATTATTAATGCAATTTAGAGAATTCTAGAATATTTTCTTGCAAACCTCATTGTATATTTCCTGTAGTAAATATATAATTACATGTGTAGGATATGTCTGACCTAAACAAGAGAGATTTCTCTCCTCTCGCTGTTGATGGGAGCAATTATTTGACCTGGGCTATGGATCTGCGGATCAACTTGGAAGCCCGCTCCCTTGGTGCTATAATTGTCCCTCCCGCAGAGGGCGCACCACTAGTCCCTAATCCAGTCAGGTACTCAGCCCTGCACTACATTAGGCACCACATACACCCGGACCAAGTCCGAGTATATGATGGAGGACACACCGGCACTTGTGGAACTCCCCGAGAGCGCTACAACCAGCATGTGCAGACTCTCCGCCGAGGCGCAAAGAGAGTGGGCGGAACTCGGGTTCCAGGACTTTAAGTCCGTGGCTGGGTACAACTCGCCTCCATAGGGTCGTTGACAAACTGAGGTTCTGTGAAAAACAGGTCTCAGATGAGGAAATGATTAACAAGACCCTAGGGACTTTTCACCCTTCCATGATGATACTCCAGCAGCAGTATCGTCAGCGTAAGTTCACCCGTCACTCTGAGTTAATGCAAACTCTGCTGGAAGCGGAGAAGCACGATGAGATCCTTATGAAGAATCATCATGTTCGCCCTACGGGGTCGAAAGATGTGCCAGAAGCACACGCCAATGCTCAGGGGCCCTCCGGTAGCCAGGGCCGTAAGCGGAGAAGAGGTGGAAAGGCGTCGTGGTAGAATCACGGCGGGCAGAAAAAGCAAGATAAGGGAAAGGCTGGTGGTAAAGACAAGGAGGTTGTCCAGGAGAAGCCTCGCGAGACCAAGTCACACCACGCTGGTAAGCCATGCTACAGGTGTGGTGGCAAGGGCCACTGGTCGCGAACTTGCCGTACACCAAAGCACCTCATGGAACTGTACCAGAAGTACATGAAGAAAGACGGCGAGAAAGAAAAGCTCAGATCAGAGGTATACGTCACTCAGCTGAAAAATCCTCTGGAAGAGGAGAAGGGTGACAAACAGGAGGTCCCGCCAAGCCCGAAGATGAAGGACCCCACCTCTGATGATGAGGACGATCTTCTTGGTGTAGAACTGGAGGATTTATATGGAGATATGCAGTAGACTGTAGCTGCATCTGTGTCATGACATTATCCCTACTTAGTTTGTGGTTTGCTTATGTTCCTGCAGAACATTTTTATTTATAAACTTGTAATAATTATTCCTTTGTGTTCTATGTCCACGATAGTTCCTGAAGAACTTAATAACGTTATGGGTTATTTATCACTGCTTTTGATATGTTGATATTATGCATGCTTGTGATACTTGAAAATATATCTTACTAGTGTGTATGTGATATATTCATATGACATAGAACCGCGTAGTGGCCAAATGGAGGAGGAACTCTGTCTGGTAGACAGTTGCACGACCAACACCATACTAAGGGAGATAAAGTACTTCCAAAACCTCCAGAAGAGGGATGGAAATATCCTAACGATTGCCGGTAGCAACGCGCGGATTGTGGGCTCCGGTAGAGCAGTGTTAACTCTCCCCATGGGCACAATGATCACCATCGAGGATGCTCTCTTGTACCCTGAATCGACTCGCACCTTGCTAAGTTATAAGGACATTCGCATGAACGGGTTTCATATAGAAACCAATCATGAAGGTGGAACTGAATTCCTCCTGGTAACCTCTAAAGACGGGTGTGAGAAGCAGGTGGTGGAGAAATTCCCCTCTTTTAGATCCGCCTATACTACACCTACATCAAGCCCTCTCCTCATCTCTATGAAGGTGAGATAACCACCCGGACAAAGATATAGTCCGGCATGACCGTCTGGATCATCCGGGCCTGAGTATGATGCAAAGAATAGTTAAAAATTCTGTAGGTCATACCCTGAAGGTATCCGATTTCCCAAAGCCTGAAGCTTTTGTGTGCCTGCATGCGTAAAGGGAAATTAATAATTAGACCCTCTCATGTTAAAGTCCAAAGTGAGTCTCCGAATTTCTGGAGAGAATTCGTGGTGATATCTGCGGACCGATCTCGCGAAGAATGAGCCCATTTAGGTATTTCATGGTGCTTATAGATGCTTCTACACGCTGGTCTCACGTATGCCTCGCTGCTCACGAGAAACCATGCGTTTGCTAAGTTAATTGCCCAAGTAATTAAATTACAGCCGACTTTCTGAAGAAAGAATTAGGTCCATTAGGTTGGACAACGCCCGAGTTTACCTCGAGGCGTTTAATGATTATTGTACGCCATGGGCATAATCAGAGAGCATTCTCATGCCTCATATGCACACACAGAACGGCTTGGCAGAGTCACTTATAAAGAGAATCAAGTTAATAGCCAGACCTTTACTACAGAATTGCAGGCTCCTCACCAGTAGTTGGGGATACGTGGTACTGCATGCCGCGGAATTAATAAAACTCAGGCCGACTGCATATTATAACACATCCCCTATGGAACTAGTGCGTGGGCAACAACCAAGTATTTCCCATCTGCGTACATTCGGCTGTGCTGTATATGTGCCGATCTCACCACCGCAGCGTACCGCCATGGGGCCACACCGGAAGTTGGGGGTCTATATTGGGTTTGTATCTCCGTCGACTATTAAATACCTAGAGCCTATGACAGGTGACCTGCATAAGGCTAGGTACGCTGATTGTATTTTTGACGAAGGCAGTTTTCCGGTATTAGGGGGAGATGAAAAATACCATACTAAGGAATACCGGAAAATCGATTGGAATACCACTGGCGTCCATGCCCTAGACCCATGCACTAAGGAAACTGAACTTGAAGTTCAGCGTATAATAGATTTGCAACAAGTTGCAAATCGGCTGCCAAATGCTTTCACTGACCATAGAGGCGTAACTAAGTCGCACATACCTGCAGTAAATGCACCGGAGAGAGTGGAGGTACCCCTGAAGACCACTCACGCCCCCCTTGGTAGAAAAAGGGGGAGCGACCCGGGTGCACCTGATTCAAGCACGCGGAGACGTCCGCATAAGCAAAGAATCGGTGAAGACTTATTACCCCTGTCAAGTGAGAACGAACGACCTGTAGTCGTGGATCGACCAGTAGTCGATAACCACCCTGAAGGTGGCAGGCGCCTCGAAGACGCGAAACCCAGTGACCATGCGCGCACCTTTCTAGGCGCTGGGAGAATGGAAGGGTCCAGTCCCGACGTGTTGGGAAATCACGCGGAGACGGATGATTTAAATGAAGAAATTTCCACAAACTATGTAAATTCAGGAGAATTATATAAAAGAAAGTCCACTGTTATCGACATATATTTTGCCTCTAAAATTGCTGAATCCTTGGATTTAGACCCAGAACCTAAGACCATGGCAGAGTGTCGGAAGCGCTCGGACTGGGCTAAATGGAAAGAAGCAATTGAGGCTGAACTGCGCTCGCTTAATAAAAGAAAGGTGTTTGGCCCCGTAGAGCTAACTCCCCCCAAGGTGCTCCCCGTAGGAGCTAAGTGGGTATTCCTCCGGAAGAGAAATGAGCATCACCAGGTGGTGAGATACAAAGCGAGGCTAGTGGCACAAGGGTTTACGCAGAGACCCGGTGTTGATTATGATGAAACATATTCTCCTGTCATGAGTGGAATCACCTTCCGATACTTAATATCTTTGGCAGCTTGTATGAACCTAAAAATGCAGTTAATGGATGTTGTGACCGCATATTTATATGGGTCATTAGATTCGGAAATATACATGAGAGTCCCTGAAGGGCTGAAAATCCCGAATCAGGGAGATAGAAATTTGTATAGCATCAAGCTGAATAGATCGCTATATGGACTAAAACAGTCGGGTAGAATGTGGTACAACCGGCTGAGTGAATTCCTCCTGAAGAAGGGATACACAAACAATGATGACTGTCCTGCAGAGTTTACAAAGAAATCCCTGTGGATTTTGTATTATATCTGTGTATGTTGATGACCTAAATATCATCGGCACAGCAGAGGACATCGGTGAAGCTAGTGCTCACCTGGCGACGGAGTTTGAAATGAAAGATTTGGGTAAAACCAAGTTTTGCCTCGGCCTGCAGCTCGAGCACGTATCAGGAGGGATCTTTGTGCACCAGACTTCCTATACCCAGAAGGTGTTAGAGAAGTTCAATATGAATAAGGCACACCCCCTGAAAACCCCCATGGTGGTCCGATCCCTAGAAGCGGATAAGGACCCTTTTGAGCCAAGAACAGATGATGAGGAGATTTTGGGGCCAGAAGTTCCCTATCTCAGCGCCATCGGCGCACTGATGTATCTCGCAAATTGTACTAGACTGATATCGCCGCCATGTAAATTTATTGGCAGATCTGACTCCGCACCAACCGTAAGACATTGGGCGGGAGTAAAAACTGTTCTTAGGTACCTGCAAGGTACGCAGGATCTTGGACTGTTCTATGGGAGGAACGAGTCCAAGAACATGGTGGGTTATACTGATGCGGGTTATATGTCTGATCCGCACACTGCTAAGTCTCAGACTGGGTTTGTATATTTTTATGGTGATACTGCGATTTCTTGGAAATCTTGTAAGTAAACATTGGTGGCTACGTCCACTAACCACTCTGAGATCATAGCCTTGTATGAAGCCGCCCGAGAGGGTGTTTGGCTGAAAAGGATGGTAAACCACATCCAGAAGTCATGTGGCATAGAAACCATCGATACCCCCACTCCTATTTATGAGGATTACGCTGCTTGTGTCATGCAAATGAAATCGGGTTATATTAAGAGCAATCTCACTAAGTATATTGCTCCTAAGTTGTTCTACCCTCACGAACTCCAGAAGAGCGGTGAGATCGAGGTAGTTCAAGTGAAGTCTAATGAAAATCTGGCAGATTTGTTCACTAAGGCATTACCCACCTCAACATTCCGGAAACTTGTTCACGGAATAGGTATGAGGCGATTTCATGAGTTGTAGTGTTCAGGGGGAGACCTCGAACAAAGAATTATAGGTATCCTGTAGATATCTGCATCCTGAAGATGTGCACGTCATGAAGACAGAAATATTGTACTCTTTTTTCCTTATATGAGTTTTCCATGAAGTTTCTCATAATAAGGTTTTTAATGAGACAATATCACAATGCAGCATGCGTGTGCAGTGTACTCTTTTCTCCAATCCTTTTTTCCCATTGGGTTTTTGGATGGAGTTTTTAATGAGGCATTGGCATATCGCGGTTTGCCCAAGGGGGAGTGTTGTAACCCTAGGGTTTATCCCTAAGGGTATTATGGGCAAACCAAAATTATAGAGGCAATATAAAAGGAGACACCCCTTGTACCAAAACAGATCCGGAATCAATAAAGAATACAACGCCTCTTTGTCTCTCTACATACTGTGTTCATTGCCTTTGTGATTGCTTAATTGTCGATCATCGCGCGAGCAAACGACGTGATTCACAACAGTTGTCATGGGGTGGCACATTCGCACATGCAACAAATGCATGAGACATGCACGTATGAAATGCATGACATGCACGTATGGGCCATCTACATGCATGTATGTGCTAGTTATAATTGGATCATAGGCAAAGGCAGCTGCTACTGCATGCATGCGTATGGCGCGTACATATGCAGCTTATCCATCGCGCATGCAAGTGTTGCATATGGCTAGCAAAAATCCAGCGCATGGTTTCCATAACCCCACATGTGTGCGAGCTACGTCATGTGCATAAGGCAGCCTTGTCTGTTAGTTGTGCATACGTTATAAAACAAACACATATGTATATTGTGGGTCCTGCAGTTTGCATGCATGCATGTACGTCGTGAGAAGCTGGATCAATGCTTGGTGCCTTGTCTCCTAGTTGGCTAATGAGATTAGCATGCTGATTCGTTAATTAAATTGGGCTAATAAGATTAGTCTAGTTTTGGGTTAATGTGATTAATCCAAGAATTTTTCATGTGGCGACAATGTGAACAAGATTCATGTGATGGAAAAGATTTCCACGGACGCTGCCTACACCCGTGAGGGGCGCTACCTCTTTGAACCTTGCCCACATATTGGCTAGCGGGGCCACCTTGCAAGTTATTCGTAGGCCTTTTATAAATGCTATATGTTTGTATTACCCGGTAGAATTGGATTCTATGGATTACTTGTTTTTGCATGGTGTATATGAATAGTATGGCCTTTATGTATATGATGCATATGTTAGTTTTATTACAACTTATGTATTTACTTGTGATGTTTGATTTTCTCAGATATATTTAATCGTTAGCGGTTAAGTGTAATGGCTTAAAGTATCTATATGGTGACATCAAGCAGGTGGCTCAGTGGACAGGAAGCGTAGTAATAGAGATTGCCAGGTCACGAGCCATACTATTCATTGTTTAATGTGATTATTTATGAATACTTATTTCTGTTATTTTTATCATGTTATTATCATATATGTTTTAGCATGATTTTCCTTAGAAAAATTAAGAGTTATGCCCTTCTAATTGTTGTTCCTATAAGGGTCTTGATCGTTCTTGGTAGGTCTGCCAAAGCAGAGTGCCATTACCATTCTTGATCAAATAGGGTTGATGTTGAACATCGCATGCATAGCATCGGTTTTACTTGACAAAGCTATCAAAATGGTTTTGAGCTTCGGAGCATGGTGTTGGAGTCGAGCATTGGATGCCACCCAACAAACAAGAATCATATAAAGATATGATTAGCAAGGAGTTGCTTACCTATTTAACTAAGTTTTAGCGGTGATGCCAAAACTCACTAGAACTTAGATGAATGTGGATCTTGTACTGTTACAAGTCAATAGAGGGAAAGTGACTTTAGTGGGAGTATCTTTTATTAAATTAATTAATCAAAGGTACACAACATAAACATAATGTCTAATACTTGTTGATGTCTATAACCTCTTGCTTTACTATTTAAGATATATCTTTGATTGGAGAATCTTGATAGTGCATATTGATTGATATCGAAATCTAAGAACTGTTCTTAGAGTAGAAAAAGGAATATATGTGTTCTAAAGAGTAGTACCTAGATGAACCAGCTTCGAATGCAATCTGAACTAAAAATCTATATTTATTGGAAACACTTTAATGATTTTCTTTGTGTTTACTATCTCATTCTTGCCACCATAAACCCTGAACTTTACCAGTAATATATGAGATGATGGATGTCTATAATATGATTGTGGATTTTAAGGGCATGTTTGAGAATAGACAAGAGCTAAAGGATTTGATCCCCAAGTCATTGTTTTTGTGCAAATTAGCAAAAGAAATTTGGTCAGCTCTCATGTGGTCAATGTGATAGATTACAGTAGGTGTTCGGAAATTTTGATTTTCTGTTTAGCTAATTGTTGGCTATTGATGTGATTCTTTGGATGCTCTCTCCGAGCATTAAGCTAGACATTTAGATAAATGGCTTGGAGAAATCACTGACCGAGATGCATAAGATGCATATTAGTAGGGGAAAGCATTAAGAAAAGCTTTAATTGTGTGATGATGATTCAAAAGATTGGTCAACTTAAGAAGCAGGCCGAGTCTTAAGTGAAAGGAGAAGATTAAGATCATATCTTTAGCATCAGTCCTAGTCTCCCTAATGACGCACAATTGGATTTTGGGAGAGGTGAGGTTTATCTATGCATTGGTAATGGGGTAAAGTTGTCTCGTTGGACGTTGGCACACTTTTAAAACCCAAACCTTAGGATTAATGTTGGAATAAAATAATTATTATTATATTCCTGGCCTAAGCAAAATTATTATTTCTGCTTTATGTTTGGGAGTAGAAGGTTATGAACCACAAATAAAGAACAACTATTGTTTAATTTATTTGATTGATTTGCTTTGTGGGCATGCTCCATTAGTGAATGGATGTGTGTTTCGAATCCTACGGATATACTCATTTTTGTGCCCTTGTATTCCACTATTCTCCTAAGGGTACTGTCGGGGGAAGTACACGGCCCATGGGGACAGGATCCATTTACCTACCTTTGGCCTAGTGAAAGGCCCGCGCGAGCTTGGTAAGCTTGTGCCCGAGCTTCCGCACTCCGGCGCTGGGCCTCTTAGCTCCTGAGCTTCGGAAGCTCGGGGAAGGGCTCAGGTTCCAACACGGACTGAACCGCGTCGTGCGAGAGACGCCATGGGCCTGCATGTCACCGTGAGTTAAATGCGACCGCAGTATCGATGCGCGCGTGCCACAGCTGCTGGTGGGTTGGTGGCCGTTCGTGTCAACGGCCAGCTTGCCCGTTCGCCCCCAAGAAGAAAGACACATATTGCTGTGGAGCGGTCAAAACGCTGAGTCCAGCGAGTTAGGAAAGCACGCCTAAATATCCAGCAGACCCTACAGATCCGCCACACCACAACCCGGCAAGACAGAAGAACACAACCAGTGACCGGGAGGTTAAACGACGCTCCACAACAAACTGAAGTCAGACTACAGTGGCCGAAAACTGCCTATAAAAGGAGGGCACAGGCCACAACCAAGAAGAGGAGGACGCGTGGAGCAACAGCACACAGCCACGATAGAACAGGAGAACTTGCACCTGTGTAGGATCTCTAGTTTTAGGTGATAGTTATTCGCATTCAGTTACTTTAGGAATACACATAGTGCCTTGAGGCTTATTATACTTGAGCCCGAGCTTCCCCAAGCTCGGCCTCACCCCTCCGTACTCGTTTAAGCTCGATACTAAACGAGGACTGGACGTAGGGCTATTATCTGGCAGTGAAGGCCCGAACCAGGATAAAAACACCCATGTTAGCATCCGACATTACCGACGAACGAACTTCTTCGTCAACCCCCCGTCCTCATCTCCCCTCGGCACGCTCAGGCTTCGGTCGAGGGGGCAGAGCCACTCTCGGGTCTCGCACTCTTCCTTGCATATCGGCCTGTGGAGGTTCGCCTCCCAGACGCTGACAGCTGACGCCCACCGCCGACATTCTCCTTGGCCTTGAACGACGGGTACGCGGGCTTCATGTCGCGGCGCAACTTGAAGTAGGCGACCCCTGCCGCGTCGCTCCCGTCGGTCGTAGTGAGCTCGTAGAAGTTGAGGAAGAGACTCACCATCGGCTCGACCCAGACGTACGCCTCGCAAAGGTGCGCAAAGATCGCCTGTGACAGGATCGAGTTGGGATTGAGATTCACCAACTCGATCCCTGCACTAGGCTAGGACAGCGAAGAGAAAGTCGGACTCCAGGACCTAGAATCCATGGACGGAGAAAAGCTCAAAGGAGACGATTTCGTCGTCCTCGGGCATCGGGACCGCCTCCGCGCCCGCTGTGATAGCCCGAAATTTTTGCATAAAATTCTTTCGCGCATCAAATACATGAAAATTCCCCTGGAACACTACCTACAGTTCCAAATCCTTCTTAAGATCCCAAAGTACTCTTTAAGAAATTTCCCCTAAATTTATAATTTTAAAAAGCCACATGTCATATAGAAAAGAAACTTTATCCATTTTTATATAAAGAAGATTCTTTATAATATGCAACCTATTATTTCATATTCCTATTATATATGAATCCTCAGAGACCAAAACCATATTTTGACCTATTTTTTATTTCATACGATGAATAGTGTTTTCAGATAATGAATAGTGTTTTCAATACCCTATGTTATAAAAATTCAATTTTATATTTCCTTTAACCATTTTCAATTATAAGCAACCAATTCCACTATATTATAAATATGATACTCAATTATCAGGTATCGACGAAATTACCATTTCGCCCTTTTAAGACAAAAATCCCCAAATTACCCTTTTCTTTGACCCTTTCATATTGATTTTAATAAATCCCTCATAAGCACAAAATATGCAATCAACTAATATACTATTTTCAAACTTAAATTTATATCTTGAACCTGCATCAAATGTGCACTTAGTAAAATTACCAATTTGCCCCTTTGACTAAGAATCTCCCAATTTCCCGTTTCTAAATCCATTCAACTACATCGCATGACCAATATTCATTTAAATACAATTCCAACCCTTGGACATATTTTAAATTTTGAACTAGAACTATCTTCAGTCAAATTACCAAAATACCCTTCGAACTTGATATTTCCAAAATCATCTTCTTTTATATATATATATTTACTATCTTTTTATATAACCATTTGCATCCTGTTTATATCCCAACTTTGATTTCAAACCCTAAAGTTCATTTTAGAATTTGAATTAAGATACTTTCAAAGAAATTATAAAAATGTCCTCAATGCTTAAAATTCCCTAAAATCCCCCTCTCTTTTCACTTTACTTAACTACCACATGCATAATGTTTTCATATTAATTCACACTCAAATGTTAATCTAAACTGAAAGATGATTTTGAAACTCTCTCTATGAAATTCCCAAACTACCCCTGGCACCTTTCTTCTTTCCTCTCTTCTTCTTTCTTTCATCCCTCTCCCCTGTTTCTTCCTTCCACTGCCCATCGAAGCCAACCAATCCCTTTGCACCGTTCCAAGCTTGGTCTTGCACGCCAAGGCAATGCAAAATCGACGCCACATGTCACTGCCACGCAGAACCCCGCCGGAATCTCCCTTCCCCTGCCGCCATCATTGCTTCCTCCGGCGCCGTACACTTGCTCCATGGCAATTGGACCGAACCACTGCAAAAGCCATCGCTGATTCGAGCTCATCCGTTCCTTAGTATCGCTGAGTACCTATCCAAGCTCAACCACGCCTATAAATAGCAAACCGGGGCTCCAATTCCATTGTTTCTTCATCACCGGCCGCCACCACCTCATCGCGGAATTCGTCCCAACCGCGGCAAATTGAGCTTAGCACTGCCGGCTAGAGCTTTTTAATGTCATCGCCGAGTTGCAGCTAGGAGCAATCGGAAGAAAAGCGGCGCAGCCGCCGCCCCCCCTCCATTGCTCTCTGTTTTGGCCACCACGGGCTCACGTCGCCGCGTCGACTCAAGGTTCCTCGAGCCCAATTGGTAGCATGGTAAGGATCCCCTACACCCTTTCAAGCTTACAAAGCTACCAATTCGTGCAATTGCTAACCGAATCGCAAATTCCCAAATCCGAGTTCATCCGCCGCCGCCCGACCACGTCGACCGGCCAACTCAGTCCACTTCGATCCACCAATCCACATCCAAAACATCCCTAGACATCCTAGAAACAAAATCCCTAAGGTTAATTGCCCCAAAACCCCACAAATCCGAAAGCCCCAATTCGGATCACGAAGAACCCTAGAAATTCACTATTCACAGCCCCGATTTTGTTCTTCATTCAAATTGAAAGCCTTAAAGCCAAAATTAGCAAAACGTTTCTATACAACAGTTGTTCCAAATAATGTTTTACATCTAAATATGATTTTTCCAGATTTTTACATTCATCCAGATTTCAAAATTTGAATTTAAACCCTCTCTTTAGTTATTCAATAAATTACTGTAAATAGGAAATATAATAAAAAGTAAAATTGATATTTTACTGTTCATAAATGATATATACAGAATTTATAAAATATTTATATCTGAGATTATTTCATAGTACATGCCACTTTTAGATTTTACTTCCTTAAAACTTTATAAGAACTAATTTCTTAAAATAAAAAAGAATTATCATTCCTCTTAGCTAATGTAAAATATACATAGGAAATTCATTACACAATTAAAATAATTAACTACTAGACATATTATGTAATAATTCCTTTTACCAAATATTTATCAAATCCAATCCTATAAAATAAAAAGAATAAGATTGATTTCAAAACTATAATAAAACCCTTTCTCAATATAATTGGTAATTATAATCTCGTTTTTAGGATAATGCTAAGAGATTTGCAAGAAGCCAAAAATAGATTATTTTCTCCTTTAAGGTTTTCTTTAAAAATATATGTATAAAGTTCAAATAAATGACCAAACCATTTTAAACCCTTAAACCTAGTTAAAATAAGTAACTCCTAACCTAGAAAACCCAAACTATCTTAGAAACCCTTACCCAAGTTTTAAACCCTACATAAAATGTTAGCCATCATAATCACTCTTCCATCCACATCCACATACCTATTGCCCTCCAAACCCAGGAACCCCTTCAAAAGAACATTTTTGCATAGCATCCAAAACCCTTCTTACTTGATTTGATTCTTATTCTCCCTTTTTATCAAAACTTCGTGATCAATAGAAGAAGAAGATCAAGCTCTGAAGACTCAAACTACCCGCTGGACGGAGATGATGATCAAGAAAAGTTTAGTAGCATCAGTAACTAAGGCAGGTTTCTATTCCTTTGATGCACATTGAATTCCTATTTAGTTATTACTTTATTTACCAAATTATTATTTCATGTGTTATAAAATGGTCATACCAAGCTACAAACACCAGAAAGTCTACCAATTGTTGACTAGCCCATCCTTTGAAGCCTAGAATAGGTTTTGATATATTTAAATCGCGTAGGATAAGTCAATCATTTGCCATGTGGATAAGTAGTATGGGATGCTTATCTGGACATGGGGATGTTACGAAAGAAGAATTTTATATGAGCCACTAGGTGTAGTGAAGTTGGACTAGGCCAGTAACTCTTGGAGCTATATATATATCCTATGAGAATCTATCGCCCGGTAAGGCGCAAGGGGGCTATTGCCCGGTAAGACTCAAGGGGGACATATGCCATACAAGATCTACAATGGTACCAGTTGTCAAGGGATACAACTAGGCTGTGCTCATATAAAAACTTGAGTATAATGAATGAGAATGACACAAATTACATCCATCCATGTAACCGCGCACTACATGGGTAAAGCTGGATAGGTCTTGCAGGGCTAATAACAAAATCATCGATGGACCCTACTTCGGGTATATGAAATTGTGTCAAACTGGGTGATGCCTCTCTTATTCAATAAACTCATGCTTTCAAGAGAAGTTTATGGTGTATGGCGCTGCATAAGGCAGGTAGAAGGTGGAAAATGGTGATAGTATTATGGAGAGATGAAAATGTTTCAACCAGTTTATTAAAAGTTCTTTTAAACCTTAAGTTCTTGAATCTATTGTATATCATTGCATTTACGTTCCTGTATGAACCTTACTTCTTGTCGAATCCCTGCATATAATAAGTTAAGCCTTCCTAATGGGAACCTGCAAGTACTGTTGGTACTTACCCACTATGTGGGAATAACCTATTCTCAGGTCTTCCAACTCTTGACGATATTGAGAAATCTTCCGCGGAGGAATTGAACAATTATGGCATTATTGGTTTCTAGAGTCTTAGTTTTAGAGAGCTTTTCCTATCCTCACAACTTGTGCCTTGATGTAAGTGTCTGAGAGATCTGAGTTGTAATATTTTATGTAAAATAAATATCTCCCCATATAATAAAGTGAACTTTGTATCAGCTCTGGCACTGTTGCACCCTGGGTAATTGTGCTTTTAAGGGAACATTTTCTGGTAAGATTAACCGGGAATTGGTCCTCACACCGGCCGCCCTCCAGCCGCTGACGTCGATAAAGCCATCCGCGGCCATCTGCTCCAGGATCTCCTCAGAAGTAAGACTCTGGGTGAAGGGCACCATTGGCGGAAGGAGATTGGAGAGCAAGAACGCTAGAGAGTGAAAAGATTGAAGGACGAGAAGGCAAGAGTATGGAGGAAACAGGAAGGCATAAGGGGAAAAGAAAGTGACAGGAGGAAACAAACCGTGTCTTATAACCGACGCGGGGAGGAGAACCATCACCTGTCCATGGAAGGTGCGGAAACCGAAGAAAAGATAGCGGCACGCATAACTGCGCTCGGTTGGAACTCCCACCGGAACCAAGGCCACGCGCGTGGGGCGCGACGTTTCGCCAAAAGGCAGTTACCAAAAACCTCTGAGCGGGCCATTCTGTCCCACTCGAGGCTCGGGGGCTAGCTATCGGGAAAAGTACACGGCCCATTTACCTGTCTTTGGCCCAATGAAAGGCCCACGCGAGCTTCGTAAGCTCGCGCCCAAGCTTCCCCACTCCCGCGCCCGGGCCTCTTAGCTCCCGAGCTTCGGAAATTCGGGGTAGGGCTCAGATTCCAACACGGACTGAACCGCGCCGTGCGAGGGACACCGCAGGCCCCGCATGTCACCGTGAGTTAAATGTGACCGCAGAACCGATGCGCGCCTGCCACAACCGCTGACGGGTTGGTGGCCGGTCGTGTCAACGGCCAGCTTGCCCGTTCGCCCCTAAGCAGAAAGACACGTATTGATGTGTAGTGGTCGGAACGCTGAGCCCAACGAGTTAGGAATGCACACATAAATATCCAGTAGACACTATAGATCCGCCACACTACAACCCGACAAGACAGAAGAACACAACCAGAGACCGGCAGGTTATACGATGCTCCACAACAAACCGAAGTCAGACTACAGTGGCCGAAAACCGCCTATAAAAGGAGGGCACAGGCCACAACCAAGAAGAGGAGGACGCGCGGAGCAACAACACATAGCCGCCATAGAATAGGAGCACTTGCACCTGCGTAGGATCTCTAGTTCTAGGTGATGGTTCTTCGCATTCAATTACTTTAGGAACACATATAGTGCCTTGAGCACTTATTGTACTCGAGCCCGAGCTTCCCCAAGCTCGGCCTCACCCCTCTGTACTCGTTTAAGCTCGATACTAAACGAGGACTGGACGTAGGGCTGTTATCTGGCAGTGGAGGCCCGAACCAGGATAAAAACACCCGTGTCAGCATCCGACGTCATCGTTGAACGAACTTCCTCGTCAACCCCCCGTCCTCATCTTTCCTCGGCACGCTCAGGCTTCGGTCGAGGGCGCAGGGCCACTCTTGGGTCTCGCACCCTTCCTTGCATATCGGCCTGCGGAGGTTCGCCTCCCAGATGCCTACAAGTATACTTTAGAAATAATTGCACTCATTTAAATAAGGTTCCATCAAGTCACAAAGAAGACACCATATGAGATATGGATCGAAAGATGTTCCACGCTATCTTTTATCTAAATTTAGAATGTGAGGCATATGTAGGGCGTTTGACCTCCAAATAACTCACAATCAAATAAGATAAATGTTTCTTTGTGAGGTACAAGTTGTTTGTACATTTTAAAATGGTAAGAATTACAAAATGATTGTTGCTCAGAATGGTTTATTTTAGAGAAATGTTTCTTCAAAATAGTTAGTGGGAGCACAATGTGACTAAAAGTAATTCGGGAATCATCATAAAAGGTTTTTGCTCCTACAAAACTTTCACATAAATGTAAAATATGTTGTATGTTTTATGAAAGCAGAACCAACCCTACATAGTTATAAAGGCCACATTAGTCGCTTATATGGTATAGGTGTGAACCTTATCGTCGGACAATTATGAGCTTGAGACTTATGAAGAAGCGATGATGAGCCCAGACTCTGAGAGATGGCTTAAAACCATGAGATCCAAAAGAGAGCTGTGAGTAACAATTAAGTTTTGAACATAATTGGTTCGCTCGATGGTTTTTGAAAAGATAGACTTGGATGAAAGTGTTCATATGCGTAGAGAGTGATTGGTAACAAGAGTTTTAAAATAAGTCAAGATGTTGAATTTTATGAAGTTCTCTTGTTCATCACTATGCTTAAGTTTGTCGGGTCTATCTAGAAATTGTTGCATATTTTGATCCATATAAAGCTAGAGAGGTGTGCAGGTTTCAGATATCAACCGTGGATTGAAACGCGCATCTTGGAGTTGGAATATTTATTTGGTGAAAGGTCAAAAGTTTGGCTAATTTATCAAAAGCTAGCTGGAGCGCACTTACTTTTCTGATCTTATATATGTTTGGCATATCGTTGATCGGAAATAATTTGCCTATGGTTGAATCTGTCAAGTCTTAATTAAGAAATAGTTTCTCTATGAAAGACTTAGGACAAACTAGAAATTTTGTCATAAAGATCTATAGAGATAGGTCTAAAAGGCTAATTGGATTAAACCTAAAATATGTTTTGACAACACGTTGAATGGTTCGACGTGCAGGAATTAATTGTTGTCTATGTCACATTCAATAGCAAGATTCAGTGTATCTAGATACTTGATAAGCTTTATAAGTGCCAAAAAGGGTTTTCGTGCCCTATGCGTTAAGGTGAATGTCACCGAGTATACAAATATCAATAAAATCTGGGTGAATGTCATTGGATAGTTTTTAAAGGAACATTATTAAATAGTTGAGAAGTATTGCTAATGTGTTCTTTGTTTTGGTGGTGAGAAAATACGACATGTAATGGTTACATCGCGCGCTAGTTTCCAAACCGATAATTAATGGATGTATACTGAGTTGGAAGCGTTCCAGAACAAATAAATATTTACCACAACCTCTATAAGAGGTGCGCATGAGCAATGTATATTGGATATCTACTTAGTAGACTCGAGTGTAAGTGATAATTATTGGTGATAAGTCTATCAGGCGGTCATGGAGATGATTGTATCACTTCTATGTTTATGATATTTGGCTAATATGCTATTCTGGTTCCATGAATAAACATCATTTGTATTAATTAACAAGTACTACTTGTTCGCGGAACTCTTTACTAACATGATGTTATTCTAAAATTATCCCTAATCTTACATCGTAATCTGAAACAATTATGATTTTAAAGATCAACACATGTATTGATTGGTGATCACCTTCCCGGATCATGGAGACGGAGATATCAAACCAATAATATAGGCACATGTTAGAGAACAAGGGGTTGGACTGGCCCACAATGAGACACTGCGAGAATTGCTATATTCTTAAGTGTCATAAGTTGGTCTCATATTGTTACTGTGGGATTTTTAGACCTAAGATCGTCATTGATTCCCAGAATATGTAGTGGTTTACTTTGGGACTGCAAAACACTACACCGTAACTAGGTAGTTATAAAGGCAGTTTTCGGGTACGCCATAAAACATGTCATGGGGTGTGAGAGATCAAGATGGAATTTACCCCTCCTTTATAATGAGAGATATCTCTGGGCCCCTCGATGTGATTGGATTTGAAAAAGTGCATGACCATGCCAATGTGATTAAAGAGTTAATCACAGTGATTAATGTGTTAATCATGGTTTGAAATCCACTACAAGGTTGAGTGAATGGTCAAATTATCACAGGAATGACAAGTTTCTTGCCTTGAGCTTGACTGGTATCGTATGGCAAAGGGATCGGTACTTTAACACTATTGGTTCATAAGATTGGATCTTTGTGTGTACTTAGGAGAGAAAAGAGTTTCTGGGTCATGGCTGAGTATATATGAACCTACAGGGTCACATACTTAAGAGGATTGGAATTAATCGTTGCATAATTGACTATTATGCAAGTGGGAGATTGTTGAGTTTTATGACCAATAGCAATTATGGGCCACATGAGATGTAGGCTTAGTGGTGATGGGCCATGTATAACGTGGGCTTCGCGGATACTGTTCCGTGTACTATTAGAATCACGCGGATACTGATCTGTGTAGGATTAGTCCTAATGGATCTTTTTGGGCCTATAGCATATAGGTCCACAAAGGAGTTCATCATGATGTATGTGGGCTAAGCTGAAACAAGGAAGTCCTCCACGTTATGGTATCCAATTCATCCTTCAGGAGTAAGTCAAGAATTGACACCATACATTATACAGGAATATCAACCGGAGTCGAGGACGACTCCAAATAAAGAAGGGGAGGATGATGAGGACATCGCTACCTCGGATACACCCATGGCACTAATATCCAAAGACTCTCCTAGTGGCCAGCGACTTTCAACCAACATTGAAGGACCAATTACACGGGCTCATGCGCAACAATTAAATTATCAGGTAAATTCGTTCCTAGGGTCGCATAATTTTACATTGGAGAATAGACCGCTACTTCATAATATTCTCATACTTAGGAACCTGGGCAAGGATCATCAAGAGAGTATTAATCCACCAACACAAGTCATAAAGCAAGGTGGGAACGCGAAGGTGGGAACGCGAAGCAAGGTGGGAACGCAAAAGGTTTCAGCTCGGCCTCCAAAGAACAGTCTGAAATTAAACGCTCATAGAGAATGCAAACGGACTCCGTTTGGGGCATGTGAGTACTTGATGGAAAGGAAATTTCGTCCTCTTTCCAACGGATCCGGCCTCAGATTAAAATTCCAAGCGAGTCAACAACAGCAAGCAAAAACATCCAGCTATGTCGGTCTCTTCGAGTGTTGCGCCACCATCAATGTTGGGCTGAGTTCCCATGTAACTAAAGTGGCGTGAGGCCACCTCCTAGCAGCCATCTCATGGCTATATATAGTGGACAAGCTCCCTCTCTTTTGCTCAGGTTTTGTTAAGATTAGTTGCCCCATGTGTGGAACTTTATCCTTGTTCTCCTGACTCGGTTAGAGCAGCAGTAAACAAGTTCAGAACCTCAATTGCGAGTGTGCCTTACAACTGTTCTTGCTAGTTCTTCGATTGCTTGCAAGAATAGACCTTCGTGGTCAGGTCATCCGGGCTTTGGCACGGTTGATAACAATCAGGAGTGTGATTTAGCGATTGCGGGCACTTATCCTTGTGTGGTTCGTAGCCGGATCGTCAAAGTCATACTCCGCCTGATCGAAGTTATTCTCTCACCGGAAGATCGGGACACCCGTGAACACATCATTTGGTATCAGAGCGACGGTTTACCAGTAAGTTCTTATATCTTGTTTAGTTGTTTCATCGTGTTCTTCCTAGAGTCTAGAAAATTTGCCCCACAAAAAGATTGTTCTGCAGTCCAAACCCCGTTGTGCCTTTCAATCGGTTAATTTTAGTTTGCTAAATTGAGTTTGTGTTCATTCTAGTATTGTCTTGTTGTTGTTCATCTCATTGTTCATCTCCCTGTTCATCTTCCCACGTCAAAGTCCCTTCATATCCCTCAAAAATAAAAATAGCAATTTTGGGAAGAAAATTTCCATTTGTGCAGTCGCCACCAAAAATGCCATAAATCCCAATTGCCTTATCCTTTTTGAGTGAAACCAAAAGGAGCAGATCCACCACTTGTTGCTCTATCGTTCTGCCAAATTTCAAGTTCATAGATCAGGGCAGAAAGAAGTTATGAATGTTTGATTCAGACCTAGTTGCTGTTCTGAAATCTGCAACTGAGCACACTTGTGAATTTTGTACGAGTTTTTCGGTTGGTTTTCAGAAAGTTGGCCCAAAATAAAAGTTGTTGGAAAGGACGTGAGGAAGAAGAGAAAAAAAGAATCATAGAAAAAGAGGCACCGGATAAAAAGTTACGGCCAAAATACCAATCTGCTGTTAAGTGGACAGTAAACAGCAATTTACAAAGTTGGATCAATATTGTCTTTTCCTATTCCAAATTACATATTCTTGAATTGTGCTGTGTTTACCACTTGTATCCATATCCACATACTCGCTTTAGCCTATTTTTCATCCTTGTTTGATCAGCAACATAGGCTAAGTGCTAGTTTTGAACAGTTATTCAATTTGTGCAAATCTGAGATTAACTGATTGATATCCTTTGCTACTATATACATAGCCTGTCCAAGCTCCACTTTCTACTAACCTCACAGGTGATAGTCTTGCAATCGCTTTACTCACTCTTGAGATCGGTTTATCACGAACCAGCCGCCGGTTGCACCCCTTGCGGCATTTTTAAGAATTGGTAAGAACTTGGTAAGAGCTTGGAAGTGAGTGACCTGATCAATTTCACCAATTAGTAGTGGATAGGAAACTACATATCTTTGTGTGTTTTCCTATTATTACTAACCATGGCAGATGAAGAAGGAAGCAACGAGGAAAACCACGAAGAAATTCTCACACCTCGCTCAAGACGGCTTCTACAACACTTCAATCGTTTGCTCAACGCACATGCTACCAACCATGATGAAGCCTTGGGTGACATCAACAACAACCTGGCTGCCCTCCGTGACCGAGTTGATCGCCTTGAGGGAAGACAACCACCACTTGCTGAAGATATGGCCAACCATGAGCGAGATCAAGATGGCGCGACGGACGCCAACCACGACGATATGCCCGTGCTAGGGCGAAGATGAAGAAGAGAACGACTACGTTGCGTCATCAAGATGATGATGGGTTCAACTTCAACAATGACCAAGGTCATCGACGACTTCGACACAATCGGCAAGGTATGGGTAGAAATCAGCGAGAACGTCGAGAGGTGCGTGATGAGCCCATGTCAAAAATTAAATTCACTATACCTCTGTTTGATGGAAAATATAACCCGATGCGATCTGGATTGGGAGCTAGCGAGAGAACGTAAATTTGCATGCTATGATTTCCCGTAAAATAGAAAGGTTAGGGCGCCACTAGTGAATTTGTTGCTTTTGCATCCATTTGGTGGAGTGAGACTTGTAGGAATCGTGGCAATATACCTAGAACATGGAATGCTTTGAAAAGAATGATGAGAGCTAGATTTGTTCCTTCCTACTATGCTCGAGACTTGCTTAATAAACTGTAACGCTTAAATCAAGGAAATAAATCTGTAGAGGAATATTATCAAGAACTGCAAATTAGCGAATTGCGGTGTGGCCTAGAAGAAAATGAAAATGCTAAGAAGGCTAGATTTCTAGGTGGGCTTAATCGTGAAATTCAAGACATACTTAACTACAAGGAATACAACTCTATCGATCGTTTGTTTCATCTTGCTTGCAAAGCTGAAAGGGAGGTACAGGGACATCAATCCAAGATGAAGGGAAATTTGGGAGGATCTTCTTCATTTCAAACAAGCCATGGTCAAGTAAAAGCATCTTCCACAACTTCGAGTCGCCTAGCTCCATCCTCCAACCAAGGACGCCTTGCCACTTCTAGTGCCACTCCTTCACAACACTCTGCAACAAAATCAGCCATGGCACAAGCTCCAACCAAGAGTGCTTGTTCGGTTGCGTCAACCGGCAGTACACGTGATGTCCAATGCCACAAATGCAAAGGATTTGGGCACTTCATGCATAATTGTCCAAGTCAGCGTGCTTTGATAATAAGGGAAGATGGTGCGTATACTTCCGCTAGTGATATTGAGGATGAATGTGCTTTAGATACGACTAATCCTGCAGGTAAAGAAAGTGACCATGAGCAACAGGAGCATTTGGGTGCGGAAATGTCTGATAAGTACATGAGCATCATTGTGAAGCGTGTGCTTAGTGTCCAGATGGAGCGTGCTGAACAAAACCAGCGTCACAATTTGTTCCAAACAAAATTTGTTATCAAGGAGTTTGATATGGTTGCACCTTTGATAGCCACATCACAGGCACAGATTATGGTTCATGGCAATTGCGCCATTGCTGACCCACGGTCCATTAGAAATAAGAAGTTAAGCATTGGAAAACTAGCACCACTTGAAGTGAATGATGATGACATATCCATGATTGCAAAAGAAACGCTTATTCTTCCATGGTTAAGCGAGCATGAAGAAGCACTGTTTACAACACCTACACTATCTGAGAAGGATATTAAAGGTAACTATGGTGTTGATTTGGTTGTCTTTCAAGAAGAGGTGAGTCATTATGCTAATGTGCAAGTGGGAATTTCTTGTTCTAAAATTAATTTGCTTGATATGCATAATATTGAATTAATTACTCGTGGAGAACCTTTGAGCAAAACATTTCATGAAAAATCTTTGTGCTATATTATGTTTGAAAAACCCATTGAAATGTTTAGTGCGATTGAGAAGGTTGTTGAAATTCCTTGTTTGATCTCACTTGTTAGTAAATCTTGTTGCACTTATAAATTCAATTTGATTGGAGATTATGATATAGATAACAAGTTTCATGTATATCAAATCTGTGTCATAGATGATATGCTTGTTGATTTGATAATTCCTGATTACAACAAACCAACTACTTTGCCATGTTGTGGCAACCTTGACATGAAAGAAAGGAAAGATGTTTGTCGTTCTAAAATTAATGTTTCATATGTCACATGTAAATCACTTGTCAAAAATCTGCATGGCCCAGTTGAATCTTGGACTTTTCCATACAATTTGATCCAATGTTTACTAATGTTGAGGACAACTTTTTCTCAAGAAAGGGGGAATGATGTGTATACATGGTTTCTTTCAGATACATTCTATGGTTACTGCTGTATTAAAAACCTTGTGCAAGATAATGAGAATGATAAAACAATTGATGCATACATTTACCACGCATATACATTGTTCTTTTCCTTGAGCACATTTTCAGATTGTCAAAAGTCGAGGACGGCTTTTCGTGAAGAAGGGGAGGATGATACAACCATGTCACCTATACATATATCCACTGCTCCAAATCTTATGCTCTCAACATTCGTCTTAACTAAAAATAAACACAAGGTGAATTTGTTTCTTACTGAGTTTTAAATTATAATCAACAAGATTATGATGCTACCTAATAAGATTACACGTGTATTCAAATTGAAGGAACTTTTAAAGAGCTTTACAAAGGAGTTCATCATGATGTATGTGGGCCAAGCTGAAACAAGGAAGTCCTCCACGTTATGGTATCCAATTCATCCTTCAGGAGTAAGTCAAGAATTGACACCATACATTATACAGGAATATCAACCGGAGTCGAGGACGACTCCAAATAAAGAAGGGGAGGATGATGAGGACATCGCTACCTCGGATACACCCATGGCACTAATATCCAAAGACTCTCCTAGTGGCCAGCGACTTTCAACCAACATTGAAGGACCAATTACACGGGCTTATGCGCAACAATTAAATTATCAGGTAAATTCGTTCCTAAGGTCACATAATTTTACATTGGAGAATAGACCGCTACTTCATAATATTCTCATACTTAGGAACCTGGACAAGTATCATCAAGAGAGTATTAATCCACCAACACAAGTCATAAAGCAAGGTGGGAACGCGAAGGTGGGAACGCGAAGCAAGGTGGGAACGCAAAAGGTTTCAGCTCGGCCTCCAAAGAACAGTCTGAAATTAAACGCTCATAGAGAATGCAAACGGACTCCGTTTGGGGCATGTGAGTACTTGATGGAAAGGAAATTTCGTCCTCTTTCCAACGGATCCGGCCTCAAATTAAAATTCCAAGCGAGTCAACAACAGCAAGCAAAAACGTCCAGCTGTGTCGGCCTCTTCGAGTGTTGCGCCACCATCAATGTTGGGCTGAGTTCCCATGTAACTAAAGTGGCGTGAGGCCACCTCCTAGCAGCCATCTCATGGCTATATATAGTGGACAAGCTCCCTCTCTTTTGCTCAGGTTTTGTTAAGATTAGTTGCCCCATGTGTGGAACTTTATCCTTGTTCTCCTGACTCGGCTAGAGCAGCAGTAAACAAGTTCAGAACCTCAATTGCGAGTGTGCCTTACAATTGTTCTTGCTAGTTCTTCGATTGCTTGCAAGAATAGACCTTCGCGGTCAGGTCATCCGGGCTTTGGCATGGTTGATAACAATCAGGAGTGTGGTTTAGCGATTGCGGGCACTTATCCTTGTGTGGTTCGTAGCCGGATCGTCAAAGTCATACTCCGCCTAATCGAAGTTATCCTCTCACCGGAAGATCGGGACACCCGTGAACACATCAGTATTCCTTTTCCCGTACGTGTGGACTATGTAAAGACACTGCTTTTGTGGCGGACGATCACAAGAAGGAGACGTGATCGACTACTTCCGTATGACTACGCGCAGTTCGATTGAACCGACTTTATCAACTCATTTTCCACTGCACTACGTGCCAATCGGTAACATCTATGATCATCTACTTGCAGTATTTTTTGGGTTTACATGGTAGATTTTGATTCGTGCTAGCGTAGCATCCCATGTTATCCTTCAAGGAGTGGGTGTATCACCACTACAATAGGATCCCCTCATGGTTGAGGGCTTGCTTCGTCATGCTTTTGTCCATGCTATATACTCCATACGTCCATTCCTTTTGGCATGATGAACAAGGGAGTCAAAAATGGAGAAAATATGACTAAGTCTGCGACTTAGAGCATCTCCAGCTGGCCCTCTATCCTTTCACTCTATAGCACTATTCACTCCACACTCTAACCATCTCTCTAAAATTCATTCACACTTTACACTACACTCTAAAAAATTCCTTCCCTCCAGCAGTTACTCTATCCAGATAAACAGTGTTATAGAGTGCCACCTAAAGATGTTCTTACATGGCGTGAAACAAGCTTTGCTCTTGTCGCTATTGCTTCCTTAGCAAGAATCGGGACGATTCTCACTCTTTAACTTTTCCATTGGCTGTAGGATACACGCGCAATTGTCGGGCCATAGAATGGTTACATCATAGACTACATCAGCATGCCTCGGCATTTATTGCCGTCGAGCCATCATGTCGTTACTGCCCATCCGCACGTCTAAGATTGAGTCCAACGCGCTACCCCTCCCCGCACCCGTTCCCCTCATCACCCGAGTCTCAGCCTGGAGGGGAAGCGGAAGCTCTCCAACGCGGATCCCTTCGCCAGCCTCGTTGCCGCGGGAGATGAGAGAGAAACCTAGGCCCCCGGGTACCTCTCTCCTCTCCCGTCCTGGCTCCTGCAAGAGGCAAGCAGTTGGTGCCCGCGCTAGGACGGAAGGAGCTACAGGGGGCGCGCCGAAAGCTCCCGCCTACCTCGCACCAATGGCTGCGGCGAAGGCGAGGAGCCTGCTGCTGAGGCACCTCCGCGTGGTGGTGGCCCCCCAAACCGATGGCGGCGGCGTCCATCAAGCCGGTGGCGGTGCTGCCGGGGGCCCTATGGGATCGGCGGTGGATGTCGTCGGAGGAGGCCAAGGGGTCATTCCTGGACAAGGCGGAGGTCACCGAGCGCATCATCAAGGTCGTCAAGAACTTCTAGAAGCTTGGCGACCCATCCAAGGTATACTGGAATGATTAACCCCCACCACACCCGGCCTCCCTCTCTCTCTTACTAATCATATAGAACGAGTGGTGAATGTTAGGATCAAATCAAGAATCAGCTTGGGCATTATTGCCATGTTCACTCACGGCATGTGTATGTGTCTGGTTGTGAAGATGGAAAGATGCCACTGACGGCTTGGTGTGGTTGTAGGGAAGCAGGAATTATCATTGCTCGAATAGTTTCAGTTAGACAGAATAATTCTCCATGTCGTGCTGTTTTTTTCCTCAGTGTATTCTTTTGTACACTGTACTCTGTGTATCCACACATTTAAGTTTGTGAGCTTTAGCTCATGAACATGTAGCTTTCATGAATTGCAAGAAGCTATTAGTTAAAGGCTAGGTGGACTTAGCAGTACTCAGGTTAACTAAGCAGGCTTCATCAGGTATTCTGGTCAGTTTTCTTTCCAGAACTGCTAGCATGGGGGGAAATCACGCATTCCAACTTTGTAGATTCTTATAGGTTCTGTAGCAAATTTTATTTTTAGGTTTAGATACGTAGGTATCAACATGTTTGCTGGAAACTACGAGGAGCAGGGTGGTATGTGGCAACAGTTACTTGGTGGTTTCCAGATCTATAACATCTGTGCGATAACTACTGATTAATTTTTAATACTGCATGTGTGTAGCTCCGTGATCACTTCTCTACCTATCAGTAAATCCATTAAAATTGTATTGACTGTGTTCGATGAGTATTTTACAAAACACTTTGTACATTGACAATGTGAAACCTTCTGTGGTGTTTTCTTGTATTTTTTAAAGGGTAATATGGCACAGATGCACTGTGCACAACAACTAGGAAAAATATAACTGAGAATCATTCATAGTATGATAGTATCCCTAACTTTGCTGTCAAACACCTAGTTTCAGAAGAAAAGAATTAATTGGGTTCAGGTTTTACAGTTGATTTAACTGCTATACCAAGTCGTTGCCTTGATTATGAACATTAGACCTACTTTTACACATTTGTTCAAATCTAATAGCTGAATGGTCTTGATTGTTTAGTCTAACTATCATTTTTGTGTGTAAACTTATAGCCTTGGTGCTTTCTATTGATGTATGGTGGTGTTCTGCAGTTATAGTACAGTGATATACTGATTTGTATTCTAGCTTGAGTGCTTTGACACTTGGAACATGTGCAGGGTTCTCTTGCTTTTGTTTATGTTCCTTGGTGGTTGGGCTTGTTTTGGATTCATAGTACTTTAGACGGGAGAATTGGACTGAATTTCTTAGTTGTTTAGTTTCATAAGAATTATCTCCAAAGTTAATCAGTTTTACATCGTTCCATTTTAATTCATGGCAAATCCTCATCAGTTTCGTTCCAATTTTCTTTAGGTGACAACTGATGCCCATTTTAAGAATGATTTTTGCTTTGACAGTTTGGACACAGTGGAGGTTGTCATGGCCTTGGAAGAGGAATTTGGTTTCGAGATACCTGACAATGAAGATGACAAGATTGATTCCATTAAAGTTGCAGTTGACTTCATTGCCTCACATCCTCAAGCAAAATAAGCAGACGGATTGTGTGCTATACTTGCTAAGTTCTATCATAATGGAACCTTTGTTTAGATGGAAAACGGTTCCTCTGCATGATATCTGTAACAGCCCAGCTGTTAAATTGCGTATAGCTATGCATATCATTAGAATGTTCATTTTTACAAAAGTTTTTGCATTCAACCACTATGCTCTATGGTGGGAACATAAGATTTTTAACTTTAAACCCTCTGGCCAAGCCACTAGAGTAGTGAGACCTAGCCCGACGGGTATGTTTCCTAAATGCCCGAGCTAGTTGTAGCTTGCCCGAGCAAGGTAGAATCCACCTGAGCTCTATCAAGCAAGGTAGTGACTGTGCCGGACTTCACCGAGCTCTACCCGAGCTTGGTTGCTACCCATCTGAGCTGATTATCACTTGTCCGAGCTAGAAGATGTCCGGAGGAAGCTGCCCGAGCTATAGACGGCCGGGCAACAAAAGATCTGACCGGGCAAGGAGAAGTTCGAGTAAGCTCGTACCTATTCAAACAACCCAGTCACCATATCTATACTTTATTCCTTTTGCCCTCCGTGATGTCGGTTAATTTTCCATCCATTGGTGACTTGGCGGTCTTGCAGCTGACCAGACCCTCATCTTTTCTTACCCGAAATCTTACCCGCAGCCTCTCTACTACAGGTGGGACCTAGACCTACTTGTCAATGGGAGAGTATACCTCTATTTAAACCCCTCTCCACCCACTTCAACCAGCCCTCCCCCTCATTCTTCCCACGTCCAAGTTTTGGACAGCAGCAAGAATAGCAAGCTGTTCTTCATCTCCACCTCCACCATTTTCAAATCTCCACCCAAACCCCCAAGAATCCATATAAGGTGTTATATATAGTTGAAAAGCTGAAATCGTTGGCTATCCATTCCACTCTATGGTAAGCACATGCACAAAGGTTTGCTATGGATTCCTCTTCCTTTTCTCTTTGCTGTTCGGTTTTGGGACAGCAAAAGCTGATTTCGTTTTCTGCCATCTTTGCCCTCTGTCTTCAAATCCAGGCCATGGAATGAGCAGAAGTAACTTCTATACTTCCTACGCTTCAAGTACATCCAACTCCCTTGCACGATCACAAGGTTTTAGGTGAGTTCTTGATGCTTCTCATCTCTATACTTTGCTGTTTTTTGACTGCAGCGAGGTAATCTGTTCGTTTCTCACCTTGCATGTCATTTTGCTTGACATGCAAGCTTAGGGATGAGCATGGAGACTATTTCCATGAGCTAAGTGAAGGTAGAACTAGACCCATGGCCTGGGAAGTAAAGGAATCACAAGGAACAAGCCTAGGAGCAGCCAGCATCATCTTGGGACGAACCGGCGTGTTCGTCATCGACTTCTCCATTCGTCAAACGTCCATCTCATAGCAAGGCTTTTCTTGCTGGGTAAGGACCCTTCCCTATCTGTTCTTAATGTCTTTCATTTGCTGGATCTCATGGACAAGCCTTTCCCGTGGGGAACCCGAAGAACCCTAGCCAACGAACCCAAGGCACTCTGTCTCAGCCTTCTTTCCAGGACAGCATTGCAGAAAAAGGATTCTTATAAAATCATCCATAGCTCGGATAGAAAAGTGTTCTACATCAAAAAGATGGCCTCAAAATTCTCTACAACTTTCGTGTTGAGCCTGAGCTTAACCAAGCTCATTAGTGACCTACCCGAGGTAGAGCTAGTTGAGCTCAAGCTTACTCGAGCTCATTAGTGACCTACCCGAGCTAGAGCTAGTTGAGCCCGAGCTCAACCGAGCTCATCTTAACTACCAAAAGTTGTTCGTATCGAGCAACATACAGTCTGTGCGACCCTCCCGAGCAGGATTAGGTATGCCCGACCAAGAACAAGTCCTAATCGAGCAAGATATGCCATATTCGACCAAGAAAATCCACTCTCGGGCAAGAGGATGTCCTTCCCGAGCAAGAGGATCCTTTCCCGAGCTAGGAGGCTCATTCCGGAGCTACCTCGGTCGATCCCGAGCTTAGTCCTTATAGCCCCGAGCTAGTTTTATCCTCCCCGAGCTAGGAGACTCATTCCCGAGCTACATCGGTCAATCCCGAGCTAGTTTTGGCACCCAAACTTCAAATAGCTCGATCTCACTCATCCGAAATCGGACTTGAGTGATTCTTTTTGCAAAATTTGCATTAGCTCATGAACTTGCTAAATCTCTAAAAATATTTGATGATCCTATTTTTTTAGTATTTTATTTAGATTTTATTTGATGTTCTTGCTACCGAACATTAGGAGCCGACGTTCCGGAGGAGCCCGAACTTGATCCAGAAGCTCTCCCCACCCACGACCAGCAACAAGGCACATATACTCCCCTCATTTGAATCATATTGATCCTCTATTTATGACTGCATGATTTCAAATATGTTCTATCACTTGCTTGCATGCTAAGTTAAAATATATATGTCACTAGGTGAGTAGAACTTAGTTATCTCTAACTTAGTAGTCTATGTTGGATGTCCTTATTCCTTTGTAGTCTAAGAGGATAGTATTAATTGGGTTTGGTCAGCGGAAGCTTAGCCATGCTTAGAGTCAACGTGGTAAAGCCATCGATGGAGTAATTCCGTTAATCGTACGACTTCAATTGTGAATAATATACTATGTAATACTGGTGATGATGATGATGGATTACTTGTGAGCTCTGAATTGGACTTGAACGGGTGATAGGGGATGATGGGAGGACGGATCTCGGACACATAGCCCCGCTCGAGTGAATTAAGGACCGAACATGGTGCCAATCCCTTCAAGTTACTATACATATGACCACACGTGTTTATGGGGACACTTAGCCAATTTCCTGTGCATGCTTGTGCCGTTGGGTACTAGCGAGCAACTTGTGTTAGAGGGTGGGGTGGTAGGGTGGACCATCCATGGTGCGTTCTCGTGCTTGGGTGTGATGGGCCTTAGACAAATCCACTGCAACGGTTGGCTCCCTCTTGCACTCGAGGAGTAGGGAGTGGATAAAGTCAACTCGGGTGACCCAATGGACTGGCATGTACATCTAAGAGACTTCGGCATGGCTTGCTGTGTCGTGTGGGTAAAGTCGTACACCTCTGCAGAGTGTTAAAACTGTTCGAACAGCCGCATCCAGGTTTAAGGACGAAAACTTGTGAGGCGAGACACTGATGTTAGCTCATGGTTTAGTTTGGGTATTGGTTTTGGGCATGGTGGGATAGCCAATGTGTCTTTCCGAGCACAGGGTTGCTCGTGGTGTATGGTTGGACAGAGACCAAGGGCGGATAGAGCCCGAGCATGTTGTGGTTATGGTCGGATAGAGACCAAGGGCGGTTAGAGCCCTATGGATTGATGATGATGGGTTTATGACGATGAATTATGATGGATGTTACAAGCATTACTTTTTAAAATGTTTTTCTCAAATGAAATTTACAACCTACTCATATCCATGTCTTACAAAAAAAATGCAAATTGTGCTAAAAGTACTGCTAGCCCTTCATTGAGTACATAATATTCATGATTGAGGATATACATTACCTCTTAGTGCTGAGTACCATCTGTACTCAACCGATGTGCTGCAATTTTAGGTGAAGACGACCCCGTGCTTAAGTATTACTACCAAGCCGAGCACGGTGACGCTAGCGGACAAGCGGAGTTCTAATTTTCAGTCGGTTACTACCACGTTGGTCTTTTGTTTATTTATGATGTTCTTTCGCTGCTATTTTGGTGAAGTAACTTGTATTTTCGCTGCAGTAAAACTCTGATTATGTTAAAACTTATTGTTCGGGCAGCAGTTCATGTTGCCCGGTTGGATGTAAGTTATGACCGAAGATGTATGTGTTGTACTATCGATCATTGTGAGGATATGTGCGTGATAGTAGCTAATCTTGGGAGCCATCATCGGGCACATATCCGGACACCCGGATTACCTTCGATTCAATAGAGATTGCCTGAACGGGTTAATTGTTGCTCGAGTTGGGGATTAACATGTGTGGCTTGCTCGGCAACCTGCTCGGGCAGCTCCTATGTTGGTTTTCAACCATTCCGAGCAGCACGTCATATCTCTATTGGGTCGAATGTGAATTAGAAGGGGACGCCACAGGGGTTGGTATCAGAGCACATGTGACTGCAGGTTAGAACTTAGCATGGCCGCTGGCTAGCTAGAAAGGCTTTTAGTCCAAACTATTTTAACTATCAAATGACTAGGTAGCGGCTTTTAGTCCAAACTATTTTAACTATCAAATGAGTTTTGAAATATAAGTTTGCTGAATTTTCTCCTCATCTATCTTATATTCATCCTTACCTTCATATTTATTTGGTTTCGCAAACTGGAATTTTTTCTAACTCTTCTCTTTCTAAAATGGTAGATGACTCGCGAAAGACTTATTTTGGCCACTCATGCCGAGAGAGTCGATGGATATCCTTTTCTTCTTCGAGATCTCCTTTGGAATGTCAATTACACTTATACCCCAGAGTATGCTGTCTACATCAACACTCAAGGACCAGGCATAAAATTTTGTATTTTTTTTATAATTTTCTGATTTTTTTGCTCTTGTTTTAATGAGACATGGTATCATTAATTTTAAAATAAAACTTTGCATAAAAAATTTTATTTTCAATTTCAAATTGACTACACATAATTTTCTAAATCCATAGAATTTTTTCATAGTTTGAGGAATTTTCTACAATTCTTAGGAATTTATTATTTTTTAATATATTAAAAAGGCAGTGGCATAATCATCTTATTTAACGTCGCCACGGCTTGACTGGCCAACAATGGTATAGAAGGAAAGTAGCTAAAAATGGAATAACATACAAGATTGGAGCGGCAATGTGATGACAGCAAATGGATTAGCAAGAATGTTCAGCAGCATACAAAGATTTTTCGCACAAAGAAACCCCGTAACATAGAAGAAAATCATGATGTTGAGATATTGCTGCCGTCCTCAACTCTAGCGTGGTATCCATGCAATGCAAGGAAGACAGGAAAGCAAAGGCTCGTTAGATGTGTCCCCTGGAATTTCCTCTCTTTTGCTGGCATGTCGCACCACCCTGTCCTTGGATATAGCAACGAGGCTCTTGTGCTTCCACACTACCTTTAAAAAGGTAAAACTAAAAATTCTATATTTACTTCACTAAAATAATTTTAAATTCAGAATTGCTCTAGATCGGACGTGGGCCTCACCTTTTATCCACTCCCTTCTTCCTCTACTGACTGCTCCCTCCCTCTCTTTTCCCATGCTATCGGGTCAACTAGACGGACGACATCTATGAGCACTCCCCACCATGGGCTCGCAAGTCGCTACCTTCACCATTCCTCTACTCCCCTCATCATTGGATCCGCCAGAATTAATCCACCTATGCCTAAGCTTCTACGTGTGAGCTAAGCTCCACCAACCATCTGCACCAGTCGTCCTCGAGCTCGCTGTCTCGAACTCCATTGCTGGCATCCACGAGGTCCCTCCCACCACGGGCTTGCCATTGTTGCCCATTGCAAGATCTAGGCAGCCTCCAGGTCAAGATAGCAGCAGCGCTCCAACTCCTCTGGGCTAAGTCAATGACTGCGAACTCACTCGGTGACTCGGACACCCAGTGTGGTTTGCTCGGGATTGTTGTAAATGTTATTTTTTGTTGTTGAAAAAAACTTTTTGTTGGTGCAGCTAATTTCTTCAAATTTTGTATAATGTTTCTTTGTTGCATTCTGAATGCCGACTATTGTTGTAATTGATGTTTTTGTTTGTTGCATAAAAGTAATTTTATTGATGCAGCTAGCTTTCACCAATGTTGCGTAATCTGCTTGTTGTTGCATTTTTTTAGTTGTTGCACACAAGTAACTTGTGGATAGCTTTTCAAATGTTGCAAAGAGTATACCTTTTGTTGCCATAATTTTTTCTTATTACGGTAGGCCATTTCTTTTGTTGTGAGCATTAGACATTTCTAATGTCTAGCATCACCTTTTTACAAAGGGCTATTGTACTCGCAAGGATAGAAAGCTCCGAAAAATATCAGCATCACCCTTTTAGGAAGGGCTATTATACTCGTAAGGATAGAAAGCTCCAAAAAATGTCTAGCACCACCCTTTTACATTTTAGAAAGGGCTATTGCCCTCGTAAGGATAGAAAGCTCTGAAAAATGACTACACTTTCACACACACATGCTCCTAAATTTGAACCGTACAACCACAACTTCACCCATTACACAGAGAATCTCTTCACCTGAAATGCATTTATAGGGGTGTGCGGAAATAGTTCGGTGAATAAAAAAAGAACCGACTTTGCCAAAACCCTTGTCCAGCCAGGCTAGGAGAGCGATTTTCCATGCTGTTTGGAGAGCGATTTTCCATGCTGTTTATCTCCTGTGTTCCCATTGCCTGTGGAAAGATCCTGAGCGGGCAAGAACTGAACGCCCATCTACACTTCTCACCGTATACACCTGATGTGCGCATACACACGAGCCCTTTAACATGTACTCAACTTATCATTTCACAGCACAAAAATCGGTTGCCACATGTATCTCATATTCTGATGAATTAGAACACCCGACAAATTAATCAAAACCCATTTTGATTGTTGAAGCAAAACTGGCGATGGTGCACAAAAGATTCATGGCGTCCACATATATCAGATCAGAACACTAAACCACTTGGATGTCCGTTACAGGCATGGCAATAGGAACCGAGCTCTAGGCGAAAATAAGACATGCTACAGTACAGCTAATTTGCATGATGGCATTACATGTCGGCGATTGTCACCTCGACTTCAACACCCGGCTCAATCGTGATTGAAGTGATCTGCTTCACGACATCGGGGGAGCTGATGAGGTCAATCACCCTCTTGTGGATGCGGAACTCAAACCGATCCCATGTGTTTGTTCCTGGTCAGTAAACAAAACAAAAAAGGAAGGGTAAATTAGCACCTGAAATCAATTCATATGCAAGTTTTGACCGACAGGAAGCTGTACATGTTAGCAGTCAAACAAGTAGCATCTGAAATCAGTAAATTTCCTAGGCTAGGCTCAGTCCAAGCTCAGCATCTGAAATCAGTAAATATCCTAGGCTCAGTGCAAGCTTAGGGGGTGTTCTTTTGAGCTTATGAGCTCTGACTTATCTGTCTTATCTCCAACTTCGAGAATTTCCCGAGGTGGCTTCGAGAGTCGGATAGCCATGAAATTTAGGATTTAGGGAGCTTTTAGACTATTGCCTCTGAGATAAAAATTAAAGCAGTTGAAAAGTAATAAAAAAAGTCAGATGAGTCAATATTAGTCGAGATAAGTCCTAAATTTCATGGCCATCCGACTCTCGAGGCCACCTCGAAAAATTCTCGAAGTTGAAGATAAGACAGATAAGTCAAATTAGATAAGCCCAAAAGAACAGGGCCTTAGTCAAACATCATTTAAAGGAAGTTTAAAAGTAAGAAACGATAGCATGCACCAAAAAAGTTCACAAAGCAGGGAAATAATTATGGATCCATGGTTCAGAACAGTCATTGCACTCTTTTTATTCCAATACCACAAGCCAACATTTTATGTAACTCACAAGTCCATTAATTCACAATCATTAATTACATGTGATGTTTTAGACATATCATTTGATCTCTATTGTGCCATGTTCTTGACTTCACATGCAACCAAATACTCCAACGTGGCCATGTCTGGTGACCATAAAAAGATCATAATGCTAATTTAAGACCACACTATAGGAGTGACTTGCAAGATTACTATACAATAATGCTCCCACCAACTCAGCACAAATCCAAACAATCGTTGTTGACTGTTGGGCCAACCAAAAACTCAACCAGCGAAACACATATGTGACAGGGTCACACTGCAGCATCTCTTTGACTCTTTCTCAACATGTTAACGAGAGGACATGTGCCCACACCCAACAACACCAGGCATGAATTTTTTGCTGGTTAGAAGTAAGGGATGGTACAACAATAAAAACTGGATGTTGTTTGAATGTGTTGGGTGAAGAGAGCAACACCTAGGGATAATCTCAGCTTGCTGCCTCTAGAGCTCATTCTCCCCACCATAACCCCTTGCTCTACCATGCGCTTGCATCTCCAAAACATCCATCACTTTAGTAACATGCCTTTGAATATCTCACAAGTGCTTTAAAACCAATAAGATCCGCGCTAACCATTTTTCCCAACTCCACCCTATCTGATGCTTGTCTCCTATCCATTACAGCTGTTTACACATGTGCTTTTGGAATAGTTTAACAATAATAAGACCTTTATTAAATTTTCTAATCAGAGAGTAGACATCTACTTAGCAGTAGAACAGCAACAAGGATTTTCGAGAGATAATATTGTCAAATGTGACTCCCTCTGTCTCTGGTCATGAACCAGTGTTGTTTGACAGTGTTCACCAAGGCGTTAGTTGGGCAGCAGACCAGCGCCTAGCTCCTGATCATTGCCTAGGCTGTAGGCAGCACCTAGGCAGGATAAATTGGGTAGGCGGCCAAGGCAGGAGGGTGATACAACTTGGACGACAAACTTCATTTGTAAGAATATAAATGTAAAACATACAAGAACGCTGTTATAAATGTTTTTTTGGGACAAATATCAACAAACATGATGGTAAAAATCAATTGGTTTGACTTGTAATTGCATGTTCTCGATGACCACATAATCACATTCTTGTTGCCAGAATACTGATTTAGCTCAGGACCTCCACAATGAGAAATCCAACAAGCAACACATTGACAAACTACCAGGCAGTTGAGCACACTAAAATTCTAGCAGCCAGCACAAAATGGAAGTTAAAAAAGTGGTGATTATGAAACTAGCCTATGATACTCTCAGAAGGTAAGACATACCAAGAAACACGCACGCATCTCCATATAAATGACTAAATGTAGCGTGCTTAATGGCAAATAAGACAATACTTTTCTCATCCAAATACTAGCAGCATTCACTACCAAGGCACCAAGCCATTTTCAAACCACCTACAGCAACCCAGTGACCACGAAACAAACTTATCAAAAAAAACACCAAGAAAGGTTGCCTGTGCAATCAACACATCATCATGCACAGGTTATCACCATTCCAACCAGCAAGCTCTACCGTACAGTGATCAAGGAAAGTAACCACTTCCACTTGCCAATGACATCTATACAGTGATCAAGGAAAGCAACCACTTCCACTTGCCAATGACATCTAGCAGTACCAGTATTTTTCTTTTCCAGTGATCAATACCTTCTCCGCAGGGAGACTTGCGGGTGGTGATGTGGAGCACCTTGGTGGGGATCCGGACGGGGCCCTTCACCCGGAGCTGCTTGTCCTTGGCGCCCTTCACCAAATCGGCGCACACTGCGACCGCAAGCACGACGTCAGGCTCGGATCTTGGCGAACATGATCTACCAAGAGAAATCGAAACAAGCTAAGCAAGATGGTTACCCTTCTCGAGGTTCTTGACGTTCTTGGAGGAGAGGGTAATGCGGATGCGGTTGAGCTGCAGGTCCCGCGCATCCTCCATCCCGAGCTTCCCGCCCTTCATCGCACCGGCGGCACCGTATACCGCGGCCGCCGCCATGTTTTCTCTCTGCTTCGCCGCTCGCTTCCTTTCGGGTTGGTGCGGTGCTCGGGGATGGCGGCGCAGCTGGGGCTAGGGCTTCGGACAGGAGGACGCTGCTTTGAAGCGTTTTTATAAAGGAGGTTATGGTTTCGGCCCAGCACCAACCGGGCCGCTAATGGGCTTCTCACACACGCATCAAAAATCAGAAACCCTAAAATTCCGAAAGCTGACTTATTATACTTATGTCGTGTCTTATTTAAATTATTTTAATTTTTTTTATTACTTTTTGAGTTATTTTTTATCTCGTAGACGTGTCTATAAGCTCTCTAAACCCTAAAATTGAAGGCCAACCGACTCTCGAGACTATCTCGAAAAATTCTCGAAGTGACGAGATAAGACAAATAAGTAAATAAGAAAAACTCAAAAGAACCCACCCTAAATTGCACGCAAACATCTTGCATGTTCTAGCATAAGCTTAAGGTCCTGTTTGTTTTGACTTCTAGATAGTGTTTAGACTGTAGGAATCGAAAGTCTAAACAAATAGATAGCTTTTAAACCTTGCTTCTCCAAAAACCAACCATCCAAAAGCCAGTGTTACAACCGTGACCAAGAAACTCGGTTTCACCAACTTTTATGGCTTTTGCGAATTGAACTTATGACATTACCATCATAGTTGATAAAAAAATATCCATCATTACCATCGTATAAAAAGGGTTTTCACCGTCCCACCCTAGAAATCATCCCTCCCTCTACCGCGGCACCACGCCACCCCACTGCCTCTGGCAACTAGGGTTTCTCCTTCCTCACCGCCGCCGCCGCCTCCTCCCTAGACGCCGCTAGACAGTAGAACCAAAATCTGGGTTGCCAAACAGATACAGCTTCTACAAAAACTGCTTCTGCAAAAAGAGAAGCTATAGCTCAAACAAACCGAGCCTAAAAATCCTACATATCATCTCTGTTCTTTAATAATTATCTTTTGGACATTTTCATGCTAGTATGCTATACAACACGCCACTTTAATAATTAACCTTTCTAATTATGTGATAGCAAAGATTTTCGAAAATATAATAGTATAGAAGTAATTTTCATGGTGAATTATTATTATAATTTTCATATGCCTTTTAAATATTTTTGCTGTGTGGTCAGTGATTTCAAAGGTTAGTTGTCGGGCTAACCTCCCTTGCAAGAAAGGTTTTCGAGATTGATTGGCACAACAGCAAAGAGAACTATAATTGCAAAGAAAAGTAAAAAGATAATAGTGGGTTTTATTTTGTAGGTGCATGTGTCCCTACTTGTCCCCTATTACAGAGAATCGGTATATGCCAAATAACTCCATGATTGCTTGTTTGTTACAAGTTTAATTTGACTCTAGGATTCAATTTGAGAAGTTGTGGGCTTAGCAGCTTCGAGAGGCTGCAAAAATTGTTAAATATTCGTTTTGAGGGTTTCAACAAAAAAATTAAGATCTAAAAAAATGTGAAAACTTAAAGCATTTGGCTTGTAAAAAGAGGAAATTCGTGACTATGGGATTGAATCCGGATTAAAGCTATACAAACATTGCACAAAAGCCACGCTTAATTCAAATGAAAGCATGTGTTTTTGAAGCCTAGCTTTTTATACTAACACAATGGGCTACTCAAGTCTGTGTTATGGGCCTGTGGCAACAAGGAAGTAAGGTGGGAACTGGGAAGAAAATTTCCTAGGTGACCCGAGGAATTAAATTCCCTTCATTTTCTTCATCTGCAAATTGTCATTCTCTTATCTCAATTCCCTCCAACCAAACATGTCAAAAGTAGATTTTCAAAACCATCTTTGTTATCCGTACACTTAGACACAAGCATGCTCAATCTATTGTCAAAACCATGAAAATTAAGGATTTGCGAAAGTACAACGTGCTGAGAATTGTTACATTGTCTTGTTTTATAAAAATGACTCTAGGACCCACATATCCTCGAGATATCTGCATGCAAATATTCTATCCCTAATCTTTACATTTACAAATTATTGCAACATGTCAAAAATAAGAATTTTATAGGAATTTTTTTATATTTTTTTTTAAAATAGCCAAATTTCTTCCATGTATCAGGTAAAAATCCCATATAACATCTGGTCGCTAATTCCTCGAGCAAATACACACGGAAACGGATAACACCACCTGCCAAGACATGTCCAAGAAAGTTATAGAACTTAAGGCAGAACAATAAGCACGAAAAATCGTCCTGGTACCATTACCCTTGGCAGGCAATGTTCAATGTTCGTTAAGGATCTTTTTGAACACAGAAATTTCACATGAATTTCTTACTGTACAGTTCAAGTCCTGTGGTAACATGCGAAAACTCTTGTATTTCAAAAAGGCCTCAAGCTGTCACAGCTTCAGCTCTCATTCAGATAATCAAGCTTAATGGCATTCCTCCACCAGACAGGCATGTTTTTGCCATCACTCATCATCAATGTTGGTATGAATATGATCTTAAATGTATCCTACAAGATACAACACAATACAGAGACCTCTTTTCCTTTCCCAATTCTATCCGTTTGGAAATGAAACCACATTCGCTCACATTCTCCAGAATGCTTGCAAGTTACATTTTCTTGACCAATAGCAAGACCTTTCTTACATACGTTGCCATTGATGCATGTTTACAAGGTGGCCCAAAGGAGTTAATCTATGACACCTAGGAAGGAAAAGAAAAGGGAAAAAACAAAGTTAAGTCTTAAGGCGAACTATGCTGCATCAACGGCAACCAACAAAGAGCAAATTACATATTTTTCCCAAGGAAGATAATAACACGGTGCCTGCAGCTAGTGTCCATTTTCATGGCTCTCATGTTCTCCTTCCTTTGCATCCTCAAAACGTTGGTCATTGATCTGAAGCTGCATATATAAACATTATGTGAATTTTCTGTGTTAGATTCAAGTTAAACAGGAAAAGAAAATAAAACTTTATCTGGATTTACAGTTTCGAACTGCTCAGAGTGAGAGTTTGATGTTTATATATGAATCTCTAAGATTAATTGACTATCACCATGAATGAGTTAGTTCAATCTCATGGATAATAGGCCACACCTTGCCTTCACAAAGATATTTCATGACAATACAAAAAGAAATTAGAAGATGAACATAGTGCTAAATACCATGCTACGATCTAACTAGAAAACTGATTAAAAAAGTCCTCTAAGGGAGATCGGGATTAAGATCGTCATTGACATGAAAGGATGCCATTGTGAACTTTCCAACGCTGTTGCTTTAAAAATGCTCTCACATCTAGGTGTACATGCTGATGCAGTCTGTGTGCTGTGATGAGGGTACGTTGCATAAGATGTGACTGAAGTATCTTAAAAAAATGATGCAACACCACAATTATTAAAGCAGGTGAAGTTACTGCTACTAAAAAGACCAGTCTAGCAGGAAAAGATCAGACTATTTAACAGTAACATCAGACTGCAGAGTGCAAATTTTGGATAAAAAGAGGAAACATTAACATAAGACTTTTCTTTCACTTCCTCTTTTGTATGTTTCCATTAATCATGAAAAAGAAAGAATGGAAATGTAACAGTATAATAAACCCAATGCATACCTCAACTACAGCGCGAGTAATATCATGGTCACCAGTTTGACCTATTGGGTTGACATCTGAAAACTCGCACTCAGCATCACTTCCTGAATGCAATATAATATATCAATATTCTGCTCATTTTGCAGAAAATACAACAGAGAATGCATACGATGAGTGCTTACCATCAGTCATATCTTCATCACCTTCTTCAGCATGAACCCAGCCATTTTCTTCATCACTCTCTGGAAATTAAAATGCAGGAAATAAAGAACATTTTTACGGATATATAGTTCAGGGGCTCACAGTACAAGGGCTTGATTAAACAAAATGGAACAGTTCGGAGGCTTATAACTTACCAGCATTAGGATCAGGGTTTAACTCAGCGCAATGGGAGAATGCTTCAAACAGTGCGTCCACTGAAAAGCCAGTCAAGGATCCAAGGTATAATGGGAATAGAAAATAGAAAATACATATTTCAAGGAATACTGGAATAGTATGTCAATTTAATTCAGTTTGAAATACACATATGTATCTGCGGAATGATGATAATAATTTGCATGGTCTTACTGGAATCAATAAGACTAAATTTGATAATAGCAACATGATAAAGGTATCTGAAGGCTTTCTATCACAGGAAAATTCATTAATCTAATGTATGACAAGTGCTCGGAAAAGTTTGGTTACTGGGTATTACTGTTGAGTACTCCCGTGGAGAAAAGTACTATGTTCCATCTTCAGTCTTTATAAAAATCAGATCATTTCTGATCAATGATCATCTATTGATCCCAAGAAAAAGACATCCAATTTTGACTTGTACAGGAACACAAAAAAAAAAACATTTTCCTTTTCACGATAAACAACAAGATCCACATTACATTGAGCATAACATTTCGTACCTGAATATACCCTAAAAACCGACTCTTTAAGAAAACCAAATGCAATTATTAGGCATTAGAGAGAGAACAAAATCACTTGTGTCAAATCATAAAACAGAGAGATCAAGAAATTAAGCCTTAAAAAATATAGTTTTACAATCAAACCTGCAGGCATATTAAAATCCAGTATAGGATCATCATAGATAATATTAATGTAACAAAACCAAGATCTGTTAAAAGTCAATTTGCCACAAAAGGATAGATTGACTAGGATTTGATGGTAGATCATCATAGATAATATTAATGTTGTCATGAATAGCACTTGCATTAATCTGAAGGCCAAAGGACCAGTATATACACACAGTACAAGGGACAAAAGTGGAAAGCCCAGAAAAGGCATAAAGCCCATATACATATATATCTAACACCCCCCTCAAACTCATGGTGGGTCAATAACACTAAGTTTGGAGAGACAAAAGCTATGCATTGCCGAGTTCAGGTTTTCGAAGAAATCCCATGACTGAATTTACGAAGACACATCTTCAAGAGCCACAACCTGTTTCTGAATCTAGGACCTCATGTAGGAAGCATCAACACCAATATGCTTGGTGAGCTCATGCTTCACCAGATCACGGGCAATACCAATAGCTCCTATGCTGTCAGACAAAAGAGAAGTCGGCATAGTAACTGAAACACTGAAGTCCTCAAGTAACTAGCGCAGCCAAGTAACCTCTGCCATCAAAAAAGCCATAGCACGCAACTCAGCCTCTGCACTCGAACGAGAAACTGCTTTCTGCTTCTTAGTCTTCCAAGCAATGAGAGAATCACCAAGAAAAACACAATAGACAGAAAGAGACTGGTGATCTAGCATCAGAGTAAGCATGAAGCTGTAAAAAGTTGGAGCTAGGAAAGAAAAGACGATGGGAGATAGTACCACGCAAATAGCGTGGAACACAAAGAAGATGACTATAGTGGAGCTGAGTAGGAGTAAAGACAAACTGACTCAAAATATGAACCGTATAGGAAATTTCAGGACGACTGACACCAAGGTAGACAAGACTACCAATGAGGTAACGATACCGAGTAGGATCCGAAAGATGTTCCCCATCGGTGGGATCCGAAAGATGTTCCCCATCGGTGGGTCAAAGCTAAAGATTAAGCTCCATGGGAGTCTCAGCCATCCGATGATCAGTAAGAGAAGCCCGATCAAGAAGATCCCCAATATACTTCTCTTGGGACAAAAAGATGTCCTCTGGTGTGGTGGTAACTTCAATTCCAAGAAAATAACGAATAGGACCCAAATCAAACATACGAAACTGCTCATTAAGACGAGTCTTGACAAAATCAATATAGGATGAATCATCACCTGTAATGATCATGTTATCTACATTGAGCAGAAGAAGAGTGCGACCACGGGGCGAGTTGTGAACAAACAGCGCAGGATCACTAACAGAAAAGCCAGCAGCAGTGACCATTGAAGAATAACGCTGAAACCAAGCCCGAGGAGCTTGTTTAAGCCCATACAGAGCACGACGAAGGCAAAGGATCATACCTTCAGAAACAAAATACCCCAACGGAGGCCACATAAGAACTTCTTCATGTAGCTCCCCATTAAGAAAGGCATTTTGAACATCAAGCTGATAGATAGGCCACTTACGAATAGAGGCCACAGCAAAGAGTCTTAATAGTGGTCATGTGAGCCACAGGAGCTCATCATAGTCAACACCATGCTCCTGCTGAAAACCACGAGCCACAAGATGAGCTTTGTAACGCTCGTGAGAACAGTGCGAGTCTTAACCTTATAGACCCACTTGCAAGTGATGGGATGAGCGTGTGAAGGAAGAGGCACAATCTCCCAAGTGCCGGTATGCTCAAGAGCAGCAAGTTCCTCGGCCATCGCATGCTGTTACTCAGGATGAACAACAACATCACAATACGAGGGTGGTTCGGCAAGGGCGGCTCCAGCAAAGCCAAAATGCTCAAAAGGCTGAATGGATCGACGATTATAAAGAGCATATCTAGGAGAGATAGAAGCTGTCTCATCGGAAGGAGATGAGGTAGCAGGAGGGTCCTCAATTGGCTGATGGCGGTGAGTGTAGACAATAGGATAAGGTGAAGAAAAACGAACCGGTGGAAGTGGAGGAGAATCTAGAGAGGTAGAACTAGAAGGGGATGAAGGAGGCTCTGGAGAGGAAGGAGACACAAGATGGGGACGTATAGTGGAAATAGGAGTGTCAGGGATAGTCAAGAAAGAGAGGGACTCTATGGTAGAAGCTAGAGAAGAAGGACAAGGATAGAAAGGATGTGACTCATCAAAAGTAACATCCCGAGAAATCCTCATCCGGCGACCAACAGGATCCCAACAATGATATCCTTTGTGCTCAGCACTATACCCTAGAAAAACACACTCAACCAATTGAGCGGTCAGCTTAGTGCGTTCACGTGGAGCAAGAAGAATAAAGCACACACACCCAAAAGAACGAAAACTAGAATAGTCTGGTGTATGCCTAAGAGACGCTCTACTAGAATACCACCCTTAAGGGCAGAAGAAGGCTGGAGATTGATAAGATAGCAAGCAACAGAAACAGCCTCAGCCCAGAAATAAGGTGGAACATACAATGCAATCATGAGCGCACGAGCGGTTTTAAGAAGATGTCCATATTTGCGCTCAGTAACACCATTCTGAACGTGAACGTCGGGACAAGAGAACTGAGAGAGAGTGCCCTACTCAGTAAGAAACCCGCGAAGAGCCCCAAATAGATATTCCTCTGCAGAGTCAGCTCGAAAGACACGAATAGGAGAGTTAAACTGAGTACAAATCATGGTGGCAAAATTTTTATAGATAGATAAAACCTCACTACGAGAGGACATGAAATATATCCAGGTGTGCCGAGAAAAATCATCTATAAAAATAACATAGTATTTATGACCACCTTAAGAAACAAAGGAGGCTAGACCCCAGACATCAGGATGAACAAGACCAAACGGACGAGCTAACACAGACTCACTAGAAGGACAGGGGAGTTGTACCTGCTTGCCAAGGGTGTAACCCACACAATTTAAAGAAGCATCACCAGACACAGACCTAATAGACCACGACGAACTAAAGATGACAGACGTGAACCACAGAGATGTCCCAAACGATGATGCCACTGAGCAAAAGGCGCCGTGGAGGAAACAGCGAAGACGGAGAGACTGGCATGAGCAGCGGAAGGAAGACGAAGCCACTCAAGCTCCCAGAGACGCTGCGAATCACGGCGCCGAGGGCCAGTACCAACCAGAAGACCCATGCGACGATCCTGAATAGAACAAGAATCAGTATCGAGAATCACACGACAGTCATGATCAGTAAGTTGGCAGGCGGATATAAGCTACATGGTTAGTTTAGGAACATGAGAAACTGTGGGAACATTAAAAGAAGACAGAAGAGTACCTTGTCCTATGATAGGAAGAGAAGTACCATCTGTCATCTAAACAGTTAAAGTTGTGATCAAGGGATAGATGGAAGTAAGACAGGTAGAATCAGATGTCATATGAAAAGAAACACCTAAGTCAAGAATCCATGGTGATGTACCTAAAGCAGAAGAAGGTGATTTCTCAGCAGAAGACTCCAAAACAGAGCCAGCAGAACCTGTCTGTGTAGCAATAGCCATGCGACGCAATAGCATAAGAATCTCAGCAAAAGTGTCAAGGCCACGCTAGGAAGAGGAAGAAGTGTGAGTCTCGTGGAACTGATGCAATAGTGCCCTTGGGTGGATGACGACAAGCAAGATCCTTCTTCCGATAGCAGAACTGCTCCACATGACCATCCTTGTCACAGTAAGTGCAATGAAGACCAGCCTTCGTCGTCAATCCAGAAGACAGCGAAACTGGTGGAGCTATAGTACGAGAACCAGCAGGTGTCGAAGCCGGCGGACGAAGAGCAAAGACCGACGGGGAAGTCAGCAGACCCACACCACGCAAACGAGTCTCCTTAGTACAAAGAGCAGCAAGAGCCTCCAACAAAGAGACGCGGATGGCGAGCAAGAAGCTGAGCACGGATCTGCTCGAACTCAGGACGAAGCCTTGTGAGGAAGTCATAGAGACGACGAAACTCCAAGCAAGACCGTGTGCGTTGACAGCACGCACAAGTCCGATTATCATGATCAACAAGTACTTCCATTGCGTCAAGCAAGTCAAGCTGACGCCACACTGAAGAAAACTGAACATAGGCCTCATCCACTGTAGAGTCACCCTGCTGAAGTGACTGTTCCTGTTGCACAATTGCAAGATACTGCGAGTCACCAGTAGGCTCGTAGCGATCACGAAGATGTGCCCACATCAACTGTGCAGTCGCCAAAGAAACCACCTCGCCAGTGAGATGCACCTCCATACTAGCAATCGAAATAGCAGAGACATGAGTATCCTCATCACACCAGAACTTGTAGACAGCAAACTGGGACTGATAAGACTTCATAGCCTCCTTATGATTATCAGAGGCTTTCTTCTTAGCAGCATCATCATCATCAGGCTTCGAAGTAGTCAGCGCAGGAGGATTAGGACGCGGCGAACAAGAAAGCTCGTCGGTGAGAAAATCGCAAAGGCGCTGACCACGCATGTGAAGACGCATGTGGAGAGCCCAATCCTAATAGTTGAGACTAGAGAAAAGCACCGGGCAACAAGGAACTGAAATGGTGCCCAACGCCTTTTTTTTATTATTTTTTATATTTTTTCTCGCGAAGACCGACCCGGTCCTTAAGTTAAGATCAAGACCGACCCGGCGACTCCGACTAGATCTCCACGCCGCCTCGGCTAGGGTTTGGCGGCGAGTCGTCGGCGGCCTGAGCCTGAGCGCGGTGGCGGGATCGGTGGGAGGCCGCGACAACCGAGATTGACGGGATCTAGCGGCAGCAGGAGCGCGGCAGTGGAGAGACAACCGCCGGTGGCCTAAGCCTGAGCGCGGCGACGGGATCGGCGGGAGGCCACGACAACCGGGATCGCGGATCTAGCGGCAGCAGGAGCGCAGCAGTGGAAAGACGGCGGCAGAGCACGGTGATAGGAGCCAACGGGTACTGGCGCAGATCCGGTAGCGACGGGAGCCGACGACGACTGGAGTCAGCGGCGACAGATCTGGCGGCAACGAGAACCGACGGCGAAGGGAGCTGGTAGCGACGAATCTGGCAACTGACAGGCGCAGATCCGGCGACGGGAGCCGACGGCGACGGGAGCAGCCGATGGCGGATCTGGCGGCAACGAGAGCCAACGTCAATGGGAGCCGGCGGCGGCGGATCTAGCAGCGGCGGGAGCCAGCGGTGGTGGTGGCGGGTAGAGCATGCAAGTGCAACACGGAAGGTGGAGGATCGGTGTTGGCTAGAGGTAAGAAGAAATCCTAACCCTAACCAGCTCTGATACCATGTCATGAATAGCACTTGTCTTCATCTGAAGGCCAAAAGGCCAGTATATATAGACAGCACAAGGGGCAAAAGAAGAAAGCCCACAAAAGGCATAAAGCCTACAAGGGGCAAAAGAAGAAAGCCCACAAAAGGCATAAAGCCCATATACATATATATACATATATATCTAACAAATGTAACAAAAAACCAATATCTGTTTTAAGTCAATTTGCCACAAAAGGATACATTGACCAGGATTTGATGGTAGATCATCATAGATGATATTAATGTAACAAAAACCAAGATCTGTTTAAGTCAATTTGCCACAAAAGGATACATTGACCAGGATTTGATGGTATGATGCGCATCTCAGTGACTTCTGAGAGCTCTGTTTCCCCATTTGCTTCAGAATCTGTTTCGTCAGACTCTTCATCGGAACCATCTTCTATATCAATCTACAAAATTCAACAAAAGCGAACACCAAATCAAACATTACAAGAGCACTTTGCATAATTTCGTACATACAAAGAGAATGCAAGTAGATCCATACTTCATAATGAGTTATTGTAAAAAAAGATCAAGAACAATAAGGGGCGCCCATGGAAGATCAATATTTTGGTATGAAGGTGAAATAGAAAGCCATTGGAAACAAAACATGGGGGGAAAAAATCTGACTGCAAACGAAAGATATACCAAATTTACTCAACACCATTGATTTTTGGCAGACAACTTGGAAATTGCAGATCAGAACAAACCAAACCTTAATCTACAACCAAATCAGCATATATGAACATGACACATTTAAGCACCACCAGATATGATCCAACAATATTTATCGCCAAAATATGCAGCTATACAGTTATCAATTACAGGTTTTCTTTTTTTTTTGAAAAAATTACAGATTTTCTTGAAAAGGCCACTTGAGACTGAGATTAACAACTAATAAAATAAGGAAAACATGCCAAGATGACCATGTCATATTCCAAAGAAAAGTGATTCACTTAGACTTGGAGCCATGTGTCACGGCAGGCCCTAGAGGGCGTTTCGGACTGGTTTATGGGAGAAGGGCTAGGGCTAAGCAGTCCGTACCGGATCAGTCGTTGTCCGGCATGAGTAAAGCTAATTAGCCGGCCATCTCTCTCTCCCTCTCCTATTCTATCTCTAATTAGTTACTATATTTTAGTACCATAAGTTAGTTAGGGTCTTATCTTCTAGTCTAGTCCGATTTGGGACTTGCAAAGCCTAGCCCGGCTATAAATCGGCAAAAGCTTAAGGAATAAAGCATTGAAGAATTCAGGGAACTCCCCTATTCTACCTCCTGCCAGCAGCGATCGGGAACGAGGAGCGTCAAGGACCTCCCTGTATCCGGTCGCACCAGCAGCAGATCCAGAATCAATCTCTGGCCGTGACAACTTTGGTATCAGAGCTACTGGTACATCGACTCCATCATGCCGGCAAACGAAGATCAGGGGTCTCAAGCAGAGGCCCTGCAGAAGATCGATGCTTTCCTCTCCGAGATCAAACCTAACCTGGAGAAGATCGCAAAGATCGAATCATTGGTGCAAGATTTGACACAGCAGCAGCGGGCGCATCATCTAGCCATCATGCGGCTAGAGATAGGGCGCGGCAAGGCTATATCTGAGGACATGGTCGAAGTGGGGGACAGCGCAGAGGTGCAGCCCCTAGCTAACCCTAGGCCACGAGCTCAAGGAACCCGAGCGGCTGCAGCTTCCGGTGCACGGCGCGTGCCGGTTTTCAACGACGACGAAGAACAAGCCACTCCGGCCAAGCCGTTGAAGTGGACCTTCCCTACCTATGACGGGAAGGAAGATCCCTTCTCCTGGCTAAGTAGGTGTGAGCAATTCTTTAGAGCCCAGAAAACAAGAGAGAAAGACAAGGTTTGGACTGCCTCGTATCATCTCACGAGCAGGGCACAAACTTGGTACACCCGTTGGGAGCGTCGCTACGGCCAACCCAATTGGACCGAGTTTGTGGACTTAATTACAAGGCGTTTTGGTCCCGATCAGATGGGAAATTCATTAGGGGCATTGGCGGCGCTACGAAAGGAAGGATCATTGGAAGATTATGAGGACTGTTTTCTGAGTCGTCTTTGCTATGCTGAACCATTAATAGTGAAACAAGTGGATCTCTTCACCTTCGGGTTAAATGATCCCCTTCGTTCAGAAGTAGAGATGAAGGAGCCGAGGGACTTGGATGAAGCAATGAACGAGGCTAGGTCCGTTGAAAAATTGCAGAAAGCACTGCTGGCGGTTCTCGCTCCCACAAAACCCCAGCGCACACCAGCTGGGTGGCTGCCTTCTCGACCTACAGCAGTACCTCTAGGCACCACCGTGGAACAGAAGACGACCGAGGCAGCCACCCCCGCCCAAACAGCACCTAAAGCTTTTAAACGCCTCACTCCAAGCGAGATGGCGGAAAGGAGGCGACAAAATCTTTGCTTTAATTGTGATGAGCAGTGGGTAAAGGGGCACACCTGCAAGAAAATCTTTGCTATTCTAGCCACTAATGAGGAGGAGGAAGGAGAAGCAGAGGAAGGACTGATATCCCTTCACGCAATCTCGGGGGTGCAAATGACAGATACCATGCAGATCAAGGTATCTATAGCAGGGAAAGAAGTTATGGCACTAGTTGACTCAGGCTCCACCCATAATTTTATAAGGGAAGAATTGGCAAGAAAGCTGCCAGGACGGGTAGCCAAGAGCAAGGGGCTAGGTGTGACTGTGGCCAATGGAGACCGAGTGGCCTGTTCAGGAGTTCTTAGAGCAACACCGTTCACCGTCGCAGAAACTGGGTTTACGGCAGACTTCTATATAATGCCACTTGGGGGCTATGAGATGGTCCTAGGAACAAAATGGCTCGCTGAATTGGGCCCGGTTTTGTGGAATTTCCAGCACCATACAATGTCTTTTCAACAAAAGGGGAAGACTTGTACGATCGATGGTTGGGTACAGAAAGCCGGGCCAACAGCTAGATCAATCACAAGCAGCGATAAGGAACTGCTGCCGCATTTGTTAGAGGAGTATGAAGATCTATTCAACGAGCCCCAGGGTCTCCCACCGCAGCGACTTCATAATCATCATATACATTTGCTGCCCGGTGCCGAACCAGCGGTGGTACGACCATATCGGTACACCAACTTGCAGAAGGATGAACTGGAACGCCAATGTGAGGCTATGTTGAAGCAAGGGATCATCAGGCGAAGTACTTCGGCCTTCTCTTCCCCAGCGCTATTAGTTAAGAAAAAAGACGGGGCATGGAGGTTCTGCATAGATTATCGTGCTCTTAACTGCAGAACGATCAAGGATAAATTTCCATTTCCAGTTGTGGAGGAACTGCTGGACGAATTAAAAGGAGCCAAATTTTTTACTAAACTCGATTTGAGATCCGGATACCACCAAGTTCGCATGCATCCAGAAGACATTCATAAAACGGCCTTCCGCACACATCAGGGGTTGTTCGAATTCTTGGTGATGCCGTTTGGGCTCTCCAACGCACCAGCTACTTTTCAGGCATTAATGAATGAGGTGTTGCGTCCTTTCCTCCGTCGATTTGTGTTAGTCTTCTTCGATGACATATTGATTTACAGCAACTCTTGGGCGGAACACTTACGACATATGGGCATGGTCCTCAAACTTCTCCGGCAGCACGGCCTATTCCTAAAAAAATCCAAGTGTATATTTGGGTGTGACCGGTAAGTTATCTAGGCCATGTCATCTCAGCCGCAGGAGTCTCCATGGATCAAGAGATAATTCGGACGGTCCTCGAGTGGCCAATTCCAATCTCAGTCCGGGCGCTGCGAGGATTTCTGGGTTTGGCAGGTTACTATCGGCGTTTCATTCAAGATTATGGCACCATAGCAGCCCCTCTAACGCAGCTATTGCGTAAGGAAGGATTTGTATGGACAGAAGCGGCAACTCAGGCATTTCAGGCGCTGAAAACAGCACTTACTTCAGGACCTGTCCTACAGCTTCCAGATTTTCAGCAACCCTTTATTGTAGAATGTGATGCTTCTGGGGTTGGCTATGGGGCTGTTTTACACCAAGGGAAGGGGCCAATTGCGTTTTTCAGCAAACCAGTGGCCCCACGTCATTGTTCCTTGGCGGCATACAAGCGGGAATTGATCGGATTGGTGCAAGCTATCAAGCATTGGCGCCCATACTTCTGGGGGCATCAGTTCACAGTCCGTACTGACCATTATTCCCTCAAATATCTGCTTGATCAACGCTTGAGTACTGTCCCACAACACCGATGGGTGGGCAAGTTATTGGGATTTGATTTTGAGGTGGAATATAAGCCGGGTCATGCTAATGCTGCCGCCGATGCTCTATCTAGGCATGATACTGATTGTCTGCAATTATCAGCCATCTCCAACCCTACTTTTGACATTTTTGATCGTTTGAGGGAAGCTAATGCTACAGATCCAGCATTGGTTGCCTTGCGGGACCAATTTCAGCAAGGATCTTTAGATGACCAATGGGCGGTTATGGATGGGATTCTCACTTTCAAGACGAAGGCTTATATTCCTCCATCTTCTACCCTTGTCCAGGAGGTCTTAGCAGCGGCTCACACGACGGGTCATGAGGGAATTCAGAAAACTTTGGTCCGTCTTCGCCGTGATTTTCACTTACCCCAGGATAAGAGATTGGTTAAGGAATTTGTTTCCTCTTGCATCTCATGCCAACGCAACAAAAGTGAGCAGTTACATCCAGCACGCCTCTTGCAACCTCTTTCCGTACCCACTCAAATATGGTCGGACATATCTATGAATTTCATTGAGGGCCTACCTAAAGTGGGAGGCAAATCCGTCATTCTTACTGTGGTCTGCAGGTTGTCTAAATACGCACATTTTATACCATTAGTACATCCTTATACTGCTGAGTCAGTGGCTCAAGCTTTCTTCGATGAAATTGTGCGTCTCCATGGTATCCCATCATCCATTGTGTCTGATAGGGATCCGGTGTTTACATCGCCTTTCTGGCACGAACTGTTTTGAGCAGCAGGCACATCCTTGAGCATGAGTACAACCTTCTACCCTCAGACTGATGGTCAATCGAAATCAGTTAATAGGGTCATTTCTATGTATTTACGCTGTTTAACAGGTGATCAGCCAAGACAGTGGTTACAATGGTTGGCTTGGGCCGAATACTGTTATAATACATCTTTCCACAGTTCGCTTCGTGAGTCACCTTTCAAATTGGTCTATGGGCGTGATCCTCCCTCGCTCCGCTCATATGATCCTTCTAAACTCCGCAATGCGGCGGTGGCCGATTCCTTGTCTTAACGGGATGAATTCCTCCAAGAAATCAGAGAACGTCTTCTATTGGCTCAGCAGACGGCTAAGCATTACTATGATGCTCAGCACCGCCACTTGGAATTTCAGCAGGGTGATTGGGTTTGGTTGCGTCTACATTCCCGACAAGTAGCTGCCATTTCAGGCTCACGCCATACCAAGTTGTCCCCCAAATTTTATGGGCCTTACCAAGTGCTTCAGCAGGTGGATTCCGTCACCTATCGCCTTGAGCTGCCGCCGTGTGCCAGAATTCATAATGTTTTCCATGTCGGACTGTTAAAACCTTTCAAGGGTTCTCCGCTAACATCTCCACCACAGTTACCACCTATGTTACATGGCTGTGTCTTGCCTCATCCGAAGTTGGTGCTACGTTCTCGCAGGCTCACATCTGGTTGGCAGATTCTTGTCCAATGGTTGAATTCGTCTCCAGCCTCAGCAACTTGGGAAGATGTCGACAAATTCAAGCTTCAATTCCCTGATTTCCAGCTCGAGGACGAGTTGTTTGTCGAAGAAGGGGGAGGAGTCACGGCGGGCCCTAGAGGGCGTTTCGGACTGGTTTATGGGAGAAGGGCTAGGGCTAAGCAGTCCGTGCCGGATCAGTCCTTGTCCGGCACGGGTAAAACTAATTAGCCGGCCATCTCTCTCTCCCTCTCCTATTCTATCTCTAATTAGTTACTATATTTTAGTACCATAAGTTAGTTAGGGTCTTATCTTCTAGTCTAGTTCGATTTGGGACTTGTAAAGCCTAGCCCAGCTATAAATAGGCAAAAGCTTAAGGAATAAAGCATTGAAGAATTCAGGGAACTCCCCTATTCTGCCTCCTGCCAGCAGCGATCGGGAACGAGGAGCATCAAGGACCTCCCTGTATCCGGTCGCACCAGCAGCAGATCCAGAATCAATCTCTGGCCGTGACACCATGACACTTGCAGCACCAGATCTCAAAAGTTCTGAGATACCACGTCTAAACCAGATGACAATATTTTTTTCAAGAACGGAGCTAATCTCCTGATCTCTTATTGAAAAAAAATCAATATCTACTATCCAATCACAAAACATAACAATAGTTTCAAACATCTTAATTTTCCTTCTACATGAGCAGTTCAAGTGTTCAAGTGGAAAGCTATAGGGTTAATTGGATAGATGCCACTGCAAAAGTTGGCATTCAGAGAAATGCCACTACAAAACACATATTCGTAAAAATGCCATTATGAATCTGTGCAACCTAGAAATATGCCATTATATACGCCACATGGAACCTTCTAGCACTGTATTTTCGAAACCGGACCATTTTACCCCATCTTCATATTCTATTTACGTCAAAACTACAACCGCCCTCATCCTTCTTCCTCACCCCTCTATCTCCCTGCCTTCTTCCCTAGTAGAGGTTGTTGGCGCCGCCCACCAGCCTCACGCCTTGTTCACCCTCAGCACGCCACCTACCGGCCATGCACCGTTGTCGCGCCGTCTCCGGTCACGAACTCCACCGACCAAGAACTCGAGCACTACCACCACGAGACCCTCTATCATGAGACGGCAGGCCCAATCTTGTCGCAACGAGCCTCACCGGCCATGACCTCCGCCGCCATGACCCCGCTAGCCGGCCCCTCTACCATGAGACGGCTACCCCGAGCACACCACGACGAGCCTCGCCGGCCATGAGCTCCGCCACCATGAGCCCCGCCGCCACGAACTCGTCGGACTTAGCCTACAGGCCCCAACACCGCCATCTGCTGGCCCTGCACCCTCGCCACGCCGTCCTCCGGCCATGAGCTCTACTGCCAAGAGCCCGAGCACTGCCATGACGAGACCCGCTGGCCGGCCCCTCCGCCACAAGACGGTCGCCCGAAGCTCACCACGACGAGCCTCACCAGCCACAGGCTCCACCACCATGAGCCCCCTGGGCTAGCCCCTCCACGAGATGGCTGCCCCGAGCTCGCCATGACGAGCGTCGCCGGCCATGAGGTCAGGAGAGGAAAGAGAGGAGAAAGGAGAGAGAAGAGGAGGAGGAGGATAGTAGGGGCAAAACAATCATAATACACAAATATGTGCTTTTGAGATTCGAACAATGGCAATCCTCTAATTTGCATGGTTTCATAATGGCATTTTTAGGAATACGCATTTTGTAGTGGCATTTCTCTACATGCCAAGTTTTGCAGTGGCATCTATCCAAACTGAAAACAAATAATGAAAGAAGGAAATTAACGACATCAGACCTAAAAAAGCATGCTGATGAAAACATGGAGATCAATCAACCATTAAGATTGATGCTCCCAATAATGAAATCTGAAGTCAGAAAAGACCTACTATTAGATTCACTCCCAAACACCAAATTAACAATAGAGTCAGCAGCGTACAGCAAGACATTTATCCTCACTCTGGTAATTCCAACCAGAACATGTAAGTATCAAATCTATTAGCATTACTAGAAAGGTACGGCTGATTGGCCATGTTCAAGAGAATGCTTATCTAGCTCTAGTATCTCAAGCAAGCACCTCCAGGAAGAAATCGACTGGAAGATGACGAAACTACCTGCGTGTAGATGCAGGGAGATGGGTACGCCTCGGAATCGCGCGACACGGCGTGGAGCGAGATCGCGACAAAGTCCACCGCGTAGCCCTTCCCCGCCTCCGCCTCGCTGGCCCAGATCACCCTCCTGGCATCAAAGAAAAGCACACCGCGTGGTCAGAAGTGGCGCCGCAGCTAAGCCCTGAAGTGGAACGACATGGGATGCTATCTAGCTATTACCTGGTGGTGATGAAGAGGGTGCCCGGGGGCTCCGGCGCGCGGTGGCCGAGGGCGAGCGCGGCGTCGCGCTCCACGCGGACGAGTTCCTCTCCGCCCGCGGCGTCGAGGCGGGGGGAGCCGTCGGCGGCGATGTCGGCGAAGGGATAGAGGCCGAGCACCATGTCTAGCGGAATCGAACGGCGGTGGCGAGGGAGGGACGAAAGCGGAGGTAGGGTTTTGGGCTTTTGAGTGGCTTGGGCTTGCAGCTTGCTTTTTCCTCTGTTTTTTCTGCCTTCTCTTTCCTTGTTATTGTTCCTGCATGTTTTTGTCGCGGTTTAGGGCCCGTTCGATTGGGCTCATCAGGCGGCAGCTCATCTGCTGATGAGCAGATGAGTCACATGAGCCGAATCGAAGGGGTCGGGACTGTAGAATAGGATATTAGCATGTACAGTGCGCCTCAGCGAATCTTGCATCCCACGGGCAGTCCTCCCACGATGGCCCACGCCATTGCTCCAGGTTCGTGCCCACTTTCCCATCTCCATGGGAGGAAGCGGCAGCGGCCAGATCTGGAGGAGCTCGCCGGGTCGAGTGGCGTTACGGAGGGCTGGCTTCCCCACTCCACCGGCCGGGAGCGGTGGGTGAAGCGGGCGACGGCCTTGGCGCCGCCCATTCGAAAGCAAAGGGTCGTGTTCTCGCCTCGCTTCCGCCGGTACAAGGCGACGGAGCTCCTCCTCTCTGCTGGCGACTCCGTGAAGAACAAGGTCCGGCCGCCGCGGAGTCCCTTCGCAAGCTCCGGCCGCCATTCCATCGCCCACGAGGACTCCGCTGATTCGGTTCTTCAATAGGCAAACAGCGTCTCCGTGCTCGAAATAACCCCGGCCAACCGCAGACGAGGTAAGCCCTCTCCAATCTCGTTCCTTTTGCCTCCATGTGAGATTGCGATTTTTTGCCTTGTATGCACCACGAATTGTGCTGCCCCTTGGTACACATCATGTATCGTAGACAGAGCAAATCCAATAGATGGTTGTGAACAATTTTGTATGATCTATTTGTGCATATTATTGGCATCATATAGTCTTGTCAATGTATGGAAATGTAGTAGTATCGCCAAAGACAAACTCTCTTTGCATGGTTGTGAATATTTGTTCTCTTCGTCTATGCATATTGATAGATGCAAATATGTTCATGGTATATGACATTTGTTGAGTCCCTCATCGCTACTGGTGTTATTTTCCAACATATATTTCACATCTTTACCATTGCCCTGTCTGGTTGGTATATTTTTGAAATACTTACATTGTCTCCGCTTGCAATTGACTTGAAAACTTATGACTACCGCCCTTACCCAATTAGTTGATGGCCATGGACAAATCGATCGCTCATAAGTTCACCCTGAAGTGCACAAGGTGTGGATCGATGCTTGCAAAGAGGAGGTTAGTAAGGGCAACAGCCAATCACAGACTGAACACCAGGTGTGCAAAATGTGCGTGAGAAGATATGGGATCGAATGAACATCCACTTCACTAGGAAGCAAATCAAGCAACCATTGGACACATACCAAGAAAGATTGGAACACTTGGCATGCATTGCTTAATTCGACCGGGGTTGGATACGACGATTCAACTGGAAAGATTGTGATGGATGACGCTTGGTGGACAGAAATGAACCAGGTAGCAACTCTTGGTTGATCATACATGTGCAAATTTCACCATTATGTTCGGATATGCTATTTGGTAATCATGCACATGTGTCACCTTCGCAGAGGTTCCCGGGAAGCTGCAAGTTCAAGAAGGGTCCTTTGCTACATGTGGGCGACCTCGACATCATTTTTTGAAGATGTTGGCCGTCAGACGGGCATCCGGGGTTTGCCACCGGATGAGGTGGAGGAGGTGGCGCACCGTGGAGGAGCTATCCACCGACTTGATCTTGACCGGAGATGAGATGGGCACCCCACATCGGGTACCCCACGGTGTTCCTCCTCACGCCCGGAGCCTTCGCGCAGGCCGGCCAAGAAGCAAAGGTCATCAGGGAGCATGTCTTTGGAGGATGTTGTTGAGGCGGTCAGCAATGCCCGCACTAGTAGTGTCAAGGAGGGGGTGCAGGAGATGAACGACACGCTTGCAAGTATGGTGGCAATGGGGTGTCGTAGGCCTCCCTCGAGTACATGAAGGCGAGCCTTCTGTTTGGGGATCCCTTCTACCGTGGAGCCTTTGCGAACCTTCCTACCTTAGAAATCAAATTAGCTTGGATCAACTTCACTTGGGATTCCATTCCCAAGTAGTAGGTTCACAGGAGGTTGCCTCACGGTTTCTATTGTTGTTGTTGATCTCTGTTGTGTGTTGTCTTTTTTTGGTCATTGCTTTGTTGTATTGGGAGTTTGTAGTCATTGTGATGAGTGTGCGTAACCATGAGAGAGGCAAATTTATTAGTACTTTCCATTATTTGTATGGACCAATGTTTGTTGATCTATTTGTATAGGCGGTGATGATGTTGACCTATTTGTTATTACTATCGTTACTTTCATGTCAACTACTTTATTATTGTATGGCTCGTTATGCATTCATCTCGCATGATTTGAATGGACCAATGTGTCATAACAAAGTCATTATTATTATCGGGAAGATATTATTACTATCGGTACTTTCATGTTTAATGGAGCAATGTTTCATGACAAATCTTGTGAATGCTTGACAGGGCAATGAACTTCATTCGCGCTTTAGGAATGCTTTAAAGGGTCGTGGACCTCGGTCCATTCAAAATCCGATGAGGAGGTGCCGAACCGAATGGCGGGGCATTCTCGCAGAGAGCCCAATCCCACTTACATGGAGAGCGAGGAAGATGCTATGATGGGGGCGATTCTCTTTGCTTACATCGATAACCAACAACGGAACAAGTGAAAGGAGGCTGCACGGAAGTACACTTTTCGGGAATCTGATGGGTGAATGAGGTGCTTGGTGATGAGGAAGCATGCTATGATCTATTTAGGATGTCTCCTCAACGGTTTCATGTGTTGCATTCCTTTGTTGGTTACCGAGTATGGGTTGAAATCAGAAGAGTCATTAGCGGTGTTGAAGCGCTTGCCATGTTCCTTTGGATATCTTGAGGAGCCCAATCAAATAAGCGAGCCAAGCATATATTTCGACACTCTGCCTCCACGGTGAGTTTGAAGTTCAGGCATGTCCTTCATGTCATATACAATCTTGGAGTTCACTTGCTTCACCCAAAAGATGACTTCTACACAAATGTGCACCCGAGGCTCCTGAACAGCCCATTCTATCCTCACTTCCTTGGTTGTATTGGTGCTATGGATGGAAGTCACATGAAGATAATCATGAACATGGCAGAAAATGTGCAATATGTGAACCGACATAAGTACACAAGCTTCAATGTACTAGCCGGTATGTGACTTTGATATGAAGTTTGTGTTTGTTATGGTGGGCGGCACTGGGGACAACATGATGCAAGGATTCTTCGTGAAGCTTGGCATGATACAAGAGCCCAATTTCCTGCACCACCTTGGTATGCCATGTACAAATGTGCAATGTATTTCTGATTATATTGATTCGGCGTGTGTAACATATGTGTCAATTCGATTTTGTAGGAAAGTATTTCCTCATGGACTCTGCATTTGCTAATACTAGAGGATTCCTAGCTCCCTATCGTGGACTTACGTATCATCTTCCAAACTTTCGTCAGAGGGGGGGTCCGCAAGGTATGCAAGAAAAATTTAACTACGTCCATGCACAATTGCGCAATGTCATAGAAAGAGCATTTGGAGTTTGGAAGAACAAGTGGCGCATTTGTAGAGAAATTCCTAGTTTCGATGTAATGACGCAGAACAAAATAGTCATAGCCACAATGGCGTTGCATAATTTTTTACTAGAACAGGTACTCATCACATACGGGATGGTAGAAAAGTGATAGCGACTCACGGGAGTGTGGGTATGCAGGAAGATGAAGAATACGACGACCCTCATGTGGTTCCAAAGCGAGTCGGCGATGTTCGTGTGACGGACTTCAAACCGGATCGCAACCGCCTTGTGGGGGTGACGTGCTACTTCAATCATATGTATGCATTTCATGGGCTGTTGTGTACGATTCGAATGGTAAATTATTTGTTTTGTAACATCTTTGAACTGTGATTGCTAATTATTTGAATGCTAGTCGATGTCGCATTGTTTGCGGAATCATCTTGAAGCGATGCGTTAATATCGTCCAAAACGGAGATTTTATTCCCTGTGTTCTTTGTTGATAGCGATCTTTGGAATCGGTATTTGTCTGATTACTACGTATTATCTTGTTCATACGTACAATCATATTTCCAAACCTTCGAAACAGATGTTCACAGGACAGCAGGGAGTGCACTGATTTTTGCATCCACTCACAGCATATGGTATCTAATAGGTCCATTTGAGGTAGATAAGATAGATAAGATAGATAAGACATTAGCAAATGAGACACATAAGCTAGATAAGCCCAATAGAACACCACCTTAGTTGTGTCCTGCCAAATTTAGGAAAAAAAAAATTTTCACCCAAAAAAAAATCACAAATAAGAAAATGCCCATGTTTTTAACCCAAATTCAAAAATACCCCCCGGCCGCAGCGTGGTATCGCGACAATGCGATCTTGCGCCCGATCTTGCATTATCTTAAATCTTCTTGACAAATCGATCAAGATCTTGGCTATGACCTGATACCACATCATGACAATGCTCGTCTACTGATACAGCGTCGTCAAGCGATTACCTCAAAACATTTATATATTATGTATTATATATATATATATGTATATATATGTGTATATATATTATGTATTATATAATATGTTATCAGTATATAATAGTTATAACAAATATAACACATATGTTTATATATGAAAATAAATATTATCAGTATATATGGCCTGGTATTTGGTCTATTTAATCTTAAAAAAATAATAATATGGAAATAATGGATAAGTTTTAACACAGTTTTTTACATTAATAATTATTCGAAAAATTAAATAAATAGCTATAGGAATAAACTGCCCTCTGCTCAGGGAAATTTTATTATCAGGATTACAAGAAAGTTCCTACTGAGTACAACGGGATATTTTCCCTCAGGTAGCATCGAGTCCGGCCTCCTGCTTGCGGCGTGCCTCTCACGGTTTCTCTCCTTTCACCTCTCGGGCCTCAAAGCTGACTGACATTGGCGTCCTCTTGTCGCTTCGGTACTCCTCCGAACGCTATGCTTCTCCTCTTGCTCCTCCTCATCTGGCGCTACTCGAACCATCGCCTCTTCCAGCGGACCTCACGCTCGATGTGTTTCTTATGCGCCTCCGATTGCTCGTATCTAGCCAACGCGTAAATCGCATAGAGGTGAGGGAGACTATTTGTTCAACATAAGTCAGTACAGATCACATGTGCCATGTAGGTAGATATAATCATGCAGGATAGGGTGAGCAAGTACCTTTGGACGCGCGCCAAAGACAACCTTGGGTGGATCGTACTCGTAGTTCGCACACATGAAGAACCTCCTTCCGTAAGTATATGAGAAACCTTCGTCGGATTGAACAAACTTGCAAAGGATACCGCAGAAGCACATTGGAACATTGACCCCTTCTGGCACGGTGGTGTTAAACTTGCTTCGCGGAGGGGTCTCAGAGCCGGAGGCTGCCATTGTTCGTTACAAGGAGATTTGTGGAGTGTATAGGCCGGAGTAATATGCGAGTTTCAGAGAAAAATTGCAGTGCAGAGGACCCGGAGGTATGAGGGAAATAAATAGCGAAGTTTGTTCGGTGCATGGACCTAGTTCATGGAACCGCACGCATCCCTCCTGAGTGCTGCTGCATTTGATGTGCTCGGACGGTGTCAGGCGGGACTGTTGGTCAGCAGTGCCGCGCAATTATTGATGTGACCGGGCCAGGCGGTACTGTTGGTTAGCAGTGCCGCGCAATTATTGATGTGACCGGGCCAGGCGGTACTGTTGGTCAGCAGTGCCGCGCAATTATTGATGTGACAGGCGGCAGATTGTTGGTCGTGATCTTGCACAATTATTGATGTGGCCGGGCCAGCGATGCTTGTTGGTCGACAGTGCCGCGCAATTATTGATGTGACCGGGCGGTGGAAAGCGATCAGCTGGCATGCACTGTTAACAGTGAATGCACTATTGTACCGACGAAATGAATGGGCCGCATTAATATAGGCAGATGTAGGGCACTGGTAGCATGTGTTTAATTAGTAAACGATGTCAGTAAGCATAATGAATAACTTATTAATCCAATTCGTTAAGTACTCATTGGCCTATATAATGGGAGGCAGAGTTGATGTCCCTCTCACTCCCACCCTCACTCTCACTCTGACTCTGTGTGTGTAAACTCCCTACTAGGGTTGGCTTCGTAGGAGGGAGGCGAGTAGAGATAGACATACCACATTGCACATATGGCTTCACGACACGGGACGAACGGTTGGATCCGACAAGCCTGGTGGACGTCAAATGGTCCTGGATCTGAAGCCTGTCTACCAAGCGACGACCTGCCTATTCGAACGAGAGCTAGTTATAACACAGAGCCAACAATGATAAGAGACCCAAACTTCTACAGGGGATGTGTGACATCCTAATAAAATTATAATGTCATATATTAGAAGTAAAGAAAATAAAAATCAAAAATATAAAATAATAATAGAAAAAAGATCCTAACAGGCTTGGATAGCCTAATTAGGCCCTAACTAGACCCAAAACCCCCTCCATCTAGTCCTAAACCCACTAGGACTCCTATTTGACCATAAAACCTAATTCTAGCCCAATTCAAACTCCACCCATAATAGGATTGACCCTAGCACAACCCAAGCCATATATAAACCCCTATAGGGTTCCCTGGTCGGCCATCATACTCCCACCCCTCGAAACCCTAGCCGTCGCCTCGATTTCTGTGTCAACCCGAAGCAAATCGAGGTAATTCCTGAAGTCCAGTGCCCAAACCCCAAATCCAAGGCCAACACGTTGTAGAGCTCGTCGCGCTGATCAATTTGACTATATGGATCGCCATATTTGGCCAAGAATTGAGGGAGATACAAGCCGCCGACGAGATGGTCGGAGTTGGCGCCGCCATCGCCACCGGCGACCTGCCGCCGCCGCCCCGGTTTCCGACGGCGAGAATCCACGCCGAGCCGCCAACCCAAGCGCTTATGCCACCGCCGCGCTTCGCCTGCAGCTGCCGCCCACGCGCCGTCGGTTAACCCGCCCTGCCGCGTGCCGCCGCCGCCGCCACAAGACGCTGCGCGGACGCCGCCGCCATCGCCGCCGCCATGTGCCCGCTCCTCTTGGCCGCCGTCGTCGCCGTGTCGCGCCGGACGACAGCGCCGCCGCCCGCCAACCGGACGCCGCGCGTGGTTGCCCATCGCAGACGGCAGCCGCCGCGCTAACCAACCACCGCGACGCAGCGTCCCCGCCGCCGCCGCGCGCATGCGCGCTCGCGTGCTGCTGCTTGTCGCCGCCGCCAAGGCGCCCGCCCGATGGCGTGCCGCCGTGTGTCGCGCGTGATTCCGCCTCACGCCCGCGTCCGCCACGCCGCCCGAGCGGGATTTGATCGGGGTTCTCTCAGTTTTCGTCCGGTTAACCCGGTTTAATCTTTTCCTATTTTCTCTAAACTTCTCCGAATTGTTTAGGGAGTTCCCGAACTCGGATTTAGATGATTCTTCTCTAAACTTCCCCAAATTGTTTAGGGAGTTCCCGAACTCGGATTTAGATGATTCCAGAGCCTAAAAATCACAAATAATCCCAAGAATTTTATATATTTTTATCATACTATTTTCTGTATGTTGGTTATTTATTTCTGTTTATTTACTTTTTCGCCTAGAACCGACATGCACCTGCTGTCCGGGAGACGTTTCGGAGCCGTTCGAGGGAGGAGAACCAGAACCTAACTTCTTCGAAGGCAAGCTAGATTCATATTGAATACCTAGTTTGCTAAATTTTAATTATTTCATGTTTACTTAATTTGCATGCTTTAATTGTCATAGTATGTGTTAGTTTGTTCCGATTTCATATTAGTACTCTACTGATATTATGTAGCCTTCCATTGTTAGCCCATTTTGGTACTGTTTTACTAGCCTATCCTTGTGTAGATGCTTAGCCTAGCTTCTGGGTTGGTAGTTGATAGGTTTCACATATTATTATCTGGTACCCGTGGAGTCTTGGCTTCGTGGTGCTGTTTTTGGTAAACCTAATCAACTAAAATCAACGTGGTGCGTGTTGATTTGAGGAGACCTAAAAGAGGCGGATTTTGGGCTTGTGGTTGAGATGTGCAAGTCTCCTCTGTCATATAAGGACCGTATTATAAGGACTGTTTGAGGGACGTGATTCGCGATCACCGATTCCGAATGGCTTAAATGCGGGCTAACCTCATGCGGTGCTTATCGAGTCTGGTGAAGGAGTGCACATATTTGTCGGCTTTGGTCGAAGTGTACCGTATGGGGCGAAACCAAAAGAAAGGGTACATTATGGGGCGGTGAAAGCGATGAACGGTTTCGTCTTGCTTTCTCTCGGGATGAGATAGGGCTTGTGGGGAAAGTGTACACACTCTGCAGAGTTAAAACTATCATGGTAGCCGTGCCCGCGGTTATGGGCGGGAGAAAGGAGTTTGACACAAGGTAGTCCAATGTGTTTTAATTAATTAACTTGATGGTAGCGTAGGCAGGGATTGTCTCTCTTTTGAGCTGGTTAGCCGTTTCTATGACTACGCTCATCGTGTGCTGAGCTGGTTAGCCGTTCTTTGGCTACGCTCGTGTGTTACCATGTGTTCAATGAACCAAGATTAAATGAACAAGTAGATAGGTGATGTTTCAGCAAAATAACCATACCCATCTTTTGACCTTACATTCATTTATTAAGGACTGCTTGCTGGGTAGCCGTGTACTCATTATATGGATCACGGATTATTTGTTCAGGAGAAGATCACGGCATCGGTGCCAGTTGTGACCAGGAGGGTCAAAGTGATTAGCTACGCGTTCCGGGTCAACCTCGGAGTATCATCGCTTTGAAGTCTTCCGCTGTGTTTTCTTTATGCTATTGAACTATGCCCTGTACAAGACTATGTGAATGTCTATGTTAACTGGGATGCTATTTATGCTATGTAAACCGTTAAATTTTAGTTAAATGCAATGCCTGCGATGATATTCCAAACGTCCTTGAGTGCAATACTAGCTATGATCTTCTGGGACTAGTATTCGGTCACTCAAGCCGGTAGAAATACCGGGGTGCACGACAGATTTGGTATCAGAGCCAGGTTGACTCTAGGATACCGTAGTTAATTGCCTAAGACCTTAAGGAGCTGAAAAACCTTTTCAAAAATAGTTATAAATTCTCTTTTCCTCCTATTTATTAATTCTCTCACCCTACCTAACTAGTATGCCTTTTCCCTTTTAGATGGTGCAAATACTAGACGAAGAAGGAATGCTGGTGCTGTTGCAGGGGATACTGGAAGAACTTGGGTTTGAAGATCCAGTGCCCGACTACGAATGTGGACAAGTTCAAGTGGACACCTTCATACAATGGAGGTGCAAGTTAACCATAGCCCCAAGGAAGCACAACGCCGAGGAAGCTCCAATGGTGTTCAACGCGTTTGCAGACGATGAGACCGAGTCACATCAGACAGTGGCCCGCGAAGCAATCCTTCATATCAGTGACATATATGAAGAGGAATTAAAAGGAACCCAATATCACTTCCTGCCGCGTCGACATCGCTTTGCTGCCAGGAGCGAACCAAGTGAAGTCCATGGGTTCACTCAAGAGTCAAACAAGCAGTTAGTAAGTGAAACACGGTACGTGAAGAATCTTGACCGTCTGTACCAGGCCAAGGCCGAGCAAGCGGAGAGATTGATCAAAGAACTAGACCGCATAAATAAGGAGGAGTAGGACAAGGAAAGAAGCCTTGACGAGCGAGCTAAAGAGCTAGAACAAGCAAACGAGGACATGAAGGAATACCTGAACTTTAGAATGGGCAAGATGCACGAAGAAGAGAAGGCCTTCGAGGAACAAAAGCGAAGGTGGGAAGAACAGTACAAGCCCTCGGAAAGGAAGAGACCCTGCACGAGGAGCACCAGTCGAGACCCTAAGAATTAAGATTGTATTAGCCTAGATCGTATTTTAATAAAGATGTTTGGAGTAGACCATATCAATTTAAATTTCCCAGTGTGATATGGCTACTCAGTACTTTAGCATATTAATGAAATATTTGTTAGTTTAATTTTGGTGATTGTGAATTGTCTAAATTCCGCAACGACACGGGATACCGGTAGAAATACCGGAGTGCACAACAGGATGGCCACGTTGTGTGCCTGGAGTGGACACAGTTGTACAAACTTTTGACTAGGTTGTCGAAGGATGGACTGGCCGACGTTTCTACACAAGGCGTGCTTCACTGTGAGTAACCAACCCGACAACGGCCAAGGGTTTAATACATTTTCCATCTCACCTTTTTCTCATTTCCAAATATAGACCGATGACTGCGGCTTCAACAAATGGATGGACGACCTCTTCCCAATGGCCGCTAACAGTTACATCGAACATCTTCACGCAAGAATCTCCCGGCTTGAGGAGCGAATTGACTTTGCTACTCGCTTGAACAACGTGTATACCCGTGTGGAACCGTTCCATCGACGCCAGTAAACCTAGCGTCCCTACTACAATAGGGGTTTATTGCATGTAATTTGCATTAAGTTTCGGTCTACGTGGATTACTACCATGTACTGCGTTTCATATTTTCAATGTCACCGGAACACCATCTTCATTTCGTTCATATCATGCGTACCATAATCTCAATGCCTTGAGCGGTCCAGATCCATTGGTTTTACGGCGTTGTGCAGATGCTCTCACGGATACATCCCTAATTATAGCCATCGTGGTGGAGAGATGGACGAGGCAGGTATGAATTAGTGGAGTTCACGGACTGTCCGTGGTGCCTCAGCAGGCGATGATGGCAGGGAATAATTTTTTGGAGTTCACGGGCAGCCCGTGGTGCCTCAGAAAGTTATGACAGCGATGGGATGAGAAATTGAGAGACAATAGACTACTTATTGGCCTACAAGATAAAGAAGAAAAGAACATGAAGTGGCTAATTCGGCCAGCCAGCCAGCATTCCAAGGCGGTAATGCCGGACAGCTCTCATTCCTAGGCACCTAGCACTCAGTCCACCGCACTAGTCCACTGACAATCGTACCCGACGTCCGTACAATACTGTACCCGGTGTCCGTACAGTCCGTACCCGATATCCGTACAGTTCGTACAGATGCAAAAATTAGTGTTTTCTTCTTTTAGAAACTAATTTTTCCCACTAAAGTAAAACTTACATTACTCCCTAAGTACTGGAGATGAATTAGCTATTAATAAGGCAGTACTATAACAATTAATTTGTTGCTTGTGTGTGTATATTATGTGATGATTTGCGTCTTAAATTGCAACTAAGCGGCATCTGCCGATGCGCTTGGTTTCTTGCTGGATCTTAATTGTTTGGATCTTTATAATGAGTGCCAGAAAAATTGTTTTCGCAAATTATTTTCGCTAAAGGATGTCGCTACCATCTTTGTTGTTCATCTTTCCTAGTTCTTTCTTGGAGCAGATGCCGAGAGGAAGAGGAAGGGGTCGTGCCATGCCCGCAGGCCGAGGCCAAGGTCGTGGACGTCGTGCCGCAACGCCAGTTGACAGTATGGAAGAAGTTGCGAGCCAGAATCAGAATCAAGTTCAGCAAGAGGAAGAAGCTGCCCCTCAAGACAATCTTCTTTGCTCGGCAAGCTCCCAAAGCCGCGCTGAAGACCGCAACCTCAACCTCAACTGCGGCAAAGAACAAGCGGCAAAGGCGTTTTGGTCCTGCAAGCACTGAACCTGATTGTGGAAAGGTTGAACAACTCGCCGGTTCCGCAACCAGCACCCCAAGTCGCTCCGCACCACCCGCAGTCTAAGTTCAGCGACTTCATGCGAACAAGGCCGCCACAGTTCTCAGGGACCAGGGATCCAGCAGAAGCAGACAAATGGATCAAGGACGTAGAAAAGAAGCTGTATCTGGTGGATTGTGACTACTATGAGAGCGTCCAACTTGCCACCCACATGCTGAAGCGGAATGCTGCCCATTGGTGGGAGAATTACTGCAATGCCCACCCGAATTATCATAACCTGATGTGGGATGAGTTTGTGGAGTTGTTCAAGAACACCTATGTGCCCCAGAGCATGCGGGACGAGAAGAAGCGTGAGTTTGAAAACCTGCGTCAGGGAAACATGACCATTGCACAGTACATTAACAAGTTTATTGAGCTATTGCGCTATGCTTCAGACCTAATTCCTACAGAGAAAGCCAAGATCTGGAGGTTTACTAAAGGAATGGACTCAGGCATGAGAGTACAGTTGCTGCCTTTTCAATGCCAAGACTTTGAGCAGCTGACTGAGAAGGCTATAATCTTGGAAGGAGCTCAGCGCAAGCACAATGAGGACAGAAAAAGGAAGATGAACTTCCAAGGACAGAATGATTGCAACGTTCATCGTTGCTTTCCGCAAGGGCAAGGCTCTAGCAGGCCGCAATATTAGGGACACAACTACCAGAACCAAAGGCAGGCCTCGAGTTTTGTGCAGAAATCACAGGGCCAGAGTTAGTCTGTTAATCAGCATGCTCATCGGCCAAATCCAAATGCAAACCAAGGTGTAAACAGGAATGCGTCAGGAGGAGCCACAGGAGTCACCTGTTTCCGGTGCAATCAAGTGGGACATTATGCTCACCAGTGCCCGACAAAACCGGAAAATCAGCAGCAAAGGAACCAAGGAGGTGCATCTTCGCACGTGGGTTCAAACAAGAGTGTCCACAATGCCCCGAGGAATACACCGAACGTGGGAACGGGACGCATTAACCACGCCACCGCTGAAGAAGCTCAGGAGGCACCGGACGTTGTGCTTGGTAAGTTCCTAGTGAACTCAGTACCCGTTACCGTTTTATTTGATTCTAGAGCTTCGTATTCTTTCATTACAAAAGATTTAGTGGTTAAAAATCAATGGGGAATAGTACCTTTAAAACAACCCCTAATAATTCAATCCCTGGGGGGATCCATGAAAACAAGTATGGGATGTCAAGCAGTGAAAATAGAAATTGAGGGTTCTAAGTTCTTGTTGAACTTAATTATGTTGGATTCCAAGGGAATACCAATCATTTTGGGAATGGACTGGTTGATGAAGTACAAGGGACAGATCGATTGTGCTAGCCGAGCAGTCACCTTGACCAACACTGATGGTACGCAAGTCCGATACGAGTCTACTATCAAGGAAAGACCAACTGGAGCCGTGAATCAGCTAGAGGCGAAGACAGCCAGCAAAGAGCAACCGCCATTGGAAGAAATACCAGTTGTTAGTGAGTATCCAGACGTGTTTCCGGATGACATACCAGGGTTACCACCCGACCGTGATGTGGAATTCACTATTGACCTGCAGCCAAGCACTAACCCAATATCTAAACGGGCGTACCGCATGAATGCCAATCAGATGGCTGAAGTGAAGAAGCAGATCCAAGAACTGAAGGATAAGGGATTTATCAGACCTAGTACGTCACCATGGGGCTCACCGGTGATATTCGTGAAGAAGAAGGAGGGCACACTTAGGATGTGTGTAGACTACCGATCACTCAATGAGGTGACCATCAAGAATAAGTACCCTCTACCTCGAGTGGATGATCTATTCGATCAATTAGAAAGACCATGTGTATTCTCAAAAATTGATTTGAGATCCGGGTACCATCAAATTAAAATCCGAAAGGAGGATATTCCAAAAACGGCATTCACCACTCGTTACGGGTTGTACGAGTTTTTGGTGATGTCTTTTGGCCTTACTAATGCCCCGTCACATTTCATGAGTATGATGAATAAAATACTTATGGAATATTTGGATAAGTTTGTCGTGGTATTTATCGACGACATTCTGATTTATTCGAAGAATGAGAAAGAACATGCCGAGCATCTTCAAATAGTGTTAGACATTTTGAGGAAGAACCAGTTGTATGCCAAGTACAGCAAGTGTGACTTCTGGTTGAAGGAAGTGTCTTTCCTAGGACACGTTATTTCAGAATACAAACGACCAAATTAGTTCTTACATACTGAAACACATGTTCGGTCAATTAATATGAGCACATACAGCAAACTAAGATACATTGTAATTGACTGTATTACAACCAATTTACTACTGGACCATCTATTCATTACTCATGCGGAACTTCACGCTGTGGACATTTATTTCTCCGATGACCTTCGGCCCCGCATAGTCCGCATCGTTGCACTCTTCCTCCTCGCTGTGACTCGTCCATCTCATTGCAGAAACGGCGAGTGTGACGACGGCCCTCCTACCGTGCGAGAGAGTCTTTGCAAGGTATCCATATACGTGGTCTCCCTATCCTTCGTGAAGTTTCCGGCGGCGAAATCCAAAATATTACCTGTCCAGGTAGCAATAATCGCCTGCTTGAAGAAGTATGGAGACACATACCGCGATGCATCCAATCTGTTGGTTGCACACGCGGCCAAAACATGGGGCAGGAGCGGCGGAGAAGCAATGGTTTGTTGCAGGAGCATATGGAGGCAAGGTCTTGTGCCCTCAGATCAACCTCATGGGCGAGCCGCATGTTTGCTCCTCCATGGCCATCTTTCGATCTAATCCATATCTGGTAAAGATGCCGTCCACTACCTGTGTTCAAGGCCGTGTGGCATTGCGCCTTGAAGCTTTTTTCTTCCATGTACGCTGTCAGCATTGCGCCGAATGTTATGCCAACTCTAGAAGCATGTAGCACGGCCTTCTCATGCCTTTCACCAAGATACCTCATGATGCCATGCATCATGCCCTCGACAATGGCTACTAAAGGGAGGGGTTGCAATCCTTTAATCACCCAGTTGTACACTTCTGCGAGGTTAGTCGTCATTACCCCGAACCTTGCACCACCCTCGTCATGCAACAATGCATTTCTCTCGTGGTTCTGACTCAATCAATTGTGAGAAACACCTTATGTTCCTTCCGGATCGACGAACCAAGGCAGGGGAATCTACCTCCGGTAGCGGAGGAAGAGATTCTATCAACTCTGTTGTACTTCCTCCCGCCCGTGTGCTCATCTGTCGTACGCTGCTCTTCGTGAGGTCATCGAACACCTTCCATATTGCATCGAACTTACGCTGCTGGTTCTCCTTGCACAGACACTTGAACAAGTCCATAGTTTTCTTACTTTTAAACTGCCTGTGAAAATTTGCAGCCAGGTGGCGAATGCACCACCTACTTCGCATGTCCGGCAAGTGGAAAGGGTGCTCGGAGTCTTCCTACATTGTCTTTATGGCTTTGCATAGTCCTGCATGTCGGTCATGGATTAGACACATATCAGGCCGGTCCTCCACAACTCCACACTTCAGCTGCGTCAGGAACCATAGCCAACTCTCGTAGTTCTCACTTTCCACAAATGCAAAGGCGATAGGGAGCAGCTGATCATTTCGATCCAGGGAAACTGCCGTCATAATTGTTCCCTGGTACTTTCCAGTCAGAAATGTCCCATCCACACATGACACGGGCCTACAATTTTTTAGACCCTCCACACACACACCGAACGCAAAAAACGCTCGGTTCAAAACCCTATAACCTTCCGGGTTCACCGACGGAGAGGCTTGCACAGCCACATAGGTACCCGGGTTTCTCTCCTTGAGAAGTTGCAGCACACGCGGGAGGTTGTCATACGAGGCTTCGAAAGACCTGAATCTCATCTCTAGTGCCTTCTGTTTCGCTCTCCATGCTTTTCTATAATCTATTTCATACTTAAACCGTTGCTGCACTGTCAATATTATGTACTGAATAGCCATGTCCTTCTTCTCAACAATCTCTCTGAATAATTTGTTTGCGATGAAAGTGGAAGTGAGATTGGGATCCTTCGCCAAGGTATTTGTTAGCACACATGTGTGGGGTTGAACGCTCGAAACTGTCCACATCATGGCAAACCTAGACTTGCTGCCACGCATACGGAACATGCAGTCCTCTCTCTCACACCTGACTGTATCTCTGGATTTATCTGACTTTTCCACCCTGAATGGTCGTTGCATTGTCATGGACCAGACCTTAACTGCATTTTGCAAAGCAGCCTTGTCAGCATACATTTTCTTTGTCCGAACTTCATCTACGCCGTAAATGCACGACGAGCCATGACTATTATGCACTAGAAGTTGGCTAGACTCTCCTCTGTTCCATTCTTCTGGGATGACGACGCCCTCTTCATGTTAAGTGTCATCCTTTGGGCTATCATCTGCATGCTCTTCCTCCTACATTGTCCTTTCATCGTCATGCTCCATGGCTTCGACGATATCCTCGTTAATCTCTCCAACATCTGCAAAAAAAATTTCCACCCACCCCTTCATCCTGTTGTACATCTTCCACATCCTCGTTCCTCCTAGTGACAACTTGCGGCTCTTCATGCACCGCAGACTACATTGTCCAAATTCTTGAGATTTCCTATCCAAAGACTTGTTTCCCTAACGGGCTTGCACAAAGATAATCGCATAACGATTCTGACGCCTACATCCGCTAATAAATCCGGCAGACCCATCGTGTGTTCAAATTAATCAATTGAAATTTAAGAACTTCTACACTTTTGCTCCATAGAGCCTGAATCCACACTTCATGTTCCTCTGCGTTCCACCCGAACATATTGCACATCCATAAGTAAAGTTCCTCAATTTGTAAATTTTCTGGGTCAGGATGTCTAATCATTGTGCTCCTAAATTCGCTAAAATCTATCCCATTAGGCCCTTCTCTAATGTCGCCATCACCATACAGTAAACCAAAACTCTGCCATAACTGCAATACAAAAGGAACCGTTCATTAATCCTATCAAAATCCTTTATGCCATGTGGAAAATACATGCGAAACAGCTAATCATCCTTATTCGCTAACAAACGTAGCACTAAACACTAACTACAATCCCAAAATATTTTTCACTGCCAATGCTAGCACTTAACCCTAAATACAATTCCTCACTTTTTTCCCTAATCAAACTGAGTCTTAAATCTATCCACAAAACATAAACCCTAATCTTCGTGTATTTTTAAACTATCAACATATTTTTCATTAACAAACCTAACACTAAACCCTACATATATCAAACAAATAACTAAATCCCAATATATCAAACAAATAACTAAACCCTAATATATCAAATAAAATATAAACTAAACCCTAACCAGCTTTAGATCTATACATATTACATAAAAAAATTGCTAATCTACCATGTTTTAACTATAAAATAAACTAAACCATAATATATCAAATAATAAACTAAACCTAATATATAAAATAAAATAAAAACATGACTAACCAAATCGTGCTTTTTTCCTCCTCTTCTCTCCTCTCCCTCCTTCCTCCCTCCTCCTCCTCCCTCCTCTCTTCTCCTCTCCTCCTCTCCCTCTCCTGCTGCACGGCTCTCTCTCTCTCTCTGCTCTGCTCTTGCGGTGAGGAAAATGAGGTCGTGGTGGGGCCTCATGAGTCCTAAGACGACTAATATCTGACTAAAGTCATGGCGGTATCAAGCGGCAATGCTATTGTCACAGATTGCATGCGGCAATAGCTTTGTCAGCGTTATGGGGCATGCATTAGCTTTTATGCGTTGTGGTTTACGGCGGATGGACATTTTTGCATTTGCGTGAAAATGATGGGCATTTTATTATTTGTGAATTTTTTTGGGTAAAATTTTTTTTCCCAAATTTAGGGTCCTAAATTTACTATAATTTGCCATAAATAATTTACCAAAGTTATCTAAACTTAGTTTATTAAATTACTAACCACACTTTGACTAACTTTAGCATCTTTGCCGCGCTTTTTTAATGCAAAAATTAGTTAAATGTGACAAATTGTGGCAAATCACATTTTTTTTGTGGTTATGAACCAAACGTACGCCTAATTAAGTCAAACTTAATTAACTTTTGTTGTGACAAAGTGTAGCAATGCTTGGCTATAAACCAAACAGCCCCTTAATCTTTGCTTTTCACCATTGAATTAAAAAATATATAAGCATTGTTATGAGATTTTTAAAAAGAAAGAAAATTATAAAAAAAATATACAACACAGATATTATAAAAACTAGCTGCTTTGCTACAAATTAAGAGAATATCAAATGACGTCCTACCACGTTGTGAGCAATGTCTTTGCCTTATGCATTTAGTTGCGTTGCTCGATTGTGTCATGCCTATATATTATCGGCTCCAATTATTTTTCATGACTTACATTAAAGCCTCATATATTAATATGAAAACAAAAAAAATAGAAAAGCAAACCAAATCAACCGAAAAACATTCTTGCTAATCAAAATCTTCCAAAAATACAATGCACAAAAATAAGCAAGCAATGTAAATAAATGGAAAGTATTTTTGTGACCTATGAACCTTTCGATGAAAAAGTGATGAACGGTGGAGATGAAAAGTTGGCCCTATCATCACCACCACCACCACCAACATAAGACTCTAAATGCATCTACTACTCAGCATTTGAGATGTCCAAGTTAGGTGATTGATGAGGCACGGGATGCTCGATCTTTCGTCAGACGGAGGAAAGTCGATTTGGTGGAGAACTCGACGTAGACGATCCGGCTTCCAATCGGAATTGACCGAACCCTGCAATCGCAACACCACGGCTCCATTGATTATCAACCACGAACATGGTTGATCTCGCTAAAAAGGCTTATTCCTGCGAGCGAATCGAAAACACAAGCAAGAACAAAGAAGAAGCAATCTGAAAGTTGTGAATTGTATTAAGCACACGAAATTAGGGTTCTACAAATCGATGACTGCGAAACTGCAGTGGCAGAATAATCTAAACAAAACTCGTGTCTAACAATGATGGCTACGGAGTATTTAAAAGTGACAGCTAGGGTTGGCTCACAACCCTTGGCCAGATACATGGGCCATGGGCCCTAGGAAGGGTGACACAGCACTGGACGGCCCAACAGATTATGGATGCAATTTGTTTCGATGATTTCCGTTGACTAGGAAGGAATTTGGACGTGGGACTGAATCCGTTGGAAAGATTGCGTCGTCGGCTTGTCCGTGGTGTCATGGAACACCTCAAACGAACGTCGTATAACCAAGTTATGGTCATTTGAAGTTAGACTGCTCATAGAGAATGAGCCGGTCTCGATCTCGAATTCGTCTTGGAATCCAACTCGACTTGGTGGTACTTGCTGGTCCTCACGCCCTCGCTGGTCCTCTCCATGATTTCTAAGCACAATAATATCATCATTAAGTAGTAATCAATCCTCAAAAGCATAAGTATGTGTACTTAGGAACAAGCTCACCTGATAATGTAACAGTCGGGCATGCACGCGAGTTATTATCTACTTCATGATCTTTATTCTCTGCAATGTTAGCTGCAATAACAATTTTATTTTCTACATCTCTAGCATTAATGTACCCACCACGCACACTGATTTGGGCAATCTTTTATGACATGTCCTATGCCCTTGTGTGGCCCGTGGAAGTAACCGATGAAGAACTTTTTGCTAGCGTCTGCACGTTAAAAGTTTTGCTTACCTAGATGTACGTGACGGTGGTGATGGTGCCGCTGAATGTGTCCTACTCACCAAGGAGTAGCAGACCGAGAAGGAAGAGGTGGGACTAATTTGGCTTGCCCCGGCAATGATCTTGGTGTAAAGGAACTTCTAAAGTTGTTTTTCATCCTTTATTGTGGTCCCTGCAATTCTTTTTCTGCCAACATAACAAGTTGTAACAATCTATTGATAGTGTTATACTCTTTGTAATCAACTATGTCCTAGATCTCATGCCTTAAACCCTCATAAAAACAAGTCATCTTGTCCTTATCATCCTTAAACTACCTTACAACGTAACATGCCTATTTATAGCTCTTGGTAGTACTCCTCTACTGAGTTGTTACCTTGATCTAAGCGCTGCAATTTCTTATGCAAATCACGTTTAAAGGAAGGAGAAACAAATGTACTACACATAGCTCATTTCAACCTATCCCACGAATTAGGTTCTAATCCAGAATTGACTAGTTCGTTCCAATCTAAGTAGTTTGTCTAACTCTATGAATTTTTGGAACTAGATGAGAGTTAAATTTTTGTTCAACCGTCATTTCCCAATCTAAGTAAGTTTCAACATCATATGCACTAGAAAAGAATGGTATAGTAAATTTAACTTTAGAAAAAGAATCATCATTGACACGGACATTGTAATGGTCAACATTATTACCTTTCATACCTTGACGGTTGCGGTTCAAGCGTTGTTGTAGTCGTACATCTTGTGTAGTGTGACGAATAGTAGGGGCATTGCGCTGTTCTCCATTGTTTACATCTCCCATATTGGACTCTTCGGCAGAAGCATGCTCCTCCCTGTCACTAGGAGCTTATGGAGATGGTGGTCTCTCTACGTTGCCGACTCTGTTGACAATTGTAGAGATGCTAAGCTTTATTCTCTCCATTCGGTCCTCATTATCTTTATTGCTCTTGGAAATACTTGCATTGATGCTACTTATCGTGTCATGAAACTCATACCTGAGAATGCACTTATTCTCATCTTGACTTCCAGTTCATGACCCTAAAAAGGTTAGTAGAAGGCAAAAGAAAACACAGGTGTATTATTCCAATCAACTACTAAACGATGGAACATGGGGCCTTAAACTCTCTCAATCTCAAACGTCTTACCACGCTCTTACAAGGTTCTTACCGAAGCAACAGTTGGTACAACTGGTGGCTGGTTTGTGATACCGTGAGGAGCGTGAGTGAGGTGGTTGCAAAGTCAAACCCTGTTCTGACAAGAAGGAAGTGGAGCTCAGATGACAATGTATAGTAGCAAGGATTAGCAATAATCGAAATCAGAAAGCAAAGCTGAATAAATGTCCAAAGCACTTGTCAGAGTTCCTGGCTTAAATGTGTGTTCCTAGAAATGGTTCAAACAAGTAAGGAAATCACAAAGGTACCAAAGCAACTTTGATTCACTGCTCCTTTTTTCACAACACAGCTCTTTTAAGTGCGCTAGCCTCTTTGTAATTTTTTTATTTTATTTTTCACTTATTTTTCTCACTTAGGCAGGATTGGAATAGGGATCAAGGAAATTGACCTCTCAAATTTGGTGCAAGGAGAGCCAGCTATGACTTTAAACATGTGCTTCAAAAACTGTACAGAACCTTCAGAGGGCCAAAACAGTATCTTGAGGGCAATTTTGGGCCCAAAATTTTTTTGAAACCAACAAAGTCGGTAGGATTCGGATGTAACTTTTTGTGTAGATGTTCGTGGATACTAAATTTGCACTATTCAGAGTCTGTATGCAAAAGTTACGCTCGTTTTACCGAAAGCGCTACGAATCACACATGAATTCGAGATCGGTTTCGATTTTGTGGCTAGGGCAAGCAACAGTACGACTGCAGGCTAACAAATTTGGAGGCTGCGATGCAGGGCGACTGATACAAGGTGGTTTGTGACCTACCTAGGGATGGCAATGTGGGATTATTAACACAAGGTGGCTGGCAGGGGCAAACTGAGTAGGACTCGACTTGGGCAATGCAGGTATTGGCGGTGATGGGATGAACTAGGAAATAGAAAATGCACTAAACAGATCTAAGGATACGACCTAAACCAGCAATAGGATGATGACCACGAACATGAACTCAACAATGCGAAACTAAAACAAAATTGTGAAGACTCGAAGTGGCTTGGACAGCGGAAGACAATAAACACAATTTTTTTTTGGCTTTTTCTGGATTCTAGGTAAATGACACACGATGAACGAAAGGGATATAAAGATACTTGACGGTAATTCTTAGCTCTAATACCACTTGATGAGGCACATGATGCCCAATCTTCCATCAGATAGAGATAAGTCGATTTGGTGGAAAACTCGATGTAAACGATCCGGCTTCCGATTGGAACTGACCGAACCCTACAATCGCAACACCATAGCTTCGTTGGTTGTCAATCACGCGTGAACACGGTTGGCCTCGCCAAGCAGACTTATTCCTGCGAGCGAATCGAGAACACAAGCAAGAACGAAGAAGAAGCAATATAAAAATTGCGAATTGTACTAAGCACACGAAGTTGGGGTTCCACAAATTGATGACGGCGAAACTACAGTGACAGAATAATCTAAGCAAAACCCGCATCTAACCATGATGGCTACAGAGTATTTAAAGGTGATGGCTAGGGTTGGCTCGCAACCCTTGGCCAGATACATGGGCCATAGGCCCTACAAAGGGTGATGCAGCATCGGACGGCCCAACAGATTCTGGATGTAACTTGTTTCGATGATTCTCATTGACTCGAAAAGAATTTGGACTAGATCCATTGGAAAGATTACGTCGTCACTTGTTTGTGGTGTCATGGAAGGCCCCAAACGGACTTCATATGACCAAGTTATGGTCATACTGCTCCTAGAGGCTGAAGTGGTCTCGTTCTCGAATTCGTCTTAAAATCCAACTCGACTTGGTGGTGTTCGCTGGTTCTCAGGTCCTCGCTGGTCCTATTCATGATTTCTGTGCACAATAATATCATCATTAAGTAGTAATTGATCCTCAAAAGTATAAGTATGTGCACTTAGGAACGAGCTCACCTGACAATGTAACAGTTGGATATGGACGCGAGTTATTAGACCTTGTATAGCAACCGAAAGATTATGTGTGTGGTGTGTATATTCGAAGAAGTGATGTCCTCATTAATGACATCAATAACATTCGGTGTATACGTGACTTTGGCAGGTCAAACATAAGTCGGCTATAATTTAACACCCGAGTTACTTCGAACACGGTCGGCTATCACTATCTCCAATCGTTTCCCACACTTCCATTCCCTTCCCAACCCCTGACGGGAATCCCTTCCCAGATTTCATTCCCTTCCATCCATGCACTTCAACGGCATTCCTTCCAGGCATTCCCTTCCCTTCCCAAACGTAATATTGAAAGGACCGGGATGTCGCCTAGAAGGGGGTGAATAGGCGTTATAAAAATTTAATCAGAGTTAAGCGGAAAATACTTCACCAACCAATATCAGACAGTCTGACTCAGATAATATCGGACAGTCTGATGTTCCAACTTCGGACAGTCCGATGTTGTGGAACATTTGACTATAGATTTTAAATTTGAGCAGTTTCTCCTTCAAACTAAGATGACTTCCTGCAATAAATATGTTAAGGGATACCAGCAGCACAGGAAGAACACACAAATCTAGATCAAAAGTTCACAATGAAGTAGATCTAGATGAAAGACAAAAAGAGAAAGGAGACAAAGTGAGCAAACGATTTTTTTTCCGAAGTTCAGATCCTTGAGGGGATCCTACGTCTCCGTTGAGGTAGGCTAGGTCGCACTGAAGCCCGGGTTCCTCTCAAACCTTTTCCTCACCAAGTCCGCACAAAGCTTCCTTGATTTACTCAGTGGTTCCTTCCCTTTCGGAGGCGGAGACCGGCCTTCACAAACTTCCACGGCGCACCATACCAAGCTCCGGTGGCTCGTGGTAGACTCCTAGCCGTCTAGGAGCCCTCAAACTCCAAGAGTAATAGATTGGCGGAGTGTGAGCTTGAAGACGACCCAAGTGCTCAAAGTTGAAGCCTAGTCGTAGGTGCACTCGGATCTTCACCTCTCAACCCTTCCCTCTTAATTTTGCTAAGGAATGGAAGGGGAGTGGTTGGAGGCTTTGAATGCTAGAGAGAGAGAGAGAGCAAGAGCTAGTGGCGGCTGGTTGGTGGAGTAAATGCACTTGCTAACCCTAGCTCGGACTGAGTGAGGGGGTATATATAGTTCTGGGTGGAAATCTACCCGTTAGCTTCGAAACTGTGTAACATCGGACAGTCCGATGTCAAATATCGAACAGTCCGATATTAATTATAAATCGGGATAGAGAACCCAGAACTCTGAAAGTTCGGACAGTCTGATATGCATAACATCAGACAGTCCGATACAAACATCGAACAGTCCGATCATAAAAACAATATCGCATGAGATCCCGAACTCGAAAAATCGGACGACCGACTAAGGTATATCGGACAGTCCGATATCGGACATCGGACAGTCCGATCAAGAGTTTATTTCCAGACAGAGAACCCCATACTCTGAAAAATCGGACAGTCTGGACTAGTCAACATCGGACAGTCTGATACTAAACATCGGACAGTCCGATACCAGACTTTGTGAAGGGAGAATGTGGTGGTGTGAGACTTGGCCTATGCACTAAGATTCATCTATTGAGCACTTTGGGGGTCTAAAAGTCACATTTCGCCATATCCCTCTTTATAGTACGGCTGTCCTTAGACTCAATTAAAGTAAAATAATTACAAGTAATTGAAAAACTTTCTCACAACCGATTAGCTTGATTGAGGGGTCCGTATCCTTCATCTTTGCTCTTCTTGGACTAAAACCCTAAATAAATCCTTGACAAACTCATTAGTCCTTTTGTTCAGTTGTCATTAATCACCAAAATAATTAGGGACCTAGATGCACTTTCAAATATTTTAATCATCATATGTAACCGCCATTTCACATACGCCGTACGTATGAAGCTGTATTTCTAAATTAAGTAAACAATAATGTACATGAAATAAAACGAGACATAAGTAAAATATTATTAATGAATATTTTAATGTAAATAATGCATTTCAATATTCCCTGAAGCAGAAAAAAATTAAATTTAGAATATTTAAATTTGTAAGTACGGCAAAATAGCATCAGCTAGCTAGGTTGCAACGATCACAAGCAACACAACAGCCCTGACTGCTTCATTTGCTCACATGCAACACAGCGTCCCTCGCTACCAGGCAAAGATCGCAGGCAAAACATCTCCGTGCATGTGGCTTCAAAAGTTCACATGCAGCACACCATGTACCACTAGGTTCCAAACTTCACGAGTTTGCTGTGACCTTATCCTTTCACGAGAAGCATACTCATCAGCTCTCAATCTTTTATAAATGGGTCCATCGCTACTCCATATGGCCACACTTCTCATGCACAAGTTGGCACAAATATGTTCACCATGAGTGGACCTCCATTCGGATCATCATCTACCTTCTTTTGGGATGATTCCACTGATGACGACGACGACGAAGAGCTCCTCATGTTCGCATTGACCGAGGAGGATGAGAAGGCTATGGAGACACGGTCTCGCGGAGGCTTTCTTCTCGGTCATGCAGTGGTTGATCGACGTCGCGGCGAGGGGGCCGCTCGATTGTACGAGGACTACTTTACCGACTCACCTGTCTATGGGCATACTTACTTCAGATGAAGGTAACTCCTTGTACTGCATCATATTCATCATCACAATACTTATTCATCCGCGCACATGTGTGAGCAGGTTTAGGATGAGCCGCCGCCTATTCCTCCGGATTGCGACTGCTGTTGAAGAGCACGATGGTTGGTTCAAGCAGAAGAGGGATGCGAGCAAGCTGGGATTATCTTCACTGCAGAAGATGACCGCCGCCATCCGTCAACTCGCATACGGTGTATCTGCCGACGCCATCGATGAGTACGTGCGAATTGGTGCAAGCATAGCCGTAGAAGCAATGAAACGGTATGTGCGAACTATCATAGAGATTTTCAGTACAGAATACCTTCGAAGTCCAACAGCGTAGGATACCGCTCGCTTGCTTGCCGTAGACGACATGCGTGGCTTCCCAGGTATGCTGGGGAGCATTGACTGCATGCATTGGACTTGGAAGAATTGCCCAAAGGCCTGGCAGGGGGCATACACAGGACATACACGAAAGCCCTCCATTGTATTAGAGGCCATTGCTTCGTACGATTTGTGGATTTGGCATGCCTTCTTCGGTATGCCGGGTAGCCTAAACGATATAAATGTTCTGCACCGTTCTGACGTCTTAAGTAGGTTAGCAGATGGAACCAGCCCCCCTGTCAGTTACATGGTTAACGGGAACACCTACGAGATGGGTTACTACCTAGCGGACGGTATATACCCCAAGTGGGCAACATTTGTAAAGCCTATCTCAGCTCCGAGGGGAAACAAGCACACCCACTTTTCCGCTGCGCAGGCCACAGCCAAGAAGGACGTCGAAAGAGCATTCGGGGTCCTTCAGGCGAGGTTCGCTATAATCCATGGGCCGGCTAGAAGCTGGCACCAAAGTACTCTGTATGACATCATGACCGCCTGTGTCATCCTACACAATATGATAATAGAGGATGAGAGGGATGGTCCACCCCAGGATTTCATGTATGATGGAACGGGCGAACATTCTTCCATTGATCGTGGGCCCGAAAGATCCATCCTCCATTGCATTCAAAGTAGTCGCCAGATTCAAGATCGAGGAATCATCGTAAATGCAAAGATGATCTTGTGGAGCACCAATGGGCTCGTCACGGAGGACAGTAGCTGCAACATATGTGCCACTAGTACTCTCATCCCAGATTATAATATGTACCAGTCTTTATGCATTTTGTCCTATTTTCATGTGTCTGTTGTTATCTACATGTTTCGAAGGTCATGTAATGTTCGCATTCTTATTTTCGAATAAAATGATAGTTTGTACTACTTGATGTGCTATTCATGCGTAGGCCGTCACAAACATTCTTCGAAACTTGCAAAAACAAAACATTCTCATATACATAACTACACAGAACGGCATTGAGGCAACCATACCAATGTCCACGACAGTACGGATTGAAATAGAATCATCACAACATGTTTTTAACAGTAGGGATTGAAATAGAAACATCACATTGTTTTTAACAGTACGGAGAGAAATAAAAACAGCAACATAGCAATGTCCACTACATAACAAAAGAAAATTCAGCATTGTCCAGTACATAGCAATGCTCACGAAGACATGTTACCGAACCTTTTTTGCATAATCTCCTACTACCTTCTCATGTAGTACTCCCTCGCCGTCCCCTGCTTTGTACTCAAGTTGATGTTTATGATTCTCTCCTCCTCTGCAGCTTCCCAGATGTCCACCTGCCTGCGCTTGATATCCACCAGTGTCGCCTTGTGCTCATTCATCTGCTGAAATTCAGCAGCATATGTCCCACCACTGCCACTAGAAGCGTGTGACCCACTAGGCAAGACACCCCGGGCCCGAGCTCTCTTTGCAGCATCGCGGTCCATGGGTCTAGGAAGCTCCATAGGTTCAGGTGAGTGTTCACCTGAACCTCCACCCGCGGGAGATGTACTCGGAGATGCAGTGCCCTGAGTCTTCTGGCGTTTGGAGACAATGTGAGTGGCCCACTTGGGGTGATCACACAACATTGGCCACAAATGCAAGAAAGGAAATGGCTTCCCTTCTACCTCCTTGTACATCTTAACTGCCATCGCAATCTGCGTAAGCGAGATTTTGGCAATGTCACAAGTATGAAGTAATAATGGACATAGATCAATATAATGTATAAATTTTACCCGGTCGTCCCGCGTTGTCCCGCTTGGATTAAGATCTTCGATCCTCTTCAAGTGTCCAGCAAATTTACTCCCCTGCAGACTGATTGCTTGCCACTGGTTGATGGTGCCCTTCAGGCTACGGTCCATCCAACTGGGCTCCTTGTGCCTATTGAAGTACTCGAGGATTCTCTCCCAATACGTGTTGGATGACTGGTCTATGCCGACGATGGGATCCTGACTGACGTTCAACCATGCAGAGACGAGGAGTTCCTGCTCTGCGGGTGCTCACGTAGTTCTACAAGTCTTAGGGGTACTCTTCTTCTTACACCAGTGCATGGTTGCGGAGCTGCTACCACCGGCCTGAGAGGCATCGGGCCCTGCCTGAAGATATGCTGCGGTAACCCGCGGCCTAGGGAGGCCTACCCCTAGGTATTACCCTGGCTTGGGGAGACCCGGCCCACGACATCATCCTACGAGCAATCCCCCAAGGGCGATGAACTCCATGGTATGTTTTCCCCTCCGCCCAGAAGAAGGTTCTCCAAAAATGGATCCATGTGTTCACTGCAAAAGGTCACATAATAATGGGTAATGGGCAGAGTATATACATTTCTATAATCAATGGTAAAACAACTGAATGAAGTGATGTGGAAAAAGTTGCATACAGTAGGTTCACATAATAACATAAATATGAGTAAATCTACATGAACACACCATATGTTTTACATAAGTAACATGGGAAATAGTTCAGCTAATAGGCATAGCAAAGTGCTGGACATAAACATAACAAGATCACGAACGGTACAAGTGCCATGATCGGTCAGATTTGACGGACAGGCCATCGGAGCCGTCATATTCAGAGCCATGATCAGAGTAGTCGCCGGGGATGATGTCATCGGGGTCCAGCTCTGTGGACTCATCGTTCAGCACCACACGCTCGGGGAAATGAGTGGAACCCTCATTTGGGTTGACCACCGGTGTGTGCCCTTTGCCGACTTCAGTTGCCAAGAGGGAGATTTCCTCTAGGCGGATGGCTATGGCTTCCACCTCCAGTAGTGCCCGATTGAACTCCTAGGCTGAGGAGCACTCACAGGCACTGAAGTTTTCGTTGACAACCTTCTTGAGCGCCGCAGTCTCGACATCCAAATGGTCACGCAGCGCGACAATAGCCGCGTCCAATCTAGCTCCCTCCATCTACACCGAACACATAAAGCAGTGACAATTACATACCCTTCACCCCACGAAATTAAAATACCTCATAAGATGCTAGATGAAATGTGTTGTATGTATGCAACAAAAAAATGACATTAAAGCACAGAACTAAGCATGAAGCAAAGAAGTTCTCCAGCACGTCTGTATGCACTCACTTCCAGAAATGTGCATATAATGTACAACGAACTTATGTAATACATTCAATATTCGGCTCCTATGTCGAATGAATTTGTATGCTGAACAAAATGAACTTCAACAAACGAATCTCAGTAATGTATGTGTTCTTCTCCTCGACAGTTTATTAGGATACTAAATTTTCCCCTATTTCCGAGCCATATCAGGATAGTGTGCAAGACATACAAACTCCCCCCAAATCCGTCGATAGCAAATCGGTCGAACTTCACTACAAGCCTGCATTGCTGTAGCCAAATCGGGCATTCACACATCATCTAAACCATTATAGCCAAATGAGGTCCTTCGGGCATCATTTCATTCACAGGTGACCACTTACCTTCACCAGCCGCCGGTGCGTCGTGTCGTGAAGCCTCGCCATGAAGGTGGATTCAGTTCACCGACGCCGCCACCTCCCAGTGGTGCCGCTTCCTTCGCCGGCGGGTGCCGCGCTTTAGCGCCACCCACTTAGCCTCCGCTTCCCAGCACGGGAGGCCGACCTTGCGCCGCCTCAGATCCCACGCGCGAGCCTTTCTCGCCGCCGGTGCGTCGTGTTGAGGCCCCCAGCCACAGACCTGGCAGAACCCCTACAGCCACGCGGCCTCGGCTTCCCACTAGGGCGGCCCGAGCTTCCGGCCACGAAGCGTGCGGCCGACGCCGCCTCCGGGCTGCCCTTGCGCCGTCGAAGACTTGCACCGACGCCGCCTCTGCTCGCACCTTCCAGGCGCAGCTCGCGCCGACTTCTCCTTTGGGGCGACGCCGACTGCCTCCCAGGTCGCCTTCCGCTTTGCGTGCGCTGCCCCACGCGTGGATGCGAGCGGACGAGAACGCCGACCCAATCCCGCTCGGCCGGGATTTCCTAGCCAATCCCACGCGAATCCCGTCGCGGATGGGAAGCCGTTGGAGCGGCCGCGCGAGTCCCATCCCGGGAAAATGGAGGACGCGAAGAGATTTTTGCCCGGGAAGGGAATCCGCTGGGGTGGTCTATATGGCCCTTCCATCGTGCACAATACCCAAGTTCAAACCCCGTCAATGAGGGAAGGACCCAAGTGGGACAAGGAAGCTCCGGTGTTAGATTACGGTCAACTCTATGAGGTCTCATGACTTCAACACCTCAAATGCCGAGATAGTTGGGTATTTTCTGTAAATACCTACCATTGTTGTATATTTTTATAATTTTTTAAAAAAAATTCCCTTGTTTTGCGACTATTTTGACTGATGGTTTCATCTAAAAAGTTGTGTGATTTCATTAGGTGGCTTCTAGAGGGTGAAAAATTATTAAAAATTGAAAAAACTTTAGGATCTTCAAAGGATAGTCTCGAAAACCTAGTGTTTTACGGCCATAGGATTTAATTTGGATTGGATTAAATCTGTGCGACAACTATAATGCAAAACAAATTATAATGTGAAAACATAAACAATTTCATAGTAGAGCGATGGTATCTCGCTGCTAGGGGTGTGTTTGGTTAGTGGCTTAGGTGTTTAACTAGGATAAGATATGATTTTTTAGAATTACTACGAGGATCCGGCAATTCGACACATAACTATAACACACCTCCAAGAATGAGACCCGAGATTTTATTATCCCTATGGAGATTTGAACTTGGGTGGTGGGTTTCACAACCAAACACCTTACCACCTAGCATTAAGGACACTTCTCAACACGAGATGGGATGTAATGGTTCGTGGTTGATGTGTTTGGTTGGTAGGATGAGATGGTTCAGTTCATCATACATGCATTTGGCTAATGAGATGAATGGGATGAGGTGGGAAGGAACGGTTCATTTTATGGGTATTTCATGTTTGTGCTATATGGTGTTGCTTGATCTCTTCTTTCACTCTAAACACATGCAGAGAGATGTCCCCTTTTCTATTAAAAAAAATCCCAAGATAGAGCTGAAGGATTGTTACCGTTGAATATTTTACCATTTCATAGCTTCTAAATATTCCAACTTCCAAGGACCTATTTATGAACATTTTCATGTAGAAAGATTGAAAGCAATGTTGGCTATAACCATGTTGATCAGATTAGAATGAAGGGCCCAAGTGATGAGGACATCCCAACCATGGACACGACCACTGTTCCTCTTCCTCTCCGTCTGCTCCTTCCTCTTCGATGGGTGCTCCTTTCGCTACTTCGTCTTTGTCACATGGAGGCTTTAATCTAGAAGCTCGACCTTTTGAGCCCTCCTTAGTGGATCAATGCCTCAAGCCCATGCTTCACGCAGCTTCGGTGCCTCATGGACAGCCCAATTCCAAGCCCAAGTCGCCGTCAAACCCAGTTCGGCTATCCAGGAGCAATCCAAATTCAAACGGGCGTAACTTGAGCATCCGAAGTCTAATTTCGACGATCCACCACTCCACAGAAAGCTTAGGAGATAAGCTTTTTAATGGGTCTGCTCCCACTACCAAATTCAACATGGAGCAATCGAAATTCGCAAAACAAGTGCATGACTAGAACTTTCTCGGTGTTGCGCCACCGCTATTTTGGTCCCAAGACGCATGTATCTTTAGAGTTTGGTGGTTGCTCCTCTATATATGGCTGTCTCCCCCTTGCTACCTTCTTTAGGTTTTGTTTAGTTTGGTTGTCCCCGTGTGTGACACTCCTCGTCCTAGCTTGTGTCGGCTAGACCATCCGAGACGAGTTACAGAACCTCAACATCTGTTCGTGAATTTGGTAATTGAAGTTTCAGATTGCTTCTTGACTTTGTTCTTGTGAGTTTCTCAATTGCTAAGGTCAATCGTGTTGGACATGGTTGATAGCGACTCGAGTTGGTGTCTTTGCAATTGTTGATTCTCTTTCCCGCTGGTTTGTAGCAGAATTCAAGAAGTCATCTCTCAAATTGACGTATCATTCTCATCAGAAGATTGGACCACCCCATTGATGCATCACCAAAAAATGCCCAGCATTGACCAGGAAGCTTTACTAAACTTGCAAGAAAAAAAATTGATGTAATGTTTCACCCATATTGCATGGTTCAATATGATCATTGTGCCAGGCAAGGCAAAGACCTTGAATTTCATCAGAGACTTGCATTTTCGTAGTCATTTAAAAGGTTCAGTCACCGAAATCCCTTGATGTAGAAAGGCATAGTATTGTCTTCTAAGAAGGAAGGCATAGTATCTCTTTGAAGTGAAGGGTGAACCCCAAACAATCCGATTGCGCCTAAGAGATCATCTTGACTTTATACATCTGCATACTATTAAGTTTGATCCTATTTTTCCGCTGTAAGAGAAATTCTAATAATTTCGAGCCACGAGTCTAACAAAGGAGAAGCTGAGCACGACACGATCATGACTAACAATCATACAATCGCTCAACCCTAAGTCAATTGGTTATCAACTGTGTCAAAACACTATTAACTTGTTCACGAAGAACAAACTAGACTGCTTGACAAGAATCGCAAGAGCAATAATTGGAAGGGCTTAACTTTAATCATTTTTTATTTGCCTAGCAAATTGCTGAGTCTCAAACTACGAAGCCGTTTCTTGAAAATTTGAAAGCAGATTCCTCTCAAAGACTAGCCAAACCAAAGGTAAACTTCCAGCTTCTCAGAGCCTGAATTGAGGCTGGGTTCTTTTCGGCTTATCTTATTCCACTTATTTGTTTTTTCTCGCAACTTCGAGAATTTTTCAAGATAGTCTCGAGAATGGGTTGGTCTTCAATTTTAGGGTTTAGGAAGCTTATAGACACGCCTACGATATAAAAAAACAACTCAAAAAGTAATGAAAAAGCGAGATAAGTCAAATAAGACACGAGATAAGTAGGATAGCTGTTATCCTACTTATCTCGTGTCTTATTTGATTTATCTTGCTTTTTTCATTACTTTTTGAGTCGGTTTTTTTATATCGTAGGCGTGTCTATAAGCTCTCTAAACCCCAAAATTGAAGGCCAAACGATTCTTAAAGCTATCTCGAAAAATTCTCGAAGTTACGAGACAAGACAAATAAATGGGATAAGATAAGTCGAAAAGAACCCAGCCTAAAGCCCAACATTCTCAAATCACTTAAAAAATGAATGTTTATACTGATACTTCAGGTTTGCAGTAGCTACAAATCAAAATCAAAATTCATCCTTCAGAACGAACTCCTAGGCCTTTAACAATAGTTTTAAGAAAATCAAGCTCTTAACAATACCATATGTTATATCTATATAAACACTCGTAGCTGATAAGGACCCAGTTAGAAATGTCCCAGGAAGGCCTACGATGCTCGACGAGGTACTCAAGTAGCAACTCTCTTTGGGGGCATCCGATAATGTAGGAATAGTTAAAATGCTTTCAGAGATGCTCTTCATAGAGCCTGCTATGGCCAGCTCTTATTTTTTCAAAAACATATGCTTTTCTCGTTCAACAATTGTTTTATCATAAATCGACATAGATAAAAGCACAAAAACTTTGGTCCCATGCAGCCTCATTACCGTGAACCTGTCCAATGGGAAAGCACATGATTCAAAAGAACAGTACACCACACCAATGCACAAAACTGAATAGATTCAAAAAACCAGGGCGTGAATTTTCTTGTTTTATTGAACTATTTTCTATGAAATTACTGCAGAATCCCTGTGTTCGAAATGGGGCCAAAAATAAATAGCAAGAAACTTGCAAAACCACTGAGCTTATTTATTCCGCTACTTCCAAGTAAATCCACCAATCACAATAATATTTGAGATATCCCGAGTTCAATTTACAGGCCTACAAATTAAAAAGTGCAAACAAAGAAGACAAAAACATATTATACAAATATTACAAACATACATGAATGTTTTCCTTCTCTTGATGTGCCCTTTCCCATTGGCAATGATGAAGACAACCAGTACCAAAGCGGTGGCACCACTCATGTCTGCTGACAATATTCTACAGGACCAGTTCTATATGGGGGCAAAAGGGTTGATTCACTACTTCATACATCTAACAACTATCTCGATGAAATATACAAAGCGGACACATAGCAATGATGTATCATGAGCATACATATTGAAGCTTGCAGAGTTGAGCTGACCATACCTAGCACAGTATTGGCAAGCATTGTGTTTGTTGGCATTGACTCATTGGAATTATGTGAATCTGATCCAAAATGCCGAGTCTCAAGATCATGGCCGCCTGAATCATGGTTCCCATTGTCTTCAGGATGATCATCAAAACTGTCTCCATCTTTGTGATCCTTTGAGCCCCCAGCACTGCCATTATGTGTAAAACCTTGAACCAGATCTGGCCTGGGTTCTACTCCAACTCGTCTCAAATGTAGCTGCCAGTGTTTTGCATATTGTTATTGCCAAGTCTGCCAGTAATGAAAGGGATACAGAACATATATTACAATACCTGAAGGTACAAATTAACCTCATCTGGACGTGACAGGAAGGGGAAGTCACCACCAGTTTTCAGTACTGCACGCCTTGCGGCTGGGTATCTTTCATTCACTTGGTCCTTCAACTGCTGAGGAACAGCAGAGTAGTCGTTTGTCTGTGCAAAGATGTTCACTGAATATAGTTAGCATAGAGAGATAGGAATGCCAAAAATCATGAATTATAGCAAGAATAACACTTGGCAGTCCTCTTTATCAACTGAGAATTGCAAATGCGTAGATTACTGTAAAATACAGAGTTTAAATACTTATCTCTCCGCATACCTACTTACAGGTTAAGAACTGATCACTGACTCATACATTAATAAGAGATAATAGCTCTAAACTAGGAGACAATCAATAGAATGGAGAACAATAATTAAGAAAAGCTTATATAGATAGCATGGGAGATGTAGTTTAATTTAGGTACTTACATCCATTATAGTGATGAGTAAATCAGGTAGCATTAATGATCCAACTGATGCAACATTAACGTTTAGCATCAACCTTGACGAAAGGTCATCTCTTGACAATGTCTCAACCTGGAATGCAGAAATATATATTGCCAAATGATAAACCAGGCAGAGTAGAAGTGCAACAGCAAATAAAAATTGCCTTGCAATATTGTGATTAGCATCTAGCTAGAAATTTATATCTGTTGTCAGATTAAGTTTGCTTACTCATATTTATAATGCAAATAAAATCATTTTGACATCAGAGATTTCCTTACTGCAAAAAACATCTAACAAAGTGTCAAGTTGATACCAACCTGACCCACAACAAAATCCACAGAGTCTGCGATGAATGGTTCATGGGGACCATCTCGGATTCCTGTCAGGAGGTATCTCTTCAGCAAAAAGGAAGGGGTCCAATTAACACTGCAATATCACAAAAAGTTGTTGGATGGAATTGCTCAATATTATTCTCATATGGTAATGAAGTATAATTTTATAGGAAAAAATTTGAAGATACAAAGTTAGCTAATGTCATGAAATATAACTGAGAAAATTATAGTTGAGCTAACAACTTGAGTTTCTTAGCTGCACAGCTGTATTCTTTCAAATCATTACATATTCATCTTCAACGTGCCACCCATTACTAAGACTACAATTGTGTTTGCAACTGTTGCAAAGAATATCATCAAGCTAGAAATGGCTACACTAATCAATGCATGTGTTTATCAAATAGCCATAAAGGTTAAGGATTTCAAGGTTAGTTTCAACATCAAGTTTTTGCAAAACAAGATTTCATTATATGCAGCTTTGGTTCCTGGTTGCCAATAAGTCTTGTTTGGCTACTATAATCCATATAATGGAAAGGAGTTGTCTCTATACTCAAAACAAGAGTTTCACCAGATACAGGTTTCTTTCGTTTTCTACAAAACACTTGTCTTTGCCAAATAAAACTGAATAAAGTCTTTTGCCAAATAACACTGAATAAAACTTGTTTCTTCAAAACATCCATTAGATATTTATTTTAATAAAATAAATTTTAAAAACCCATGACCCAAACACCTCAAAATAGGATGTAGCTCATTCACCTAATAACATATCTGGTCTTAGTGAAGCTACGTAAGATATATAATTGTTTCATGACACAAAATGTATGGATGTATATTCTCCCTCAAATATACTGTACTAAAATAAATAAACTTGAAACCCTAGAGTTAGTGATTAACATAGCACACTGCCTATGGCCACAGAACGCGACACAGATAGATGAAAGAGTCTAGAGGCATGCACACACAATAACAATGTTTGCACACAAGCATATGACCATTTTATAATACAACCATGTAATCTTAGAAAAAAGAACTCCAGAGACAATTCATACACTGGAGCCCATGGCATGGCAGCAGCAAACTTGTGAGTCTCCATGAAAGTATTTGATAAGACCAAGGACTTTACTCTCCTTGGACGGTGTTGAGCAAATATTTGTGCAAGAAATCCACCAAGAGATGTACCATAAATATGAACCTGCGTAGGCATATGGTTTGGTACCAATTAGTACTGCTCCAAATGAATCCTTCAGGATTCAAGGAAATCAAACAAAAACTTCTGCAGTACATTTCCAAGGAACAAATAATAAAACTAACGCTACTATACTTGTCTCCTGAAAAAACATGAGAATCATACATAACTGGAAATTACAAACTCTACCTAATTTGTTCTTAAAAGAATAAGCAAGAGCATGCATCTTTCAAGAGCAAGTAGCAGCCTGCACTAATTTTGAATTCATATATGTTCATGGGTGGGTCACTATAACATGCTTATAAAGTAAAAAAAAAAGATAACATGCTTATATTTTCCCAATGTTATGATAAAATGTTGAATCAAACTAAACAAAAAAATCAGGATTATAGGCTGCAACATGCACAAGAATGAAGTGAAAAATGCTTGGGACTCCGGGAAAAAATGGGTTGTCAATTTTAAGCAAGTATGGAAAAGAAACATAATACACTGGATAGTTAGCTAATAGCCTAATCAAATAGAAAATACAGAAGGGGCAGTGTTTCCTTACATGATGGATATTCATAGAGTCCAGAAATTTTTCAAATGACTGAATCCATTCATGGTGATTCCAAACTTGGGGGACATCAATAGATATCACTCGATAACCCTAGAAGAAAATTAAGCAATCAATGTTATGTTAGACATACAAATGTAATACCTAAATATACTCTTGGCAAACAAAGATAAACAAGGTTTCTGCAGTGGTTGGAGTAAAATTCTAAGAAGGGAGAGATGTCCAAATTCAAATTTGAGGCATTCATAATGCAACCATGATTTGGATGTCATACAAAACAAACCTCCTAAGGTACTGAAGGAGCACCAAGAATTCAAAGCTTCTTGTCCATAGTCATGTGTTCCAGTACAAACGCACCAAACAGTCTAACTACAGTTTGGGAACCATTATATCATGCTTGTTAACAAAAAAATTTCTAGATCATTTCAGATCTTCATCGATACTAAAATTTTAGTTATTCAAGATATGAAGATGTTTTTCCTCATGGGACAAAATCTTATCTAATATCAAGTTGGAAAACTTGCATAGGCTATCTACTCTGTCTCCTTAATATATATTCTAAATTTGGGGCTGTATGTATTTTCTATAGATAAAATATTTAAATATTATCAGAAATTAATGGCTCCAAATGTTAGAATATTAAGTATAAACACAGAAGTCACAAATGGGTTGCATGTCACACACATTTGAAGGTACATGTGAGATCTCAAGACAGCTAATCAAAATCAGGATAGGTGGGGTGGGAATAAAATAGAAGATATTCATCTAAAGTAAGCACCTTCATAGAGAGGGACATGATCTGTTTATAGTATACATCAGCCGTGCCTGCAATTCCTGGGATGCAGACAAGAGGTGGCACAGCCTTGGGGCCAAAATCATAATACCTCCACAATTTTGATCCAATCTACAAAACCTCCAATGCAAAGAAATATCTTGGAAAATGACCAACGATATGAAATAATAGAGAAAAAAGTCATAGTAATAAATACTGAAAAGAACTTGATTAGGGGATTTTCTCTTTTCAAAAAGGCATGTATAACCCATTAAAATTTTATTGATTTGGTATGTAGAATATAATTTAATGAGTTCCATACCGGATTTGACAAAATTGTAAGCCTACATTTGAATTCATACATATTCAGGGACTAATAAACCAGGCTCAAGGTTGACATGAGAAAAGCCAAAGAAATTAATTTGGCATATTCTGTTCTACTTAAGCAAAGGTAAACAACTAAACACACATTTCAATGAGCATAAAAGCACAAGGAATTGCAAAGCAGATAAAAGAAATCATCACAGACCCTAGGATGATTCCTTTACACAATTCAAATTCATCAGAATAAAATTAACATTGTACGAGCATGAAACCATGATGATGCACTTGGTAAATGCAATTCAAGAAGACATACAAGAAAAATAAATATATGGCATACGGCACACCTAATTGGCTAATTTGGTCAGAAGCTCCATCAAATCAATCCAACTCCTATTTGGCTAACCGCTACTTCACTGGATAACTTGATTGAGCACTAGTTAGTAGACAAGTGGAGTAAACTACACTTTAAGAAATAAAAGCTAAACTTGCTCACTGAACTGAGTTAAAACTGATGCAGCATCATGATAATCAAATTCATCATGTCCAATAATCAAATGCGCATGTCAGCTGGAGGTGGAGCTGAACTCGAATCAAACACACGAATGTGAATCTGTTACCGGTTCGATCTAGCCGGAAAAAGAAAGCAACCTAGCAAACACGAAACTGCATCAGCCGTCGTACCTCCACAGATCTCACGGAGTATATACAAGTAAACTAAATTCCTCTGAAATCCATCTAAAACCCAGACCAGGCCAAGCGCTAATCCGCAAAGCAAACAACACTAACATCAAGCCTGCGGCGAACTAAACCAAACGCCAGCTCGTGATGGCGGCACCGGAGAACCGCACGGAGCGACGCCGGAGGCGCGGAGGTGCTAGGGTGTTCAGCAGGGCTTACGGAGATCTTGTGGAGCGGGACGACGGACTTGAAGTAGACGTAGTCCCCCGGCGCCGCGGTGGCCGCAGCCACGCCGACGCCGCCGCCCTTCATCCGCCAACCCCCTCAAGCGGCCGCCGAAACTGTGGGCGATGCGAGCGGCAGCGGCGAGATCGGACGGGAAATCGGGGGGAGGAGGAGAGAATCCGTCGGCATCAGCTGGTTGAGGGGCTTTATTATCCCTATGACAGTGGGCCCTGTTTGGGCATGGGGCCCACTTGCATGGGCTGAGCAATTCCGAAGGTAGGAATGGACATCCTGGACGTGGGGCAGTGAAACGGAATGATTGCCGAACCCGCGGGATTACTAGTCACCAGCGGACCCACTGACGAGTGGGGCCTACGTATCTGGAGAGGAGGTGGGCCCTCTGTTTCAGCCATTGAACGTGAGCGGTGGGTGCGCTGAGCGGTTTGAGAAAGGGGAGGGACAGCGTGGGGCCCGACCTAGGAAAACTCTCGCGCTTGGCGGCACCCAGAGGCGCTTGGCGCCATGGAGGTCTGGACGTGTCCAAACATTTGTACAGTACAGCTTGTCAGCTTGGTTCTTCCGTCTCACCGTCACAAGCGATCTCAGATCAAGATGCTGCTGCCAGGGGTGGAACCGAGCCGAGCCTGAGCGAGCCAGACCTGTTTAGGCCCGAGCTCGTTTAGCGAGCGAGCTAGCTCGCCTCGGCTCGCTCGGATCACCGAGCTAGAAAGCTTGTTCAGCTCGGGCTCGGTAAAGCTCGCGAGCAGCTCGGCTCGGCTCGCTAGCTCGTTAATCATTCAAATCATTCACACCAACCATTCATATCAATTCATCCATTCATACAAATCATAGCAACCATTCATATCAGTTCATAGCAACCATTCATATCATTCATAGCAAAAAGCAACCATTCATATTAATTCAATAGCAACCATTCATGTCAATTCATCCATTCATAGTTTCATACAAATCATAGCAACCATTCAGCACCCATTCACCATTCAGAGCAAATTAGCAACCATTCATACCAATTCATCCAACAATTGCAGGCAGCATCAAAGCAAAAATATAACAAGTTAGCAACCATTACAAGTAGTAACTATTACAAGTTTGCAGCCTTTACAAGTAGAAACCATTACAAGTAGCAACTATCACAAGCAAAAGTGGATGCCATTAGGAACACAACTCTGGAAGGCAGCAACCATGACTTGAACAAGTGGTGAAGTAGAGAACCATCTCTGCAAGCATAACAACAAATCAGAATGTAAAAAGGAGAACTATGAAAATATACAATTGCCTCTTACCAGTTGCTGCTGACAACACTATCAACCAGATTTATAGTGTCTAGACCATTGTCAAGTTCCTTTTCCTACAAGTATCATGATTCATGAAGAAAGGATAAATATCAGCAGCAGTAAATATTGTCTAACAACATGAAATCTGAAATAAACAACAAGAAAATATAAGGAAACATGACAAGAACATACTAGGTTGTTTGAATATTGAGTGCCTCCTCTTATCCAGCTTGAAGAACACACCAAGGCCTCGACCATGGAAGGGTTTAATGAGCTGCGATAGTCATCTAGAACTCTTCCACCAGTGCTAAATGAAGACTCAGAGGAGACTATACTCACAGGAATAGAGAGAATATCCTTTGCCAAATTGGACAAGATTGGATACTTAGAGGCATTGAACTTCCACCAATCAAGGACTTTAAAAGGCACAACCTGCTGCCTCTCATTTGGATCATCCAAATAGCATGCTAAGTCAGTCCTACATTGTTGTGAACAGCTAGCCTCTAACAAGCTTTCAAACTCTGAAGAGACACTAGCCGCTACCATTGAACTTGAACCGAAGAGATGAGATGAAGGTGTTGCATCTGATGATGTACTAGCAGCCCCCTGCCGATGACCTTTCTCATACACTACATATAAATCATCTAAGGTAGCACGTACTAAGGCCACCTTCGTATCAACACTTTTTGCATCATAGATCTTAGCAAAACAAGATCTTGAATGAACTTCACTTGTATCGTGGGTCAAGGATGGCAAGAATGACTAGAAGATGACTACATTGGCCCCAATACTTATCAAATTTTTGAGTCATTGCTCGCCCCATTTCCTCAATTGTGAAGCTGCTAGAGTTGATCGCCTCATTCAATTTAACCTTCACATCAATAATTAGAGGAAAGAAAAGATTGGCAGTTGGGTATGTTGAACATGAAAATAGTGTTGTTGCATTGTCCAAGACCCCAAGCACCTCTTTCACGCTTTCATATGTGGACCACTCAAAACCTAAGGGCTCCCATTTATAATTTGCATCTAGATCAGCATAGTGGGTAAATGCATCTTTGAACGTGAAGCAACACTTAAGCATTCTATAGGTTGAGCCCCATCTAGTAGGAACATCAAGGCACAAGCCCTTCTTCGTTGACAAAGCTAGAGATCTAACCACTTCGGAGAATTTATATAGACGAGAAGGTGATTTCTTGATATACTTCACAGATTCTCTAACTTTACCAATTAGATCATCCAAAGGCTTCAAACCATCAACTACTAGCAGATTCAAGATATGGGCACAACAACGCACGTGAAAGAACCGTCCTTTCAAATAAAGTGTTCCCCTAGCCATTAGCTTTGACATCAACTGTCTAGCAGCAACATCATTTGTGCTTGCGTTATCAAATGTGATGGTGGCAACTTTGTCCTCTATTTTCCAATGTGCAAGACACTCTGAAATTGCATGGGACACAACAATGCCGGTATGGGGTGGCTCTAGCTCAACAAAATTTATCACACGGCTTTGCATTATCCAAATTGTATATTTTCATAGTTCTCCTTTTTACATTCTGATTTGTTGTTATGCTTGCAGAGATGGTTCTCTACTTCACCACTTGTTCAAGTCATGGTTGCTGCCTTCCAGAGTTGTGTTCCTAATGGCATCCACTTTTGCTTGTGATAGTTGCTACTTGTAATGGTTTCTACTTGTAAAGGCTGCAAACTTGTAATAGTTACTACTTGTAATGGTTGCTAACTTGTTATATTTTTGCTTTGATGCTGCCTGCAATTGTTGGATGAATTGGTATGAATGGTTGCTAATTTGCTCTGAATGGTGAATGGGTGCTGAATGGTTGCTATGATTTGTATGAAACTATGAATGGATGAATTGACATGAATGGTTGCTATTGAATTAATATGAATGGTTGCTTTTTGCTATGAATGATATGAATGGTTGCTATGAACTGATATGAATGGTTGCTATGATTTGTATGAATGGATGAATTGATATGAATGGTTGGTGTGAATGATTTGAATGATTAACGAGCTAGCGAGCCGAGCCGAGCTGCTCGCGAGCTTTACCGAGCCCGAGCTGAACAAGCTTTCTAGCTCGGTGATCCGAGCGAGCCGAGCCGAGCCAGCTCGCTCGCTAAACGAGCTCGAGCCCGAACAGGCCTGGCTCGCTCAGGCTCGGCTCGGTTCCACCCCTAGCTGCGATGCGAATGGGGAATGGGGATGGAAGGAATTCGATGGACACAAGGAACGGCGCCTGGGCTAGTGCCTGGGCTAGTAGGCTACTGGACTGGAGTATGTGGGCTGGGCTACTGCCTACTGGGCGTCTGGGCCATGGCCCATGGCTTCATCTCAAACGAGCCACGAGCGAGCTGTGAGCGAGCTGGCTTCGGCTCGGCTCGTGCTTGTTTTGGAGACGAGCTAGAAAATGTGTTCGGCTCGTGCTCATTTAGAAATGATCCGAGCCTGAGCTTTTTCCGAGCCGAGCCCGAAGCCGCTTTCATGAGCCACGAGTTAAAGTTCGCCCTAGGCTGCTGACTGACTTAGAGAGCATCCACAAGAGATGGCTTATATGCACCGTAGAAGCGTTGACGTGGCGAGAATAGAGTTTCTGGTAGAGTAAAGAAATCTTTTAGAGTATAGTGTAAAGTGTGAAGAAATTTTAGAGGGATGGAGAGAGAAAATAGAGATAGAGTAATTGGTGTGGATGCTCTTATACGCTGCAACTCTTGCAACCTGCACACACTTCGAGAGCACCGTTGCGGTCGATTTGCATTCGAAATCAATTGGTTTTAAATGTCAACCGAAATCGGTCTCTAAACCATTGATTCTTGCCCAAATCAATGGAATTTTGTTAAGAAACCGATGCTTTTTGTGCCCTTATTTAAAAACAATTTTTACCTAATAAGGGAGGGGTCCTAATTTTCGGCAATAGCATGAATTATGAACCATGGACCGAGGAGGGGAGCCCCCGATACCTCAAGGTGGAAGTACATGCAGGGATGCCCGATCTGGCCGAATTCAGATACATATAATGTCGGATTGGACTTTTTGGATAGTTTTGGTTACAGATAAAGATATTTTCTTTCGGCACGAATATGAATACGGTAACACAATATCCATCACATATGGATACAAATATCCAGTGAACGAGGCGTTTGGATATTCGGATTGAAAATGGAATATTTTTAGGATTGTTTGAATTTGAAGTATTTCCTCTTATGTTCATCTTCAAAAGGGCATAACTTTTAGATTTTAACTCCAAATTGAGTGATTCTTGTTTCTAAATATATATATATAATTAAACTATTCTACCCATGTAAGGTTTCACATTTTAAATTTTTTACAATTTTTAATTTTATTTAAATTTGAACTGAACTTAACTATTTCACGTGTTTACACTTTAAGTTAGATCTTGTGACTCAATCATGACTCATATGACCATATTCAATTTGACCCTCATTTATTTGAGCTAGCTATGTCTTTTGGTTGATTTAGTATGCACAATTTAATGGGTTTCTAATATCCAAAAAATATTCATGACCGTATTTGATCCGGTTCGTATTTGCTCCATATTTGTATTCATGTATGTATTTGAGTTATCAGTATTCATAATGGTATCAAGAAATAGTATGAAAACAAATATGGTTTGACCAGTATAAAAATATATTAATTAATAATCAATGTGTTAATTAGATCCGTGCCACTACTAAGTGATTACTTTTGATAAATGTCATTAAAAAGCTAAAACTTGGCAAATGTCATTGCAAAGTTAAAAATTAGAAACATGACATTCTTTGATATTTTTGTGTCTCTAAGTTCCTCAAATTTATGGCTACTAGTGGAGTGCTAGTGCTTTGCTAAAAATTAGAAGAATATTAAATGACGTCTTACCACTTTGTCATTAATGTGTTTAGGCTATGCATTTAGCTATGCTTACATGCTTACTGCGTCGCGCCTACATATCCTTGGCTCTGGCTAGGACCTATTTTCTTTATGATCGCTATTGAAACCTTTCTATAATATAAAATATAGTAAAACATAAAGTAAATTAAATCAGTAAAAGCATTCTCGCTAATCAAAAGCTTCCATAAAAACAAGAGAGCAGTGTAAATAAATGGAAATCATCCTTATGATGTATGGACCATTGGATGAAGAAGCGATAGATGGTGGATATTAAAAGTTGTCCTTACCACTAATGAAAGGCTCTTTTTAATAGTAGAGATTATACCTCCTCATCTCTCCTTCCTCCTCTCCCCCTTTCAATCAGAGGCTCCCTCCCTCCATCCTGACCTCACTGACCACCTAACTCCTTGCTCCTCTCTACAAGGCCACTAGAGCTAGCACCGACAAGCTGCCCCTAGAGGAGGAAAAAGAGGGGGGAGTCCGTCTTGGGAGGAAGCCACAAAACACAGTGGTCCTCGTTTGTTGCATGTGGGTAGGAGGCCACAGTGGAGTTGTAGCCTCGAGCCCGTCGATACCAGGGAGAATGTACTGTAGACAAGAATCCCCCTCACCAAATTAGGGAGCTTCATGGTCCTTGTCGTTGTGGTCCCGTGGGAGAGCAGGCGACGACATAGGAGCTCACTTGTGCTAGATTCGAAAGCTATATTGTCCTCGTCATCGACGCAGATGAGCGATGAGCCCATAACCGTCTAAGAGGCTGTTGGCGCTACAGGAGAAAGTCATGTGGTGGGTAGGGGGAGGCAGTTGGGAGCTTGGTGCTATGGTTGTTGGTAGCTAGCCAAGGTTGAGCGAGGAGGAAAGAGAAAGAAGATTGAGGACGAAGAAGGGGAAGGACATAGAAGAATGGCAAATGTGTCTTTTAACGTTTGCATTGGCATATTTATGAGGGTACTCTCAATGCATTGTTTCTATAAGTTGTTTTTAAATATGCCCGACATATAGAAACGGCTATAGATACAACCCTCCCAGTGCATTGTATCTAGTAATTAATTTGTTTATTTTCTTTTATTTCTATTTACAAGCCCTATAAAAATGACCTAACATCCCCAATGAGGAGTTATTGTCGTTTCATTCCCTTGTTTCTAAAATAGAAACCATCTCTTATTTAAACGACTCTGCTCTCTCTCCTCATTAACTATCATCCACCTCAGCAATCCGTTCTACATTGCAGCTATAGAAACAACTGATATCATTGCATTGGGAGTGCGCTGAGAAACATAACTTTATGATGGCATCCGTCTCCCTTTTTAAATTTTTAATGGCATTTATTGAAAGTCACCACTTTGCGGTAGCAAGGATCTAACTAACCATGTATTAATAAAAAGGGAAAATTGATTGTGGGACATTGTAAACACATGTCCTTTGCTCCAGGAGTCATTGGTAGTAGACCTAGGACCAATATGTCTATGACACTTTGAGTGTCTAGATCAATGGACACAAATATTCAGGAGCTGTTCTTTTCAGCTTATTTTATTTGCTTATTTGACTTATCTTGTAGCTTTGAGAATTTCCCGACATGGCCTCGAGAGCCAGATGCCCTTTATGTTTAGGATTTAGGGAGTTTTTAGACATGCCTATGAGATAAAAAAAAGATTCAAAAATTAATAAAAAAGTGAGATAAGTCAAATAAGTCACGTCTTATCTGATTTATTTGACTTATTTACGTGTCTTATTTGACTTATTTTACTTTTTAATTAATTTTTGAATCCTTTTTTATCTCGTAGGCATGTCTAAAACCTCCCTAAACCCTAAACATAAAAGACATCCGGCTCTCGAGGCCACCTCGAAAAATTCTCTAAGTTACGAGATAAGTCAAATAAATAAATAAGATAAGCTGTAAAGAACAGCCGTGAGTGTCCCGACGTCAATTGCCCCTAATAAAAAAGAGCAATACCTACTGCAATATAAATGGTAAACAACCCTTGAGATCGAATCCTATGTACGGAATGGGCCAACTTGGTCTTATGGGCATGTTTGGATCGTAGCCGCCCCACGCCGTGCCGATGCTCTCGCGCCCTCGCCAAGACAGTGGCGGCGGTGCCAGATTTCGCCGCGCCGTCGCCGCTCGCAGCAGCGAAAAAGAGAGGTCGCCCTCGCTGGTGTCGGCGAGTGGGCGGCTGCGATCAAACAACGACCCACGGCGAGGGCGCCGCATCGGCACGCGACAACCGGCGGCTACAATCCAAACACACCCTATAAGTTCATCCAGAAGTTGCACGATGGAAATAGGTTTAAAAAAAATAGAAGCCTACCTGTTCGTTTGGGCTGGACTGATTTGCTTAAGTGTTAGACTTTTTTAGCTTTCTGAAGTGGGTTAAGAGTTTTGAGAAGCGGTTTCGAGATTTTAAAAAACTCTAAAACAAATTATTTAATTTTTCAAAATGGAGAAAAGCCCTAAGCCCTGAAGAACATGGCTGCGCAAGCAAGTTACTGGAACTATGACCTGTAAGGCTGTAAGTTGCCACCATTTTCTGCTCAAAATTTTTTTCCTTAGATTGGATCACCTTCCGCGAAGTATGGATCAGCCTAATTGAGCGATCATTAGAATATATAGGTACTCTCCTCGTCCTCAATTCAGGTACTCACTCGATTCAAATATATTAGTCACATTTTATTGGTGCTGGTGTTCATCAATACTCCTCCGTCCAAATTTATAAGGCCTATTTTTATTTTGCATATAGACCAAGAAAGCATTAAAAATGACTATACTACCCCTAGTTATTATCTCTAAGTACTCTATTCAATACATGCATATAGAAAAAATACAGGTTAAAACAAGATATTTATTAGGGGTATTGAGGAAAGAACACATTTATTTTACATTAAATATGAAATAACCCTTATATTAATGGACAAGTTTATTTAAAAAATATACCTTATATTCTTAAACGGATGGAGTATATAAAGCACACTTGCTTTTTCTATGCAAATTTTATCTGTATTACCCTAATAACCCTGTTTGACATTAACTCTTCCATGGCATTGATAACTCTTCCTTTGGTGGCAGCAGCTGATAATACTCTTGCATGGGCGATGCTTAGGGCATTCCCACTCCACTGTTTTTAATAATGTTTCTAAAGGTGCCACCTCATCTAGAAACCACAAAAGAAACAATACCTCATTGCATAACTTAGGGTGTGTTTGGTTGCCTAACTTCAGCATGGCCAGGCCCACGCGAGCTAGGCACCGCGTGTTTGGTTACCTGTGCACTGGTCAAAGCCAGGCCAGGGTGATGCAAAATCACTATTCAGGCCTGACTCACGGGAAACGCTTGCCGCGGCCGTTTCTCCCGAGCCAGGCCCGAACAATGACACGCGAGCGGCAACTGCGATAGGCGGGCGGCAGCGTGCGGGTGAGCTAAGCATCGACGACCTTGGGGAGGTCGGATTCGACGGTGGCTAAGGATGGCAATGGGGAAATTCCCGGCGGAGAGTACCTCCCCGTCCCCATCCCCGCGAGACATAAAATTCCCCGTTCCCCGTCCCCGGTCACGGGGACTATTTTTCCTCGTCCCCGTCCCCATCCCCGTTAGGGTACACGGGGACCCTACGGGGAAAAATCCCTATTTTGTACCTGATTATATATTGTACTATTCTAAGTTGTTGTCAGCTAATGAATGGATTAAAAATTTTATCTTTCAAATTCCAAGCTGAAAGCACATGAACATTCTTAGATACAACATAGGAAATAGTTCAACACAGCAACAATAAATATATAAAAATAGTTCCAACACATTATCTTTGGGCATTAGAAATTTGGTTGACAAAGATACATTTCGAGTCCCCGTCCGGGTCCCCGCGGGGAGAAATCTACCCCGTCCCCGTCCCCGCTATCCCCGACGGGAATGGATTTTAACCATATCCATCCCCACGGGGAACAAAACCTCCCCATCCCCGTCCCCTAATAGGGGAATTCCCCGCCGGGGAATGGGGAACGGGGCCCTATTGCCATCCCTAGCGGTGGCGGAGGTGGGGGAGCCCAGATCTGGCAGCGGAGGAGGTCAGGGAGCCTGGATCTAGTGGCGGCGGAGGTCAGGAAGCCTAAATTCAGCGGCGGTGAAGCTCGGGGCCGCCGGATACGACCAGGGGAGGGCGCGACGGAGACAGATCCGGCCGGGGGAGGGCACGGCGTCTTCGGCTCCGGCCGAGGGAGGACGCGGTGGCATAGGAGGAGGACGCCGGAGCTCAAAAGAGGGTGCGACTGTGCGGGAGGAGGTCGCCGGAGATCAGGACGGTGGGCTCGGGGCGGTGCTCGTGGCGGCAACCAAACATCGGCTCCACCTACCCTAGTTGAGATTGTGCTGGGCAACCAAATAGGGCACCCTGCACGACCCAGCTCCGCTAGCTAGGCCAGGCTGGGCACGGCTGGCAACCTAAGAGGCCCTTACCCTCTCTACTCTCCTTAATGTATCTTAAGTGGTTTCATCGTTAAATAACTTACCCTCTCTGCTCTCCTTTTCTCTCTCCGGTTTCCATCTCCTATTATCTCTCTCTCGGTTGGAGACTTGGATCTGGAAAAAATTATTGAGCAATTGGTAGCCTCTGCAGCGAGGTTGTGGGGGGCATGACAGCAGCGAGTTCGCAGGCGGTCCGACGGGTGGAGCGGCAACTCGCCGGCGACCCGACGACGGGCGCGGAGAGCTCGTTGGCGCATGAACGGCGACAAGCTCATAGGACCAGTGGGGCAAGTGACACGGGAAGCTTGAGGGCGAGGAGGCACGGCGCAGGGAGCTCATGGGGGCCAGCGCGAGGAGCTCGTGGCAACCGACGGTGACCGAAGCGGCGAGCTAAGAGCGTGGCGGTGGTCGGCGTGGGGAGCTAATGGGGGGCAACGTGGGGAGCTCGCTGGGGAGATAGCAGGCCAAGCGACCAAGCTCGAAGCTTACCAGTGACGCCGGCGGCGCGATGCGACGAGCACATCGGCGGCCCTTGTGGCGGGGGGAGACGAGCTAGCGGGGTGGTGATCTCCCTGACGGCAGGCACGCGAGCGGCGCAGGACGGCGAGTTTGCGGGCGGCACGGGGCAGCGAGCTTTGGGAGGACAGCACTGTTGGAGATAATCCAGGCACATCAACTGAAGGACCGAGTCTCGCGGAAGGAATAAACTGCCGCGCAGGAGCCGGCAAGTGTGCGTGCGTTGAGTTAGCTCTGTGCGGTTAGTACAGAGCAAGTTGTTGCTATTTTGGTGGATCGTGGAATGACCAGATCCAGGGCGTATTTGTTTCTAATATAAGTAGATGTGTAACTGCTTATTTTGTGCGTGTAATTGTTACATTGAGTGAATGAAAACCGGTGAAAAATTGCCCCAAAGAGCTCTCTGTTTTTGCTCTATTCTTGACTACAGTCTTGGGATCTTGAATAGTGCCATCGGGGCTTTGCCGCAGATGATCGAGCTCACATCTGGTATCAAAGCCGGTGTGGTGGATGCCCAAGTTCATCGAGCACGAACCTATGGCTCGATGGCGCAAAGGCGCCTTGAAGGTGGTGGCGGCGGGGTGCCATTCCAATATCCACACTCACCGCATGGCGAACTATACCACTGGGCAATCAAGGTGGAGGCGTTGCTTGACGCCTGGGGCCTCTGGGAGGTTGTGGCGCCGCGGAGAACGCGGAGATCGACGCAAGAAAGGACAAGACAGCTCGGGCGCAGCTCCTTCAAACACTCCGGAGGACATTCTCCTGCGGTGGCATCGAAGAAGACATCAAGGAGGCGTGGGACGACCTCAAGACGAGGTTTGTCGGGCGGATCGTGTCAAGGCGGCGCGCTCTCCACACTCAAAGGGGAGTTTGATGCGATGCAAATGAAGGACGCAGAAACAGATGGATGATTACGCCGGGAGGTGAAGGGATGTCGACACGGTACACTAACACGGGCGCAACATGGATGATCGTACCGGTGAAAAAGATTCTCAATACCGTGCGGATCGCTTTTACCCGGTTGTTGCAGGAATTGAACAATTCTGCGACATGGAGACCATGGCGTTTGAGGAGGCCGTCGGGCGTTTGAAGGCGTTCGATGAGCGTCTCTGACGACGACGATCGCCGGGCGACCATGGAGACGGCCAGCTCCTCGCTCACTCGGGAGGAGTGGCGGTAGCGCGCAGAAGTCCACCGCGAGGATTCCTCATCGAGCAATAAAGGGAAGAACGGCGAGGCGATTCTTCTTGACCACCATGGCGGGGTGGTCGCGACGCGCAGAAACCATGGCGAGAGGAGGGCGTGGTGACTCACCGAAGAAGGAAAGCAACGGTGGCACCATGGCAACAAACGCGACAAAAGCCACATCAAGTGCTTTAGTTGCAACAAGATGGGGCACTATGCTTGAGTGCGGAATAAGTCACATAGCGAAGAAGCCAACTTGACACAAATGGAGGAGGAACCGGCTGCTCTTTGTTGTCGACAATTGCGGAGACACAAGCCGGTATTCTTGAATGAAGAGAAGGTGGAGTCAAGGCTGCGAACAACGTTCGAAGATAACGTCACCTCAACGTTTGGTACCGACAATGGAGCAAGCAATCACATGTCGGAGAAGCGGAAGAAGTTCCATGATCTGGATGAATCTGTCGAGGACATGTTCGGTTCGGCGACGGCTCCACGTGCGAGATCAAAGGAAAGGGCTCGGTCTTTGTTCGGTTCAAGGAGATGAACAACGGCTTTTAACCGAGGTATACTATATTCGACCCTTTGCAATAATATTATAAGTTGCGGCAATTGGTAGAAGGGGAGTAGGATCGTTATCTTTGGGAGAGTATCTCTGGGTGTATGATTCGATGGGAAGCTGATCATCAAGATCAAGAGCTCTCCAAACCGGTTGTACAAGGCCCTAATTGAGACCATCGAACCGGTATGTGCGCTTGCAAACATCTCGATCCACTGGTTGTGGCACGCGAGGCTCGGACATGTAATTTCAAGTCTTTGAAGCTGGCGACAGACAGAGAAATGGCGGTGGGAGTGCCGCCTATCAACCACCCAAACCGGTTGTGTCAAGGGTGCTTGATTGCCAAACAAGCAAGACAACCATTTCCTCTTGCCGCAAGCTCTGAGTGAGAAGCCATTAGAGCTGCTTGCACACAGATCTTTGTGGACCTATCACGCCAACCACAATTGCAGGTAATGACTACTTTATGTTGCTTGTAGATGATTACTCTAGATGGATGTGGGTCTCGTGATTAAAACAAAAGACCGTGCTTGTGCAATCTTGAGAAAGTTTAAGCGAAAGTTGAGAATACAAGTGGGTTCAAGGTAAAAACTCGAGGACAGAGGCCAGGGTGGGGAATTCCTATCCTTGAATTCACCACTCTCTGTGAGGAAGCTGGGATTGATAGACACCTCACTGCACCTTACTCCCCGGAGCAGAATGGTGTGGTGGAGAGGAGAAATCGAACAGTGATGGCAATGGCTCGTTCACTTCTCAAGAGCATGAATGTTCCCGGGAAACTTTGGGGTGAGGCAGTAAGGCATGCGGTATACTTGCTGAACCGTTTGCCAACGAAGGCTCTAGGAGAGCGCACACCATTCCAAGTTTGGACTGGAAGGAAGCCTCATCTTGGTCATCTTAGGGTGTTTGGTTGCACCGGTCATGCCAAGGTGACAAAGCCACACCTGAAAAAGCTAGAAGATCGAAGCCAAGCCTTGGTGTATCTGGGTGTTGAAGAAGGTTGCAAGGCACACAGACTCTTTGATCCACAAAGTGGTAAACTGCATGTTAGCCGGGACGTGAGGTTTGAAGAGGACTTGAAATGGAGTTGGGAAGGAAGTTCAACTGTCCATGGTAGTCCAGATTTCCTGATGGACAGCACTATTTCGCCAATAGGATGTCTCGGTGAACGAGAACCACAGGAGGGAAGACAAGCACCGTTCGGTGAAAGTCTTGCTCGAGAATCACAAAACAGTGAACCGGACCAATACCATGGCACATGGTACTCCAGCCCTCGGTCCGGTCACGAGCTCGTCTTGTGAGCGATGTACGAGCATCAGCGATGCACAAGCAGAGTTTACCCGAATCAAGAGCAGATTCAGAGCCGACCACTCCTTTCCGGATGGGCTCGGGTCGCGTCGACTTCGGCGGTGAGAGCAGCGGCGCAAGACTGTCCGACCGAGGCACATGGATAGTATTATGCGAGAATACTAGCGGTGGAGCTAGTTGAGGAAGAACTTGAAGATTTGTTCTTGATCGAGATGGAGGAGCCATCAACCTATCAAGAAGCGGCGGAGACGGATCGGTGGCAAGAGGCAATGGAGAGGAGATCAACTCAATTGAGAAGAATTCCACTTGGGTACTCAGCGATTTACTGCGGGGCATAGGCCAATAGGGTTAAAGTGGGTGTTTAAGCTCAAGAAGAACTCTGAAGGTGATGTAATCAAACACAAAGGCGAGGCTAGTCGCCAAAGGATATGTTCAGAGACAAGGAGTTGATTTCGAGGAGGTCTTTGCACGGTTGCCGATTGGATCTGATCGTCTCATTTTAGCCATTCCGCAGCGAAGTGGGAAATTCACCATCTAGATGTCAAATCGGCATTCTTGAATGGTGAGCTTGAAGAGGAGGTTTATGTGACCCACCGGAAGGATTTGAAGTAAAGGGAAGAGAGCATTGTGTGTACCGTTTGAACAAGGCAATTGTATGGGCTTCGACAAAGCGCCCGCAGGCGTGGAGCGTTAAGTGGATAGGAGCCTAAGACACTGGGTTTCAGCAGTGTACTGAGGAACAAGCTGTGTACACAAGAGGAGAGGGTCATCAGGGTGATAGTTGGGGTTTATGTCGATGACCTAGTGGTGACAGGGAAAATCTGAAGAGATTGCTTTGTTTAAGGAGCAAATGAAAAATGAGTTTGAGATGAGTGACTTAGGTCTACTCACCTATTACCTTGGTATTGAGGTTGCTCGGGGAAGAAAATCGTGTCACTGCTGAAGCGCATAAACATATGCAAAGAAGGTATTGGCCAAGTTTGGAATGGAAAAGCGCAATGCTACAAAGTTCCTATTGAACACAAGTCACAGTTGAATAAGGACCGGAGGGTGAACAGGTTGATGCTACTGAGAATACCGCCAAATCATCGGTACTTAAGATACTGCTGCATACAAGACGACCTTGCTTTTGCAAAGTTGGGGTAGCAAGTCGGTTCATGGAGCGTCCAATGATGATGCACTTCAAGGTGGTGAAGCAAATTATGAGGTACTTAGCAGGTACTTTACACTGCGGGTTAGTGTATCTGCAAGGTCCGAAAGATGAAACTATCACTTGATTCTGATGTGATAATCTAGCGAGGACCTTGATGATAGGAAGAGCACCGGCGGATGGCCTTCTATCTCAGCGATAATCTGGTGACTTGGGCGTCTCGAAGCAAAAGATTGTTGCACTTTCATCATGCGAGGTGAATTCATGGCGACTCTACGGCGGCATGCCGTGCTCGTGGTGAGAAGCTTTGTTGGGGAGATAACGAGGACAAGACTTGAAGCGGTCAAGTTACTTGTTGATAACAAGTCACTATCGCATTGATGAAGAACCCGGTGTTCCATGGGAGAAGCAAGCACATAGACACCAAGTTTCATTTTATTCGAGAATGTGTTGAAGGTCGTCGATTATAGTCGATTTTGTGCGGATTGAAGAACAACGTCGATGCATCTGACGAAGAGCTGCGGCGGTGAAACCGCAACCATGCGCTATCTCATGGGGATCGAGACCTAGAACCAAGCTGGATTAGGGGAAGTCTGTTGGAGATAATCCGGGCACATCAAGCGAAGGACCGAGTCTCGCGGAAGGAATAAAGCGCAGCGAGAGGCGGCAAGTGTCGTCGCGTTGAGTTAGCTCTGTGCGGTTAATCTGAGCAAGTTATTGTTATTTTGGTGGATCGTGGAATGACCGGATCCGTAGGCGTATTGTTTCTAATATAAGTAGATGTGTAGCGCTTATTTTGTGCGTGTAATTGTTACATTCAGAGTGAATGAAAACCAGTGAAAAATTGCCCCAAAGAGCCTCTCTGTTTTTGCTCTGTTCTTGACTACAGGTGCCGGATACTGAATAGTGCCATCAGGGGCTTTGCCACAGCGATCCAGAGCTCACAAGCACGATGAGCTCTCCACGGACAAGCTCGTAGCGCGTCGGCGACGCGGTGCAACGAACTCGTGGATAGCATGAGCGAGGCGAGCTCGAGCTCGTAGGCGGCACAGGACGGCAGGCTTCGGGCGGCCGGCACGGCGAGCTCCCGACGAGCAGTGAGCATGAGGAACGGGCCACAAGGTAGAAAATAACACTACTAGAAAACTGGCCTTTGATACTGGCCCATCGAGACGGTTAGATTGGAACCAGATCGATAGTGGCATCGAGACGGTTTATTAGGCACAGGGCGTAGTGGGCTTCGATGCGGTTGGAGCCCGAACAGATCTTGATGCCCTCGCATTAGTACCAGTTTATAATACGAGCTGGTTACGAAGGCACGGGAAAAATTAGTACCGGTTCGTGTTACGAATCGGTACTGATGCCTCTGTTCGCATGGAAAATTTAAAGAAAAGAGATTTTTGCAGGCGTGCCAATGTATATAAATACATAAAAGAAAAGAAAGGACGAAAAAGCTTATATTCTATTATCACAATAAAATACAGGTTCCCGTGAAAGGATTGCACACTATAGACTTTTGTCATTGACGATATGGAGATTCTGGATCCTGGGGCCTCGGAAGGATTCCCAGTTAATTACATCCACGAGTTGAACACGCGGAAAACCTTCGATTAAACTGCTTTGTCATCTTCTTCTCTTCTTCGCTTCGTGGATCACCGTGCTTGTTGGTGTAGATCGGTGTGGTGACGGCAGAACACATGGGATTTGTGTTGAGTATGATGCACGACTCTGCACTTGGCGTTGATTTGAAGTTGATGACTAGTTGGTGTCATCAGAGATATTGTCGCATGACTGGTCTTGGATGAGGACGTTGATAGCTTTCTGATCATCGAAATTGAGGTTGATTTGTTGAGATAGCACGTCTTGAAGTGACCGTCCGGGAAACTTGCTGAATGTTGATTGTTGATGTTGATCGACTGTCCGGGAAGTTTGCCGAACATTGGATTTCGGACGTTAATGTAGTTTGATCATCGAAGTTGATGTTGATCGTTGATATTTTATGTAGATCTGATATTGTGCGTCTTGAGAGCATTGTCCGGGAAACTCGCCGAACCTTGTGTTAGTGGATGTATTGTGAGTGAGTTTTGAAATTTCTCTGAACGGGATAATCGGCACTTGGAGCATCTTGGATTTATCCGAGCAAAATAACCATTGTATGGGATCCTGAGCGGTCTCTTGATGGAAAAGTTGTGTTGAATGTGTTGTTGATCTCTCCGAGCAGAATAATCGTTGCTCTTCCAACGGTTCGTGGGCTCCACCGGTGATCACTTTATTGTCTGTTTAATTTAAAGAGTCACTTGCTGATGTATCATGCACATGAACATATATGGTACGTAGTACATGTTTGTACTGTCTTGCATTCACATACATGATGGTAAACCAAACACGTGGTACTCATGTAGCTCGTATACGTGCATGACCCATGCACTAGCTTAACCTAGTCTTTTGTTTCAGCTTTTCCAATCGCTTCTTACACGTATACGTATGACTCCTCTGCAGCATCCATGAACAGTGGTCTCAATGACGTTCCATCCGGCCATTAGCCACGCTAATTACCTTGGTTTCAGCTTCGGGATAGCAGCTTAATCCTCCAATTTCAGCGGTGACTTTCGGGCTTGATGTTGAGCTCCTCAGCGCCTCACAAGGCATGGCCGGCATACACGACAGAGACGGCGGCGTTGAGTGCTGCGTGGCCGCGGTGTCGGCCTGGGGCCAAGGTGCACCGGAACGCGTACCGGGGTGCGCGACGCGGTGCGAGCCGGGGCCGAGGCGCACCGGAGCGGAGGCAGCGAGGCGCGAGCCGAGCGGCGTCGGCATAGGGCAAGGCGCTGACCGGGGCGGCGTGGGACGCGCGGGCCAAGGCCGAGGCGAGGCGTGCACCGGGGCGACGCCGGCACGGGGCAAGGTGCTGACCCGTGCGCTAGGGCGGTGTCGGCCTGCGGCCGAGATGCGCCGGAGCCGCACCGGGGTGCGCGACGCGGTGCGAGCCGGGGCCAAGGGGCGGTGCGAGCCGAGGCTAAGGCGCTGACCGGGGTGGCGTGGGACGTGCGGTGGGCGCGGGCCAAGGCCGAGGTGAGGCGTGCACCCGGGCGACGCCGGCACGGGGCAAGGTGCTGACCCGTGCGCTGGGGCGGTGTTGGCCTGGGGCCGAGATGCCCCGGAGCGCGCACCGGGGTGCACGACGCGGTGCGAGCCGGGGCCGAAGCGTGGTGCGAGCCGGGGCTGAGGCGCTGACCGGGGCGGCGCGGGACGCGCGGCGAGCACGGGCCAAAGCCGAGGCCGCAAGGCGCGGTGGGGTGACGCCGGCACGGGGCAAGGCTGAGGTGGCATGGGCCACAGCGTCAGCGGGCGCGTGGCCGAGGCGACGTCGGTGTGTGCCGGGGCGGCACGACAGCCTGGTGGCACGGGACGCGCGGCGAGGCGGCGTGGCCACGGTCGAGAAAGAAACATGCGGCCGTAGTGGCAGAGCGTCGGGCGGCGCGCTGACTGGAGCATGGCGCGGCCTGTCGGCGGACCGGTGAAGAGGCGGTCAGACGAGGCGGCACAGACCGGCGACGTGGGGACCGGGACGCGGCACACGGTGTGCAACCCGGGCGGCGGCACGGCGAGGAGACGTCGGCGCGCTAGAGGGAGGAAGGCGGTGGAGGCACGGTGGCCCAAAGGGAGCGGCGCGGCGGCCTGATTAAGGCGGCGACACGGCGACCTAGGGGGCAGCAGCGTGGAGGCCAGGGGCGGCACGTTGAGGAGGCGTCGACGCGCTAGACGGCTGTGTCAGGGGCAGTTCGCGAAGCGGCGGTGCGGCGGCCTCCCGGCGACGGTGCAGCGGCTTGGCGGCCGGGGGCGCGCGGTGGTTCCGGGGCAGCGCGCGGCGGCGGCGGCGTAAAGGAGGAGTGTGCGGTGGCGGGCAGTGCGCAGCGGCGGCAGCGTAAAGGAGGAGCGGACAGGAAACAGAGAAGGCAGCAACAGGTGTGCGCGCGGCGGGGCCGGCGGGCGGCGCACATAATGACGGTGAAGAAAAAGATGCGGAGCAGATCAGAGGAAGAAAGACAGAGCCTTGAAGCCAAAAAAAAGAAAACGAAGAGCAGAGGGGGATGACCATCGGGCGCAGTAGTCATAGATAGGACTTGGTAGAGAGAGAGAGACATGTTAGAGGAGGTCATGGGGACCAGAGACACCCCAACCGAGGCGCATGCATGCACCTTTTCCTTTTCTTCCTCTTCGCAGCCTCCGTCCCAATCAGATTTCTTTCCTTGTGAACTTCGTCTCCGTCTGTGCGTCTCTTTTTGCTTGGACTCCGTGAAAACTCCGTGTTGGTATCTGCTTCCCGCGTATGGACTCCGTATGAACTTCGTCTGGGCTTCCCTCGTGTAGCGTGACGAAGCTCCTCCACCTTTTCCACCTGGTGAATCCGTTCGCGAGGGGAAGCCTTTGGCTGCTTTTATAGGGTGCCTAGGAGTAGTTGGAGAGGGCTACGAGATTAGGGGAGATCGAGACGAGGTTCCCCGGGAATCAGAGATAGGATGGGATTAGAGATAGGAATTAACAACAGATTTTCCTCTTTATCATTTTTTGATAAAGATAGTGGGATTAGAGATAGTGGGTGGGTTGGTTAGTAGGGTGAGGCTGGAGTCACGAGGTTGTGGGTTTGAGTCCCACTTTTCCCATATATCTTCGACATTTTTAAACATTTCTAAATCTTATCAAGTCTGGGTGAAAAACGATCTTGATGCCCTTGAGTATCGATCCGGATGGCTGCATCTGGGTTCAAAAATTGTACTAATGCCAGTTTCCAACCGGTTCTAAAGTTGAGTTCTCTAGTAGTGCAACCTCCCTTTCCCAATGCTATGTTTCCTGCGTTTGTACGCTTGCAGAGTTAACGAGGAGACGGTTTTTAGATTTATCTATTGCCACCTAAGAGTATATATAATGGTCCATGTCAGCTATCTCTAAGCTCTGCTATATAGGACAAAAATGATGTGGATGAGAGAGGGTGCATGGAGAGTTCAACTGTCTTTTAGAGCATGTACAATGGTGCATGTCAGTTGTCTCTAAGTCTTGTCATGTAAGACAAAAAATGATGTGGATAAGAGAGGGTGCAAAGAGAGTTGAGCCGTTTCTTAATCTAAAGTTGACTCTAGCACGAGAACCAAGATAGGTTGTATGTGGGAAGAAGCTGTCTATACCGTTGTATGAGTTGTCTATAACGTTATCTATAAATGACATGTTAACCTATTATAGATAACAACTGTCTATACTATTATACATGTCCTAATCCATTCATCCTACATGAGACATGCATAAACGATTAAAAAACCTGCATCGGGAGTGCTCTTAGTATTCCATTCATGCTGATGCGCGGTGCTCTCATCAAAGTAGCCCATCTCAATGCATATATTAGTATCATGCCAGTAGGATCAGTGGCTAAGAACCAAAGAAATGACCAAGCAAAACAAGAGCTCGACTGTTGGAGTGATAGAATTAAGACTCCATGGATTCCACTAGCACGCTTCCTTGTTCAAATACATTGAACAACTCTTAACATAACACCTATATCTGTAGATATCGATTTCATCACTCCGTGTTTCGTTGTCCTCTCTAAAAGCATGGAGTAGATGACCCTACGTGCATCATCAAAGAGGAAGTTTCTTGTTCGGACATTTGACACATGTGTGCTACCATTTGTATCTTCATTTACTTAAAACAAGATAACAAAATTAAGATAGCATATGAACCATGGTTCAATGTAAAACAAAAATAAATATGAACCATGGTTCAATGCAAAAAAGAAGCTAAAATAGCTGCTTCATGTGAAAAAAAAAAAGAAGAATGGGAAACGGGTGGAGGTGGTTGTTTGCTGAGCATCCACCTGAGTGGAGCTAGGAAGGGGAGAGAGGGAGAGAAAGGGAGAACATATTTTTCATTAACTGAGTTTTAGGGTGTTTCATGAAAATGAGGTATCGATGCAAAACAATGTTACCTATTACTATGATAATGAGGTCGAGCTGATGCACTTAGCTCGATCTCATTTGTCTGGATTTGATTTAATTGCCTTAATCTAACAATTAATTAATATATCTTTTTTTTTTCACAAAATGTCTTCTTTTGGCCAATAAACGTTGGCCTTTAATTGTCCTGATTTGGACCTGAAAAACGTTAGCCAAATCCTTCGTGTTGACTGCCACGTCAAAAAAAAAAAAAGCCCTGCCAGAATTATTGTTTGGCCTATCAAAGAACTATTCTTGTCCGACCAATTAAGGAACTGTAACAGCCCAATTCAAGCAAAATTTTAAAACTTTAAAAACCTTGAGTGCAAGAAAAATATTTTCTTGTCAAAAATGCAAAACTCAAAATTTTGTCCTGCATTTTTGCTATTTTTAGAAATATTGGAGCCTATTTAACTGGCTTGTAAGTTCATCTATTTTGGATTTTAAATAGTAACAAACCAAATAACCAACTTTGCCTACAAGACTAAACAGCCTAGGTGAAATTATGGTTCTACCCGTTTGCACCTGGAATTTTTAGATCAATTTATGGATTAGGGTTTAAGAAATTCACCAAACCACGCCATCCCAAATAAACCCACAAAAACATATGAACTTGTATATACCTACATATATATAGGTGTATAAATATATATCTATGGATATACTATATATGGATATACATGAACACCCATACAACTATATATATATACACATTCACATGCATATGTACATATACAAGTATACTTTGAAATTCCCTCAAAATTTCGCCTAAAATCCTTGAACCCGTTTTTGAAATTTAATCTTGAAAATGATAATTTGAGCAGTGGGTCCCACTTTCCTCTCACCCTCTGTTCTCCCTCTCTCTTCCTGCTCACACACACTCTCTCTCCGGACAGTTCTTCCTCTCTCTCCCGACCGTGCTTCTCTCTCCTCTCCGGCAGAGGCACCACGCTCAGACCACCTCTTTGCTACCTCCATAGCGGCGTGTCGCTGCGCCGTGGCGATCCTCGGCGTGGGCAATGCGTGGCGCCGCCCGCGAGCTTGCAGGCGAACCTCGCCACCTCGCCGCCCCGGGACCTGCGTCGCGCCGCGCCGCGCCACATCTTACCACCGGCGCCACCCTTTAAACCACTTGCTCATCCACACGTCCGTGCACTCCTGCTCACCCCACTCCCTTTCATCCACTTGCCTTCTCCCGGGCTTACCCGGAAACCGCAGCCCGTGTCACCACTGCTTGATTCGACCCCTTTTCCCCCAAATCCACCAGCTTCGGCGTCCCGATTCGCTGCCAATAGCCTGAGCCGAGACTCGATTCTTGGCGCCAAGCTTCCCCAACCCCCTCTCTACAACGTCATCAAAGGAATCGAGCCGAAGTCGCCGGGATTCGTCGGTATTAAGAGTTTTCCCGCTGTCGGCCGAAAGCTCCCCAAAACTTCCCCCTTTTCGATTTCTCCTATCCCGGTAAGCGAGACTCCAATTCATTGCTACTCGAGCATCCACGGGCCCTCACTAACCTTATCCCACCCTCAATTGGGCATGAAATCATGGGAGCACCCCGCCTCGGCGACCTTCCCTTGTTGTCACCTTCTCGTCGCGCTTTGCCTCCGACCGTCCCGGCCTCCCACCACCCAGTACATCCCCATAGCCCTAAAGCTCTCACACCCATGCTCTGGCCGTAGGTGCCACTTCCCCGCCGCTTTTGCCATCGCCGGCCGCCGCAAAACCTTGCCGCGTCGCAGCCTCGGGCCGCCGTCGGACCCGCCAAGACCACCCCCGGGTGCACCTGTCAACGGGGGACCCATTTTTTAGGTGGGCCCCCACGCCACCAAGCCACCCCTGGGCGTGAGCTTGGCCCTATTTGCCGTGGCCGGCTCGTGGAGGAAAGAGTCCCCATCGAGGCCGCTTGTGTGAGACGCCAGTGGGCCCTTGGCCCCACTTGTCATTTTTTCGAAGGCGTAAATCCATGGATTACGCTTTCGGTTAGAACCACACGCAACTACAAAAGGCGCCTTCGGCCTGGCTCCCATGTGGGCTGCATGCTGGGCCGGCCCATCACTCTGCACATGAGAATTTCAGCCCCTTTTCATTTAGATACATAATGGAAACAGCGAGATGTGGTATTGCCACCTACGAGGTGGTTCAGGCACAATCGTGGCCATCGCGGAGCGCAGATATAAGGACTCGATAGTAAAGCTACGAAGTAGCCACCGCCGAGGACATCTTGGTCAGGCGCGATTCGAAGTGTGATCTAGACCGACAACTTGGCGCAGCCGACAACTGGCGATGAAGGTCATGATGGGAACCGTCAATTCCCAGACAAGATGACGGTGTGGTTGGTGGGTTTGGTTGGGAGAGAGTTGAGCGGGGTGAATTGTGTTGTGTAGCAGAGTGTCTGGTGAATGAGTATGGTTGACATAGCCGGATAGTTCCAGGAAATGAGAAACCCCAAATCATAAACATACTATCCCGCATCCTTTTGGGGATGCGGTTTTCTAAAGTGAGCTAGGTATAGGTTTTTCTATTCTTCCCTATTTCAAAATCGGCTTTGAGCAAATAAAAGAGCCCTAGCCTCCACCATAAAGCCTGTATCGCTACATTGCATCTAAGGACAGGAGATAACTCACCAGTGTTTGGATGACACTGATCCTCGTCTCTTAACTCTTTTAGATAATGAAGTTTATGATGAGGATCCCTATGCGTGTCTCCTTGACGAGGAGCAGGACGGCGATGACAGAACTCAGGAATTAGGTACCCTACAGCCGCTTGCATCAGAAGCATAGCCGAGGGGAAAACGCTCTTGTTAATATTTTCTTCTGCTAGATATTTTTGGTAATGTATACTTTTTGCCAAGCGTGGCCCAGTTGTAAACCATAACGCTGTTAGCATAACCCTCTATTGTAATATAATATAATCCGTTGCACATGTATGAAATGAGCCGGCTATGTAATGTGAGGCACTAGCATACTGGTCCAGGAAGTAGTGCAGTGTTCATAGGAGGGCTTCGCAGGTAAGCTGAAAATGAGGCCCCACAGGAACCAAGCTAATCTAGTTTTGGTTTTTCAAAAATATAGAATGAAGATCAAAGTTTAAAAAAAAGAGGATTTTTTCTTTTCTTAGAAGGTAGATGGTGGCCATCCACAGTTAAGATATTTTTGCTGTGGCTCTGTTTGTTTCGACGGTTTCTAGCGGTTGGCAGTTTTACTGTAGCAAATTTATAAGTTTTTGAAAAAAGTTTAAATGAGTCAAAAAAAATAATCTTAAAAATATTATTGTAGCGGCCGCCGGCGGCCGGCTGTTTGCTAAAAGGAACAGAGCCTGTGTGTCCTTTTTAACAATGCATTTTTGCATGGGATATGGCCATATGGGGGCTAGTGTTGCAGCTGCTGCATTGGGACTGCCTAGTGGCATATTCGCGTCGAGTCATACTACAAATATTTTTATGTGATGGATCTGTCACATTAAAGCATTGTGCGTGTCTGTGTCTGTTTGTATTTTAATATGGTCAAGCAGGGAATTAGACAGAACGGAGTTCTATGGTGCAAATTTGACAATGGATAAATTACGCATGGCAAGGTCTGAAAACAATGCCTGCGACCGTCCCATCACCAAGAAGCTAAGCTTAAAAAAAGAAAGCCACGTCTTCATCACATGAGTAAGGTTAGATACTGGTTTTTTTACCTCACCAAGAAGCTAAGCCGCAAAAATAGAGCCACGTCTTCATGCGCATGCGTAAGGTTAGATACTGTTTTTTTTTTGCATCACCAACATGCTAAGAGGGTGTTCTTTTGAGCTTATAAGCTCTGACTTATTTGCCTTATCTTGAACTTTAAGAATTTTCTGAGGTGGTCTTAAGAGTCGGATGATCTTGATTTTTAGAATTTAGGGAGCTTTTAGTTTTGCCTACAAGATAAAAAAAAACGGATTCAAAAGGTTATAAAAAAGTCAGATAAGTCAATATTAGTCAGACTTATTTTGTGACTTATCTGACTAATATTGACTTATCTGACCTTTTTTTACTTTTTAAATTCGTTTTTTTATTTCGTAGGCGAGTCTAAAAGCTCCCTAAATCCTAAAAATTAAGGCCATCCGACTCTCGAGACCACATCGGAAAATTTTCGAAGTTCGAGATAAGACAGATAAGTCAGATTAGATAAACCCAAAAGAATAGAGCCTAAGTCGCAAAAAAGAGAGCCACGCCTTCATGCGCATGCCTAGGGTTAGATTCTGTTTTTTTTTATAGAGGTACAACACAAACACACTACACATCTCCCTCATTCACACATGTGCTCAGGCTCAAAGCCTTGTTACGCGGCGTATAGTCTCACCTAAACCCTGGGATTAAATCTCAGAGAAAATGAGGCTCCGTGCTGAGTACAAGGTGAACACTTACCGGCAGGGCAAACGCCCTCGCGCGCTAGGCATGGCCCTCGGTTAGATATTATTGTTTCTGATCACCAGCAGCCTATGGTGGGGTAGGTCTGTACCACGGTAAGGACTCATGGGTCAGGATAGAGAGGTTTGTTTTTTTTTTTTTAAAGAGCATCCACACCTGGAGCTCTATATCTATTTTATCTCTTTTTTACTCTATTTTCTCTCTCTTAATTTTAGACTAAAATTTTTCGCACTTTACACTACACTCTAAAAATATTTTTTTCTCCAGCAGAAGCTCTATCACTAAAACTCTATTTCTACACTACTTTAAAACGTCTGCTACGAATGCTCTAAGGTGAGTCAGGATAGACCAAAAGAGAGGTCGCAGCCTTGCTGCTATCCCCTTCATAGAAAATCTGCATTTTCTTGCAGTGCTTGGAAAAGGCCCTGATCTCTTGGGAGTTCAGAAGTGATTTGTTTGGGAATTACTTTGGAGCTCTATCGAGCTTCTTCTGTCCACCCACTCCCCTGCTCAGTTTCTCTAAGACTATCTCTAGCCATTTTCTCTTCATTTCATTTCATTCCTCATTCTCTTCCTCATATTCATTTCCTTCATTTTCTATTATCTCTAACAGCATTCTTTCAATGGGAATGCTATAAGGAAAGGAGAGAGAATTCTTCTTGAAGGGAATGGAAAAGAAAATCCCTTCCGAAAAGGAACAGTAAAGAGAATCTGTTGAAGCATTGAAGGAAACAGGATTCTCTTCGTGACGAAAATGGGTGCTGGGACAGGAATGGGTTGGAGATGGTCTAACTCGAGTCCTCTCATCCCGTTCCCTATGCGCAACAGCGGCGACTGGAAGGGTGCTAGCCAACGCGTCGCCTCGTCTCTGCCAAGTCCCCACATGGCCCATGGCTCCCCTTTCTCTGGTGCTTGCCTCCTTGGGATCCTCTTCCTCCCTTCTCGCCTACGATACTGCCAGAGCAAAGGCAACGGTGGCTAGGGTTTGGGACCTCGGCACCACTGAGCTCTCTGCTCCCTATGGTTGGCCCTACGTCTAGCCGCTCCCCTTCCCCTCTCCTCTAGACCAATGGGCTCTCGCTCCCCCTGCTCTTGCCGTTTTCTACGCAACACAAGGCTTGGTTTGGCCATGTGGTGGTCGTGTGCCTTGGCCTCATTGTGGAGCACCCCCGCCACTTCAACCTTTATGCCAGCTTAGCCAGCCTGTAATACTGTGCCGTTAGACCCATTTTCCTTGACCTCACTGGGCCATAGTGCGGTGTTTGTTTCAATAGGTGTTTTTTGTTTTGGCAATAACAATTTTTTGCTCCAGCAGTATAATCTTTTGTTCCAACAGTACATTTTTTTGTTCCTAAATATTTTTTCTACAGTACAAATGTTTTTTAGTATTCCTTCTTTCTGTGATGTCGGGACTCGGTCAGCAAAGCTGACCCCTCTGTACCTTATGGTACTAGTCCCAATGGATCACAGCTAGTACGCACAGTTAAAGCATATTGGAATCACACCTTGTTGTTTAACGATTAACAAAATAAAGTACCTTGGCAACAAACGCCAATTATTACAATAATTGTCTTAATATTAATAGTAGCAAGCAGAAAATAAAAATTAAATAACTGCTTGGTAAACCCATCCATACGCCACAGGCATCTGACTAGGGATACACTAGCAGCCGGAAGCTCCATTGTTGTACCCTGCCTTGTAGTCGGCGTGCTTTCGGCGATTAATCGTCACTAGCATGCAGATCGAAGAACAACTAATGAGTATGGATAAACCATACCCAGTAAGTATATATATCCTTAGGTAATGAATGCAAGGCTAACAAAGGATTAGGGATGGTTATTTTGCATAAAGACACTTTTAAACAAAACTATCAGTTGTAATTCAATAGTTTAAATCAATTTTAAATTCATTTCTTAACTCATGTTTTCTCAACATAGCAATATAAATGACATTCGCCGTCAACTCTACTCAAAAACCCTGGCAATACATTCCCTGTAACGCACTGCTCGGCATTCGATGCCTGGCAATCCTTGCCCCTACCTTCTAAAGCAATTTAATTATTAAAAGGTGAGACTAACAAGTAGAGTTGCCTAAGCCCGCTCTTGACCATGAGCACGGCTATCATGATAGTTTTAACTCTGCAGAGTGTGTATACTTTATCCATCGGACTCACCCAAAAGTCAGACGAAGCCGTTATCCATGGTACGTCTAGAATTGAGGATGCCCCACTGAGGATTCACCCCAGGCCGTTTCATCACGAAGCCTGCAGTCCCCTCGTGTGCCAAATGGACATACGATGTTGATCAAGCACGCCCACACCGCCATGACAAACCAAATCTAGATTTTTCAAGCTAACAACTAAGGTATTACCATTATTAACACCCATGGCAGTATGGTTTTGCCCGATCAGCCCATCCACAATATTCGGTCCTTAGGTCAACCAAGGTGGCATACCACACACCAACTTCCACCAATCAGACCACCAGCTCGAATCTACTCACGCCATGTTGATTTTAGTTAAATTAAGTTTAACCAAAATCACACGATAAAGAGTAGATTCTCTCTACCAAGATTTTAAATGATTTCTCATCATAATGATCATCTAGATTTCCCATCGAAGCAACTAAACATCTAGCGTGAGTATATTCAAGGATGGCTATAACATGATATAAATTATGCTAGACATCAATAGAAAGGTAACACGTGCTAACAGATGATTAACACGTCATTGGCAATAACTAAAATTAAATATTCAACATAAAAATAAAATTAGCATGCACAGTTAAAACCCTATGAATAGTAAATATAAGAGAAAAAACGGTGGGATCGATATGAATCTAGCTTGCACCTTGATTCGAGTAGCTTGTCCTTGGACAATTGACAGTTAATTCCCCTCCGGACTCCTCCACGACGTCTACAAGCAAATCGAGGCACAGACGAATTAACAGCAGGGAATAAAAATTAGAAAAATATGAAATAAATACAGTAGGTAGATTTGATTAAAAGAAGACCAATGAAACTAGTTTGGCGCGAATCGGAGTTACAGATTAGGAGATATGAAATTGCGAAGAAACACTGGCTCTCTGCTCTGCTTCTTCACGTGTAGAAGCAAAAGAAAGAAAAGAACAGAGAGAGAAGATAAGAGAGAGACGGCGGGTAGGCGGCGGGCAGCAATGGCTCTTGGCGGCGAACGACGGCGAGGCGGCGCGCCGCAAAACTTCTCGCAAGGGCTGGCACCGGCGGCGTGCACATGGTGTGCTAAGCGGCGTATGGCAGCGATAGTGTCTGGCGGCTGTAGCTAGAGGCAGCGGCGAAGTTCCCGGCTCGCCCAGCGAGATGCGGCAGCAGTTCCGGCGCCCGAGCCCAGCGAATCTGCGGCGGCAGCGGCGCTTGGATCTGGCGCGGCTCACCTTAACAATGATGATTTGAAAGGAATAAAGAATCCGTTCTCTCCCTATATCTGTGTTCCATCTACTTGTGCATCTGTCAATTTTTTCTCCATCTACGTCTTGCGTGCGAATCAGCAACCTCGGACTACACCCGGTAGCGTGGTTGCTCAACACGTCATCAGCACGACATGCTCGGAAGGAGGAACCGCAAGCACGAGGACATCGATCGACTACGGCTTTTCATCTATACTGGCATTTTCGGCATCGAATCATCATCACGCCGCGAGCGTCTGACAAGCCGATCGTCTCTGTGACGATCTCTGAATCTAGCGTAGATCGAAGGTATTGCATCGAATTGAATTTTGAATAGTAGATCAGATCTGATTTGAAAGGAAATTCGAGATTCTTGTTTTGAATATGGGAATTCGCACCATGTTCAGCCCTAGCCGAACCGAGCCTGCCACTGGCCCTCCACCGCCGCTGCGCCCGCACACTGTGTGTTGCTGCGTCTCGCACGTTTTGCGCCGCCTCACCGATGCTGTTCACTGTGCACGTCGGGCCAGCACTCACCTTGAAGATGCCACGTGACCGGCCGCCCCCAGCAGCCGATGCCATCCTCGCTCTGCGCGCGCACCCTGCCGTGCCGCGGCGGCGCGTTCCTTCGATCTTTGCCGCTGCAACCCGCCGCCACAGACGCCCACGACTGCGGTACTACCCCTACCCGGCTCGGCTCACCTCGCGTCGCCACCGCAGAGAAGGCCATGCCACCTGGCTCTTAATTCCCTGACTGTCAGGCCACCGTGAAGAAGGCCGCCGCGTGCCTCGGCCACCAGCCATTGCGTCGCCCAGCAGCCGCCGTAGGATCCACAACCCCCCCACCGCACGATGCCGCGCCATTGCTGCCACGAGCACCAGCGACCGCGTGGTCCGCCGGCCACCATCAGCTGGCCAGCGCTGCTGCACCCCACACCGCCGGCTCCTACCGCCGATGCTCTATCATCGCCGGCCATGGGCCCCCCGTGCCACGACCCATGTCCCCAAGCCCGGCGGCGGCAAAGGGGAAACCTTAGCCGCCTAGGAGGGGCTAGTCTGCCGGGCCGGCCGCGCCGATGCAGGCCACGCATGGAGTGGGGAGGGAGCTGGACCAAGAGCCCATTATGGGCCACGGGATGGGGACAGGCCGAAGCAGGCCAGAAGCGGTCTAGAGAAAAAGAAACATGGTTCCCCTAGGCGGCGCCTAGACTAGCCTAGACTCTAGGCAGTGGCGTCCCCCCCCCCCTCGCCTAGGGCCTAGGCAGTGACCTAGTCAGTTAGCCCACCTATGTAGTCTGAGACAGTAACTAGGCAGTTCAAGAGGCAGCCATACGAGGTGTCTACATGATGATTATATGGTCTTAAATGGTGATTAATGATTGTGGCTTGATTATGTAGAAGATTTCATTTGAAAAAAAATATAATTTGTCCTCTAACATCTTAAATACGGCATATAGCACGCAAATCAGTTTGGCCGCTTAGGCGGCGCCTAGGGCCTCGCCTAGGCCACGTAGGTGCTAGGCGGCCCCTCTCCACCCACTTAGCGTCTCGGATAACCTTGAAAAGAAATAAAAAAAGAAGGTAGGAGGCTGGGTGAACTCGGCTGCGGGAAGGCCATGGGCCAGAACAGGCAGAGAAGGGAGAAAGAAAAAGAAAAAGAAAAGAATTAGGCCCGCGGATTTGCATATTGAACCTGAAACTTTTCGGGAATTATCTGAAAATTTTTCTGAATTACCAATTTTAAGCAAAAAAAGCCCCTGAAAAATTAAGAATTTATGCAAAAGAATTTCAGAGGCTCTAAAATTTTTCCGGAGACACCAAAAATTTCACAGAAGTCCCTAGAGACACTGAAATTTTCATAGAAGTCCCTGAAATCAGCAAAAATCATAGAAAAGCATATTCGGGCATAAAAGCATCTCGGGATTCTGAATTAATCCTGTTTTCGCATTTGAAACATAATTTTATCCCTGATAATTACTTTCATGCTATTATATAATAAATTTACTGTTATAATTATCAGTTTATGCCTGTTTATGAATAGAATTTATGCATATGAATTATGAATGTGAATTTCTGATTACTTGTGGTGCTCGTTCATTACATTTAATCTATGAATTGAAAATAGCATGTTGAATAGTAGAAAACCATGAATTTTATTGAAGAATTATAAGAATATATGCAGATTACATATAGTAGTCATGAATCAACATTGCTATCATAGAAATTGGGCCTGAATTTCACAGAAAAGCCCTAAAAATTTTGGGAATTATCTAAAAATTGACCAAAATTAAGATTTTTTGCATAGAAAGCCCAGAAAATTAAGAATTTACTGAATGTATATATTTTGGCATAGAATTATTCCATGAAATTGCTATTATAATTCTTGTAATAATTATTTTAGCATGTATATACTGAAAATTCGAAGAATTTATGAATAGATCCTTGTCATGCAGCACACACTATGATTACCCACAGTATCTTATGCAGAGAATTTGAATTATGCAAATGTTTGGCATCGTGAGTTATCAGTTTGATGAATTCCAGCTAAGCACATGAAGCTCCCTGCACCGCCGTTGGCATCGTAGCGAGGGGCAATACCCGAGCACAGAATAATCAAGCACTGCATTTCATTAGGCACACCTGTCCAATACTTTAAAAAATGAATACATGGCAATGGAAAGTGCTATTGATCTTTGGGCCGCACTTAAGAAGCGGTTCGGAAAGTTCAAATACAATATTCTGCTATAAGCACAGTTGGACTGGACAAGCCTGAGATATGCAGAAGCTACTAAAGAAGATGATGCCATCATATAAAAAGAAATTGCTGACACTGTAGAAGCCTATTTTACATAATCTATTTAGTGCATACATAGCAGCACTAGTCAGCCCTTTTAGTGTGGTTGCATTAGCAGACATTTGTGATCTTATTATGAATGAAGAATTGTGAACTCCAGGGGGAGTAAACCTTTAATTCTCATGATCGGTTATGCATTTTATTCCCAGTATATTTTTGTGAATGCTTGCAATATGAATGATAGCCTAATTGAAATTATATGAATTTATGAAACACCCCATATGAAGAAGATATGCATTGTTGATAGTAGAATAACTAATAGTATCTTAAGAGAGACAAAGTATTTTGTTAAGAAGAGAACTGGCAGTATAACCACAATTGAAAGAAGTGGCTCGTGTGTGGTAGGCTCCGGTCAAGCCACTATCGTTTTGCCTATGGGTACTTCACTAAAAATTGATGAAAAATTGATGGAGCTTTGTTGTACCCTGAATCCACTAGATCTCTCTTAAGTTTTAATGACATCGATGCCAACGGTTTCCACGTTGAGACCACTTAAGAAAATGGCAAAGAATTTCTGTGCATTGTGAAGCACGACGGATGTGAAAAAGAATTTTAGAAAAATTTCCTTCATTTGAAATTGGGCTATAACACACAAGAATTAAAGCACCTGACAACTATACTTCCCTAAAAATTTCTTTTAGGAGTGCTGAACTCTTCTCTCTTTGGCATAGTAGACTTGGACATCCTGACTTACAGATCATGAGAAATATAATTACCAACTCTCCGGGCCATGAAATTAGTGTAAAGAATTTCCCTAATCAAGAAGACTTCATGTGTCAGGCATGTGCCACTAAAAAAATGATCACTAGGCCCTCGACCATGAAGGTGCAAGATGAAATACCCGCGTTCCTTAAGTGCATCTAGAGGATATTTGTGGCCCTATTGAACCTCTATCAGGTCCTTTTAGGTACTTCATGGTGTTCATTGATACTTCCTCGAAGTGGTCTAACGTGAACTTACTCTTGACAAGAAACCATGCATTTGCGAAGCTGATCTCTCAGATCAAATGAATTAAGAATGTATTCCTGGATCATCACATGAAGTCCATTCGCATGGACAATGCCGGCGAATTAACTTCGAAGGCATTTGATGATTACTGTACGGCATCGGGAATCAAATTAGAGCACTCAGTGCCACATGTCCACACTCAGAATGGACTAGCAGAAGCACTGATTAAAAGGATCAAATTCATAGCAAAGCCACTCTTGCAGGGTTGTAATTTACCAAATATGTGTTGGGACCATGCCGTCCTACACGTAGCAGCATTATTGAACTATAGATCGTCAGCGTACAACATCCAATCACCAATGCAACTAGTTCAGGGGATCAAACTAAAAATTTCCCATTTAAGAAAATTTGGATGCATGGTGTATGTACCGATACCACCACCACAGTGAATAGCTATGGGCCCTCTCTGGAGGCTGGAGATATACGTTGATTGAGACAGTGTCCATAATCAAGTATTTAGAACACTCAACTGGTAACTTGCATACCGCCTATTTCGCTGATTGCATTTTTTACGAGGATAATTTCTCATCATTAGGGGGAGATAAGGAACCCTTAACAGAAGAATGCCGAGAAATCATCTGGCAAGCCATAGGCATTCCCGTGCATGATCCCCGTACTAAAGAAGCAAATAAAGAGGATCAGAAGATTCCTCGATTTATAGAAATTAGCAAATGAACTGCCCAGTCATTTTTGTGATTTGAAGGTGTGATCAAGTCGCATTACTCCTAGTAATGCACCATAGAGGGTTTGAAATACCATAGAAGGTATCCTCATCCTGTTTCGAGGCCTCAGAGAAAAGGATAGGAAATCTGGTTACTCAAATCCCATGTATCCGGAGACTCCTGGAGAAAAATGGATAAGAGAGCTTATCACAACCAGTCACGAAAGTGCCTCGAAGGGATAAGAAGAGGAGCCAGTTGAGACCTAGCAACTCTGGTAAGAAGCTGTCTGCTAGCAGGAGCTCCCAGATTTGAATGTACCGGTAATGATAGAAGAAGAAGAAGCCAATAAAAATATGAGTGCTCACACCAGCAACAATAAGATAAAGGAACTTGATCTCGTGATGGGAAATAGCGGTGAAGAGCAAGTAGAAACGCACGAAGCACCCCATGACAAATGGCCATAAACTTTGTAGAATCAGGAGAAATAATGGATAGAGCAACATCCAATGTTGACATATACTTTGCTAAAAAGATTGCTGAGCGAATAGATCCCGATCCAGAGCCGACATCTTTTTCTGAGTGTAAGCACCGACCAGATTGGGCGGAATGGAAGAAGGCAATCACCACGGAACTAATCTCACTGAACAAAAGAGAAGTGTTTGGGCCTATGTGCCTCACACCCTCCCATGTACGTCCTGTGGGCTATAAATGGGTCTTTGTTCGGAAGATAAATGAAAATAATGAAGTGGTACGGTACAAAGCAAGGCTGGTAGCTCAAGGTTTCACTTAGCGCCCAGGCGTTGATTATGAAGAAACCTATTCCCCGGTCATGGGTGGTATAACCTTTAGATACCTCATCTCAATGGCAGTGAATATAAACTTAAGAATAAAATTGATGATGTGGTCACAACTTATCTTTATGGTAACATGGACTTTGAATTGTACATGAAAGTACCTGACGGTATGCTAACCCCGAATAAAGAGAAGAAATAATTATATTGTGTAAAATTGCAGAAATCCTTATATGTATTAAAACAGTCAGGAAGAATGTGGTATAATCGCTTGAGCGAGTTCTTGAGCAAGAAAGGCTATACAAATAATGAAGATTGTCCATGCGTTTTTATACAATGATCACAAGATGGTTTTTGTATAATTTCGGTTTACGTGGATGATTTGAACATCATTGGCACTGATGATGAAATTAAAGAAGCAAACTCGTATTAAAATCTAAATTTGAAATGAAAGATTTGGGTAAAACCAAATTCTGCTTGGGCCTTCAGCTTGAGTATATGCTAGATGGAATACTCGTACACCAAGTCGCCTACAACCAAAAGGTGTTGGAAAGGTTTAGCTTTGAGAAGGCGTATGCGTCAAGAACCCCGATGGTCGAAAGGTCATTACAAGCAGACCAAGACCCGTATCGACCTAGAGAAGAGGGAGAGGAAGTTCTGGGATTGAAATTCCCATACTTAAGTGCCATAGGAGCGCTCATATACCTAGCAAACAGTACATGACCTGACATTGCGTTCGTCGTAAACTTATTAGCAAGGTACAGTGCAGAGCCAATGAAAAGGCATTGGAAAGGAGTAAAGGACATCTTCCGCTACCTATGGGGAACAGTCGATCTTGGATTGTTTTATAGAAGGAACCAAGGTATGACTTTGGTCGGATATGCAAATGCGGGTTATCTTTCATATCCGCACACCGGCAAGTCCCAAACATGATATGTTTTCCTGTGTGGAGGAACCGCAGTATCATGTAAGTTATCAAAGCAGACACTTGTGTCAATGTCAACTAACCATTCAGAAATCATTGCATTGTATGAAGCAGCACGTGAATGTGCATGGCTTCGAAGAATGACATTCCATATTCTCCAGTCATGTGGATTGCAAATAGAACGAACCCCTGCTATCATTTATGAAGATAATGCAGCATGTGTCGCACAAATACAGACTGGATATCTGAAGAGCAATCTCACTAAGCATATAAACCTGAAGTATTTTTATGCTCATGAGATCCGTAAGACGAATGAAATCAATATTCAGCACACTAAGTCGTGCGAAAATTTCGTAGATTTGTTTACTAAGTTCCTACCAGCATCTACCTTTGAAAGATGCGTTAGAGGCATAAGAATGATGAGACTTAGAGAAGTGCAGAATTCGGGAGAAGAAAACTTCACATATTTTGAATTAAATCTTGAACCGGAAGTTCGAGTACCCAACTATTACATTGAAGTAATAAGCAATGTTGGGTGGATTTGTACTCTTTTTCCCTTAAGTGAGTTTGCAAAGAAGTTTCTCACATGAGGTTTTAACGAGGCATATCCATACGCACAGCAAGCGTATGCTATGTACTCTTTCTTCAAGAATTTTTTCTACTGGGTTTTATGGAGTTTTGATGAGGGACATGCATTACGTGGCAAGGTCCAAGGGGGAGTGTTAGGAAACCTACTCCGATACGGGCAGACTCAGGCCATATCCGGATAGGTCCATCCGTGGACCTGCCAAACTCTATGAACCAACACTATAAATAAGAGAGGGATCCGTCCATTGTACATACATGAAAAGCAATAAAGAATCTGTTATCTCCCTACATCTGTGTTCTATCTACTTGTGCATCTGTCGATTTGTTCTCCATCTACGTCTTGCGTGCGAATTAACAACATCGGACTACACCCGGTAGCGTGGTTGCTCAACAGTTAGAATTCCTACAGTGGGTTGTTTATGTCTTTCTTCATGGGTTCCAGATTAGGGTTTCAATGTTGTTTGTACATTATAAATTATTTGTTCGGATGATATTTTTGTTCCAATATAATGGTATAATTTTTTTTGTTCTGGTAGTATAATTGTTTTTGTTCCGACAGTGTTCCAATCCTAGTTATCCTTTGTCCAACCACGATAACTCTCACCTTGAGAAGTACCTCTACTAATAAAAAGTCTCTTGTAGTGACTGATAGCGGTCATGTGGTACATCATTCATTTCCACCATCTGACCTCCAATCAATGTCTCAGATCAACCATCCTCTTTAGCACGAGTCAAATCATACTGTTCTTTGCAGCTAAAAAGCTACGATAAATTATAATCTGAAAAATTGAGAGCCCTCGAAAAGAAGGTTCGGAGGGATTTAAAATATATTAAAAATAGTTATGAGCGGTTTGAGAAGAAGCACTAAAAGTCTTAAAAATGTGTCTACAAAGTGCTGCAACGTATGGATTGTACAAGAATGATAAATTTCACTAGGACAAGTATCTCTACTAATAAAAAGTCTCTTGTGGTGCGAATGATGGTGGTCATGTGGTAGTTATTCATTTCTGCCATCTGACCTCCAATCAATGTCTCAGATCAACCATCCTACTTTGCGCGAGTCAAATCATATTGTTCTTTGCAACTAAAAAGCTACAGCAAATTATAATGCGAAAAGTTGAAAGCCCATGAAAAAAGGCTCAAAGAGACTTAAAAATATATTAAAAATAGTTTTGAGAGTTTTGAGAAGAACCACTAAAAGTCTTAAAAAATATCTACAAAATGCTACTCCCTCCGTTGGGATTTATAGGGCGTATTAGAGATTTGGATTTGTTGTTTAATATAGGGCGCACACAATTTCCAATGTTATTTTAGTGATATCTTTCCTATAGTACCCTCATTTAAAGCATGCATGCATGTGTGTGATTAAGTTTATTTGAAGCATTAATTGCCTTCTTCACCAATTAAGTTCAAGGATAAATTTGTAACAGGATAAATTTGTAACTTGACCATTGTCTTTGGTCTTGGAGCCCATATCTAATACGCCCTATAAATCCCAACGGAGGGAGTACAACATATGGATTGTACAAGAATAACAAATTTTAAGCCGTTAGTTTTAATCTGTTTTTAAGCTGGAAAGAACTATACCACTCTTTCCTAATCTTCACAAAGCGAATGCACTAAAATCAAATCAAGGTCATTTCTTTCCTATTCTATAAATTTGTATTTTAGGAAGATTCATATCTGCAAAGATGTTTTCTGTAGATTTGATTTATTTTCCTATTTAAATGTGTTTTAATTTTAGTAAGGTTTCGATCATTCACGTTCAGAACATATAAGATGAATATACTTATGATTTATAGGTGCATATGTACATTGATTAACTTTATATCCCGTTCACATGATACATAAAAGAACAAAAATAGACTAAGCCTAGATACGGAGGTAGAATGTAGTGGAACATAGAGCAAAGATAAATACATGTGTTAAATGTATTTTATTGTAGAAAAGCACGGACTCTCGGCTAGTTAGATCTACAAGTCTAAAAGGAAAAACTGAGGTGGCTCACGACGGTGTACGTCTGGCAAGCTGCCGGATGTATGCGTGTGGAGAAAAATGGGCCAGAAAAGGAAAAGACGGGGAAAACTTTGGATTGGAGTCGCTCCACATTTCGCCACCCCCTTTTAGAGTGTAGTTCAGCAAATCTGCATTCTTTGACGTTATTCAATGTTCACCACCTTCATTCTTCTCAACCTAGTACACCACTGCCCCCGGGTTAATCCTAATCGAGCATTACGTGAATTCATTTAATTAGTGATGAAGAAAGCGCACGTAAGCAGCATCATTAGCAAGTTTCTTTTTTTTTTTTTGAGAAAAACATCATTAGCAAGCTGGCGTGCAATTTAATTCGCAAAGCAAGCACAGAAGCGGTCGGTATATACGGTGGATCGGTGTCCAATTTCCACCAACGATCGTGTCACATATGTAAGCAAATGAAAGCTCCAGATCAACAAGAAAATCATTTACAAGGGAGAGAACAGAGAGAGGAGCGCGCATGACCAACATATCAAACGAAAATTAGTTTACACAGTAGTACACTGCGATAGAACAACGACAACGTAGGTAGAGTCGTAGACCAAGGAAATTAACCCACATGCATTAAGCAAGTATATATATGACTTGAAAAAAGAAAAGTAGCTAAGTGGGGGCGGTAATTAGGTAGCTAGGCGCGCTTGCACTTGAGGTTTCTCATGCAGGACAGATCGAGCTCGGCGAGCTTCACCTTCTTGGCCTCCCCGCTGGTCTTGCAGCGGCGACCGGACGGGCCGCGGATGCACTTGATCTCCGCGTCCCGCTCCACCAGGCAGAAGCAGCTCCTGTCCCTCACCACGCCGCAGCACCCCTCCATGATGCCACGCCCTAGGCAGTTGAGGAAGTAGGTCTTCTGCACCCCGCAGTCCTCCTCCTGGTACGCGACAGCCGGCGTCGCCGCCTGCAGGGCGGCGCACACGATGATGACGGCGACGGCGAGCGCCGCGGACGCCATGGCAGATGAGATGGTAGAGCTATGCTTTGAGATCGATCTAGATCTAGCTGTGAAGTAGACAGTGACACAAGCCTGGCCTCTCATATATAGGCCGACGAACGTGCAGCAGATCGCATCACATCGCAGTAGACCCATGTTCCAAACTGTTGTCCTTTTCCTTGTCTTTGTTTCTTATAATATTGGAGATGTCGGATGCCCATGTACTCACCACCTGTGCATTGCATGTGTTCGTTCACGAGATGAAGGTGCAGTGCATGTGGTTCGATCGGTGCTAGCTACATGCTGGGGCATGCATGCATGTGCTTGCTAGCTAGCTTATGCAAGGAAATAGAATCTTGATCAGTGATTTGGTTTGCCGGACGAGGCCGTCCTCCATGACTCGAGGCTCTGCCGCCCTTGCCTCCACTTGATCGTCAGCGTCGCGGCTTCAGCGTAACCATCCTCCCCTGTTGTTGCAGAGCCTTTCATGACCCGGGTCCTCCTGTTGTCGTAGGTATGGCTGTGATTTCTAGGGACTTTTCTAGTCTCTACGCCGTTCTTCATTTCTTATTTCGATTTTTTTTTTCACTCGATTAGTTGTTGGTGCAAGAAAGGTTCAGATCTACGGGAGCATATCCGATGCAATCATACGAAGATGTGCACTCGTGCACTCTGCAAAACAGGGCCGGCCGATCGAAGATCAACGGCGCGGCTAGCTGCTCAGCAAGTTTTGCACTTGAACGCCCGCCTCCGCGAAACTTGTTGCATCCAAGTCCCTCGCAGCAGCCCGCGAAACTTGTCTTCCCTCTGCTCACGGCTCTGCTCTCTACCCGCGTGGGAGCAGCCGCCACTTGTGAAATTGCAAGAGCTACCGGCAAGGGCTTCCTCCGCTGCCGGTGATCGTCGTCTGCGCCTTCGCGGTGATCGTTGCCGCTGACTGCCTCTCCTCCTAGAGCCCTGTCGCGTCACCACCAGGTCCGTCCCATCGGCGGCGCCGCCGCTCATCTCTGACCTAAACCCTAAGCGAGCCACCGTCACGCCTACGCCGGTGATCGTCGTCCGCTGCGCCTTCGAGGATCATCCCAGCTGCGTCCCTTTCCACCCGCCTGCCCCCAAATCGAAGAACCGGCCGGCTAGGGCTTCCTTCGCTGCCTCTGATCCTCGTCCGCCGTCAGTGATCATCATTTCGTGCTGTCTTCCAGGTCCATCCAAGCTGCCTCTCGCGCTTCCTCACCCGATGGATTCTCCACCCTAGCCCCCTTCCATGTATCGCCCCCACTTGTAGCCTAGCACATCTCCCTTGGCGTTTAAAACTGACCGCCATCAACCGAACAGTTGTCGGTGATCCCCCCAACATCCAACCGCCGGTGATCCGTCCAGTCGCCGAGAAGGAATGGTGCACAGTCTAGCAGTGAGCATGGATGTCGATCAATTGGGGCCAGCTCTCACTGCTAACAAGCCAATTGACATGGAAGATTGCAATGAAAAAGGATTAACTACACCCAAAATATCTAGTTTGCCTCTATTTGTACGTATTAATATCCTTGTCATTTCAATTTGTTATGCTGATTTGTTTATCAAACCATAATATGTTTTTGGTCAATGTGTGATCTTTCAGTGTTCATCATTTACACCTGAGTGTGAGGATGGTTTGAAGCCTATGGTCGGGATGACTTTTGAAGATATCGTGGCCGTTGAAGAGTTTTACAAGTCGTATGCTTATAACGTCGGGTTCTCGGTCCGTATTGGGCAACAAAAGTTATTGGACAATGTGGTTCAATCCAAGCGATACATGTGCTCAAGGCAAGGATATCGTGTGAATAAAGGTGTCAAGATTGTTGATCCCTCGCAGATGAAGAGTAAGATGAAGGATACTAGATGTGGATGTGATGCACACATATTTGTGAAGCTATGTAGTGACAAAAAATACAAGATAGCTTCAATGGTAGAGAACCATAATCATGGACTTGTGTCTCCTGATAAACGTCATCTAATTAGATCAAATCGGGCAGTTAGCGAGAGGGCAAAGACTACTAATTAGATCTAATTAGACATGCTTTACACATGTCACAAAGCAAGCATAGGAACCTCTCAGGCATATAGGCTTCTTCATGTCAGTGAGGGGGGATTCGAGAATGTTGGTTGCACGAAAAGAGACTTGCAGAACTACTACCGCGACCTAAGGAAAAAAATAAAGAATGCTGATGCTGAGATGTTTGTCGCACAACTTGAGAGGAAGCATGAGGTAAATTCTGCCTTTTACTTTGATTTTGTTGTGGATCAGCATGGAAGGTTAGTACATGTATTCTAGTCTGATGCTACTAGTAGGAAAAATTATGGTCATTTTGGTGATGTAGTGTCCTTTGATTCTACGTATACAACAAACCAATATAACATGATCTTTGCACCCTTTACCGGAGTCAATCATCATTTACAGAGTGTGTTTTTTGGTGCTGCATTCTTGGCAAATGAGAAAATTGAGTCATACGTATGGTTGTTTGAAACCTTTCTAAAAGCAATGGGAGGAGTAGCGCCTAGGCTTATCATAACAGATGAAGATCCTAGCATGAAGGCAGCTATCAATAAAATTCTACCAGAAACAATTCACAGGTTGTGCATGTGGCATATCATGGAAAAGTTTCCTGAGAAGGTTGGGCCATCTATCAGAGGGGATGATAGTTTTTGGTCAAGGTTGAACTCTTGTGTGTGGGGTTCTGAGACTGAAGATGAATTTGAGTCACAGTGGAATTCTATTATTTATCATTTTGGCCTAGAGGGAAACGAGTGGCTGGCCAATAGGTATCGCATTCGTACATCATGGATACCGGCATACTTTATGGACATATCTCTAGCAGGGATTCTTAGAACTACGTCGAGGTCAGAGAGCGCAAATTCATTTTTTAACCGCTTTATTCATCGGAAGCTATCTTTTGTGGAGTTCTGGCTTAGATTTGACACGGCTTTAGAATGCCAACGTCAAGAGGAGCTGAAGGCAGACAACATAAGCATACATACAGCTCCTCGTTTGTTCACACCGTGGGCCATGGAAGAACAAGGTAGTAGAGTATACACGCATGAGGTCTTCGAACAATTTCAACAACAATTGGTAGCTGCGAGAGACCGATGTTGTGTTTTAGACATTACACTCGCCGAGGGAATTAAAATTGTTACCATAAGCGATGAGTCCAACAAAGATAGGAAGGTCCATTTGAATACGACAAACATGACCGCCAATTGCTCTTGCAAGTTATTTCAGTCCAAAGGTATCCCATGTTGTCATATTATTCAAGTGTTCAGGGGTGAAAAGCAAAATGAGTTACCAAGCAACTACATAATGAATAGATGGGGGAAAAGATGCAAAAGGTAAGTGTCGTGCAAATTTAATTGTTCTCAGTAGTTTGGAATTGTCCAACATTACTAATTTGAATTAGTAATTTTTTTAGAGAGACCTTGTACGATGGAGAAGGGCACTTGCTCGAAGATAAGCCTATTGATTCCTTGGAGGCAGCAAAGAGGAAGAAAATATCGAATGTACGGGACAAGATGGAAGATCTCATTCAAATGGCCAAGCACTCGGATGATGCAATTGAATTCTTAACATCGAGTGTGTTAAACTTACAGTCTACTCTAGAGCAAATGGTGCCCGGTGCTAAGCGCACTAGACAGGAGGAATATGAGGCTTTCGTTGGTTGCGCCATTCCGGATGAAGTTCATATACACCCACCGAATGATGTTCATTCGAAGGGAAAAAGCAAAAGAATTAAGAAAAGCAAGGAAATTAATATTGGGTCCAAGCTAGGAGGGAAGCAAAGAGTGCCACGTCTATGCAAAATTTGTAAACAAATGGTGCTTCATGATGCTTGCAACTGTCCAAACAAATAATCCCTAGGAATTACTGCTAGTTCTTCACTAGAATTTGTATGGAAATGATGCTTCATGATGCAGGAGTTTTTTGTTGTACTTCGAAGAATTAGTTTCTATGTACTTCGAAGTTATCTTTTGTTGTACTTCGAAGAATTAGTTTCTATGTACTTCGAAGTTATCTTTTGAATGGGACATATTCTAGATAATGTGAATTATCTATCCTTTGTTGTGAAGTATCTCATTTTCTGGACAAGGAGCTATATATTTGATTGTTTGAAATTTCAATTTTATTCAACCAAATCATAGAGAAATAGTTTACATCATTATTGCCATGATTCTCAAAGATGCAGGGCAGCCACAAGAAAATGAGGAATCTGCCATGATTCTCAAAGATGCAGGGCAGCCACTAGCAAATGAGGAACCAGCTCCTTCGGTTCAGTTTTTTTGTATTGCCTCGTGAATATGAAAATTATCGATGTATGCATTTGGTGTAAACTATTTTTGGAGGATGCATCAATCTGAAGAAAATTCTTGTTGTATCCCTTGGCTCAGGATCCATCTGACCACATTTGGTTCTATATATGTGAAGTATCGCATTTTCTAGACCAGAAGCTATATATGTGATTGTTTTAAATCTGACAAGGAGCTATGGTGCTTATTTCAAATCTGACCAGAACTTGCTTGTGGTCAAATTTCAATTTTATTCAACCAAATCATAGAGAAATAGTTTACATCATTATTGCTTCAATACATACATCATAATTGCTTCTATACATACATTAACACTTGCTTCTTGCATTGTGTGCCTCTAGATTCTATCCTAAACATATTTGACCCAGATTTGCAGCTCCAAATTGCTTCAGATTTGCTCTAGATTTGATCCAGATTTGCAGTTCCAGCATTGTGACACAATCTGTACATAACTGCTCCACAATTGCTCTAGAATTGCTACATAATTGCTCCACAATTGCCACACAGCATTGCCACATAATTGCTCCAGAATCTGCTGCAACACTGCAGCTCTGCAGATAAAAATATTTCATGTGCTATGTTGCAGCACTGCTGATAAAAATATTTCATGTGCTACCATCTTTCACTGAACATACTAGGGCACTCACAAATAACAAAAAATAATCATCTGGAACCTTAAGCTTACTCATCAACTGATGCCAAACTACACTTTCATTCAACAACACCATATGTAAAATGCTTTACATATTGGTTATTTGTAGTGCAAGAGCACTTCAATGTCTGTCGACCCAATGTTTGTAAACCCAAACTGAAACTTTAATAACAATTTTATTAAACCAAATCACAAACAAATAGTTTACATCACAATTTCTGCAACACCTCCCTTTCCAACACCCATCCATACATCCATCCAGAATTACATCACAATTTCTGCAACACCTCCCTTTTCAACACCCATCCATACATCCATCCAGAATTACACACAAGCCTACATACATACATTCAACACCTCCCTTTCCTGACAATGTGTGCCTCCAGAATTGGTCATGTGCCTCTAGACTTGCTCTTGTGTGCCTTCAGAATTGATCTTCCAGAAATTGTGCAATGTGTGCCTCCACCATTCACAACACGAGTTACATTTTCATCACTGAAAATTGTAGCAGTTAGCACTAGTTAGAAATTGCAGCAGTTAGAATTTCACTGAAATTGTTCAATTGAAGAAACAAAGCAGTGACAATTTCACACAAACACAAACAACGGCAGGCGCTTCATTTTTCATTCATCAATTCATACCTACATAAATTCCATCTGGACCATGCCTCTCTAAAATTTCTATGTGCCTCCACAATGGAGCCTTTAAATTTATAGCTTAGCTCCTCTATCGCAGTATTTGAAATTTTGAATTAGTCGGTTCCATGCCTAAAAGAAAAAACAGAGGGGATATAACTCAAATCTATGAAGGAGAGAGATGAACAATGAAGAACAACAAGGGGCAGCAGCAAGCAAGGGATCAAGCCATAAAAAAAATGAGGTACGAAATTGGATGTAGGAAATCAGATCTAGGAAGGAGAGAATGAACTATGAAGAACAAGACGCAGCAACCTGGAAGAAATCGAAGAGGGGGCCGCTCACCTACGTAGGGCGAGGCAGCAGCGGTGGCATAGGAGCTGTCGCCGGTGGGATCCGCCGCGTGGGAGAGGTCGCTTCTTGGCGGCGATGGCGATGGGCGCGCCCTTGGAGGCGGCGCCTCGTTTAGGGTTCACGACGGGCGGTGGCGTGGGAGCGGTCGCCGGTGGGATCCGCCGCGTGGGAGAGGGTCGCCTGGGCAGGTGGGGAGGCGTGTGGTGCCAGGGGGGAGGTCACCGTGGGCGTGGGAGGAGGCGGGCGGTGGCGTCGGAGCGGTGATTTCCGTCGGGAGGTGCCCTCCCGTTTTCCTCTGTTTGCTCGGGCACCAAAACGACGCGGGCTGGGCTGTTTAGCAAGATGGGGCGGCGAGGCGGGCGTGTAAACGCAAAATTGCTTCAGCGTGGCGCAGCATCGTTGGATTTACATCGCACGGCCGTCGTTATTCGGATGCACAGGTGCACGGGATGGGTTGGTTGCACGGGATATGCTCCCCAGATCTACCTCACTCTCATTCAGATCTACCGCTTTGCTGTTATTATCTTTTCTGCTTTGGGGATAAATTTCCAATTTAAATCAAGCAATGGCCGGAAATAAAGGAATGTAGAACAATATGTGCACAAAGATATCGAACAATCTGTTTTTGCTTAGGGTTTTTACTTCAAGACCAACCCTTAAACAATTCCTAGGCATGTTCATACTTTGTTACGAGCAAAATCCAAATTCCAGCATCAATAATATAAAAGAGGGGGTCATAAGCATTCCACTTTGACGTGCGCATGGTGTGACGTGTTGTTAGTGACTGTGTTACTTTAATGTGCACACAAGGCGTATGCTTGCTATGACCAATAGCATGATGGGTAATTTTAATAGATGAGATGAATTTGTTACGATAGATGACATGATAGATAGTTTTAGTGGATAAGATGTATTTGTTACAACATATGACATTGATGGGTAATTTTAATGACATATGATATCACTCATCACTCATCATAAGAATTTTTTCTAATAGTAGAGATATTAACAGGTTGGTCAAGGTCGTTGCTGGACGTTGGTTCTTCACAAATCAAATTAGAATAATTCATTTCTTACCATTGAAAGATTAAGAGTTTTGCAATATACCATCCTGCCTCGCTGTCATAGACACAGGGGGTCTCACCTATCAATGAGACAGAGTTATATATTCCAAAACTTTGATCTTTCGGGTGGTACGAAATGAATTTTTTGAATAAATTATTCTCAAGGAAGATGTCAACAATGTGTCCATATCGATTTTTAAAATCAGGAAGTACTTGTTTGTTTTGATTTTTTTTAGTAAATTAAAGGTTCGATTGTTGGTGAGACCATGTGTTGCCTTATATACTTGTTTGTTTGATCTGATAGAGATGCATTCATCAAACCAAATGAGAAGGAGCACTTCAATCCACAAGCCAAACCAGGAAAAAGATCCCTCTATTCCTTCAACCAAACAAGAAATTAAAGTTTGTTTGAGAAATAAGATGATGAATTGACCAATCATTTGTATGGTTTAAGGTACAGATTGGATTGATCCATCACCGCCACATCTACAATAAGGCCTTGTTTGGGAGACCCTTTCCCCGCCGGGATCCCGGGCCGTTCCCTGGGTTCAAAGGCCACGGCGAAGTTTTCCTTGGGCCAGCGACGAGACACGTTTGGAAGCCCACGACCCAGGTTTATGCTGTCCCGTCCCACTCGGCATCCCCGGGAAAACGATCCCCCTCTCCCGACTCGTGCAAATTTTCCCCCGACTCTCTCCATCTCCCTCGCTGCTGGAAACCCTACTTCGTCATCTCCACCCAAATCTGCCGTCGCTGTCACCTCCACTGCCTCCATCTACCTCGCCGTCTCCACCCGCATCTCCTCCACTGCCTCCATCTACCTCGCCGTCTCCACCCGCATCTCCTCTGCCTCGCCGTCTCCACCCGCATCTCCACTGCCTCGCCGTCCCTGCCTCGCCGTCTCCACCCGCATCTCCTCTGCCTCGCCGTCTCCACCCGCATCTCCACTGCCTCCATCTACCTCTTCCCCGCCGTCCCTGCCTCGCCGCCTCCACCCGCCTGTCCCCAACCGCCTCTGCCTCGCCTGCCTCGGCTTGCTGCTCGGAGAAGAAGCTCCGGAAGGGGCTGTGGTCGCCGGAGGAAGACGAGAGGCTGGCCTCCCACATCGCGCGCTTCGGCGTCAGCTGCTGGAGCTCCATCCCCGACCTCGCCGGCCTCCAGAGGTGCGGCAAGAGCTGTCGCCTGCGATGGATGAACTACCTCCGGCCTGACCTCAAGCGCGGACTCCGACCAGCGGAACGAGCACGAGCGCCAGCACGGAGGCGACGCGTGATATTCACGGTGACGACGGCTTCCTCGCGGTGATGGTCGACGACGAGGCCAGCCTCCTGCTCGAGGAGTACTACCTCGACGGCTGCCACGATGGATTCAGCTTCTGGGGAGGACAGGTTTTCGGTTGATTTGTTTCTTGCTGTTGCATTAATGATCCATATTTCTTTAGTTTTCGGGTGCAAATACAAACTGCTTGTGATTCGTCAAATGGAGTGTGCAAAATCAAACGAATAAGAGGTCAATCTGCACTTGTTCATTCTGTTTACTTTACAAAATTAATTAATTATTGTTGAATGATAGCGGTCGAGCTCACGTCTCCTCGCAAGTTAGTTTCAGCTTCTTGTTAGCGAGACATCTGTCTATGGTGAAAATCATGATTTCATCTAGTAAATATTTTTGGCCCGAATGGATGTGGGAACGGCACATCGAAACTTGCCGGGATATGCCCCTATTCTTGCTATAATCAGTAAGATGACCATGAGCAATGTTGAGCAGGCTTGCTGCTCCTTCAACCTGATTCTTGATCTGTCTTAGAAATGTTCTTGTTTCATACTTCGTATGCTCTTGCTTCTTCAGTTAATTAAGGTCTGAATTGAGATGCCCGTGTCAACTGGAATCTAGCACAATTTTATGCTTCTGTTATGAATTTTGCTATAATTCACTCATAACCGTCATTGCACATGGGGTTCGGTAATCCATGGAAGTTCGGGGAGTCCCACTTGCAGTTCGGGGATTTTTTCCCTGTCATGTATCCAAACAGGGTTTGAGATTATTTTCCGGAGAGGGAGTTTTATCCCTAGGGAAATGAAATGGCATAAAAAATCCCCTTTTGGGATTTTTGTCACTGGGTTTTTATTCCCTTGCTGCCAAACAAGCCCTAAGGTAGCCCGCAAACCAAACAACACATAAGATCATTACATTCCAGATGGAATGGTCTCACGATGGACCAAGTACGTATACGTGGTCCTGGATGGAGTCATTCCTTGAACCAAACAGGCAATGTGTATTTTTCTCCTATTCATTATTTAAGGCTTCTTCCAAGCAGATGAATGGCTTGAAACGTGGGACATATTTGATTAGGTTCTTTGGGGACATGCTGTTGGCCGGGCTAAATGTACCTCCACATGAAACTACAGGAAAATATACTAGGGATTACTGTGAATCTGGTGTTTGGACCTGACACCGCTCCCACTTCTTATCTCCTCCCCTTAATTTCGTCTCCTCGCCACCAACAACACCATTACACCCTCAAAATTGCATATCAAATTTTTGCACTAGAAAATTTTCTCCAAAATTCATGATTTGTTCAAATATTTTTGTTCTACCCATTTTTCTGAATTTTTGGGTAATTTCCTTATAATTTTTCTGAGCTTCCTACTATTTATGAGAATTTTATGAATTTTTCTAGATTTTATTCTGAATTAAAAAATCATTTTTGAAAATTTCTATTATTGGAAATTCCTTGGTTTATGCTTTCTCTTTCAGGAATGCGTCTCCAGCGCAGCCCCATCCTAGTGTGGGCCGGCTTCTCTCATGGCCCAACCTATCATACCACACCAGCTCGTAGTCTACGGGGATGGCAATAGGGCGGATCAGGCACGGTTATTGGTTTCGCGGACCCGTACCTGTGGAGGAAAAAATCGCACCATACCCATACCCATATCCACCTATGGGTATGGATATATACCCATACCCGTATCCGCCGGATACCCGCTACCCGCCCACCATTCCAAAAATTCAGCACACAATAGAGAGTAAAAGAGCATGATTTCAGCAAACAATAGAGGCTAAAAGAGCAGCATTTCAGTAGCATACATTGAGCACTAGAAACAACAATTCCAGTAGCACAAAGAGCAGAATTTAAGCAGCAATTTCAGCAGCACATAACAGCAATTTCAGCAGTACAATAGCAGCATTTCAGCAGCACATAGCAAACCAAATACCAATAAGCATTTCAGCAGCACATAGCAGCAATTTCAGCAACATGTCATCAATCATTATACATCCAAACATCCAGTATGCGCCTAGACGGTAGCAATGTAGCATACAAGTAGTACCAAGTACTAACAAGCAACAAGAAACAGTACATGATACATCGATTACAAGTTCCTCGAATGAAATTCAAATTAAGTTTTTAAGGCAACAAGAACTTCTTGGAATGGAACTTTGCATCAAATTTCTTCATTTGGCACCGTCGAGAATCCAAAAGAAAGCTCCTACAATGAAATGTAATTAGAAAATGAAACAAAGCTAAAACAATTCTAGTGTTTATTTTCCAAAGACTGGGTCTGTAGATACAATGAACAAACCTCCGAGTTGAAAACTTTGATTCTCTGTTTTCCGGTTAACAAGCTATAACACAAACCACCAATGGATATGCAGCCAAATTAATTAGATCTAAGCATCTATCAGTTAGTCAGAAACCTTCCATGCTAAATACGTTCAGATCTAAGTATCGCGTCACACATTTCACACCCGGGCGGAGGGATCAGAGCATTAGAGGAAGTGAGGAACGAAGGAAGCTGGAGTCCCCTACCTGGACGCCCGAGTCGGGCACTGAGGCACTCGTGGCCATGTCTCGTGGCCATTGGAGAACCGCGGCCACTATCAGGGACTTGTGGGCTCGTGGCTGCTAGAGAACTGCCGCCGGAGTAGCCACTGCTGGAGTCAGGCACTCCTGACCATTGCCGGAGTGGTCGCGTCTCGTGGCCGTCACCGGAGTCAGGCACTTGTGGCCGCCGCCGGAGTGGTCACGTCGTGTGTGGAGGCAGTGGCGGCGCGTCGAGGTGGGTGGAGGCGGTAGTTAGGCTGGCACTTAGGCTGGACCACTGGAGTGTCTACGGTTACATATTTACACGGGCTCATAGGCACAGCCGGGCTCAACTGCCCAAGGCCACGGGCCACCTCACAGAGTCACATGCATGTCGACCTAGATCCACTTGTCATGACCGGGACCCACTTGTCATATTCACGGACACGGGTATCGGGTATGGATACCCCATATCCATACCCGCGAAATTCATACCCCGCGGTTACCATTTTCCACCATACCCGTACCCATTGGATAAATACCCGCGGTTTTTTACCCGTACTCGTACCATTGCCATCTGCTGCCTACCTCACCGAAGCAGTATGATGCTTTGAATCGTGAACAACCGATCTTGATCCAACGGTTGCGTGTCGTCCCTCTTCTAGAACGGGGTCGCCGGCAAGGAGGGGAGCACCATCCATTCTCTGCCATGGTTGCTGCCACCTCCTGCTTCGGGCATAGCGCCGCAAGCATGTCATTGTAGTGTGCATTAGGCGCAACAGCCATCCAACATCTCGCGGAGCCACGTCGCCACTACCGACCAGATGCAGGCACCACTCGTCCATGGTCACAAGTAGCGCCACCTCTAGCTGCCGTTGACATCGGCGTGGCAACACCCTGCCATAGAAGCTCCTGCCCACTGCCACGAAAGGGCATATCTTTGCCACCACCTTCTTGACACTCTATGACCACCAGCAAGCCACACTAAGAGCATCCGTAGCAGAAACCCTATTATAGTATATAAATAGAGTTTTAGAGATAGAGTTTCTGATGGAGGGAAGGAATCTTTTAGGGTGTAGTGTAAAGTGTGAAGGAATTTTAGAGTAATGAAGAGAAAATAGAGTAGAAGAGAGAAAAAATAGGAATAGAGCTTCTGATATGGATGCTCTAAGCCTCACCGCCGCTTTCCCTAGGCTAGACCACCGCTTTCCATGTCCATTGCCGCCGTGCATGCTCCCGGCCGAATGCCCTATAAATACCCCAAAAAGACCACTCCTTTGGCATAGGCGCATAGCCTCACCTCCCAGATTTTGCTCCACCTTGACGCCATCCCCTACCACTCACTTTAGTTCACCGCCAATGAGCATTTTCTTCCACTCGGGCCAACTCTCACATCGCCGCTGCACACCTCCCCATAACCTGACTGTCAGCATCCAGTTTTACTAAACCAAAACTCTTTGTGTTAACAGTATGAGTCCCAAAGATCTGTGCTCATACCTATAGTATAACAAAGATAAGGTATCAATACCAACGTTGCATTGATTAATAAAATAAATCAAAGTGCGGTGAAACCACTTATTACAATAGTTCATAACATCAAGTCCAACTAATGCAAATAGAAAGCAAATAAAGATAATATCCTATCACGGCCACAGGCACACTGAACGGGAAGCAACTAGTACATGCTCTACAAAATCAGCAAATCAATAACATACTCTTGCTCGTAAACATACTTCTATCCTGCTTGTGGAATAAACAGCCCCGAATAATAGCCGAGGTTAGCACACGAATGCTAACAAGTCTTTCCTAGGAAGGGCCAGGTCAAGACTCATCCTAGGAAAGGTAATGGTTTATTTGTCTAAAAGCATTTTACTAATAGTATAAAAGCATTTAAGAAATAATAAATAAATAATAAACAATTCTTATGATTAATCTTAGCGGTAACATGTTATACATGATATAATTCTCAATCTCCGTGTCTCAAATTCTCGTTGTCTCATCTTATAGTCTCAATATAGTTCTTATCTACTTCTCATTCATCATAGATCATTTAGCAGCGGCACATAACTAAAAAACCTTACCCAAGTCAAATTAATTAAGAGGTGTAGTTATGATGTGAAAACCACCAAGATGCTCATAATCGAGAGCACGACCATTCGAATGGGATTACTCTGCAGAGGTTATACGCTTTTCTTGCAAGATATGATACTCTCACATCGGAAAGCATTATAACAAGACCTATCAGAAGACTAACCCCGAACTTGCCACGGTCATACCTGATATTCACACAAGTACCCTAGAACTTCTTCTGGGCAATACACCGGTGATGATGCATCCCTCGGGGCCCCACCTACGGTGCAAGTATGATGACAATCCCGATATTATTCTCCCTCTAGATTAGGCCATGTCTCGTATAGGGCTTGTAGGCGCACGATAATATGGGATAGACCCTCAAAATCCACTTCTTGAGGACTGCATGATTTGCACTGATCCCTAGATTAGTGACGCGCCTAGTGGCCCGATCTTCCGATAGATTCTACTTTGGCGAAAAGAGGATGTTCACGAGACAAGGCTTCCAATTCAGCGAGATCAAATCCTTGTTGTCGTTACACTCACGCACTTCTCGTTATCAACCGTGTTCGTGCTCGATTGACCTCATCACAAAGACTAATTCCCGCACGCAGTAGAAGAAACGAGCAAGAACGAGATGCAAAGCAATCAATCTGAAATATCAGATCCAAAGTTGAGGTTATCTTTTCCTAGATAAAACACCAAAGTGCAAGGAGAAAGCATGATGCATGAAATGCAACGCGCTTAGTCTAGCGATCGGCGACTGTCGTTAAGTCTTTTCCTAGATATCAAGGAAGTTCCATAAATCTACTTAGGTTTGATAGACAACGAAAAGATAACGGTGGTATGGTCGATGGTTAGTTTATGATGATGATGATGATGCAGTAAATACCTTAATTGAAATAATATAGCATATAACGTCAAAAAATACTTTTGTCTGTAGTATTTCCTAAATTATTAGGGTTGCTGTTATAGTAGTCTAATCAATTGAATTTAGCTGAAAGTAAGTGGCAATCCCTAAAAGGTGTTTAAATCATGTTAATTAAGCAATAAGTAATAGTAACATGCTTTGTTAACCCTCAATATTTTAATAATTTCTTCAGAGGTTAACTATGTCTTTGTAAAAATTGGAGATTTATTTGATGTCATTTGATATTTAAAATAAATCATGTTCATTATCGGTTTTATTATTACAAAAGGAAATTAGTTAAAATACTCAGTTTAATTATCCAGAGAGCATTATAGATCACAAAATGGTGCAATAAATTTATTAAATTTCTAAATAGTACTTATGCTTCACTGGAATTTTATCATAATTTTAGGAAATTAATAACTAATTTATTAAAGTGGAAAACCAAGTTTAAGTGGTTCTTGGAGGGTTTTTCTTAATTGTACAGGGATTAAAAGAGTTACTATGCCTATTTTTATTTTATTAGATCTGGCCTACTGTCTAATAATTACCCTAATTTTCTCAGATTTTTATTAAGTCATACACTATTTTATTTAATCAATATTCCTTTTTCTAGGTTTTTTTCTTAAAGGAAAAACTTCATAATAGATCTACCAACATAAACAGAGGCATAAATCTATTTTATAGTTCACCTAGGTTTTTTTATTAAACCCATTAGGTCACCTAGTATTTATCATAATTTTTCTAGGGTTTTTGGGATAGTCTAGCTAATTTTCATAATTCATTTTCATTTACTGAAATTTCTTAAAGGAATAAAGGCTAGGAAATCCATGTGAACAGTAACGGCCTGGCTCGATTGCTTGGCCCAGAACTCATTCGCGGGAGAGAGGTGCCGGTGCAAAGGCGCCACTCAATTGAGAAAACGTACTCCCGTGAGTATGCTTCCACTTATTCTGACGCATGGGACCGCGATCCCACCGGTCAGCGACACAGAGAGCAACACGCGGGAGGTTTTAAAATAAACCTCCACTGACATGTGGGTCCTACATGTCAGTGGCATGGTTCATAGTAAATGTGAACCATACTCTAGCTCGATTTCGGCCGAGCTCCAACGGGAACTCCGATGCTGGTTTGGCGGCGCTACAGGGCCGTTCGGTGGGGCTCATGCTCGAAAAGGGTCCCTGGGCACTTGACCTAGGATGTGCCGTATGAGGCTTCACCAGTTACGAGCCCTAACGGCCGACGGAGTTTAACCACAGGATTAAACCACGCTTAGCGTTACCGTCGCTGACAGGTGGGACCAGAGGGCCTGCCCGGGAGTGTGCTTTCTTCACACGCAGGCACCCTCGTGCCACTGCGCATTCACCAGGCAGCGTGCTGTGCGGGCCGCCCAGCGTGATACTGGGCTGAGCCCAAGACTGCACTAGAGAAATTCCAGCCCCTTTGCTAATTTAGAAAACCAGGGATCGAATGCAAATGAATTTATTAAAAATAGCAAAAGACTTCCAAAAATTCTGAAAAAATTTTGTAAAATACTAGATGTGTTTTTGAACTTAAGAAAAATATTGAACTTGGCATCTCAGTGGGAGCATTAAGAAAAATATTGAACTTGGCATCTTAGTAGGAGCAGATGTATTAAAAAATTTAGTAGCTCCCTAGGAGTTAGAAAATGGATTTCTAAATATTTAAAACTTGTATATTATTAACTAGTAAGATTTTGTAAAATGTATTTATAAAAGGATTTCTAAGTTATGGTCGTGGAAACCCCTACTGAAGAAGACTACCCGCTCCCGGAGTACGACCAAGACAAGTCCCTTTGGCGCATGTTGAATGAACCACTATCTAATTTAAAGGAATTTATAGAATTGTTTAAAAAACTTGCATGCTATCTTTATTACTTATCTGACTTATCTCATGTCTTATTTGACTTATCTCACTTTTTTATTACTTTTTGAGTTTGTTTTTTTTTATCTCGTAGGCGTGTCTACAAGCTCCATAAACCCTAAACACAAAGGCCAACCGGCTCTCGAGGCTATGTCGAAAAATTCTCGAAGTTACGAGATAAGGCAAATAAGTAGGATAAGATAAGCTGAAAAGAACCCACCCTAAGGACTGCTTATCCTATGAACCTACGAACTAGGCTTTACAGTACAACCTCGAGTTCCGTTATGGGACGGACCTGGCTTACTAAGCTTTGATCTCTAGTAGCAGCTTGCTAGTGGAGATGTCCTTCATAGACATCTAGGTTGTATGGGCATGGATGGTGATTCCATGTTCGTTTGACTTATCTCGTGTCTTATTTGACCTACCTCACTTTTTATTACTTTTGAGTCCTTTTTTTTATCTCGTAGGCGTGTCTAAAAGCTCCCTAAACCCAAAACACAAAGGCCAACCGGCTCTCGAGGTTATCTCGAAAAACTCTCGAAGTTACGAGATAAGGCAAATAAGTAGGATAAGATAAGCTGAAAAGAACCCACCATAAGCCCCATACTGTACCTCTTTCCCTGACTTGCAGAGTATAGTTGTACTCACCCTTACTGCTTTTTCTTCTCTTTCTGAACTCCAGTCGAGGGACCGCTCATGGAAGATCGTAGTTCGACAATACCGATGCTAACTACAAGGTGAAGGACTACGAGGATTTCCTGGAAGACTAGGGTTACTTCCTACAGTCTTGTCGCTAGTAGGACAATAGTAGTAGTGCTATTGTGCCCTGTTGTGTGGGTCCTTGTGTTGTATTCCGCTAAACTCTGATTCGTGGCCTGCGTGTCGCCATGTATGTACTGTATTGGTGCTCTTCCCCTGTTATGTAATATTTAGTAATGTACCACTCTGTTTAAACTGTGTGTACTAGCTGTTGATCCTTAGGACTAATACAGGATGCATAGAGGGGTTCGGTCTTTTCGTCCGGGTCCTGACAGATTTCCATGGAGACCGCTGGATAGAGATGCCATTACACCATCGTTCTAAGGCGTGGGCATAGATGCCAACGCATCGTGGTTCTAAAGCATGCGCATTTAAGTTATTCTCATCACCCGGCGATTACGGCCTGTCTCCCTCCAAAAGGATCCAATGACGCCTATCCTGACAGCGGGTGGGTCCCCTTGTGCCTTTTTGCCCTCCAAACTTCCTTGGCCACTAGGTTGGTTCTTCCTTTAGGGCTTGAAGCCCTCTTGCCCTGCAAAAAGGCATAGGAAGCTGTACCTTTGCTCCACCCGTCACTCGGGGCATGATAGATTTGCTTCGCCGGTGGTTATTGGGTCACAGGGAGTGGGTATATTCCCCTACAACACGGAATGTAAATACGACTTTGTAGTTAATTTACCAAGCTTCTTTTGCATGCTTCATTGATGAGCATACTAGATAGAAGATGCTCTATGCATGTGGATCCTTCAGCCAGCCTTGGAGTTCAGCACATTGATAGAAGTCGATTGGCTTCCCCTAGTTTATCCCAACTTACTATGAGGATGGAAGAGTTTGCTTAGTTGTATTTTGTAATCCATTGTAGTTCAAGTATGTTCACATCTGTTGTACTTTTGTTCGCGTCAAAAGTTGGATCAACTAAACACACGTATGTTTAGGGCTTAGGATCTCCGTCAGCACCAAAATCTACGGTGCAGAGTGTGCCAGCCAATTTTATCTTACAATCAGCAAGAGAAGATGTAATAAACATTAATTAGCCGATTAGATCTTCAAATAGAGTGAATCTGTTTGATCTCAAAAGTAACCAATAGAGTTAACAAGTCCAAAAGTACTGACTCTATCGACTAAGATTAGATCTAAACCAATAGATTTAAATGAAGGGGAACAGGTAGGCTATGCTAGCACAATTTTAAAAATTTCTACCACGAACACTCAAGACATCATGCGAGTAGAGGATCACATATTGTTAGCCTTGATGCGCAGTCGCAGCGGAAGGAGGGTCGAAGTAGTTGAGTCCGATGTCACGAGCGTTGAGGTACAAGAAGTAGTCGTTCACACCAAGCCAATCGTCCTCTCCTCGCCGATCAACACTGCAACGATGTCATATGTACTACCATAGAGGAGATAGTCGATCTCACCAACCTTCTCCTCCTTGTCGCCGTTCAACGCCGCAGTAACTCCTCTACGGTATCTACATGTCTAGGGGCAGAACGTCGTGCATAGGTGTGCTAGCACCGCACATACGCGGCTAGGGTTTCTATGAGTTAGAGAGGCGTGTGACGGCTAGGGTTTCGTGGTGACAAACTTGTACAGCCTATGCCGCCCCCACCACCTCTCCTTATATGAAGCACACTAATGGGTTTCTATGCTAGAGGCCCATTAGGACTCTAATCCTACAAGGATCAGTATCTGCGAAACCCACCAATGGATCCAATATATTAGACATGTTTCAACCTGTTAAGTGTGTGACTTGTTACGTTCATGAGCAAGCTGCCATGGCCCTAGAAACCCTTTTTCGAACCACAAGTCAATAGCAGTTCCTAGCAGGACATATTAACCACCAAATGCACAGGATGATCATATAACCTTGATATACTCACATACTGATTACTTTGTCACACGATACCAGTCAAGCTCAAGACGAGATGCGTGCCACCCTTGTGATAACTTGACCATTCACTCGATCTTGTGACAGATTCTAAACCGTGATTAACTATTTAATCACGTTGGCATGGTCATGCACTTTCCAATCCAATCATATCAAGGGGCCTAGAGATATCTTTCATGTTATCAAGAAGGGGCAAACTGCATCTTAATGGCTCACACTCCACGTCATGTTTCATAGCATATCCGAAAACTATTTTTATAACTACCTAGTTACGGTGTAGTGGTTGATAACCCAAAGTATACAACTACGTATGCTGAAACTCAATGATGATCTTAGGTCTAAGATCATATAAGTATACCACTCGAGACTACAAGTTGATGGCACATGTAAAATAACAATCTCAGCAGTGTCTAGGAGTAGATCTATCCAACACCATGTTCTTTAACATGTGTCTATATTATTCATTTGATATCTTTATATCTATGGTATGTAAAATATTACCATCAATCAATGCATATGCTGATCAAATCATTATTATCTCATACAATGATATGAGACCAGATATCATTTAGAATAAGATCATATAAAAAATGTGTTTCACAACCAAGTCGTAATCAAGTCATATTTGATGAACAATGTGAATGATGTTTATTTATGAAACCGATAATATATTATCCAAGTGTATATAAACATAGACATGATACAATCATCTTGCATAATCGCCTCTAGAATATATCACTAACATGATCACCTCTTCTTTTTTATTTCTTCCAGTGAAGGCATGACGTGGCCTTTAGGCAATTAGGTATGGTTGAAATCAATTTATCACCAAAGAACTTTGTGGAATCAGGGACTGTAAAACCATTAAGAAATGCGTACTGATCCATCTCTTTGGCTGAATCCCAAACTGATCCCTTAATAGCGGCTATCTTGTTGGTTATATGAGCTGATTGCTAAGGAGATCCTCTATTATTGGCTGGTTGCCCCTTCAAGAAGTCGTCAGCTTATCTTATTTACTTATCTTCTGATTTGCTTATAAGCTGAATTTTGAGAGCTTCTCGAGGTAGCTTGAAAAGTCTGGTGCGCTCTGTTTGACTTGTTTCTAAGAGTTCTAGGATGTGATTTCAAGATGAAAAAAATAGGTTTCAAAAACCAAAGTGTTTGGCTTTTCGATTTAGAGATAAGTAGACAAGATAAGTAAATAAGCTGAAGAGAACATATAGTGTCGAGGGGACGCATCGGCAGGAAGGATAGTCTGATCCCCATACGGAGTGAAGATTGTCGAGCACGCAGGAAGTGGCTGAGTCTCTGCGGGGTGATATGACCAGTACATTTCCACCCCAGCAGATGTGTTTCTTGTCCAAGGCTCAAATACAATAGGGTTAGTCGATATGTAAGTATACTGAGGAGCATACTCTGTATGATTTTACATTGGATGTGAGCCTATGGATTTGCTGAATTGGCATACCCCATGTTGACCGATGTCATCTAAGGAGACAGATGTGCTATTTGATTAGGAATGGGAACATAATCTAAATATGCCAACATCGGCTGAGGCACCTGATATGTCTGCTGTTGTATTGACATCGGCTGAGGAGCAGGATATGCTTGCCTTGGGGGATAAGAGGCCTCGGAGCCGAATGACTTGGCCTTATAGGATAAGAGTCCTGGAAGTCAGTCCGTAATGGATTAGGGGAAACACCATACCCCATCAGAGGAGCAGCAGTGGTTGTGGTGGCCTAGAAGCCAATGTAGCATTTCTAGCTGCCATCATGGCATCTCTCTATTGCTGGTGACCCACAATGAATTGAGGGTACGTAGGGAGAGTAGGACCCAGGGTGTACAGTGTACCATTCATGGACATCTCTTGACCCACTTCTTTTACTTCTCTTATAATCGCTGGAGATATCATGGAGATAAAAGCCAACGATTGATTGGCCATAGCATGATGGATAGATGAATCGAACATCTCTGATATCTCATGGGGTGTCACCTCGTATCAGGTGTTTGAAGGATCACCACTTTAGGATGTACCCCTTTTAGATGGTATTACCATGTCGACCTTTCTGGAAAGAGCCGAGGTAAGCATGCTTTAATTCCTTCATATGAGCAGCTAGGTCTTGACGCTACTCTTCAGTAAGATCAACGTCGGTCACTTTGATAATGGATTCTTCATTGATGTTAATAGGGTCAGTCACTTTGTTCGACGCCATCTTGTCCCAACAAGCATACCAAAAAGTGTGTTCACAACAAAAGTTGGATCGGCTAAACATACATAGGCTTAGGGCTTAGAATCCCCGTTAGCACCAAAATCTAGGGTTCAAAGCGTGCCAGCTAATTTTATCCTGCAATCAGTAAGAAAAGACGTAATTAGATTTAATTAGCCGATTAGATCTTGGGATAGAATGAACCTGTTTGATCTCAAGAGTAACCAAAAGAGTAAATAAGTCCAAAAGTAACGAGCCTATCAGCTAAAATTAGATCTAGACCAAAATATTCAAAAGGGTAAATAATCTACTACTAAGCCGATACAATCAACTAAGTTGCGGAGCAAATGGTAATCAGACTATTAGCTAGCCATCAGATCGATTAGATGATAGAACAAATGATAGACAGACTATCGGCTAATATCAAGCTACAATTTAATAGAACGAGGGTACACAGACCATCGCCAACAAATGTATTAGTCGATAGAACGAGGGTGGCCGAGAACATCAAACTTAACCGAGACAGTACTCACCTGGGGTTGTATTCTGAAGCCGATCGAGAAGGCGATGGGTAACAAGTCGATCGAAACCAAAATATAGCGAAACTAGACTAGATACGATGAAAAGTAAAGGAACAAGTAAAAGTAGATTTGATTGATTGGTGCTGACCCCTTTACACGCTGTTATCGGTTGTATATTTATACAGATTCATGACTCGATCGACTAGGACTCTAACTCGTTTTTCATATGAGTTTTGACTCAATACTTAACAATTTTATCTAAGACCCTAACCGAGTTATCTTATCAAATCGATGCAGATTTCTCCTACCATAGCTGATCCGACCCATATTAATTTATGTTACTTTCGGTCCAACCTAGCCAATGACCTCTTTCAATGTAATCAGTTGTGTCCAAATTCTGGTGTCAACAACTTAATAACAACATTGTTGTTGTGTAACTTTTGTTTTCTTGGTCAATGTAAGGTTTCATGTAAGAAAAGCAATGTTATTCAAATAGATGCAAACATCCTAGGATTGTTGCTGTTGTTTGCGAGGTTTTCAGTTTTGAATAGATTTTCTAAATCAGATTGAAAATATCTTATGTTGTCGACTGCATTGTCATTGTAGCAAGTGTACTCAAGGCAATCCTCTACAGGTCTATGCCATTAAAATTGAACACATTCCTACTTGTAGACACCAACAAGAGGAAGGAATCAAATGAAACGACTTTATAGTCCAGACTGTGAGTATAGCGTACTGTCCAAAACTGGATGTTGCTCAATAGGATTTTTTGGGCTATCATGATAAAACCTAATATAATTCAATTGAAATGTCACAATATGCTAACACAAAAACTGATGCTACTATTCCCAAATTTGTAACAAAATTCCTACAAACAGTGTCTAAAAAAAATATCACAATGCACAGTTTGATACAAAATTTCAGTAGAAATGCAATGTGTATTCTCAGAATTTACATACATTCTTTGTTTACATGCTTCAAAGCTAGGCTACAATCTCTATTTACATAAATTCTCTAGTATGTCTAACATGCTTCAATTTGCTAAAATAAGAAGAAACATCAATTTGATATTCTTTAGTATTCCTTTCATGCTTCACTGCTTCAGCCTGCGCGAATCATCAAATCCTGCACGACATACGAAATGCTTCAGTCCAAGATGCAACGCAAATATTTTCTTAATAAGAAAATGCAATGTGATGAAGCAATCTTGAAAAGAAATTAGCATTCCTCAAGCAGGGGGTTCGACAAGCAGTATTGTCCTGCCCTGTATCATTTCGTTGGACGCATGTAAGGGGACGTGGCGGCAGTGGAGGGGGTGGGGTTGGGCGTGGCAATGGTGGAGGGGTTGGTGTGGGCACGATGGCTGTGGATGGATTATACATCGTGTCTCTGCTCGCCGATGGAGGGGAGGTGGCAGCTAGGGTTTCAAGCTAGAGTATATGGAGATATAGGTGAGGCAAGAGAGAGGGACGCTTGGTAGCGACAGGCCAAGGAGGAGAGGCGGCCACAACCTATGAGAGAGAAGGCTCTTGAGGAAGAAGACAGGTGCTAGATTGAGATTAGGACAAGAAGGCAAGGCTGTTATCGAAAAATCGTAGTTCTAGATGCTGGCTTGGTGGGCGGTGAATTGTAAAATTGCCTCAATGGTGTTCGTTGGATGCCGATCTAAAGGCTGACACCTATTGACTGCATGAGTGCACTAGGATACTTGATTATATAGGAAGAGTGAAAAATAAAGCAGCTACTGGAGATGACCTTAAGGGCTCATTTGGGAGCCAAAATCTCGGCTAGGATCCAGGCCCATTCACAGGGTCGAAAACCCCATAGGCAAAAATCCCTGGGTTCAATTTGTGGTCCGTTTGGAAGCCTACCCAAGAGTGATTTCCTGGCCCAAACCCAGCTACTTCCTCGAGGAAATGTTCCTCCCCTTTGGACTCGTGGAAAAATCCCTTGCGTCGCTCACGATCTTTCTTTCTCGGGCTCTCTCTCCTTGCGGCGACTGACGCTCACTAGATTTGGTTGCCTCTGGTCCATAGAGGAAGCCCATCTGCTTGACGGCGAAGGCGAGCACCTCGGCGATGTAGAGTTGGAAGGCGTTGGCAGCGTTGCGGTCGAAGGAGGCCGCGTCGCAGAGTGGCGCCTCCTGGCTAGTGACGCGGATCTGGCGCGCGATGAGGTCGTCCATGGTCATCTTCTTGCCGAAGGAGCCGGCGGGGGAGAGGCCCTTGGGTAGCGGCGGCAGCTAGGAGGAGTGCGCGTCGGGCGTGTAGGAGAGGTAGACGAAGGAGCTATTGGCGAGGCGCTCGGGGGCAAGCCAGGCAGTCGGGTCAGAGAGCTGCTGCGGTGGGGCGGCTAGACAAGGTTTATCTATACAGTTTAGGTAGTGTTTCTTTTGACGGTTGCGGTTACGGTTATGTTTAAGCTGGAAATTTGTAGCTCCTCGATAAGAACATCTGAGGGATCAAAAAATTATAGAAAAAATAGTTTTGAGAGCTTTGAGAAGAAATAGTAAGACTTACAAAAATTGGCTACCAAACATCAAAGCGTTTGACTTGTATAAAAATAACAAATTTTTAGTTTATAAACAAACGCAAACGCCGAAAGGAACACTTGCTTAGAAACGTTCCACCGTCCACTGGGCCACCATAGAACTTCCAACTGTCAGGAAAATCACCCACTCCCATACACCGCGTCTATCCTAAGACCATAACCACGGTCCCGCAGCCAGCCCACGGCGGACGTGGCCGCGCCCCCGCCGTAACTCCCACCCCATCGTGTTCTTCGAGGCAAGTACTAGTCCATGCACCACTAACAGTAACACCACGACCGAACGGCAGCTGCGCGACCCAAAGCTCCAGCCTTCTTTTGTACACCGAGCCCACCCAACGCGCACGCACAGGCGGAGGCCGTCGTTCCCCGCCATTTCCTCCCTCCCGCCATCGGCGTCGCGTTGGCTCCCTTCCACCGCGAAATGCCGCCGACGGCGACCACCGCGAGTCCAGGCCCAGGCGCGGGCACAGTTGGCGCGAGCCCGGTCCACCCGGCGCGCGTGCGGGTGCTCCACCCGGGCGGTGCCCCGAGGCCCGCCGCGCCCGGCCCGGTGGTCTACTGGATGCTGCGCGACCAGCGGCTTGCCGACAACTGGGCGCTCCTCCACGCGGCCGGCCTCGCCGCCGCCTCCATGGCGCCGCTCGCCGTCGCGTTCGCGCTGTTCCCGAAGCCGTTCCTGCTCTCCGCGCGGCGCCGCCAGCTCGGGTTCCTCCTCTGGGGTCTCCGCCGCCTCGCCGCCGACGCGCACGCCCGCCGCCTCCCCTTTTTCCTCCTCACCGGTAAGCTCTTCCTTTCGCACGTGCCAACCTTGATCCCCTGCCCGGACTCCGGCACCCGGGTTCCGCGAATTCGGTGTCGAGAAATATGATATTTTTTTGTGTCTCGCTGGTAGGCGGGCCCGACGAGGTTCCCGCGCTAGTGCGGCGGCTCGGGGCATCGACGCTGGTCGCGGACTTCTCGCCGCTGCGGCCGGTGCGGGAGGCGCTGGACGCGGTGGTCAGTGATTTGCGACAGGACGCGACAGGCGTGGCCGTGCACCAGGTAAGTGTATCCCTTCAATCTGGACCAGAATACCCCACAAAGTTGGGTTCTTTTTGGGTGAATTCGATTCGATGGAGACGTTTGAGAGATTTGCGGTGTTCACGCAGGTGGATGCCCACAATGTGGTGCCTGTTTGGTCAGCGTCGGAGAAGCTGGAGTACTCGGCCAAGACCTTCAGAACGAAGGTAAAGAAGATAATCGACGAGTATCTGGTGGAATTCCCAGAGTTTCCGGCGGTGCAGCCGTGGGACAGGGAGCAACCCGAGGACGTCGATTGGGACACACTCATCGACAGGATTTGCAGGTTTGGGGAGAGTTATCTGAACAATTTGCTCAGGACATAGGTGTAACATGTTGAATTTTCTGTGGAGTGATGAATAGTTCTTGGCTGTTGGAGCAGTGAGGCAGAGAATGTGCCAGAGATTGACTGGTGCGTGCCAGGAGAGATGGCAGCAATGGAGCTACTTCTGGGGAGCAAGGATGGGTTCCTGACGAAGAGGATCAAGTGTTATGACCCGGACCGGAATGATCCCACAAAGCCAAGAGCACTGTCTGGCCTCTCGCCATACCTGCATTTCGGGCATATTTCAGCACAGCGATGTGCTCTTGAGGCGAAAAAGCGTCGCCATCTTAGCCCCAAGGTGCCCTTGTATACTTATTATTAAGATGGTGAATAGAGAACATTATGTAATGTGAATAAGATATCAGATTTTATATTTCTTTGTAGCTACCAAACTGCATATCTAAATGTTGATGCTGAAGTTCTAGTTCTTTGTTTTGTCTAACAGTGAGAGGCTGATAATTGATATATGTATGACATATCTAATTTCTGGAAACAGTCAGTGGATGCTTTCTTGGAAGAGCTGATAATAAGGAGGGAGCTAGCTGATAACTTCTGCTATTACCAGCCTAATTATGATTCGTTGGCTGGAGCATGGGAGTGGGCTAAGAAGACGCTGAAAGATCATGCTGCTGATAAACGAGAGCACATTTATACGTAAGTCAGTCATACATTATAATTACATATATTGCTATGTGGATGTGGACCACAGCCGGCATAGGATAGGCACTGGAATTACCGTTCATGCATGCTGTTCACGCGTGTGAACAGTTACCCGCAACAAGAAATAAGAGATTAGGAAAGTTAGCGATATGGTTATATTAGTTGTCATCACGATTGTCATGAATAACATTTGTATTGCTCTGAAGGCTAAAGGGCCGGTATATATACACAGTACAAGGGAGAAAAGAGGAAAGCTCAGAAAAAGCCAAAAGCCCATATACATATATATACATATGTATCTAACACGCGCCCTCAAATTCATGGTGGGTCAACAACACTGAGTTTGGAGAGACAAAAGCTATGCCGCTGTCGAGTTTGTGTCTTTGTGAAGAAATCTGCCAGCTGAATCTCTGAAGGCACATGTTGAAGAGCCACAACCTGCTCTTGAACCTGCGACCTCACGTAAGAAGCATTAACACCAATATGCTTGGTGAGCTTATGCTTCACTGGATCACGGGCAATACCAATAGCTCCTGTGCTGTCAGACAAAAGAGAAGTCGGCGTGCTAACAGAAACACCGAAGTCCTTAAGTAACCAACGCAGCCATGATCAGTAAATTGATCGGTGGATATAAGCTGCATAGTTAGTTTGGGAACATGAAAAACTGTGGGAACTTGAAAAGAAAAGGACAGAAGAGTGCCCCATCCTGTGATAGAAAGAAAGGTACCATCTGCCGCCATCTGAACAGTTAAAGGAGTAGTCAAGGGACTGATGGAAGTGAGACAGGTAGAGTCAGATGTCATATGGAAAGAAGCACCTGAGTCAGGTATCCATGGTGATGTACCTGGAGCAGAAGAAGGTGATCTCTCAGCTGAAGACTCTAAAGTAGAGCTAGCAGAACCCGTCGGTATAGAAGCAGCCATGCGACGCAATAGCATAAGAATCTTAGCAGAAGTGCCAGGGCCACGCTGGGAAGTGGAAGAACTGTCTGAGTCTCTTGGAACTGATGCAACAGTACCCTTATGTGGACGACGACGAGCAAGATCCTCTCCTTTCGATAGCAGAATTGCTCCACATGACCATCCTTGTTACAGTAAGTACAGTGGAGTCCAGCCTTTGGTGTGACTCCAGAGGATGATGAATCCATGCAGTCACAGTACGAGAACCAGGAGATGTCAGAGCTGGCGTATGAAGAGCAAGAACCGACGGAGAAGCCAACAGGCCCACACTACGAAGGCGAGTCTCCTCAGTATGAATAGCAGTAAGAGCCTCTAGTAGGGTGACACGAGGGTGACGGGCAAGAAACTGAGCCCGGATCTGCTCAAACTTTGGACGGAGCCGTGTGAGGAAGTCATAGATGCGATGAAGCTCCAAGCGAGACTGCATGCGTCGACAGCACGCACATGTCCGACTATTATGATAGTTGGCATAGAGGCTTTGTCGGCAGCATCAAAAGAGTCAAGCTGATGCCACACCGCGGAGAACTGAGCATAAACCTCATCTACGGTAGAATCCTCTTGCTGCGGTGACTGCTCCCAACAAGATACTTAGAATCTCCAGTAGGCTCGTAGCGGTCACGAAGATGTGCCCACATCAACTGTGCAGTTGCCAAAGATACCACCTCACCAGTGAGATGCACCTCGATGCTAGCAACCAAAATAGCAGAGGCACGAGCATCTTCATCACACCAGAACTTGTAGGCGGCATATTGAGAACAATAGGACTCCAAGGCCTCCTTATGAGCATCGAAAGCCGTCTTCTTTGCAGTAGCATCATATGGCTTCGGAGTAAGCAGCACAGGAGGGTCAGGACACGGCGGACAAGGATGCTCGCCAGCAAGAAGATCCCAAAGACGCTGACCATGTATGTAAATGCGCATGTAAAGAGCCCAATCCTGATAGTTGAGACCAGAGAAAAGCACCGGGCAGTGAGGAGCAACGGTGCCCGACGCCATTTTTTGTTTTATTTTGTTTTTTTTTCTTTGCGAAGACCAACCCGGTTCTTAAGTTGGTCTGATCAAGACCGACGAGACCAACTTCGACTTGGTCTCCCCGGTGCCTCGGCTACTCCAAATCGGTTTCCCCGCCGCCTTGGCTAGGGTTTGGCGGCGAGTCGCCGGTGGCCTGAGCCTGAGCGCAGCGGTGGGATCGGCAAGAGGCCGCGACGACCAGGATCGGTGGGATCCGGCGGTAGTAGGAGCGCGGCAGTGGAGAGACGTCAGTGGAGCACCGTGACAGAAGCCGATGGTCACAGGCGCAGATCCGGCGGCGACGGGAGCCGACGGTGACGGGAGCCGGTGGCGGTGGATCTGGCGGCAATGAGAGCCGACGGTGGTGGTAGCGGGTAGAGCGTGCAAGTGCAACATGCAAGGTAGAGGTGAGGATTGGTGGTGGCGAGAGGTAAGAGGAAACCCTAACTTGCTCTGATACCATGTCATGAATAGCACCTGTATTGATCTGAAGGCCAAAGGGCCAGTATATATATACAGTACAAGGGGCAAAAGAGGAAAGCCCAGAAAAGGCCAAAAGCCCATATACACATATATACATACGTATCTAACACCGATAAGATCAGATTGGTTTCTATTGGATACAATTAATTACCTTATATTAAAATATACTTTCTTAGGTCCAAGTCAGTCATCTCTATAAAAGGGATGTCATGAATCTATTATCGATAAAACAATGAATTAAAGATTGGTCTAATACCAACCACACCATGCATGGCTTATCACCACGCAATTCGATAATGGATACATGATATCCCTTTTATAGGGATGACTTATTTGGACCTAAGAAAGTAAATTTTAATGTAAGGTAACTAATCTTATCTAATAGAAACCAATCTGATGCTATCGTGACCAATCTCTAATAGATGGCGACTAATATAACCATATCGCTAACTTTCCTAACATCTTATTTCTTGCCATGGGCTACTGTTCACACACATGAACGGTAATTCCAGCACCTATCCTATGCCGGCTGGGGCCCACATGCACATAACAACTTATCCACCCTTCACGAGACAGCTTGTCGTCGAGCTCTCGGTTGGTGCCCATGGGAGAAGATAGCAACGTCGCTTATCCACATAGGGAAGACCTTGCATCGAGCATCTACACACCTCCGCTTGCACTTGTGCCACTAGATAGTCTCACGTCGCCATGGACGTCATGCAACGCCGATCCTTTTGGCTGAGCAAGGTCGTCGCCTATTAGCGGCGGGCTTGAAACCGTGTAGCCATAGGGCGACAAGTGTTGGGTTCAGTCAGAGCGTGACACCGTCACGTCCCCGGCGATATCATTTTTCTCCTTTTGTTGTGCACCCAAAGTCATGAACCTTCTTGATTTGGGACGATCGTGGATCCACCAAAGTGGTGGTGTTGGAGGAGGCGGTGAAAGCGATCACCGCTTTGGCCTCCTCTTGCAACTTGTTTGTGGCTTGCTTCTCTAGTGCCTTCTCTAAGGCCACAAGGTCCAATTTAATTTCTCGTAGGTCCTCACCGAAAGCTCGGAGCAATTCTCTGAACCGTGAGAAGACAGAATAAGTCATGGGAAGGGATTGATAGCTTTGATACTAGATGCTATGATTGGATCTGGAAAGGGGAGAGAGGGGAACGCCAGCAAGAAGGGGGAGAGAGGGGAACGCTGGCGAGAGGATCTCGTTGGCAGCAGGGGTGCCATGCGTGGCGTGGTGGATAAGCCGCGTGTGGCACAGTTCATACTAGACCAGTCTAGATCGATAATGGATACATGATCTCCCTTTTATAGGGATGACTTACTTGGACCTAAGCAAGTAATCTAATCTAAGGTACAAGTAATCTAATCTAAGGTAACCAATCTTATCTAATAGAATTAATTGATGTTATCGTGGCCAATCTCTAATAGATGGCAACTAATATAACCATGTTGCTAACTTTCCTAATCTCTTATTTCTTGCCGCGAGGTACTGTTCACGTGCATGAACAGTGTGCATGAACGGTAATTCCAGCACCTATCCTATGCCGGCTGGGGCCCACATGCATATAACATATATGTTCTTGGCAGTAGTAACTACTCTATGGCAAAATGCTCCTGTTCTACATGGTTGATTGTTAACTACTATTTAACTTTGGCTTGCAGGAGGGAGCAGCTTGAGAATGCAAAAACAGCCGATCCTGTATGTTTTAGCAAATGCCTTGTACTCTACTTTCAATACTGAAGTCGTTCTAACCCCGCTTCTTAATTGATTTTCATGTTTTCTTTTCGTGTGATTTATCAGCTGTGGAATGCATCACAATTGGAGTTGGTGCACCATGGAAAAATGCATGGATTCATGCGGTAAAATATATCTACCTGAGATATAATTGTTTTAATCCATTTTATTAGTTGTTTCTTATTTTTGATATTGGTGAGAGGGTCTAAATTGCCTTCGTATCTCATTCTTGTTGCCAGAAAGTTAAAAAAAAGGAATAAATATTGATGCCTCTTCATCTTTTGCTGTTTTTATCTGCATTATAATAAAATAAATTCAAAATGCAGCCAAATATGGATGTCCACCTTGCCTCATTTCGTTTCCTGTCGTCCATTAACCCATGAAGATAAATTAGCTGAATAGGTGACTAGTTCATATGATTGTACCCATAAGGTTGTTTATTTTCATCACATATGATATATTCTGCAATTAACCAATTATTTTCTGTGCTCGTATTTTAAAATTGTGGATCTTAAGTACATTTTATTTGAACTAATAATTATTTTATGATTTGGTACCAAGTCATTGCTATATATCTTTCTTCTTAATAGAGAAAACTGCCTAGATTATCATGCTGCAGTTGCATCTTTTATTTTGGGGCCAGAATGATGCTTCGCTCTGCAGTTAATTTTACTGTAGAAGATATTGCTATGTCTTGATATGGTAATCTTTTGCAGAATGTATTGGGCCAAAAAGATTCTAGAATGGACCAGTGGGCCTGAAGAAGCACTTTCCATAGCAATATATTTAAATGACAAGGTAAATTTTAGAAGCATGTTTGAAACGTTTTGTAGATTAATACTTTTTTGTGTTTAGACTTTTTTATATGTATTTTTGCTGGTGATGGACTGCCTGTTCTTAGCCTTAATTCATCAAACACACAAAACATGGTAAAGATACAGAATAATGAAAAGAGGAAGCTTTTGTGTAAGATACCTATGTTTCTAGGGGCTGGCTTATGAATTGCAAAGCCAAATTTGCTGATATTGGAAGAATAAACAATACAAGGAGGCCATGGTCAGGGGATACAACGAGCAAGAAAAAAAAAAGACACCACCAATTAGTTTCACAGCAGGGACCTCACCTCTTGTTTCTCTTCACACCCACACAAATTGTAAATCTTACGCAAATATATTGTAGGCATCATTTTAAGATTCTGCATTATGTGTTCTAGTAGTAATTACACACACATTATAAATCTTATGGAAATATATTGTACCATCATTTCAAGAGCCTGCATTATCTTTTTTTAGTAAAAATTACTAAATGATAGAAGTAACATTTACTTAAGCATCTTTTTTAAACTCTTGAGTTATTGTCCTTTAATGGACAACTAGGAAGAAACCCGCGCCCACGGCGCGGTCGTCCCTGCTTTGCCTCAAAGTCACCTGAATAGGACGGATACGCATTTTGTATAGGAAAAAGAAAATAGAAAAGGAAAAAGAGAGCGAAAACGTCCATTAAATTTTAAAATTGTTCTAATTTTAAATTTTTTTAAAAAATATAAGTCTTTTATGGGCCTTCTTTGTGGAGTCATTGTTCCATGAAACTTATTATTTTTTGGAATTTTTAAACAGCGTAGAAAAATAAAATAGAAAAGAAAAAAGAAGGTAAAAGAAGAAGGCAGAGGAAGCAAAATTTTTTTCTAATTTCAAAAAATGTTCAAAAACATCTAAACTTTTTATGGACGTTGTTTGTGTAGGCATGGTTCCATTTTTGCAAACTTTCTATTTTTCGGATTTTTTAAACAACGTAGAAAAAAGAAAATAGAAAAGGGAAAAAAAAGAAAAGAAGAAGGCCAGGAATGAACTACCGGGGAAAACGTGCATGGCTGGGGATCGAACCCGGGCCAGTGGAGTGAGTTCTAGCGTGGGCGACCAGCCGGCCGTTCCGTCCGCTTCGTCAAGAAAAAAGAAAAGAAATGCTTTTATATATAACCTAAGAACGGACGGCCGGATCCCATTTCGCCCGACGATCGGACGGCCGGCATCATCCGGCCGACGTGGCCACCACAAGGAGGCCTCAATCCCTATCGTTGGCCGACGATTATAGATATAGTTTATTTGCAAGTAGATGCCCAGGTTGCTTCTGACAATCTGGAGTAACTGTTGCTTGGTTGGGACTTAACAGTCCTTTACAAGAAGTTGGAAGTATGATCTGTAATTGTAGGTGTAAACAAAAAATATCTCCAGGGCATGTTAAACAGCTAATATCCATGCCAACCAAAGCTACCATTTTTTTAGGTAGATAGTTTTGGTTCTGTAATAGTTAGCGTCTAATTAGTAAATGCTCCTGTCGATTTTCAGTTTTGTTTTCAAAAAAATCTTACAAATTAGTCTGTTGCAGTATGAGATAGACGGCAGGGACCCCAATGGCTATGTCGGTTGCATGTGGTCCATATGTGGTCTCCATGATCAGGTTTGTGTATTCTGCTCACTTTACAGGGAAACCATTTATGAATGTTTTCTAGATGCATGGATTATTAATCACATTCTAGAAGCTTGCGAGTGAATCTACACCCCTACTATTGTTTCAGGGTTGGAAGGAGCGCCCAGTATTTGGAAAGATACGTTACATGAATTATGCTGGCTGCAAGAGAAAATTTAATGTTGATGCTTACATTTCATATGTCAAAAATATGGTTGCTCAATCCAAGAAGAGGAAAACTGAGGAATCTCTGAATTCAGCGGCCAAGCATTCAAAGTCTGAGAACTCCTAGTTCACATATAGGGACAGTAGTTCAACATGTTAATAACTTAAGGCAGAGTATCAGGAGTAGAGTGATAACCTTTTCTTTTGCTGTGTAAATATGCTCAGTCAATTGACGAATAGTGTTAACTAAAGATAGATAATAGAGGTCTTGCACATCATATCATTGTAAGTCAATGATATTTTTGTAACTTCTGATCATTGAAAATGTGCTAGCATTGATTATGCTATATGAATTTAATTTAAGTGTAAACATTAAATTGTAATAGTTCAAACCTGAATTTACCAACACTGCATATTGCTTGACATATGGTTTATGCTAAGTTCATAAGTATATAATACTAAAAAGGAAAATTGCAAAACGGGGAAGATACAAAAAAAAGAAGTCAGGAAGTTTCTCACAAACTCATCGACCCGTTTCTTCTGGCTTAGATCAGGTTAGCAAAATATTTGTGTACTTTGTTGGTTGCAAAAAGATTGATATGTTTTGTTCAGTTTTGGTAAAAAATTAGCGATTTTCCATTTGGAATAGCTTAATTTTGATCACTTTAGTTCTGGTTTGTCGAAGCTGTTTTTTTTTTTTTTTGAAAATCTCAATGGTGGTTCTCGAAGCTCCTGATGCTCAACCAACCAAATACGTTGGCTTCTCGGTGCTTTTGAAACGCAGTGTCTGTAAGTTGGAAGGCTGGGAAAGTTGGTTTTAGTTGTGCATTTGACTAAATGGTTTTGTTGACTTGCTCTCCCGCTTCACCCTGATGAGCTCGCATCTTTTCCCTTGCCGGATTATGTGGTAAATGCTGCCATGTTCCATTAGATCTAGAAAAACAAACATACTTTTTTTTCGGAGATGCCAAAGAAAAATTCTCCCTAGAAACTATGAAACATGAAGGTTTTGTCACAAGGGAATGTCATTAGCATTAGAGTAGACCCATGCACGACTACTCCGACGCTTAGAAACTGCTGATGCTAGTCGTTGCAATTCTGGTCTACTATCTATGAATCCCTCTCATTGTGGGGGGTGATTTCAACCAGGTGAGATTGCAGGAGGATAAGAACAAAGGTCATATTTGTTACCAACGGGTGAGTTTGTTCAATTCAGTGATAAATGCAACTGACTTAGAGAACTTGATTTTTTTTTGAGAAGATAGAGAACTTGATTTGATTGGGGGCTACTTCACCTGGTCAAATATACAAAAGAACCCCATTCTAGAAAGGATAGATAGAGTATTCATGTCTGATGGTTGGAAGAGTCTTTTTTCCTTTAGTTAAGTTGAGAAAAATTCCCAAATCCTTCTCTGATCATAATCCTATTGTGCTTAGTTCTGTTATGAGTAATGTTGACCGGGTACACCGGATAGATGATTTCGGAGGCACCCCTCCTCTGATTCACATGCTTGGCGAAGCAACGCGTGGAACCAGCGAAGGAGTCACCACACAAGGGAACTTGACACTTCAGCCGATTCAGAACTCTAGGAGTATGTTTCTTTTTTAGCGGGAGGTCTTGAACCCCCTTACATATACATGTGCCGCTCTATTTATAGGAGGGAATTTTCATTCTTGGTGGACCAAATTGCCCTTATAGATGAATAAATTCCTTATTTGTTACTCAGAATTAGTCCTTTCTCTGATCTGCCATCACGAATTTTGATTTTCCTTATATGCCATTGTCTCTGAAACTTCATCCCCTCTATGCCACCGCCATTAGCTTCGTTAGGATCAACCATTAGAAAGCTTTGAAACTTCGTTATTGTCCAAAATATAACTTTAATAGTTTCTGGATTTAAAACTTTGAAATATTGTATCTCCTACAGTGTAACTCCAAATCGAGTGATTCAAATATCTACATTTATGTAAAATCATGTTCTACTTGTTGTCAAAATTTTATAATTATTAACATTTTCTGTATTTTCTATTTTTTGCTCTCAATTTCATGAGATACAATACCATTCATTTTAAAATAAAATTTATATCCCAAACTTTTAAAATTTCACTTGGAGTACGCATGATTTTCTAAATTCATATTTTTTTCTCATAATTTTATCAATTTTCTAATTTTTTGAATGAATTTTCTATTTTGTAATGTATTAAAAAGGCAGGGGTTTAATTGTTTTTATGTAGGCCTGTCACTGGTTGACTAGGCAACAATGGCCTAGAGGAGAAGAAGTTTCAAAGACAATGGCATATAAGGGAAATCAAAATTGGTGATGGCAGATCAAGAAAAGGGCTAACTCTTAGTGGTAAATAAGGGATTTACTCCATATAGATCTATAGAATCCTAGGTACAATGGTCTGTCAACCTAAATGACTAGTTGCCCCTGCCTAACAAATAATGCAGGGTTAAAAATGTTCTTCCCTCCCTACTCTAGAGACTTTAAGGCTAAAAATACCCTTCCACAGTCATACTCAAGGTAAGGATATCATGGGAATTTCATCTACGAAGTGGTTACAGCCTGTCTCCTCAAGATACGATCAATGATGTTTATCTTGATATGGGGACAGGCCCTCCTTGTACGGTTTTCCCCCTGGTATAGACGTGCTTGCCACCATGTTGGCATCTCCTTCACCTAGGGTGTCTTGGCGAAGGTCACGTGAGGCACTCGCTTTGTTTCGTCTCACACTTTGCTACGGGATGACCACCTTCGCCCCGAAGGTCTTGGTGAAGGTCACGTGAGGCACCCGCTTTGCTTCGCCTCACACTTTGCTTTAGGACAACCACCTTCACTCCGAAGGTCTCAGCCAAGGTCACACGAGGCTCCCGCTTTGCTTCATGCTTGATTTTTTTGATGGCCTGCCTCGCTTCGAAGGTCTTGGCGAAGCAAACATGGAGCATCTAGTTTACCTCGTTTGGAATCATTATATCGTAGGGGGTGGGTGTGTCGCCCCTACGACAACTAATGGTACTGCTTGTGATAAAGGTTTTTCTTTCAACATTACCTGGACCAAGAAATATGGAATTGTTGACAAGGTGACAGAGATTTGGAATTAATGGTCCTTTTAGGGCTTAGTACGCCTTAAGAGGTGTTCTTTTCAGCTTATCTTATTTGCTTATTTGACTTATCTCGTAACTTCGAGAATTTTTCAAGGTAGCCTTGAGAGCCAGATGCTCTTTGTGTTTAGGGTTTAGAGAGCTTTTAGACATGTCTATGAGATAAAAAAAGATTGAAAAATAATAAAAAATCAAATAAGTTGAAATAAGTCAAATAAGACACGTAAATAAGTCAAATAAGTCAGATAAGAAGTGACTTATTTTGACTTATTTAATGTTTTTTTTATTACTTTTTGAATCTTTTTTTATCTTGTAAGCATGTCTAAAAGCTCCCTAAACCTTAAACACAAAGGGCATCCGGCTCTCGAGACCACCTTTAGAAATTTTTGAAGTTATGAGATAAGTCAAATAAGTAAATAAGATAAGCTGTAAAGAAAACTTTGAAATGTTGGGGACTCACTTGTGTGGCCATGCAAAAAAAAGATATAAATATTATATATAAAAGGATGGGATACATTGGGCTTATCTGAGGCTCTTATTGCCAAAAAAATTTGTTATTTATCCAATCTGTATCAAATATTTTAGAAAGAGGAGGTTGTCTGGTTTAATAGATCACATGAGCAGTGACTCTTGAAAGAAGATAATAATACTTCCTACTTTCACAAAATAACCAATGGTAGGAGTAGGAAAAATTATAGTCTCTCTGCAAGATGGGAACTCTCAGGTGGATGAGTTGGCCACTAACTATTACAAGTCACTTTTTAATAATAATGGTTCTCTTTCCCCTTTTTCTGTGTGGTCTGTAGATGAGGTGTTGACTAGTGAGAATGAACTGTTAACTTTTGACTTTTCTGGGGAAGAAATTAAAGTTGCCATCTTTTCCATGGGCAATAATAAGGCTACTAGCCCTGATGGGTTCCTTATTGATTTTTTGTAGAGCTATTGGCCTGTTATTAATAAGGATGTTGTGCCTATTTTTGATGACTTTCACAAGGGGGTTCTAGATGTTAGCAGAATTTGTGTCACTTTGGTTCCAAAAATATCTGATGCAAATAGCATACAACAATATAGGGCCATTTTCTTACTAAACTGTATTTACAAGATCATCACTAAGGTCCTGACTACTAGCATGGAGAAAATCATGGGTAGGATCATTTCTGAATCTCACAATGCCTTTCTAAAAGGAAGAAATATCTTGGATGGAGTTTTAGTTTTGCATGAGATTATGCATGAGGTCAACAGACAAAAGAAATGAAAAAAATGTATAGTAAGGTAAATTAAGAGTTCCTTTTATCTTGTCTTCTTTTGAGAGGGTATCACCCTAGATGGTGTGATTGGATCAAGCAAATTGTCAGGGATGGCACTCAAAGTGTAAAAATTAATGGATAGATAGGGAGTGTCGCGGCCCTTCTCGGCTTACCTTCTAAGAAACGGTCGGACCTGCACTAGGCCCTGTATCAGTAGGCTAGTGCAACCGTTACACAGCTAGATCATTTCATACATCGATCATTCATACATTACATAACAGCGATCACCAGATCGCAATAGTGGCAAATGACATTAAGCCTTAGTTAGAGTCCAGTCACCATCAGAGTAAAGCGGAAGTCTTCAAAAGGTACAACCAACAGAGTTCTTATGAAGAAACAACAAAATCACACCAGGAGCTGTGCAACAACACACGGCTGGCGGAACGCACTAGACCCTAACTTTTTCTCTACTCCTGGTCCTGAAATTGAGGATCCCCATCCTCATTGCAGTCGCACGCGTCTTCTTCACCAGGGTCCATCATGTCTAAAAGTATGCAAGTATGCGAGATCAATGTCAGCCAAACACTGGCGAGTTAACACCCAACCCAATGCATTTAGTGATAGAGGTTTCAAAGGAAAGGCTAGGTTTATTTATTTGCAGAAAGGCCAGTTTTGGAAATCAAAGCCTATGACTTAGCAGTTTCAGCCAAATTTTTATATCAAGTTGAGTATTCATCATAATTCGATATCAAACTCATTCCTAATCCTATGGCAGTTTCCATGTACTCTACCAAACGATCTCTTTCCACTCTTGCCATCATCTTCCGAGTGTGGCGCACTCGTTATGGATCACATTCTCCAGTAATGTGCCTGATCTCGCACTAGCTGGGTTACCGACCCACGCTAGACTCACGGCTCCCTGCAAGAATGGACCTAGATCATCCCTCGGATGACGATATGACACTGTCTTTACCTCAAGCATGGCAGTAGACAAGGTATGCCCGCAGGTCGTACTACCTCTGAATCCCTAATACTTGCACTACCGCGCGATGGCCAGCGCGTTATGGTGTTAGGAACCATCCTCGATGGTCAGTGACGTCACACTGTGCATTCTTGATGCACCCGTCTGGGGGAAACCTTGTTTCAGCCTAGCCTGTCCACAAAGGGCCTCACCCTTATGCACTTCCTTCTTCGGCTAAATCGCACTCTGTGTGAATCACACGATGTGGCAGAACCCCTTTAGGCGGCCTTGACAAGACAGCGGATCTCGCCGGCGCTCCAAATCCTGCATTACGTATGTGGGCGATTAGCTCCTTAAGTCACGTAGCCCAGCTACTCCTTCTCTTACCCAATGCCGAACCCAGCATTGAAACACAACCATATCCAATCCTTACACACACTGGCATGTCAGGCCTAATTTCCAGTTAACCATTTTTTATTGTGTGATCATGTCCGGTGAATGTCGGTTCACTATTTCGAGGCAATCTAAGCCTAAAATTAATAATTGGACCTAAGCAATGTCTAAGCAAGTTTTTAACCAAAACTTAAAAGTCTAAATCATTTTATTTAACCTAACTCGGCTAACAAGGGTGATCTTCAAGGCGATCAATAGTAAGGTCAAGTGACAAATGATTATATCAAGGAAATATCATCAAGGTAAAAACAATAACAACTAATAACATGGCATGATATATCATAATTAAACAAGCATGTATAAATACTTAAAAAGCATGCAATTTAATACTGTAAATAAGATATTTTAGAAATATGGGATTCAATATGAACTATTGAATGTTAACTCGTACTAGGGAAAGTGTAGACTCTCCCTATTAGAAGTAAACATCCTATAGGAAAGATGTTAACTCACCTTGGCCCTAGGGATCAAAGTCCTAGCTCGGTGCGGAGTCCTCAAAATGTCCTTCCGAATCCTCTACGTCTAATCGGAGAATCAACATTTCACCATAAAAACAATGCAGCGAAGAAAAGAATGATGCATGAGATGCAATCGTAATCGCTGGTAATCGGTCGTCTATATTTCCCATATTTAAATATATAAGGTGTATGTCGAGGAAGTTCCATGATCCTTCTATAAAGCAATAATTTCTAACATATTGGTAGTGGGGGTGCTCATGAGATGATGCACATGAATATATACCTATATATATATATATATAAGTGTAATTTCTACCCTAATCAGCCCAATAGGAGAAAATAGGGTTTTATTACGTTCAAGGTATTCAATAAGTGCAAGAACATATTAACAAACATTTTTGGTTAGAAGTATTTCCTTCATCAACTTGTCTATCATTTTTATCCTACCATAATGGAAGGTTAAGTGTGGGTGGGAAATATTATCATATAATGTGTGTGTGCATATATATATATATACTCATATAATATATATATATATATATATATATATATATATATACCTAATCATGAGGTTGGTTATTATAAGACTAGTAACATAAAACCTTTACTGTCCCGAAGGTGTGGTGAAATCACTTAGTGAACAGATACATTAGCTTAGGATAATTAGATCTTAAAATAACTAAGTAATCATACTTATTAATTAGGCCAATTATAAGCTAATGTGTGATTAGGAGTCATACCATAGATTTCATATTTTTCCTAGATCCAGTGAGCCATTACACACTATCCATGATTTTCACAGATTTTTATTAAGTGTTAATCTATTTTTGATTAACAGGAAACCATCTCTGCCCCTTTTCTTTATGGATTAATACTCTAAATGCAAGCAATTGAAATTATTCAGAGATAAATCCTCGGTTACTATTTCTGGTAATATTTTTATTAAATCCAGAATAAGGTCCGGTATTAACCATGAATTTTCTAGTATTATTGAAGAAGTCTAGTTATTTTTAATAAATCATTTCTATTTACTGTATTTGTTTTATTCACTAAATTCAGGAAATTCATATGAACAGTAATGGGCCGGCGCGCTAACTTGCTGGCCGAGCTAGCCACGCCAAAGGCGTAAACTAGAAAGGCGCAATGCGCGCGGGAAGGCGCCAGCGGGGTGGCGCTTCTAATAAACCAGACATGTGGGACCGAGGGCCCACATGTCCGTGACAAGCTAAAGACGCGCATGAATATTTAAACGCGCGAGCACCCGACAGTTGGGGCCCGCTAGTCAGTGATGTGGCGTGGTAAGACCGCACGGATCTTGATGTTGATTGTACGGCTCGTCGTCGTTTTCTTCCTCTAGCCGGCGCGCGCACGGCCGAGGCTTCGCTGACAACTAGCCGGAGCTACGGTGCTCCATTTGAGGAGTCCTTGAGCGCACAAGAATCAGTGGGTCGACACGCATCTACTGATGCCCACGTCGAGGCCGGAGACTGCCGGACGCGGCAGAGCCAAGCGCGGCGGCGGAGCCTAATACTGGCAAGCATGGGTAGAACTAGAGGCATTTTCATGGGGAAATAGCGCGCACATGAGCTGCTAAGGGTATAGTGGATGCTTACTGAGCAGTTGTCCATGGTCAGGATGGCTCGGAGTGGCTTGTCGACGAGGAGGCCGAACAGGGGAGGCGGCGCGCTCACGGTGCAGAGGGAAACCGGCGAATCCTTGGTTAAACAAAAATGAGCACAGTGTGAGGTGAAGCCACATGAAGCTCATCGTGCGAGGAATCGCCGCAAATCTCACCAGAGCGGAAGGAATCAAGAAGGGGGAAGAAACTGGCGGCCGACGGCGGCAAGAGCATTATGGCGAGCTCAGGGCTTCCCGGGTCGATTCCTTTGGGGCAGGAGCAAGGTGGGAGTATGGCGAAGCTGGTGCGTGCAAGGGTGGAAGGTAGGGAGCTCTGGATTGGGCTGTCGAGGAGAGAGTGAAGAAAGGAAGAAGGGACCGGTGCGGCACGGCCATATTTGACCTTGGCCGGGGCACGTGCAATGTCCAGCGGTCTTAAGGGAGACTCAGGAGGTCACCAAGAAGCCTCGGCACCGATTGGCGAACTAGGGCGGTGGTTCGATCCGTGGCTCGGCGTGAATCGGCCCGAACGGCTGAAGAAACACATAGTGCGGAGGAGTTCAATGCTCCGGTCAAGGGCGCGGCGACACAGTGCACTTGAGCACGAGGCAGTGACGGGGATTGGGCAACCCGGGTTGTGCCTGGGAATGGCAGCCCGTGCAAGGGCTGACAGAGCGGCGAGGCGGCGTGGCCATTGGCGGCGAGGCCAATTCGGCTCAAAAGTGGGGGCCACGGTTCATCCCGACACCCACAAACAGCCAAGAGAAGATCTCCAGCTGAGATCCTGCAGAGGAGGAGGATTTCGCGCCGGGGAGAGGAGTTGGGCTGGTGCAGCCCAGCTGCTTGCAGAAATGCTCACAAGAGCAAGGAAGAAAAGAAGCTACCAAGTGGGTTCCACAGTAGGTCAAATTGGTCAACTCCCGAGTCAAACTGTCACTTAGGGTCTAGATTAGTTTCTAGAATTTTTGTAGGATTTTTAACATGATTTATCATATATATATATATATATATATATATATATATATATATATATGTATCCATACACATATATATATGTGTTTTATACATATATACACATAGGAGATTTAGAGTGATTATTTGAAATCACAAAATCAACTTAGCCAATTCATGGCTATATATTAGATATTTAAGATCATGACCTAAGTTTAGGTTTTCAATAACTTACTCAAGTTAACTTAGCCAATTCTTTAGCTTATATAATTTCAAAAGTCCCCAAAAATGGATTTTTTAGCATAAATTGCTTTCAAAGAAAAACGTCCTTGCAGTATACAAGCATCACAAGAGTGTTTTTTAAAATATCATAAGTTTGGGCTGTTACAGGGAGCTACTTTCAAATTGGACAAGGGGTTCAGCAAGGGTATCCCCTATTTCCTCTTCTTTTCAGTATGGTAGATGATAGTTTTGCTAAGATGATTTCCTTGGCTCAATCTAGGGCCTGATTGGCTGGTTGATTGATAATTTGATTGAGAAGGGCATCTCTATACTGCAATATGCTGATGATACTGTGATTTGTCTAGATGATAACATTGACATGTGGGTATACAAATATACAAATACCAAACGTCACGAATCTCAAAGCGCATCTAGTAGTAATGGATTATGGAGACTAGGCTCCATGGAGCCATATGTAATTTCCATATATATATATATATATATATATATATATATATATATAGAGAGAGAGAGAGAGAGAGAGAGCTAGGCTATGGTCAGCCGCGGCTGACGGATCGTTTCGTCAACCGCGGTGTGTTTGCGAAAACGGTGATCGAATTCGATGATCCGAACCGACCATCTCATTCGTCTCGCTGAAATCTCACTACCGACAAAATTTCATATATTTTTTATTTTTTTACTATTTTTATCGTATTTTTAAAATCCTGGATTATTGGAGGGTCCACAACTAATTAGATCATGGATTTTCAAAAATACGAAATAAATAGTAAAAAATAAAAAATGTGAAATTTTGTTGGTAGTGAGATTCAGCAGACAAAGGAGATGGTCGGTTCGATCGTCGAATCGATCACCGATTCATAAAACTCGCCATGATCGACGAACGATCTGTCGTACATGGTGACCATAGCATCACTCATACTACACACACACATATATATACACGTATACACACACATATATACATATACATATACATATACGTACATATATATACATATACATACATATATATACATATACATTTATATACATATACATATACATATGCAGATATATACATATAGATATACATATAAATACATATATATACATATACATATATACATATACATACATATACATATACATATACACACATATATACATACATATATACTTATATACATATACATACATATACATACATATATACTTATATACATATACATATACATACATAAACATATATATATGTATATATATATATGTGTGTATATGTATATGTATATATATATGTATATGTGTATGTGTATATATATAAATAAAGACTATAGAACACCTAGGTGTTCTTTAACTAAAGAACACCCACGTTTATAGGCTGCCACGTGTCCACCCTAGCATCCCTCCAGTACTTTTTCGTGCACAGGTTACGGCAGACGCGATTATAGTAAAGATATGTATTAGATATAGTAAACTTTCTAAAAAATTATAATAAACATGAAATAAATTTGAATCAGCTTCTCCCCAAGTCTATCCACTTGCCACGTGGTGGAGGATGACGTGAGCATTTTCACCAAATTTCATTTGGTATTTCCGCAATAACTTTTGACTGAAAAATCCGATTTACAAATCGTTTTCATATTTATGTTCGTTACATTTTTTGAACAAAACTACACCGGTCTTGCCATATATATTTTTTATAGTAAAGTGATTTACTATACTTTATAACAACATTTACTAGAGTCCGATCATTGTAAAATTGCAATATTAGTTGCGTTCCAAATTCTAGTAAGCTTCTTATTAAGATATAGTATACGCTATAGTAAATTTGTCCTGAGAAAATAATAAACCACTTTACTATTAGAATATACATGCATGATCGGTCTAGTTTTATTGGAAAAAATGTGAAGAATACATATGTGGAAACGATGCATCAATCGGAGCTCCTAATCATAGGCAAATTGGAAAAAAAAAAAGAAAAACAATCACATCATTAATGCACCTGTGCCATTACATTTTTTCATATTTGTGTTCGTTACATTTTTTTTAACAAAATAGATCGGTCTTGCCATATTTTTTTTTATAGTAAAGCAGTTTACTATACTTTATAGAAAATTTTACTAGGATCCGAACATGATTAAAATGTAACATTAGATGCGTTTTCAGATTATAGCAAAGCTCCTCGTAAGTATAGTAAACCACTTTACTAAAAAAATATATATGCAATATCGGTCTAGTTTTGTTGAAAAAAATGTTTAAAACATGTATGTGAAAACGGTTTGTTAATCGGAGCTCTCAGTCAGCGGCAAAAGCGAAAAAAAAGAAAAATAATTGCGTCATTAATGCACCTGTGCATGCGCATGAATTAGTTTTGCCCAGTTTTTGTTCATTAATATTTTACTATTTTTTGTGTGCAACTTTACTACAACGGATACACAGATTTACTGTATCAGCTCTGCTCGAGGTTGCACGCATGGGAGAGGTGGGGGAGGGTGGGGACACGTGGCGCATTATAAATGTGGGTGTCCTTTAACTAAAGAACACCTAGGTGTCCTTTAGCTTCACTCTATATATATATATAGAGAGAGAGAGAGAATTGCTATTGTAGACTCGAGTGCATAGATGGGCTATGCTTCCCACCGTTTCAGCCGTCTGATCTGTCAACCCACGGCCAGATCAAGTGCCAGCCTCCCCGCGCCTAACGATGCAGCCCGGACTGCACGCGCGCGAGCACAAAGTAACACGGACCTGATGGCGCCGTTACCCCCAAAAAATTGTGCGCCTGTTCGTCTGGGTTCTGCGTGATCACCGGCAGTAGAAGCGTGTTGCCGGCGGCGGAGGAGCTGCAGCAAAGAATCGATAGCACAGGAATCGATCGTCAGTTTGGGGATGTTTGCTGCAGCAGCAAGGAATTGAATTCCGTGAAGCTCATTTGTGGATGGAGGCAATCAGGTAAACCCTATGTACTAGTTGCTCCCGTACTGATTTTGGTTCTTGTAAACCCTATGTACTAGTTGCTTTCATACTGATTTTGGTTCTTGGTTGTCTTTAAGAACCGGCCATGAAATGGTAAGTACCATACAAATCTACATTTTATTTACATCTTTTGTGTCAGGGTCATGGCTGCTCCCTAACGAATCACCTTACACATGAATTACATCTCCAATAAGCATCAGTGCAGAAAAAACACCATGCAGACCGCTTCTGATCTCTGTCATTATGCTTGAAGCTGACATGATATTTAATATTTGTAGTGCACCAGTTAGCGCCGATGACAAGAACACCACCCAGCAACATTTTGATGACGTCGACACACAGGAAAATTTAGAGTTTCTCCCTTTTGATGGAACAGAATTTTTCTCAAAAGATGATGCAAAGAAGTTCTATAACAGTTATGCATTTCGAAAGGGGTTTAGTATCCGTAAAGGAAGTCATTACACTTCAAAATCAGGAGTTGTGACATCCAAATTGTGGCTTTGCTCGAAATCAGGATTTTCAAAAGATACCATAGAAGTACAAAAAGCAATGGAGAATTCTGTTGGACAAAGAACCCCCAAGAAGGAGATTGCACCGACTCGAACTGGTTGCAAGGCACGTCTTAGAATCTTGTTGAAGGATGGGGTATGGAGAGTAAGTGTTTTTGATGATAATCATAACCATCCGATGGTCACCTCTCCGTCAAAGAAAAGAAACCTACACTCCCATAGGTGCATGGATGACGAGGATAAGGAAGTTATAAAAGACATGCGTGCTCAAAATATTGAAACCACGAAAATACATGAGTAATATTTGGGTGCTAAGAATGGAGGTAAGAAAAATCTAAGGTTCAAAAGGAAGGATGTGAGTAATGAGATAGCGTATGAAAAAAGGAAATTGCTTGGCAAGGATGCAGAAGCAACTTTAGTTTATTTTCAGAAGAAGCAAGAAGAAGATCCAGAATTCTTTTATGATGTGGAGGCGGATGGCAGTGGTCATTTGAAGAATTTGTTTTGGGTTGACAGTAGAGCAAGAAGGGCATTCCAAGAATTTGGAGATGTTGTGACCTTCGACACTACCTACCAAACCAATAGGTACAATCCAAGAGTTTCTTTTAGATTGATACAATTTGGTGAATTTATGTTTTGTGTTGTTTTTTAGTTCAATAGGGGTACTAATAAAATAATTGTTTTTCTTAATTTCAGGTATAGCATGCCTCTTGCACCGTTCATTGGTGTCAATCATCACCGAATGTCTATAATGTTCGGGATTGCAATGCTAATGTCAGAGGAGAAAGCTGGGTTTGTTTGGCTGTTCAAAACTTGGGTAAAAGCCATGTATGGTAAGGAACCGATGGCTATTATAACTGACCAAGATCCCGCAATGAGAATTGCTATCAAAGAGGTATTTCCAAATATAGTTCATTGATGTTGTCAGTGGCATGTGATGAGAAAGGCAAGGGACCATTTGGGAGCCCTTTATAACCTAAAAATAGGTTTTGAAGTGGAGTTAAAGAGGGTTATAAATCGTAGCATGACGGTGGCTAAATTTGAGAAGGGTTGGACAGAAATGGTTCATATCCACGGTTTAGTGAATAATCTACACCTAAAGGTTATGTATGAAAAAGGGTCCGAGTGGGTTCCCGCATACTTTAGAGGTGTGTTTTTTGCTAATATGTCAACAACACAAAGAAGTGAAAGTGCTAATTCTGCCTTGAAATTATGGACCAAAAATCATTCAACCATGTATGAACTTGTCTTGCATATTGAGAAGATGGTGGATGGTATTTGGCAAAAGGAGAGTGATGAGGACATTGCTTGCATGAATGCCGTACCAAATTTATCAACCCTGCATCGTATTGAGAAAGATGCATCTCATGTTTACACAAGCAAAGTGCTGAAAGAGTTCAAGGTGCATTTAAAAAATAGCCAACTTGGCAAAATTAGGGAGATTGAGAATGATGCCATATACGAGGTAACCATTGATTATCATCCAATGATAGAAAGGCTTATTCCGGAGACCTACATGGTACAAATCAACAAATCAGAGGAACTAGTGTCTTGTAGTTGCAAAGGATTTTTGTTCGAGGGTTTGCTTTGTTCACATGCCATAAAGGTCATGCATCATGTAAATATGGTTCATCTACCTAATAGATACATCTTGAAACGGTGGAAACCACGAACATGTGGCATTTGTGGCAGCAAGAAAGGAGGCCATAATGCTAGAACTTGTCCGGTACCAATAATCTTTACACTGTACTTGAACATTTCATTTTTTATTAGAATTATTGTTTACTATTTGGTTTAAATTGGTGCTAAAGAATGTGAAAGGAAAGGGTAAAAAGGAAGAGGAGGACGGTGATTCTAAAGATGACCACTTCTGTGAAGATGAAGGCTAAAAGATGTTTTAGTGATTCTAGTTCTATTTTATTCTAATTCGGGTAAATTATGGTTATGGCATGTAATGAAGAGCACTTTTATGTCCACTTTTGTGGTTATGGCATGTCCACTTTTATGTCCATTTACAGCACTCTTGTAGTAGTTCTTGCTACTCTATCCCAGTTCTTGCTACTCTGTCCCAGTTCTGGTTGTAATGGCATGATGTCATTTGTCCACCGGAGAATTGCATAAAAATTTGAAATTGTCCATTGAAATGCAAGAATATTTGCCCCTGCGCGATGTCATTTGTCCATTGGAGAATCGCATAAAAATCTAAAATTGTACACTTGAGCTCTGTTGCATTTTGCCCAGGCTCTCAGGTCATTTGATGGTACTACATCATCCTGACCATAGAAGCATACAAATCACAGAAGCATACAGATCACTGCTTTCAGTTGCCAGGCTATTGTCTGCTAGACAACAAAATGATCTTACTGAATGATTACAAGAGCTAATCAACTAAACCAATGACAGCACCAACCACTAGCTTTCATGTGGTACAAACAGAAACTCTAGGTATTGACTCCCATCTGAAACCTGCAATTTTTACTAGATCTGAAAATTGAAAATGTAACAAATCAATGATTTCATACAATTCCAAATCTTTTTTACAGATCTGAAATCTGAACTTCAAAACCTGAAATATCATACAATTCAGAGCACATGTTTTACAAATCTGAAACCTGAACTTCAAAACCTGAAATATCATACAATTCGGAGCACATATTTTACAAAATTTCTAGAATGAGAGAGCTGCTGCTGCTGTCAATTTCAGAGCTTTACATTGCAGAAAACTGATTACATTTTTGGAACAGTCTATTGCAGACCTGGGGATGTAATTGGAGGAGGAGGAGCTGGTGATGCAATTGCAGAGCTTGTGTCCCAGCAACTGCGACCAAATCAGCCACATCCTGAGAAGCTTCCTTGGAGCCTCCATGGCGGTAGCTCCATGTGGGGGCGCTCTCGGCGGTGGATCCTCATGGGCACCAGCAGGATTCAGCGGCGGCTGCTCCATGTGGGGGCGCTCTCGGTGGTGGCTCCTCATGGGCACCAGCAGGATGCGGCGGCTAGGGTTTCTACAGAAGGGGAAGGGAGGATGGGGATGCTCCCGCGGCTGCTCCAGGACGTTGCCGAGGCAGCGGCGGCTCCAAGACGTTGTCACGGAAGCGGCGGCTCTAGGAAGTTGCGGCGGCGACTCTAATGGAGAATGGGGTGCGGGACTGGGGGAGAGGGGAACGAGAGACAGAGAGAGGATGGGGCTGACGGAGTGATGGCGCAGTTACGTGGGAACGAGACGTCCCGAGGGCTGGCAGGTGCAGCGGCTCGATCTGGCCGTGGGTTGATAGATCGGACGGCTGAAACGGTGGGAAGCATAGCCCATCTATGCACTCGAGTCTACAATAGCAATTCTCTTATATATATATATTATATATATATATATATTGTGGGGCCTGTCTTTTAGCCCACCACTTGATCTGCACTAGTCCCTGGATCAGTACACTAGTGCACACCATTCATATAGCCGGATCATTACATACAAGCGGAAGACTTAAATTACATAAAATACCTGTATTAAGCTCGGAGGCTATTCAGTGTTTACAACACGGCACATTGGCCCAAATAATCCAAATGTCCAAAAGATCAGAGTGCGGAGACCCAAAAGATGCAAAAGAGTCTCGTCTTCGGCTATGCCTAAGCACTCGACCGAGAGACGCCCTAAGCCTCGCCAGTCGTCGTGAAGTCTGTCCTTCATCTTCATGGCAGGCATCTTGATCCTGCTCATATTCTCCATCTAAAGAGAATATGAATCTGCGAGGTCGATGTCATCCAAACAACTGGCGAGCTAGCTTCCAACCTAATGCATTTAGTGATAGGGTTCCAAAGGAAAGGTTGGGGCTCTTTTAGTTGCAGAAAGCAAGTTTTATAAGTCAAAGCCTATGACTTAGCATATTTTAACCAAAGTTCTACTAATCAATGTCTTTCATTTTTATTCCACGACAGTTTCCTTGAACACTGCCAAACGATTCCCAAACCACGACAGTTTCCATGAACACTGTCAAACGTCTCCAAACAACCCGCCATCATCTTCCGGGTGTGGTGCACCCGTTGTGGATCTTACGCCAGCGAAGTGCCCGTTCTTCCCTAACCGAGTTGCCACGCCCGCACTAAAGTCACGGCTCCCTGTCACGTAAGACCTAGATCACCCATCAGGATGACGACCTACTCCTATCTTCACCTTGGACTAGGGGTTGACCCTGACGCTATCCAGCAAGCCAGCGGGCCCCTAAGTCCGCACTACCGCGCGATGGCCACGCGTTGTGCAGGAACCCCAGTGGGCAGCATAAAGCTGCGCGAAAACTACTCGCTCCGGACCGCACAGCAGAGAAGCTTGCCGCGGCCAAAGACTGGAACACACGTTGTGCAGGAACCCCCTTGGGCAGCATAAAGCTACACGAAAACTACTCGCGCTCCGACTGGCACAATTGATCTTGGCTGCCCAGCACCATCTCCGTGGTCCAGCCTTCCTTCAGACCATGTAGCCCAGCTACATCATACCCATAACCACAAACCGGAACACATCCGTGTTCCCAACCACACACACTGGCATACCAGGCCCAATATCCAGTAAACCAAGTTGATATATTCATCATGTCTGTTGAATATCGGTTCACCGTTCAGAGGCGACTAAGCCTAAATTAATAATTGGACCTGAGCAATGTCTAAGCAAGATTTTAACCAAGACTTAAGAGTCTAAATCATTTTATTCAACCTAACAGGCTGTTAAGGGTGATTATGAAGGCAATCATTCATAAAGTCAAAGGACAGATGATAAATTCAAGGCAATATCATCATGGTAGAATAAATACAAATGATGGCATGGCATGATATATCATGATTTAAGCAAACAGGTTTAATTACTTAAAGAGCATGCAGTTTAATACTGTAAATAAAATATTTAGTAAACCTAGGATTCAATATGATCCTTTTGAATGTTGACTCGTACTAGGGAAAGTATACGCTTTCCCTAATAAAAGTAACACCTAAAGGGAAGGTTGTTGACTCGCACTATGAAAAATCTAGATTCTCTATAGTAAAAGCAAACATCCTTTAGGGTGGAAATTAACTCGCCTTGGTCTGGGGCGTAGTGAGGGTCGTCCTGTTGATCTTCGAGGTGTCCTTCGGGTTCCTCTGCGTCTATTAATCGGAACAAATTCGAAGAGAAATAAATAAAAGCATCGAAATGCAAATAAAAGCATGATGCATGAAAATGCCTTTAGAGGGTCTAGCGATTTGTCGAAGAGCGATAAGTTCTATCCTAGATATCGAGGAAGTTCCATGATCCTTCTATTACATAATAGTTTACAAAAGATAGCGATAGAGCGGCGTTATGAAGATGATAGGCATTAATGCAAGATGTTACCCATAAATATCTACCCATAGATTTAGGAAATATTCATATAAGGAAAAATTAGATTTTTGTTTGAAGTATTTTCTTCATCAACTCTTCTTATCGTTGATCTCTTGTTATAAAAAGAGTTTTGACTGTGTGGAGGACTTAGTTATAGGTTGTATTTATTTGTACATGTGCACCTATATATATATATATATATATATATATATATATATATATATATATATATATATATATATATATCTTAACCATGAATTTGTAGAATCTTGAGATCCAAAGATATAATTCTAATTGTCATGTAGTGCAGCTGACTTTAACATCTTTGGTTAGGTGGAGCAATTTTGATTAACCAACATTATGAAAATCTTAAAAATCATGGTTATTAATTAAGCCAATAATGGATGACTAGTGATTTTATAAGTTTTTTCATGAGGGTTATATTTTCTAAAATCCAGAAAGTTATTTCATGGCTCACATGAATTTTCCCAGATTTTATTAGGTTTTATTTAAATATTTATTAGCAGAAACCCTTTTTCTGCTATTTATCCTATATAGGTTAATACCCTAGGAATAAACCAATGAATTAAATCCTGGAATAATATATGGTTACTGTTCATGGTTATATTTTTATTAAATCCAGCATGGGTTCTAGTATTTATCATAAATTTTCTAGCAATTTTGGAGATGTCTACCTATTTTTTAATAAATCGAGTTTATATTCTGTATTTGTTTAAATAGCTAAATCCGAGAAAAATCGGATGAACGATGAATGGCCGAGCCCGCTAACTTCATGATCGAGCAGACCACGCCGGCGTAATCAAAATGGCGTACGCGCTGGCGAAGGAAGCGCCGTCGGGAGGCGCTTAACTTAACGACAAGTGGGCCATGGGACCCACAAGTCAGCGACGTCAGGTTTTAACGCGCGCGGGATTTAAATCCGACGGCTCCGCGCACGCATCTTGGCATCAATCGGACGGCTGGGACTTCATCTCCCACCTCCGGTTTGCGGCAGCGAGTGGCGTCATGAAACCGGCGATGTCTCGGCGACGCGGCGCGAGTTCTGAGGGGCCTTAAGGGGCGATCTTGGCGCGAGAGATTCTACGACGTAGCTCAAGAACGTGTCGCTCGACCCTCGACGGCGCGGCGGCGATGGCGGTGGTTTAACGACGGCGAAGAAGCCTCACGGGAACTAGTGGGCTGCGGCTCTATGAACCCATAGGGGCTAAACTAAGGAATGCATGAGTGAGAGGGGACCTAGGGATTCTTCCGAGCACTAGGCGAGGCGGAGGAGGCACGGATCAAGTCTGGCGACGAGGGGCAAACGAGATGGAGCAGTACACGGCGCCCGGCTGCGATGATCTGCGGCCCAATTAACTCGGGCGAAAGGCGAGCGATAGTGAGGTGATGCTCCATGAGCAAACGATCGACATGAGACTCACCGATGAGGGAGAAATCGAAAAGGGCGTGGATCGATGAGCTCTCGGGTCAGTGGCGGCGGCGGGGCTCTTGCCGGCGAACCGAGGGCTCTCGGATCAATTCCTTGGGCAGGGAGCAATGCGGGATTGTGGCGGAGCTAGTGGGAGTGTGAGAAAGGCTCGGGGAGCTCGGGTTTGTGCTGGCGACGGGAGTGAGGAAACTATCAGACGGAAAGCTCCGGCGCGGGAGGGAGGGGGGGTTAGGCTCGGCTCAGACGAGCCCATGGACTAGCGGTCACGCCTGAGTCTGTGGCGGTCGCAAGGGAGTCTTGCCGCTGATTGGGAGGCCTAGGCGGTGGCGTGCTCGTGAGCGGGGCTCGGATTGGCCCGGACAGCCGATTAGGCGCGCACTGGCACGCACACGGTCACGAGTTCAGTTCGGTTCTGGTCGGCACGGCACCGTGCCAAGGTGTGCAAGGCAGAGCCGGGGATTGGGCGAATGCGCCGAGTCGCCTTTTGCGCGACCGAAGCCGACAGGCGGCGTCGCCGCTGCAAGTCAGCGGCGGTGCGCGGCATTGGTGGTACGGTCAAGTCGGCGCAGGCGTGGGGTCCCCCAGGCCTAGGCGCCACGCACAAGCAGCCAACGGAGGATCTTCCAGGGGGATTCGGGCACCGGCGGGCCGGGATTGGCCGGAGAGATGGAGCTCGGTCGGGGCAGCTCAACTGCTCGGCAGAATGTTCACAAGGGCAGAGAGGGAAGGGGCTGCCCAGTGGGTCCCCCTAAGGTCAATTTTGGTCAACACCAAGTTCAGGCTTTCACTGGTGTTTCAAACTAATTTATTAGTGGGAGTTTTAATCCATTTCATGAATATACTATATATATGTCATATATGAATATGTGTATAAAGGTTTATATATATATATAATATGTATGTATGTATAGGTATATTCATATATCAATATGATTTAAAGGTGTATTATGCATAAGTATATTTTATGTGAACATTTACTTGTGTTCTTAATTCTCCCATATAACATTTATCTAAGTATATTCATATATATATTTATTTAAATGCTTGGATGAAGTTTTCTTGATTAATTAGGTGTATATGTGTATATCTAAATATATATATTTAAGCCAAGGGAATTTTTAAGGAATTATCTGTCCTTTACCAAATTCTTTACCCCTTTCTTTTAATAAACTTTGATTTATCATGGTGGGAGCATCATTTGAGTATTAATCTCCTTTACCGAGTGATTTTATTGAGTTGTTTTAGTCTAAAGAAAGTTTTATAGGTTCATATGTGAATTTTGAAAGAGTGAGTTTTGCAAGGATTTCTGCAACAAACCACACTAACGAGAGTGATTTTAAAAATATAAATATGCAGGATTTTTGGGCTGTTATATATATATATATATATATATATATATATATATATATATATATATATATATATATATAGAGTTAGCTATGGTGTTATGAAATACGGAAGATCTTAGTGCTTAGCGTCTAATTTGAAAAATCTGAGACTCAAATGACCGATCCGAACCGTCCATCTTAATCTTCTCATTGAAATCTCTTAAGCGAACAAATTTCGTATTTTTTGAATTTGTTTGCTATTTATTTTGTATTTTTAAAACCAGCAAATTGACGCCTCACAACTAATTAGATCGGTGATTTTCAAAAATACAAAACAAATAGCAAAAAAATTTTAAAAAATATGAAATTTGGTTGTCTAAGAGATTTCAATGAGAAGATCAAGATGGACAGTTCGGATCGGCCATTTGAGTCTCGGATTTTTCAAACTAGAAGCGAAGCACGACGTCTTCCGTGCTTCGCGAAGCACCGTAGCTACGGCATAGTGGGTGTGCTTCCAGTGATGTACTTGGCGGGCGCTTGTTGATTGTGGTAGAGTGAGAGTTAGTGGGTGGGATAGCCTGGTAGGTTAACTCTTATTCTTTAGGGGGTAGACTAGTTTTACTTAATGAATGTCCAACAAGTTTGCCAATATACCACATGTCTATGTTTAGATTGCCTAAAACTATCACTGAGAAATTGACATAGTTCGAAGATGTTTCTTTTGGAATTGGGGGCAGATTAGAAAGAAGTATCACTTGGTAAAGTAAGAGTGGGTGTAGACCAAAAGACAAGGGTGGGCTCGAACTGATCCTTGGGTTCCTCAGCGTCTAATAACGGAACGAGTTCGAAGAGGAATAAATAAAACACCAAGGTGCAATGAGAAAGTATGATGCACAAAATGCAACGCGCTTCGTCTAGCGATTAGTGACTGTCGTTAACTCCTTCCCTAGGTATCAAGAAAGTTCCATAAGCCTACTAATGATTGTAGCTTTGCAAATAAGTAACGATGGTGTGAGCGAAAGTAATTGTATGATGATGATGATGACGACAATGCCAAAAATTGTCTAATTGGAATATATAGTACATAACAAAATACCTATGTCTGTAGCATTTCCTAACAATGTTGGGTTGCTGTTATGGTGGTCTTAAGTAATTGTATCTACTTTACAGTGTGAGGTGATCCTAAAGATAGAGGTCTCGGTTATCCTAATTAAGTGTCCGGAGTGTCCGGAGTTAAGTGCTATAATTGGGGAAAATTTCTAAGAGCTAGGCAAAAAGGGTAAAACCGTAATTTCACCTAGGCTGTTTAACCCTGTGACAGTACATTTGGTCATTGAATAAAGAAAGAAAGAAATGCTGAAGTGAGTACATCATTTCGTACACGCAGTGTTGTGTCCATAAAACTACAGCAATCAAGTACTCGCCTACTCGGCCAACCATTCTGTGTGCTCATTTGTGATTAATTATCACACCATATTTTATCTAAATCTTATTAATATTATAGTCAATTGAGTTATTTATGTGCTATAGTAGTTTTTAGACCATACAGTTTGTGGGGTTACAATGTTCCGATAAAATAATCATGATCTTATTCGATTTGACTCATATTCGATCCAATTTTGTTTTCGAAATGGTTCGTATTCGTATTCAAAGGATCCATATCCGAATCCGGGTCCGTGAAAAGATACAGAAACGAAACTAGTATAGCTAATATCTGATCCGATCCGGTCCGGTTTCACCCCTGCCTACCGCTCAAATCCCGCCCTACCATCAGGCGGATTTTCTCAAATCCCACTCTCTCATCAGACGGATTTTCACTAGTGAGGCCCGTGAGCCATTCAGGATGAATTACTGCCCAATAGTTGGGCTGAAGGTTTATCTCTCCCGACCGTTAAATCCTGCCCTTTGGTCGGGCGGGATTTCAATCTTGCCCAACCAAAAGACAACGGGCATCTATTTTTTAATAAAATTATATGAAATATTATTTATTTATTTTGGAGTAATAAAAAGTATAAAAAATAAAAAAAAAAATTCGGCCGCTGCATGCATACAATCGCAGGGGGCCCTTGCATGGCCCAGCCAACATAGCTACGTGTGCTTGGAGCCCACGTACTGGCACATGGAGCCCACATGGGATTTGATGCAGGAAGATGTAACAACCTAGATTTGGACAAATTTTAAAAAATTCTCAAATTAAAAAAAAACTTAAAGTACTTACTATTCACCGTCCGAAAATAAAAAACTTGATTCAAATTTATCCATTTCAAATTTTATTTTTTGTTGGGCTTGGCCCACTGTGCGTAGCCCATCTATGGCCTAATTCAGCCTACCACACCCTCTCTCTCTCCCCTCTCCTTTGTCATACCAGCCGCGCCGGTCACACACGCTCTAGGGTGCATCCTGCACGTGCCGCGCATCTGTCCTGTCGCGCCACTCGCACCAGCCGAGCCACATAGGCTGTCCCATCACCTACGTCCTACGCCGCGCGGCTTCGTGACTGCGTCGTGCCGCGTGCACCGCTTCCCATCACCGCACGAACCATCGTCGCGCCAGGCTGGCTCTCGTGTCGTCTCGTTGCCGTTCGGCACTCACCTCGCGTCCTACGTCCAGTAACTGCCGCTGTGACATCGTCGTGTGGGTCATCATCACCCTCCTCGCCCGTGCCAGCGTTACTCTGCACAGCTCTACGTCGCTCCACTTTGTCACCTCTCCCCCTCGAGCCCATTGCCCACAGAGCTTCTCCCCCTCCCCCTCCCCCTACGTACCTCCTCTTTCGTTATAAGCTCGCGGCTCGGCTCCATTTCCCCTTCTTGGCCAATTCTGCCGCCGAGCCCTAACTTGCCCCCTTTCGTCCCTCTTGCGCCTTGATAAGCCGCCGGTCGATTTCTGGCGCCCGTAGCCTCTCCAAGGGTATCTCACGGTCTTGCCATCGATTTTGCCAAGGAATCATTGGAGCTCCCAGGCGGCATGACCCCCATTTCGGCCGCTGCTATCTCCACGGGGATAGCTCACGTCAGGCCTTCCCCAAGCTCGACAACACCTTAGGTAGACTCTTGGTAGCCTCTAGATTCTCCCATCCCCGGCAATTTGGTCGCTGCCCTCTCCGTAGCTTATCGCCGCCCGCGCCCATGGCGCCGCCGCTTTAAGCCACTACCGGTGATGCTTCTGCCATCACGTCCCAGCTCGTCGCTCGCTGATCCCATTCCGACCAAGTAACAGATAAATAGTGAATCGTAGCTCGCCGCCAGTTCCACGCGGCAAGTTCGCTGGAGCTAAGCCGGAGCGCCAGGAGAGACGCCGTGCGGACATCACCTGATGCAAGCACCACTAAATAGCCACTGCCATGTGGGACCCACCTAGCGCGATAGTTAGTTTAAACCCCCTCTCACGAGATTAGTCTGAGTCACTGACATGTGGGCCACTGCCCACATGTCGGGGTTAGTGAAAACATATTTCTCCAGAATATGCCTTCCAACGGAAGTGGTGTATTTTTTGTATCAGATGTAGGGAAATAGTGACTGGTGGGCCCCGAGGCCTACCTGTCCGTCACGCGCACCAACGAACCAGTAGGCCCTAGGCCCATCTATCAGGGCAGCGCAAATTGGCCAGTTGCAGGCCGCATGCACGTTTTTGGGCCACATAGTAGTGGGCCTAGCTAGAATAGTAGCAGGCCAAGCTCAATATTGTTTATTGGATTTTCAAAAATTTCTGATTTTCAATAAAACCAGAAATAAAAAATAAATTATTGAAAAGAGTATAAGGTAGCCAAAAGTCATAAAAAAATTCCAGAAAATATTACGTATTGTACCGGACCTAGAAAAATATAAAAGATTAGACTAAATTAAATCTTGCACTCTAGAAAATTAGAAGGAGCTAACTAAGCCATTTTTCTTATTAAGAAATCACTAGAAATCAAATTAGCTTTATTAAAAATATGTATTGAGCTCTGAATATTCCTAAATGTTTTTAGAAATTATTCCAACTTAAGAACAACTTAAGAAAAATATTAAACCAAGTATTAAACTTTGTAAAAGTTATGAAAAATTAAAGAAAACCCACAAGGGTTATCTAGAATTAATAATTATAACACTTTTTTATTTCAAAAATTATTTTCCAGCATGGGTATATCTATTAAATGGTAATTAAGGGCAGAGGCATGAATGGCATGTGACAACACATAGAAATTCTCGCTACCCTAGTTAGGACATGGTACGCTAGGTGCAGTCAATCGTAAATAGGTCGTGCATACATGCATCATCCCTTTTGCACTTGGTTATTTATTGTCTTTACTTTCACGAATAGACATTGAGGATCCAGAGGGATGGTTTGAAGACGCAAAGGAAGAGTACCATTCCTCGGGACAAGACGAGTTAACATCCATAGCTTATATCTTACTCAATTTTACGTAAGTTATTTTGATTCAACTAAGAAATTGCATGCTCTATTATATGTTAAAATTACTTGAACTACTAGAGTAGTTATGCCTATTCCTTAATCATGTCATACACATGCCCTATTCCTTGCTATGCTTTGATTACCATACCTAATTGTCTTGATTATCATATCATTTGGAACCCTGGGATAATTACTAGATGATTTGGACTCATAGTCCTAGGGTAAAACTAGCTTGTTTAGATATGCTCAGGTCTAATCTATGATTTTTAGGGTGTAATTCCCCCATAATGGTGAATGATAGTTCACCACTACATCTTCTCACATTTTAATATGAATTGGTATATGTCTAAGCTGGTATGGAATTGAGGTCTATAATTGGTTATTATGGCATGCTGAGTCTGGTTTGGGCTACGGTGCAGTTAAGGGGGTTAAGATTTTGTGATTGTATCTATGGGTCTGTGGAGGACTAGGTAAAATGAGGTGTGTGTTTGAAAATGGGATTGAGATTTAGAGGTCGAAGACTTGATTAAGAGTGAGACAGGGAGCAGAGTACGAGAACTCCAGCTCTCGGGCCATGAGAAGCGGGACCAGAAGTGGTCTCTTGAACTTGAACAGTGTTAGATGTGGTTTGACATAATGTCTAACCATTGCATGGTAGTGTGGGTGGTAGAGCCCAATTGCATGCTCCAAGGAGACTCTGGAACAAATTCTAGCTCGAGGTGAAAACGGAAGGGCGCTATCACCGAGGGTGATCTAGGTCATGAACTTGTTGGACCGACAATTCAGTAGATTGGTGATCCATAACGGGAGTGTCTAAATCCCGGAATATAAGGACGGGAGAAAGGAGGAAGACTGGAACAATGGAAGCAGCTAAGTTTGGGTAGTCGTACCGAGTTTAGGTCATGAGGTTGGAAAGGTTGGGTAGAAGGTTATAATGGGAACCACAACTCATTCAACAAATAAATGGCTATTTAATAAGGATTTAAATTGTCTAAGTCATAGGATCGTATTATTGGTAATTCCAAATTGGCTTATGCAAATAAATGAACCACTAGCCTTTCCTCGAAGCCTCTATCATTACTTGCGTTAGGAGGGTTAGGAGGGTGTTAACTCACAAGTGCGGTTTGATTACGCACTCATCCTTGCATTCACTCACTTTTTTAAATGGAGATCAACCTAAGAATCCTTATAAGTGTCATAAGGATGAGGACCCGGACTACGACGGTCAGGATGAAGTCTAGGGCGGCTCTCCAGTTGTCTGCAAGATTGCATAACCGTTAGATGAACTTTTGGTGTCCTCTTATATTTCGGCAAGCCATTGAACTCTGAACCTTCTTTTGGATGTAATATGTTATTTAGCCTGTCTGGCCCTAATGTAAACTATTTGCCGAATGGCACTACTTCAGTTAATTAACTGAGATATCTCTATATCACTTGTATGTAAATGAACGGGCTATATAATTGTGTGCACTAGCCTATCGATACAGAGAGTAGTGCAAGAAACACAATAACCCTTAAGGACATGAAACTCGAGGGGTCACAGTAGAAATCTTAGCTAGGCACGTGGGACCCGTTGCTCATGACCCCCCCTTAGAACGTCAAAGCCCTGTTTCCTGTGCGATGACCTACTGGTCAAGCGTTGGGCCCACTTGTGGCTCCCTGCATTGCCTCCTGGCCCCGCCCTGACTTGCTTTTCCCCTCGCCGCCTATGCTGCCACCTCACACCAACTGCTATACTCCATTTTCAGATCCATCCTTCAGCCCTACTGCACGCTCTCTGCGTGCCACCACACACTTGTTCGTGTAGATCATGTTGCACCCTTAGCCATGCATCTCTGACATGACAACCACACGCAGTGTCATGATATCGTCCTAGTGCAACATTCAGTAGCACCGTTGCCACCACAATGCTCCCACCGCTTCGATCTAGCTGGCCACTCGCCACATCTAATGGCTGGTTTGATCACGAGTATCGAAGCCGCTGCCGCCTTGCGTTTTCTTCGCCATGATCTACCTTGTGCCGAATCGTGTGTTTTTCTCGTCACCGCGTGTCTGCACCAAGATACATGTGTCGTTAGCAAGGTAAGGATGAGAGCCGTGGCAACGCATTAATGGTTGCACGTACAGACCATGGTGTTTGAGTCACGCGGGATAGTTTTTAGCTCAAATACAATAATTTATTACTGTAATTTGCATAATTTTCTTACGAGCATAGTTTGCCATAGCAGAAAACTACCAGGAAGCCCTAAAAAGCACTATGAGCAAGTTGAATGTCATTCAGCATTACATATATATCTAAGTAGCGAACACTATTATGAAAGGAGCAATAAAAAAACGTCATCGCTTTGCATAGTAAAATGTAAGAAAAAGGACTTGGTAACCAAATCCTTGATTTCAGCAAAACATAGCACACCAGCTTCATCCTTTATCTCTACTAATAAAAAGTTTGTTGTGGTGATGGCAGGGTTTCAAAAGCCGATTTGGACCCTGAAACCGCCGTCCTGGCGGGGCGGTTTTTCGCCAAAAACCGCCAAAAACCGTCCAAAACCGGTAAAAACCGTGCAAATTCAAAATCAAATGGGCAAACGGGCCGGGCGGTTTCCCGGCGGTTTTTAGCGGTTTTTGGCGGTTTCTCGGTGGTTTTTGGGTAAAAACTGCCGGGAAAACTAGAAAACCATGGAAAATAGAAAAAAAAAAGGAAAATAGGTCTGAAAAATTTAAAATTGGGAAAAATCATAGATGGGTGAGATATATGTGTTTGTAATTTGTTTAATTATGGAAAAATTTTGGAACAACCTTTGATAAATATATGACATATTGAACATGTGAATATGAAGTCAATAATTTGAACAAGGTAGTTTCCAACAAAAATATCAATACGAAGTCAATTTAAACATATGAATGTGAACATATCAATATGAAGTCATAATGTGATATGGATGGTAGTTTTCAACAAAAATTTTGGCATGACCTATGCTAATTACTTGACTGTACATGCAATAAGGCATGTTAATCAACTTTACTCTCCTAAACACAATTAGGGGTCTTAATTTAAAATTTTGCTTCATACAAACCCTTCTAAAAACCATCTAGTTTTTTATAAGATTTTTTCTTAATTTTTTAAAAAATTAAATTTAACTCAAATTTTTGAATTTGCCCGGGCAAAAACCAGCGGTTTCTCAAACCGCCGGCCAGCGGTTCAGCGAGAAACCGCCGGTTTTTGCGGTTTTTCGTCGGTTTTTCAAACCCTGGGTGGTGGTAGTGGTGTTATCAACTTTGCACCTCCACCCTTGGATCTGATCCAACGCTCAGCAAACCACCCCTGGTCACCCTAACCTCCCCCGTCCCCAGCCCGCCGCTGCACATCTCCCCCATCCCCATCGCCGCCACCCTTACTCCCCTCCCGCCACTGCACATCTTCACCGTCCCCAGCGCCGCCACCCCTGCTCCCATCCCGCCGCTGCCATCTCCCCCATCCCCAGCGCCGCCGCCCTTGCTCCCATCCCGCCGCTGCCATCTCCCCTGTCCCCAGCGCCGCCGCCCCTACTCCCATCCCGCCGCTGCCGATCTCCCCCGTCCCCAGCGCCGCCGCCCCTGCTCCCATCCCGCCGCTGCCATCTCCCTCGTCCCTAGCGGCTGGTTGGCGGCGACTCGGCAGCCTTTGGGGTCTCCTGCCAACCCGACCTTCTCCACGCCCGACAACGTCGCCTCCAAGGACCCATACATCGGCCACAACTCATCTTGCTCCCTCTACATCCTCCTCCCTAGTCCCTACAGTGCCACCACGCGCGAGGGTTGCGGCGATACAACCACGTTGGAGTCTCCTGCCGCGAGGCCATGGCTCCGGCCAAATCAAGCACCTTTGCCACAAAATCCCGATCACATGGCATCACATCAACATTGAGGCACTTATGTCCTAAGTCGCCGTCGGCTGCCACACAGCGTCACTCGGTAGGTTCCCCTAACTCTTAACCGATGATAATATGTGATGTGCCCAATTAGTCACGATTCCACGATGATATCTCCCGCCTTACACGATCATTAGATATTTATCATGTTTAATCTTTGATTCAATGCGATGTAAACATGCAAAGTGAGGCGTGCAATCAGGAGGACAACCAGCCTCTACACCATGCTCCTCAGATAATCGATGTCCTACTATGTCGTGTTCTTTTTCACAACAATTTATGAATGCTAAATAGCAAAGTTGATCCGAGGCTCAAAGCTGCCTCCAATACGGTTTGTTGTTTCAGTTTGGACAGGGATTAGGAGTGTGACTATGCTATAAAAATTGTTGGCTGTTTTTGGTGAGCTCAAGTTTTGCACATCTGGTATATTGTGTAGAAGGAATAAAATACTTATTTATCTATACCTTCATTAATTTTGTGTTGCATGAGCTGCTAAGAAGCACTATCAAACCATTGCAGGACTCTGTTATTTGGTGGGAGTCATCAACCATCAGAGTTGTAGATTTCATACCTGGTCGGTATCTATAGAAATTGTATGTAGATGTGTTGGTCCGCTTATGTTTATACTGTATTTGTGTGCCTAATCCAAAGCTTAGACTTACATAAATGTGAAGGTTTAAAAATTCTTCTTATTATCGTACTAGCTTTTTATTCGCTTTGTTGTGAGGGTTTAAATATTTCCTTCAAGAGCTCTATGAATAAATAGAAGATAACATATCTGTCTTAATTGAGGGTATAATTTTCTTCGATATATCTCAGTGACATCTAAATGTTCGAACATCTGACTAGATTTTGGCTTGGAATAGGAAAAGGAGCTTCTATGCAGTATGAAATAGAGATGCATGAGTTCGTTTAAAAAGAACTAGATATACATGAGTACAAATAACAAATAGAGGCAAACATTTTGGATCTCAAAGGTCCAATTCTAATAAAAAAGTTCACTGACATTTGGATGATCTAGAGAACATTTCAACAAAATGATGTCGAACATTTTTCCTCCTCTCTGTTGTAACATCTTTCCTTTTATTTGTTTACCAGTTGAATTCTGTGGAGTTGCCAGGCTAAACACCGCACATTGTACCTGCAAAGTGCGTCCAGCAACTTGTTGAAGAGGGCTTCCTTTTTGGTCCGAAAGATCTTGAGATTGTAATTGCATGACCGAGAGGTATCAACTCCACCTGTGTACATTGTGCAGCTTGGTGAGTTTCTGAGAATACTTAATCAGCATGATATTCAGAGCTATACTTTGGCCAAAAAATGAGCGATACATCTATCTATTCATGACAAAATGCTCAGTGATTTGCAATTCATGGAGAAATAAAATTCCTAAACTGCTTACTTATATTGAAAGAATTTGTTGTTTTATACTACCTTCATTGACAAAATCATCTGGCAGAGACTTGGTTTTTCCCCTTCTCAATGGAACCTTCTATTAACTCTTTTGGTTGCTCTTAAGCTCAGACAGGTTCATACTACTTTCATAGATCTAATCGTCTATCTGTTGCTGATTACAACTTTTCTTGCTATTGCAGGATTAAATCGGCTATCACGCCCTAAACCCTACATCATAATTATTTGATAACTTTGCAGATTTTTACTTTGGTATTGAACTTTTGTCAAAGTTTTGACCAGTTTCAGAAGAGCATTTGATGTACATGCAAGCCTGATGCTTCAATGCCACGTAGAGGCCATCTGATATACATGCATAATTATCACCCTCAATATTTTTCTTTGCTGTATCATAAGTTGCTTCTCATGTTCTCCACTGCTAGCTCATTGCTTTTATTTGCTCCGAATTCATACTATCTTAGGCCTGTCAGGTTATTGAAGCTGAGTGTACCTATACAACTCAGTTATACCTTGGCTTTGGCTTTGGTGGCTTAATACAAATAAAGTGGTCCAGTAAGACAGACCTATTACAAAGCATGAAAAGCTAATTTAGACAAGGACTGAGTGTCATCACAAGAGTTCTGAAGCTCTCCTTGTCAGCAACTGCATTTCCTTTGATGTCAAGCTGTGCCAAATTCAGTCCTTTCACGAATAGTATAGCATCCCAAAATTCCTCCACGTTGATGTTTTTCTTTTAGCACTCTACAAAAGCTTCACATGATTCGCCTTTGTGTGATTCATTCCAGTTAGTACATTCTAGTTAGTATAGGCTCTTGCTAGATTCTCGTGTTTATATAATTCCAGTATATGTTTATTTTTTTTGACAGATGTCATTGGAGTGTTTGTAAACATTGGACCTCGGGAGTTCCCGTCAAATTCACGTGAGGTTGCAATTATTGATGGAAGGTATAATATGTTTTTTCTTAAATATAAATGTTTAAATATTTTATTGCGATTAGTATTCCAACAAGTCTGTGGTAGTTCTTCATACAAAATCCAACATAGAAAATACATCTTCTCATAAAATGGTATTAAATCACTACTATTGTTGCAGCGGGAATATACTATTTATTGAAATCTCAGAAAAATTACTTCTTCCACACACACATGAGCTCGTTGAAGTAGAGGCTACCAATGGAATAATGGTTAATAATAAGCTGGAGGTTACCAATAAAAGTAAGCATCTTAAACCTTACAAAAACATTTATTATTTATTGTAACAAACGCTCACAAGTTTTTATATTTTCATGTGTTTTTAATTACAGAAAATCCTTTGTGTTTCAAAACTTACAATGACAGTTCATTGGTTTTTATGCTTAATACTCAGCACTGCCACCTTGGGGGTGTCGAGGGTAAGTATAATGTATCCCCCCTTTTAATCAATTAAGTTATTTTTATTGGCAATGCTAACTCTAAAAGATTTTTGTGTAGATGCTTTCAATTCTTTGAAGCATGATTTATATGTCCATGATCAAGTCAAGAACGCGCTTGCCCTAAGGACAGAGGAAAAGGCTAAACTTCCACCCTATGATGACTATCTAGAGGCTCTTTACGCCAGTACGCCTTCTCCGATCCAACAGTTAAACACCGAGTTGCCGACAGGAATGCTGAGTCCTACTCCTTCTCCGATGAGAGGATCAAATTAGCACTTATAAACGTTAAATGTCATCCAATTTATCTTTAATATTGGGATGTAATAATGAAACTTGTTGATATGCGCATTTGGTTTTAATCTTCAATAGGTTCAAACATTGTGCCTCATTTGAGAGAGAATGTTGGTTTTGGGAAAAATACTATGTTACTCTATGAATTATTCTGCACCCTGAGTATGCAACCTGTTGTGTGATGGTTTGACCTATGTATTAATTTCAATTTCCTATGCTTTTGCTGTAAAATCTGTCTATGTGATAGTGGAAGCGATAGAGTAAGGAATGAATGTACTATATGATAGTTGTATAATTCATCTAACAAATCTTTATTACATGTAATTATTTTAATGGCTAACGATTATGCCCATGTGATGTGTCTAGCGTGGTCGGATTTCTCTGATGCATATGTATAATTATATAAATAGATTTAGGTAGAATGGTTGGTTATATGTCTGACTCGGTGTTTACCTACATAGTATCATTGTTATATTATTCCTCTATGACCAATATATAACATTGTTTTTTGCTGTAATGGGTGGAAATGATTTAGGATCTCCCTATTAACCCTTTGAAATTTCGCAACGCACGGGCACTCAACTAGTACCAGAAAGAAGCAATTAAGTTGCCGCCTCTAAAAAATTAACATGCGACACAAACACATGAAAATGATGCCCTTTTACTTGGACCACCGATTAAAGTACTATTTTCATGAACAAATATGTAAAACTGGTACCACTACAGGAATCGCGCAGAAAACCGACCACGGCAAGCTCTCTTGACGGCCAAGAAATGACCGTCGAGTACAGTCATCACACTGGACGACCAGGGAAAACCCAATGAGTATATGAATCTCTCTTGACGGCTCGAACTCACACCGTCGAAAGAGGATCAGTGAGTGCTCACAGGCGCAAGCCCGCAGAGACGGCGTTAACCTCCCTCGACAGCTTACCATTAGCCATCGAGAACATTTGAGCACGAAAACAAAATTTGGGTCGGACGGGTGGCGCGCTAGGGATCTCTCTCGACGGCAAGACACAATCCATCGAGTACATTTATTTCTCTCGACAACCGTGCACAAGCCGTCGAGTACCTCTAGTTTTTTTCTTTTTTGTAAATTTTGCCAAATGCATACATATGGTAATATGAATTACAATCATGAAATTCGGTATTGCAAGGTTTATGAAATTAGTTCTTATAGTTTGCAATCAATTTCTAAATTTTTACGAGCCGTGAGTATGAAAAACTAATTTAAATATATTATATAATGATGGAAATGATTTTACATTAATAATAAATGTTTGGATTGTGAAAAATTTAAAGAAAAATAAAAGTATCGAACACATCACCGTTTAGATTTTGATCCGATGTATAGTGCAGAGGTAGGATAGAACTGACAAAGCTACCGATGATTATCTCTGAATATCTTTATACGCTAAAGTGTATCGGTAACTCGATTAGGATGATTACATAGAAACCTATAGCTCAGAGCGTTAAATTTTTTTCAAACTTTTGATGAACATGCTAAGTCACATATGGAGCAAAATAATCAAATGTTATGGTTAATACCGTCAGTACAATTTTTTACAAAAATTAAAAGAGCCAGGGTTGACCACCGTTTGCCTAAGAAAAGGGGGCCATCGAGTCAGAGGTCTGTCTGGATGGCTTCCTTCGGAAACATCGAGACAGATAGGCCTGTCTTGACGGTTGTCAATCGAAGCTGTCAAGACAGATGTGTCTTAACAGCCAGGACAGAAAAGGCCCCCGGGAGAACAAAGGGGCCTCTCTCGACAATTTACGCGAGGCCGTCAAGAAAGGCAAGCTATGGCCTTGTCCTAGAAAGGTCTCTATCGACGGCCTAAGGTGGACCAACAAGAGAGGTGGGCCCTTGCCCTAGCCTAAGAGAGGCCTCTCTCGACGGCATATGTGTGACCGTCGAGAGAGGTTGGCCATGGCCGAGCCCTAGGGAGACCTCTCTCGACGGCTTGATGATGGCCATCGAGAAAGGTTGGCGGTTTTGAACCAGCAGAGGTTAGGACTTGGGCATTTCCCAAGTTCCGAGCCTTGAGCCATACACCATCGCCTCCGCCACCACCGCCCGCCCTGGCCTGTCTCCGCTACTGCCGCCGTCCCCTGCCACCCGGCGCCGCCCCGGTCTCGCCCTGCCGCTGCCCCTTAACTCCCAGTGTATGGACCACCGGATGGGATGGGCAGCACGACACTAGCCCCTGGACCAGTAAACTAGTGCCACACGTTACAAAGCCGGATCATTTCATACAATGAGGTGTCTTTATTACAACTTACAGCCATCAGACTGGTTAGTAGTCAAACGGCCATAGCCTTAATTACAGACCAAGTCCTAAAAGACAACATCAGAATTTGCGGAAGATTTACACAAAATCACACCAGCGGCTATGCAACAGCGCGCAACTGGTGGAACGCCCTAAGCCCTGCCCTCTTCCTATTCTTGATCTTGAAACTGAGGATCTCCATCCTCATGGCATTCATAGGCGTCGTGACCTCCGTCGTCTCCATCGACTAAAAGAGGGGATATGTGCGAGGTCAGTGTCATCCAAACACTAGCGAGTTGACACCCAACCTAATATACTTAGTGATAGAAGTTTCAAAGGAAAGGTTGGGTCTGTTTGTTTTGCAGAAAGCCAATTTCAAGAATCAAAACCTATGACTTAGCAGTTTTAACAAGTTCTACTTTCAATGTGTTATTCCAGAGTTTTAGTTCCAGACCATAATCAAATCCTAAACCCATGACAGTTTCCATGCACTCTGCCAAACATCTCCTTACTCCCGCCATCATATTCCGGGTTGGCGACCCGTTGTGAACCACAACTCTACTAGATTTGCCAGTCCAGTAAGTGTGATTAAATCACCCTTAGGGGACGTCCAAAGCCAGACCTTCTTAGAGTGGGGTTTCCCGTCCAAGGACTGGTTTCGTAAACCACCACATGTAACCCCCATCTCCTACTACCGCGCGATGGCCACGCGTTGTGTCGGAACCACCTCCCTTAGGTAAGTGGCAGCGCCCTCCCACTACACGTATGACTCCGCGCTCCTGCTAGAGCGAGCCCGCACTCCACCCTATCACTGGGTCCACCCTGCCCAAAAACTTTCTTCTCCTGCTCTCGTAGCCCATGCTACTCCACTATACCGGACCCTGTCCGTACAGAACCACAACCAAACACACCCACTGGCATGCCAGGCCAAAAATCCAGTTATCCATGTCATTGTATAATCATGTCCGATGAATATCGGTTCACCATTCCGAGGCAACTAAGCCTACAAATAATTATTGGACCTGCGCGATGTCTAAGCAAGATTTTAACTAGACTTAGGAGTCTAACAAGTTTTAAATCATGGACTTAAAGAGCCTAATAACTGTTTTGTTCCTAAACCAGTTTAATTCAGGGATTGATCGTCAAGGTGATCAGGTTGTGATTCAACAAGTAATGATCATCAACACAATAATCATTGGGTATCGATAATTCAATAAAACAGGCATGATATAACATGATTAACAAGGTAGATACTCAAAATTTAATTGAAAACTGGGATCAATATGATCTAGTGAATGTTAACTCGCCTTGATCCTTTTGAAAGTTGTCCTGTGGTTACTTGGGGTCCTCGCACCGATCTTCAGCTCTCTCTAGCTCTATTCGATGAATAACCAATATGACAACCAAAATACGGAAATTATGATGCATGAATGCAGTCAGCCTACTTGTCTTGGAAGTCATGATGATCCTAATAAGGAATGAGAAAACTATTCATTGAAGGGTGTGATGAGATGCTCATGAATGCTTAAAATATATAGATAAAAATGCATATATATAAATATGTGTGTGTGTATATATATATATATAGAGTAATGCTCAGGTCAGCCGCGGCTGACGGATCGTCCCGTTAGCCGCGGCTTGTTCGCGAAATCAGTGATCGAATTCGACGATCCGAACAGACCATCTTCTTCGTCTCGCTGAAATCTCACTACTGACAAAATTTCACATTTTTTTGATTTTGTTTACTATTTTTTTCGTATTTTTGAAATCTGGGTTTATTGGACGGTCCAAAACAAATTAGATCGTGGATTTTCAAAAATACGAAAAAAATAGTAAAAAAAATCAAAAAAATGTGAAATTTTGTCGGTAGTGAGATTTCGGCGAGACGAAGGAGATGGTTAGTTCAGATCGTCGAATTCAATCACCAATTTTGCAAAAAAAAGCCATGGTGACGGAGGCTCCGTCATTGCCATGGTAACGAGCCTAACAATATATATATATATATATATATACCCAATGTTTTGCATATATAAATGCATATCTACCAGAGAGGAATATTAGAAATTTTTAATAAGAATGGTTTGTCATTTGCTAACATGTGAAATGGTTAAATCAAGACTAAATATGGGCTTATGATTTATTAATTAACTAGTTAATAATTTGATATTTTTTCTAGCTCCAGAAAGGTTTTAAGTATTTTCTAGGATTTTTCCTAAATGATTTTCTATTTTTAATAATTCAAAATAGTTTCTAGAATTTCTTTTACACAGAAATCATCCTAGAATATCTTCTGGAAATATTCTAGTAGGCAATTAAAATTATCTGGATAATATTATATTTTTGTAAAATTCTCTGAGTGATCTAGTATTTATCATGCTTTTTAGGAAATTTTTGGGAGTACCCAACTAGTTTTTAGAAACTCTACAAGAGTTTTGGTCTTATTTAAATGAAGAAAAGAATAGAAATTCTAGGAACGATGTGGAACGGCCCAATCTTAATATCGGCACTACATATGGGCGCGTTGAAGGCGCATTTATGAAAGACACCAACAAAATCATGAAAGCGCCTAGGGGAAAAGCGTGTTTTTGAAAATACGCCAACAGATAGCGAACGTTAACTATGTGGAAGGCGTATTATCCATTCTACGCTTTTGCTAGGCGGATGTGCACCACACGCAAGATGCTACAACTAATACTGACAATGGGCCACTCGGTCCCACCGGTCAGCGACGAATTAAGCTAAACCCGCGCGCGATTTGAACCGACACGGTTCCAGCATGTATCTTGGAACCAAATCCAACGGTCCCCGGTCGTCGTCTTCCCTGAGCGACCCAGGCAGCGCTCCGGCGAAATAACCAGCGTGTGCTCGACGGAGCTACAGGGTGTTAGCGAGGCTGCAGAAGCTCGCCGAAGTCCTTACGCGACTAGGGCTAGGACGTGTCACCGCCGGCTTGCCAGTGATGGCCCTGGAACGGCGGCGCCAAGCATGGTGGCGGAAACAAGCATCGGGATCATACGGCTACGGCGATCTATACGGTTCCAGAACTAGAAAATAATACTAGAGCATCTATGGACTACGAGGATGCTTACCACGCTCCTAGTTCGGGTGGAGATGGCCTGGAGGAGCTTGACCATGGTGAGGCTAAAAAGGACCGGATGCAGGGTCACCGTCGACAGGCTGCTACGGCAGAGCTCCGGCTAAGGCGCTGTGAAGAAAAAGACGCGCCTGCACATGGCGATGCCCAAGGAGGAAGGAATCATGCTAGGACTCACCGTAGAAAAGGAATTTGAAAAGGACGTGGTTGCGGTGTTTCACAACCCGACTGCGGGGAAACAACAATTCCGGTGAGCTAGGGGCTTCCGGGCTCGATTGGTTGGAGCGGAAGCAATGCGAGAGAGAGGCGGAACCAATGCGGGTATTTTGAGCATGGGTGGTTGAGTGAAATAAGGGCGACGAGAGTGAGGTTGGCTCGGGTTTCAGAGACGGACGGAGAGAGGTAGACCGTGGCACCGATTCCCTCAAATATGGCCGGAGCTCATGAGAGCGAGCATCGCCGAGGCTCGGGCAACAGGCGCAATGCTCCAACGGGCAAGTTCCGAGGCGGCAGTGAGGCAGCGATGGAGTGAGGTGACCAGGTGGTGAGCACAGCGAGCCGGGCAGATGTGACAGTGCAGCGAGGTGCCAAGGCGAGGTGACTGGGCACAGCACTACACAACGGCCGCGTGGCGTGACCTCTGCACTGGGACCGGCCAGCACAGCGTCTTGTGGGACGAGCCGGCCATGAGCTCAAGGCTAAGAGGTGAGGGAGAGAGAGAACCGAGAGAGAGAGAGAGAGAGAGAGAGGTAGGTGGCTGTCAGGTGGGCCCATGAGCACAGTACCCTGGGTTGACTAGTCCTGATGGCAGAAAGGTAAATAAGATTTTCTAGGAGAATAGCTAGGAAAATCCACCAATAGGGCCTCTTGATAAATGAATTTTAGTTTCAAATTTGAACCAAAATAGAAGATTTCTGAAATTTCCAATATGGAGAGTCCTAAAATATATTAACTTTCCTTAATTAGAAATATATAATTAGGAAGAATCTTCCTGATCATGAATTGTTAATGAATTATTTAGAATTTAGCATGAACCTAGGCACTATGATTTGAAAATATTTTTGATTTGCAAGGGAAAATTAGTTGTATAGAGAAGTTTTTCTATAATTTATTTTGGTGATATTTTCATTTGCACACCAATCAAAACCCAAAATTCTACTCATAAATTATTATTACAAAAGTTTTGAAATTTTCCACATTTGGGCTATTACACAGTGCTGCCCCGGCCCCACCACCGCCCTCTCCAGTGCCTGCCCGCCCTAGTTGTGCCATTCACCCCTCCCTGCCTCGGCTGCACCAACCCTGCCCCGGCGCCGCCCACTCGTCTGGTAATTTGTCAATTTTTTAAAAAATTTACGTGTCAATCTCGACGACTGGCACACCGTCGAGACTTAGGATTAGGATTGCAATTAGTATTAGTATTAGGATTAGTCGGTAGAAATTAGTACAAATTAGCAGAAAATATTAAAAATTGCTAAAAAATTTTAGAAATTTGTAGAAAATATTAAAAATTGATAAAATTTTTTATAAATTAGTAATAATTACGAATTAGTAGAAATTATTAAAAATTTCTAAAAATTAATATTAATTGGTAATATTACAAATTAGTAGAAATAATTAAAATTATGAAAAATTGAAAGAAAATGTCACCTAGCTATACGTCACCCACTCAAGAACGTCACAACCCGTAAGGATCTAAGATGGTGATTCGTCCGGTTCAATTATGAAAACTGGAAAGTGTTTCCGAATTGTCCAGTAGACTGCCTCGATTGGCGTCCTAGTGGATAGCCTGCCAATGTCGGTTTGGTTACGATACATTGTGATACTTGTGGTTTCCGTGGCAAAATTTCAATGACATGACCCTATATGGTTCTCCGGTGCATAACATAAGTGTTGGTGCATCGGGAACTGCACCCTAACCATCGTTGCACCAGGGAATCTTTAGGGCTATGCTGTTGAAATTTTGCCACGAATCCATGTGTGCCACAACGGTCGTAACCAATCTGTCATTCGTGGGTGGGTTTAGAAGCCTCCCCAAGCCTTGTGTACAACATCTTACCTCGGACAACTTGTGCAATATGGATTGAAGAGGAATGGAAGAAGACAGGAGTTGGATGTACTATGGTTAGCGGTAGAATGGACGACACACGAACAAATGGTTCTAGAAGGCTGTGAATTCATGCGTCGTGCTTTCGAGTCGACACCAAACCCTAACGACGCAAGAGTGCGTTGTCCATGCACTGACTATTGTAACTGTCAAAAAAGATCGCGGGACAAGATGCAGATCCATTTGTGTAAGGTTGGGTTCAAAGCAGCGTATTATATATGGGTCTACCACTACGGGGGGGCGGGTGTTGCACCAGCAAATCCCGTTGAAGGTTTCGATGAAATAGATCGGATGCAGGACATGATGGAGGACTACGGTCATCATTTCGAGGACGAAGAGTCCCCCACATCTGTGACAGAATTTCTGAAGCTTCTGTCATCCGCGCAAGAGCCGTTGCATGAGAAAACCACAGTGACCCAGTTGTCGGCGGTATCACGTATGATGGCGTTGAAGTCTCAATTCAATTTCTCTATCAATTGTTTTAACGAGATTTTGGCTCTGTGATGCTCTGTCCTCCCTAAGGGTCACAAGATGCCATCGAACTGGTATGAGTCGAAGAAACTCCTCAGTGGTCTAGAAATGCCATACGAGAAAATAGACTACTACCCAAACCACTACATGTTGTATTACAAGAAACACAACAAAAAGGCCTAGTGCGATCGTTGTGGAGAGTCAAGATACATCGAGACAACCGATGCAGATGGCAACTATGGTCAGACGACTGTGGCGAGGAAAGTGTCGCGTTATTTCCCCTTGACAAAGCGCATACAGTGGTGTTTCATGACAAATGAGACATCGCAGCAGATGAGATGGCATAAGGAGGAAAAATGGCAGAAGGCTGATGTTATGGTCCATCCGTTTGATGGAGAAGCTTGGAAGCACTTTAATCAAAAACATCAGGGTTTCGCAGCAGATCCAAGAAACGTGCCTCTCGCACTTGCGACCAACGAGTTCACTCCATTCAATTTGAACGCCCAATCATACTTCTGTTAGCCGGTTTTCACAATCCCTTTGAACCTTCCCCCATCTCTCCTTATGAAGGAAGAGTTCATATTCCTATCTCTAATCGTACCCGATCTAAAAAATCCTGAGAAACACTCGGATCTATTTCTGAGTCTGTTGGTCCAAGAGCTATAGGAGCTGTGGGAACAGGGGGCAATGGCATATGATCGAGCAACGAACATGCATTCCGTAGGAACACGATGGTTAAAGAACATAAGCGTGGCTATTTAGGAATAAGGGAAATAAATGATTGGCATAACACTTGGTAGAAGGGAACAACGGCGTCTACAAGGGGTACGAGGTCTCACATCATTGGATGCATAAGTACGGATTATACTCTCTCCCGTATGCCCCAGACCTACTTCTGCCCCACAATATCGATGTCATGCATTAGGAGAAGAATGTTGTGGAAGCCATATTTGGCATAAACATTGACATCGCCAAAAAAACCAAAGACAATCTCAAAGCCCGTCTCGACTGTGCGCTGATATGCAATTGACCATCATAAACCTGATAGAAGGACGGACGAAGAAGCCAAAGGCCCCTTACTGTCTCACTAGAGCACAGAGGTTATACTATGGTTCCAAGATAAGCTTAAATTCCCCGACGGGTATGCGTCAAGCTTTAGTCATGGCGTGAGCATTTCTCAAGGAAAGATACATGGCATGAAGAGCCACGACTATCACATCTTGATGAGGGACCTGCTTCCCATCATGTTTCGTGGGTATGTCCCTGAAGACATCTGGAGAACCCTTGCAGAGCTTAGTTTCTTCTATAGAAAATTGTGAGCTAAAGAGATCAAGAAGGGGGAGATGCCGCAGCTCGAGGATGATATAGTTGTGCTCGTCTGCAAGCTCAAAATGACATATGTCCCTTGCTTCTTCAATCCAATGCAGCATCTACTGGTCCATCTGCCTTCCGAAGCAAGGTTAGGAGGCCCCGTGTAGTATCGATGGATATACCCCATAGAACAACGTTTGAAAAGTGTTCGGACAAATGTGAAAAACAGGCCCGCGTAGAAGGTTCAATAGCAGAGGCTTGCTACATCCGAGTGATCTCCAACTTCACTAACAAATATCTGGCGAGGGAAAACAATGTGAACATACGCATACCGAGGTAAACACAATGGGCTGTACGGTCCAATCTGATCTAAAGGTGTTCGCTGTCGAAGGCACTCCAGTCAGACGGAGTACGAGACGTGAGATAACATGGAAGGAAAGGGTTGTTGCGCTCTTATACATATTTAGCAACATGGAAGAAATAGAAGACATGCAATAGCAGTTTGTACAAGCCGAATGGAGAGGTAGAAATGGGCCCGATGTAGCTCCGTATCGCAAGCTGATGGAAGAGGGTGCGGGACCTGGCCATCCATACTTCTTATCTTGGTTCTGGAAATATGTAAGTGCCTTTGATCTTGAATTTGTGTTCGATGATGTCTTGCATTCATTTGCTAACTCTTTTTCCTGTCTATCACGTAGTGCACTGTCTATGCCAGCGTGCACAAATGATCTTTAGATTATATCACGTGGATGAAAGCATTCTATCAAAGTGTATGGATGTTACAATGTCAATGGGTTTCGCTTTCGGTCCGCAGCAGTCGAGCGTCTTAAGCCTAATTTGCGGTCAATCAACAGCTGCGTCATGTGTTGTGGGGACGATGGGGTCGAATACTACAACATCATTCAGGAGATAATTAAACTGGTATTTGATGGAAGCAAAGAGCTATCGGTGGTTCTGTTCCATTGCGATTGGTTTGACCCTAATAGCGGCGTACACTGTTGGGCTGAGCTTTGCCTAGTCGAGGTAAAACATAGCTCAAGACTAAAAGGGTACGATCCATTCATTCTCGCTAACCAAACCGAGAAAGTATACTACCTACCGTAACCATGCACTGCTAAGAAAGAGTTGGAACCATGGTGGGTCGTGTACAAAGTTAGACGTCCTAGAAGATTGCTAGTACCGACGGTCGATGACTACGTCTAGCCGATGCAAGAACAGCGCTTGCTTGGTGGATCCGTGTTCAACATAGGCCCGGGACTGGACGAAGTAGAAGCCATAGTGGACGACGATGTCGAAGAGGAACACGATGGTCAGGCTGAACCTGATGACATCGAACCGTCAACCGATGATCCTCTCGATGCCGATTCAAATTACTTCTAGTGGATGGTACATTTGCACTCAAATTTATTTTATATATGATTGAATAATTTGAATGTATTACTCACTTTCCATTAATGTGCAGAATGACTTGATGCCGCTTTGTCGACCCCCGCCAGGAGGAGGAGATCCACGAGATGGGGGAGTCGCAGGGTTCTGGATAGGGCGGAATCCAGGAGGACTCTGGCGAGGAGTTGGTGCCCACTCAGGGGTCCGGGGCTGACCAGGCGAGTGAGTCTCAAGCCCCTAGGAAGAAGAGGGGACAGAACAAGGTCCCCAAGGCACCCACGGACCAGCTCGAGGATCCCCATCCACATCGATGGGGACAGGTATGTTTTATCGCTTTGCTTCAAACTCATTTTTTATTTTCCTATATAATATTGCTAACATTTTTTCAATCTCTATAGCAATATGTCAGTGGTGGATGCCTCGTTGAGAACGCAGCCGAGCTACACGCTGGGGGGCTGGTCTGCTAGTTTTACCCTGGCATGGTGACTGCAGGCGACGTCACCAGGCTAGCGTATTGCTGGGAGGACTACAAGCTTGCTCCCCACGGGGACTCGATAGCCGTCACCCAGTGCGTTCGAGAGCTCTGAGTAAGTCTGTCTAACCGGCTTTACTTTCTGAATTTGTGATCATGATGCTAATCTCCTTGGTTTGTGAAATTTCAGCTCAGTTACCGTCCCCAGCCGAAGTTGACGAAGGCGGAGTTCAACCATGTTCTGCATAGGCACACGAAGCAGAAATTCCAGGACTTGATGTCCGGCACTTGTGTCGCAACGGTCGAGGAGTACCACAGGTAGCAACCATCTCTATATTCCTTGTAAAATGGTATTTACTATTTTCACAGCTACAAACTATTTATACATTTCAGGAGAGAGAACGATGAGCGGATCACCACCTCCGCGAAGGCCAAGCATAACCGGGCCTCCAAGGACTACAAGAAAAGCACGGGGAAGTGGTCGATTCCTCAGCTAGCCAAGAAGCTGGTAAGCTCTGATTTTTTTATGTACTTTTTATTTTTTTTGCCTAACTTGTCTTTCCCTTCTTGCAGACGCTCAAGACAGGGTCCTGCCCCGGCGTGTTTAAGCTATGGAAGTGGGCCCACACATTGCATGCTAGGCTCGGCACCTAGCCTGAGATGGACCCCCTCATGCAAGAGAAGATGGTAAGTGCTAACCAAAACTTTTACCCTTAACAGATTTGTAGTTTTGCTTGGTCTAACTCGAAGAAACGTAGGACTGCTACCGGGAGGCCTACACTCAGGTGCACGGCCCGGACAGCTTCTAGGAGGATGCCCCCCTCGACCCAGTAGTGATCCACCAACAGATGGGGGGCAAGGAACACGGGAGGCTAGTGATCGGAGGGGACTACCTCAGATGAGCTAATTACTATGTACCATGTCATTTCTTTAAAAATATTGATTTTGCGAACTAACCACGGTCCTTAATTATAGGTCAGAGGCTTACATGCCCGAGGTCCGAGCCTCTCAAAGCGCCACTGAGAGTCAGTGCGAGTTCGAGGCCCGCATCCTCAAGGAGAGGGAGCAGGAGAGGAAGCAGAGGGAGCAGGAGAGGGGGTGGAGAGGAGGGAGTGCCAGCAGATAATGGAGGCGTTCCAGGAGAGCCTCAGGTCTGTGGAGGAGGACCGGCGGCAGAAACGTGAGGAGTTCAACGCTAGGCTCCTAGCGTTGGAGGTAGCAGCGAGACTTGACGAGGTAAGACACTACCACCACCTCATTTCCTTTCTTTCAAATCTTTAAGTCTTTAACTAATGTGTCGCGAATGTGTAGGCCTCGTCGAGCGGTTACGGGGGTCGCCCCCCTCTCCTCTGCCTGCTGGTTCAGGATCGGCGGCTTCAGCTTTAGCTCGGCGCAACGATGCCCAGGACGAAGACAACGGGTCTAGGAGCTAACCGATGGACCTGGTGTCGCGTTTGTTTCACTACGACTCGCCACCCTTCCCTTAGAGTGAACTTGTGTTTTGGTTCAACTTGTGCTATATTACATACTTTTGGTTGAATTTGTGTTTGTGATTTAAAATTGTTAATGTAATATATTATATATTTCTGGTTTGGAATTGTGTGTGTGCATGCATATTTTTGTGAAATGTGAGATGATTATACATATGCGGGTCTTTTGGGTATGCAGGTGCAGCAACTGCTGCTGCGGCAATAGCTCCTGTTAAGTTGGATTTTTTAAGCCATTTACCTAGCTCTTTTTTTGCTGAAAATCCAGTACTCTCGATGGCTAGGAATAAGCCATCGAGAATGGGGTACCTAGCCGTCGAGAGAGGTTAAGATGGCCACGTGGCCCAGAGATGCTCTCTCGGTGGTCTTTTGGCTGTTGAGAGAAGGTAAGACGGCCACGTGTCCTAGCTCGCAGGACGTTTCCTTGGCCGGAGCTGTCAAACGGCCGTCCGCCACATTCTCTCGATGGTACTTTCACAAGCCATCGAGAGAGATTGTATCGATGGCCGGGCCGTCGAGAGAAGCCATCTCTCTCGACCGGGCTAGCCCGATGGTCATTTCTTGAAGGCCGGCCGTCGAGAGAAGAGACTCTCGATGGTTTGTAGGCCTTATAGCCGTCGAGAAATAACTCTTTTCCTGTGTATACTATACATAGGATTAAAAGAATATTAGTCATTGAAGGATATGGACTGCGAGCAGCGAAGGATGCAGCCATGCAGGTGCCAGAACGTTCCTGAGAAACTGACTACTGTCTTTGTTGATGTCAATCTTGTCAGTGTTATTGGAGTTCAAATCCATGTATCCATCAAAGGCCTCAAAACTCACCGCAGCAAGTATAAAGTGCTAGTTAAAAGCTCTATATTGCTCCGGAGCAATATGTAAGGTGTCAAAGAGGGCAGACAAACAATATATGAGTGGCCACATGAACAACATGTAAGGTGTCACAATCTCATTCAGGGTTGTAAACAGTGACAGCCATTAAGCAACAATTCTATACTTTGTGAGCAAATAGCATGGACAGTGAAGAGTTTAGCATATGAACATAAACTAGCCGGATGTCGGTGCACTGCAACGGATTTTGAATAAAAATAATATAATTATACGTCACCTTAATTATGCATATTGTGTAATTAACCATAAACAAATTTAAATGGTTTATGTTGTATGTATATTTAAGTTGCAAAAACCATATCTAATTTAATACATCCAACTCATGTTTAGCTTTTCTCTAACCGGCCCAATAAAACCTAACATCAATTATTCCCATCTTACACTCCCCCAACTATATATTCAATCGAGCACTATTCTTAGGGTAGGTAGTAAGGTGCTTGATTGTAAAACACACCACACGGATTCAAATCCCCATGGAGTTTATAAAAATCTAGGTCTCACTCTTTAAGGTGTGTTATAGCTGTGTGACCAGATCACTAGATTCTCGCAGTAATATAAAAAATAGGGAAAACTGCATCCAAGCCACTTCGCAGTTACGATATCTTAGAAATGATACTACAAAGTCTGTATTTGTTTAGATGTCATTATAAAGTTGGATTCACACAACCACCACTGGCAATGGCATCAGGAGGAGTTAGCTCTTGTCGTGCACCCCGGTATTTTTACCGGCTTGAGTGACCGAATACTAGTCCCAAAAGATCATAACTAGTATTGCACTCAAGAACATTTGGAATATCATCGCAAGCATTGCATTTAACTAAAATTTAACAGTTTACATAGCATAGATAGCATCCCAGTTGACATAGACATTACATAGTCTTGCACAGGACTTAATTCAATAACATAAAGAAAACACAGCGGAAGACTAAAAGCGATGACATCCCGAGGTTGACCCAGAACGCGCGGCTAATCACCTTGACCCTCCTGGTCACAGCTGGCACCGTTACTGAATTCTTGACCTGAACAAAAGATCCGTGGTCCATATAATGAGTACACGGCTACTCAGCAAGCGGTCCTTAATAAATGAATGCAAGGTCAATGGATGGGTATGGTTATTTTGCTAAAATATCGCTTATCTACTTGTTTATTTGTTCTTGATTCATTGAACACATGATAACACACGAGCGTAGCCAAAGGACGGCTAACCAGCTCCAAAAAAGGCAATCCCTGCCTACACTACCATCAAGTATTTAATTAAAACTCATTGGACTACCTTGTGTCAAACTCCTTTCCCCCACCCATAACCGCGGGCACGGCTACCATGATAGTTTTAACTCTGCAGAGTGTGTACACGTTCCCCACAAGCCCTGTTTCATCCCAAGGGAGAAACAGTATAAAACCGTTCCCTGTTTTCACATGTCCCAATACTGTACCCTTTCTTTTGGTTTCACGTCCCATGCGGTACACTTCGACCGAAGCCGAGCGATTATCGCACTCCTTGATCGGACTGATAAGCGCACCGCATGAGGTTAGCCCCCATTTAAGCCATTCGGAACCGGTGATCGCGAATCACGTCCGTCCACTACGAGTACAGCGGAAACAAGCTTTCACAGCTAACGGTCAGGGCCAGAAGGCACAAGTGGCTATACGGTTCAGATTCGGTATGGTAGTCACAAGTATACGGTCCTTATATGACAAAGGAGACCTGCACAACACAATCACAAACCCAAAATCCGCCTCTTCTGGGTCTCCTCAAATCAACACTCACCACGTTGATTTTAGTTGATTAGGTTTATCCAAAAACAGCACCACGAAGTCGAACTTCACGGATAAAAGTTTATAATAAGTGAAACCTATCAACTACCAATCCCAGAAGCAAGGCTAAGCATCTACACAAAGGATAGGCTAGTAAAACAGTACCAATGGGGCTAACAATGGGAGGCTACGTCATATTACTAAAGGACTAATACGAAACAGGAGCTAAATAGCACATACGATGATACTTTAAGCATGCAATTTAAATAGACATAAATTAAATGAAATTTAGCAAACTAGGAATTCGATATGAATCTAGCTTGCCTTCGAAGAAGTTGGGTTCTGGTTCTCCTCCCTCGAACGGCTCCGAAACGTCTCCCGGACAGCAGGTGCACGTCGGTTCTAGACGAAAAAGTAAATAAACAGAAATAAATAACAAACATACAGAAAATAGTATGATAAAAATGTATAAAATTCTTGGGATTATTTGTGATTTTAACGCTCTGGAATCATCTAAATCGGAGTTCGGGAACTCCCTAAACAATTCGTGGAAGTTTTGGGATAAAAATAAAATCCCAGAGAAGATTAAACCGGTTAACCGGCGGTTAACCGCAGCAAAACCGAGGGAAAACCTGGAAAACCGAAAGAGCCGACGTGGGTGGCGAGCACGTGGGCGGCGGCGGCGGCGTAGACACAGCCGGGCAGCACGCTGCTGGGCGAGTGGCGTCTTGGCAGCGTGGTGGCGGCGGCGGCCAGCTCGGTCATCTTGTAGCGACAGTGGCGATAGGCACATGGCGCGGCGGATTAGGCGGCGTAGCGGCTTGGTCGCGCGGCGGCGAACGGCGGCGCGGCGACCGAGGCGGACGAGTGGCGGCGGGTGGTTGGCGGCGCTTGCGGGGACAAAGACGGGTATGGCGGCCATCGGAGTCGCGACACGCGGCGGCGGGCGCCGGATCGCGACGCAGCAGCGTGGGCGGCGGCTGGCGGGCGCGTTAGGCGGCAATTAGTCGGCGGCGTGTGCGGCGCGCTGCGAAGTCTTGGCGTCGTGGCGTGATCCGGCGGCGGCGGCGGCGGCGATGGCGGTGGCAGATTTCGGCCATCTCTTCGGCGCTCCATATCTTGATCAATTCTCCACCAAAAATTGGGATCCATATATCCAAATTGATCAGCACGACGAGCTCTACAATGTGTTGTCCTTAGATTTGGTGTTTGGGCACTGGAATTCAAGAATTACCTCGATTTGCTTCGGGTTGGCACGGGAACCGAGGTGGCAGCTAGGGTTTCGAGGGGTTGGGGTGTGATGGCCGACCAGGGGACTCTAGGGGGTTTATATATGGCCTGGGGTCGGCTTTGGTCAATCCTTTTATGGGTTGAACTTGAATTGGGCTAGGATTAGGTCTTATTTGGTCAAATAAGAGTCGTAGGTGGCTTAGGACTAGATGGAGTGAGTTTTGGGTCTAGTTAGGGCCTAATTAGGCTATCCAAGCCTGTTAGGACCTTTTTTCTATTATTATTTTATGTGTTTGGCTTTTATTTTCTTTATTGCTAATGTGTGACATTATAATTTTATTAGGATGTCACAACTCTAGTTAGGCATGGCACCCTCTAGGTGGGCTTAGGTAGAGAGGGAGGAGGAGGCCGTGGGAAATCCGTGAAGATGGAGTCATGTCGACGAGGAGGTGACGGGGAGGGAGGCAACGAGAGAAGGCCGGAGGAGGGAGAGGTGGGAGGAGGCTAAGGAGGGAGATGGCCAAGAGGGTGGCAGTTGATGGATGTGGTGGGGGCAGAAGGAGAGATAATGGAAGAAGAGAAGACTAGAGAGTAGATTTTATGAAAAAAAAATTAAAGGTGGCTAAGGGACAAAAAAAAGTATAATAGCATTTTTCCAAAAGAATCTGACTTAGGAGTGGCACTAGGCATGTTTCGCATTTCTGAATGCTATGTTTCAAAATAATCTCCTTTGCAATGTTATGTACCTGTTAAGCTTTTAGAAACACTAGCATGGGTATAGTCTTCAATTGCCATGTACATTCAGCGGGCAATGGGATAAGCGCTGGAGTAGGCATTAGCAGTTACTGAAAAAGGGCTAGCGGGCACCGAGCAAGAGACTAGCAGTGTTTGTAATTTGCTACCAGTAAATAACAAAAAGCATATTAGATCCCATTGTTGTTATTGTCGAGGATTTGCTCGTGATTGTCACAAACCTTGTGTGAAAGATGCAAAACAGATATGGTCCATAACTAGTCTTCACCCTGTTTTGATCCCTAAAATTAAACCAGGTTAACTGTCCCTAGAATCAGACACAAATTGTCCCTTACCAGCTAGAGGGTAGTTTTGAGCAATTTTCCTCGGCAATCCAAGGAACCATTTACGTTCAGTTTTATTAATTAACCTAACCTACATTGGTTTCTAGGAGCAAAACGAGATTCAGCGATCAAAAGACACTTTTTCCTAAAAAGAATTAGAAGAAATGGTATTGCGTGTCTGAACCTTCAGAGTTCAGATCTGTACGCATGTTCTTTCTTACCACGTAGGCCCTCCTTGCTTCTTTTGACTTGACAGTTGAGTGTGCAGCGTGCGCAGTGCACTTGTAAGTGCCAAGCAGATCTTGCCCTCCTTCCACCTAACACTCATGATTATTGCTCGACTATCAGTTCAGGAATACAATCTTTTAATAATTAATATTATCGACTCAAGCTCAACACAAGCTACTCATCATATGGCAGCAGAAAAGCATTCAACAATTATGGTTTGTAACTTTCAGCTAAACATCATCTTCAACAGGAAACATAGTGCAGGTTGCACTTTCTTCATCACTTTGTGTTCAGCTAACGATACAGGAGCAGGCGGGTTCTTATTTTTCTTCATACAACGTTCTTGAAGCAGAATAGAATCTGAGCCACTTAACTATGTACAAACTAAACTGGAATCATTTCCAGCATCAGGGTGCCTGGCAACTTTTAACAGTCTCTGTTATGACGAGATTGTATGGAAGCAGAGGCAACAACACTTGGATTACAGTCAGTAGTATCCTCTTTGAGGGTTGGATGCACCACTTTCTGCATGATAAAATCGACTTGGAGGTAGACGAATGTATGAGTGCGCATATCCACCCTGCAAAGGCATTAAAAATAACTCAGACATGACCCATGTCGCTGCAAAACTTTAAAAAGATTATGAGTGAAGATCTATAAATATTAATTACATTCTCTAAAAGAATTTTGAAATCTGTTTCACCAAACGTTATGAAATATTAATTACATTCTCTAAAAGAATTTTGAAATCTGTTTCACCAAACGTTATGAGAATCTTTAAGGTATATCGTTAGAAACATTTATAATTATTAATACATAGCATTTGCTAGGCCCATGCAAACAGTCATACATATATATCACCAAGACTCTTCAATCATGCCTAGGCAGGCATTAAAGAGCCATACATACTCCCTCGGCTTCCCTGAATATAAATCACTACAGGATCTAATATGTGAAACGTTTCAAACTCAAAATATATAGCAAATTCAGTAAGATGTTGCCATGCATAACATTGAGTACAAACCTGATATCCAGGATTACTTGTGTAAACAGAATAGGCTGGTTGTGGAACTGCTGTTTCAGCAACAAAAAAAAAAATGCATTACGAGCTGAAAAAGTTTTGCCAACCTAAAATCAAGCAAGCAGTATAATATTAAACAGTGATTCATAGACTATTGCAAGAGCACGAGCCAAACCAATTCACTAGCATCTAGAAAAAAAATATATTTTTGTTTTAATTAATACTACAGGAACATGAAATTTCTTTTGAAGAATTCTCCTTTGATTTACTACCAGAATTGTTCTTTTCTCCCCCTCTACTCACCTTTCTTCCTCCTGACTCACTAGTCACTACCCCTCCACTCCATAGAGTAGTGTTTCAGCAATTGCCACCTGATGTCTTACTAACATCACATGTGGGTCATAAGGCCACGCGTCAGTGACATATCGAGCTTTGGAATGACACATGGAGGTGGCATATACCTAAAAATTAGCTATACTACAGCAGTTACTAACTTGTGCAATCTTTCTGGGCACAGCCAGCTTTGGATCCAAACTAGAGCAGAATGGCTGTTTTGTTCTTATCATATGAAGTATGAACAGCCATTGGATATATTTTGTACAACTTTTGTTGGGCCAAGCAAAGTTTACAGGCTGGCAGCAGCACCGAGTACAGTATATACTTTGCTCTTCTCAACATTCCAGAATGCAGACTATTTATATAGTTATTAAACACAGCTAGAAAGGCCTAGTGATATGGTCACATTACCCTTGCAATGAGAAAAAAGTAGATATGATAAATCAAATGGATTCATTGTACGAGTGAGCAAGTTTGATGGCTCAGAACTTACCTCGTGTGACACACTTGTCGCTAGAGTAACCATGTATAATGGAAAACTTCTACAAATTTGACACATCTTTTTTACACATAATGAAGAATTTATATTTGTAAACTTTCCATTTATTTACACTGCTTTTCATTTAAAAAGAGCCTTACAGTGGTGGTAGCAGTGCCAACTTTTCATCTCCACTGTCCATCACTCATTCACCAATGGTCAAGACATCATAAGAATACTTTCCATTTATTTACACTGCTTTTTTATTTTAGCATCATATCTTTGGAAGCTTTCGATTAGCAGGAATGCTTTCTATTGAATTGTTTGCTTTCCTATTTTACTGTATTTGTATTTTAGGAAGGTTTCAATGGCACTCATGAAAAAAATAGTCGGAACCAATGATATGTAGGGGCAGCGCGGTCTAGCATGTAAGCATAGCGGAATGCATGAGCAAAACACATTGATCACAACATGGTAGGACGTTATTTGATATTTTTTAATTTGTAGCAAAGAATGGGCACTCGGCTAGTGATCTACAATATGATAAATCTGAGATTGTTGGCCATTTGCTAAAAGGCTGGTTCCAGTCATTAAGCAAAACCGACAATACACTATAAAAGACTGGCTCAGCGGAGCCACATGAAATTATAGTTCAAAAGGTGTAAGGAGGGTAGGTGGACAAGGAAGAGTATAAGGGAGAGATTTGGAATAATAATATACAAGGTAGAAAATAAATATATGCCATTTAAAGTCTGTAATTTGAATTAGGTACTCAGCCTAAAATAAACTACTAGATGTTTTTATGATTCACTAGTAAAACCTACAAATTTAGAACTATTTCAGTTAATAGAGGATGAAAACAAAATTGTCATTTTGATAACAATCTAAGATCGATGCCAGATAACTGCATAATAAGTTATGCAATTAATAAGCTAGCTAACATGCTTAAAAAATGTAGGATTATAAATAATAACTACTAAAATAAAAGGATATGTTTTGAAGGTATTACAAGAAAATTTTAAAAGATTATTTAAGCATATTTACATTCAGATCTCAGCTAGATGGTACTGCCTGTTATGTGCGGGAACTACAGATATTAACGGATGCACATGTGCATGAATAAACAATTTCCAAGATTGTACCTCTAGTGTAAGGAAGACCATTAACTTCATGGATACCGTGTGGTGTAACCCTGTGAAACAATGGAAAACCCCCAGATTAGTACAAGCTCAGGGGGGGATCTCAGCAGTACCAAATAAGTAGCAAGTTGAATCCAAAAAGAAAAAACCTCTGATGATCATACACATGGGTGCTTTGAACACAATTTGAAGCACGGTTTTCAAGGGGGATGTATCCAGCATGAGGTTCCTGCAAGGTATGAATACAAATTTAACATATATGGAAAATATGTTATGTAAGATTGTAAGAGTAAGATATGAAGATCAAGAACTCTCATGTTATTACCAGATCACGGGCATTCGGTTTTGATCTAGAAGTTGCTGCTGCACTGGGATAAGCTTGATGTCTAATTGCAAATCGAGGTCCTGCAGGATGCATCACATTTCCTGCAGGTTGTCCTGCATAGGCAGCTCCGATAGGACCAATAGGATTTGTTGTGTTTGAAGGTCGTCTTCGAACATCACCTGCACATTTACAGGTATAAGAAAGTGAATCAAATAATTTATGAAATAAAAAGTTATCCGAAAGAACATACGATGTTTCCGAGCTTTCTTCGATGGTATTTCATTTACAGATGTAATTTTAGTCTTTCCAGCTTTCCTTTTGCCTCTGGAACAGTTCGATGTTTGTGGTACTTCAGCATCACCTTGGGAGGTCAGCTTGCTCTTATCACCATTCGGTGGTTTATGTCGTGAATTCTCCTCCACAACAACCACTATTTTCCTCTCTTTTTTCTTTTTAGATTTGTCAGCATCGTTAGAAGTTGCGCCACTATTGACTTTAAACCCAACTTTAGCACTCTTTTCAGCCAATTGCATTTTACAAGGTGGTCGAGCAAGACTTGCAACCAACTAGGTAAGGAAAGAGAGAGGCCATATTAGCAACTGAGCAAAAACAACTCAAGCAGTATTTAAATTGATATGAACACAATCAGGATTTAAAATTAAATACCTTAGCATCTCTGCCTTCAATTTTGGTATTGTTTATTCCCTCCACACAAGCTAATGCACTCTTCCTATTTGAGAATTCAACAAAAGAAACATTTTTCTTTTTTGACCTCTTTAATTTCCGGTAAAGGTGAACACTAAGAACCTTCCCATATCCTTCACAGCATTCTTCAATTTTCCTCTCATCCCAAGAAAGAGGAACATGTTGCAGGTATACTATCTTAACCTACAAATGAAGTGATAGTCAATTATGAAAAAAAAATGAGAATATTTCAACCTACAGCAAAATAACTTCAGATACAGTGAAGTATAAACTTGTTAAAAAAACATCATGTTAATTGTAGATCAGCACACAAAACATAGTATTGAACTTGCCTGTGTGATATGAAGTTGCTAGCGGATTAAACTATTATTATGATTTTATAAATTAAAAGAACTTCTGGTTGTTTAGCACAGGGTCATTAATTGTTCAAACCAGTTCTGTAGTGTTATGATGGACCTTCAGAACCAGAGATGCCATGGCACACAGGAGGATGGCTCGCAGGAGTTTGGTGCACACCAGGCCCTAGCTGCCGTGCTGTGAGGATCAGCATTGCCAGAGCAGGATCAGCATCCATTGCAAGGTGGGGTCGGCTAGTTGCCAGTTAGCAAGTTCTTACTATGGCTGTAATCTTCGAGGGCAACCAATAAAAGTTACTTTATCTGCTTCTTCCATCCCTCTCCCACACCCTTCCTTTCACCAACCGATGTTTCCTCCCATCCTGCTCTCCATCCTGCTCTGGCCCATACTCGCTGCAGAATGCAGAACCTGTCCCTCCAATCCAACATCCACAAAACCTTCACACGCATAGAGTGGAACATAACATGTACTCCCAAGAAAAAGGATTGATGCAACCCCCTGGGTATGAAAACTATGGCTGGAGATATAGACAATAGACAAAAGGTAATCAAAACTATGTGTGATGCAGGACCTGAGATGTAGAATTAGGCGGCTCCAACTCCTGACATGCACAATGAAAAAGGATCTGAGCATTTGGGGCCAGATATCTGGATAGAAAATAAAAAAACGATCCAGAACTCCATAGTACAGGACCTGGATCGCCGAATATAAAGAACCTAACTCCAGATGTTCATGAGGCGAACTCCAGATCTGAGTACTGTGCTCGGATGTCTAGACAACCAAATATTCACCAGCACAACCATAAAGGTATTTAAGAAAGAAGCGGTGACCGAGACAGGAAAGAAAAAAGTGGATTGCGTGGGAAAGAAAGAATCATAGCAGAAGTGTTTTTATGTCAAGAGAGATACAAATTAGCAATTAAATAATAAATGTGTGCATTAATTTTCAATATATATATTACTGCATAGTTTCAATAACAAACAGCCATAAAGATGGGTTATTGACCTGAAGAGGTTGGGGTTCTGTCATGTGTCATGAACTAGAATACTATCCTACTCCCTTCAATCCACATTCTCATTGCTCGTCCACTACGGTGAAGCAGATGTACCACATTTTTTGTAGCTTTGATCCAGAATAACTGAGACCCAAGCAACAGAACCATTTTATAGTTTTATAATATGTGGTAAGCTAGCGATTATTGTCCAAAAATGTAGGTTTAACTAACAGCTATTCATTTTAATAAGGGATAGAGTATGTACTTGTTTAATCTTTGTCCCTTTACAATCAGGTTCATTCAATAGACTAGACACTTAGCTTCTGCAACTCATGGGAAGCTTACATTATTAAATTTAAGCTAATTCATTTTTGGGTTGAAGTTTAAGTATAAAACAAAAATAGATTAAGCCCTGTTTGATAGAGCTGAAAAGCTGCGGCAGATTATAATCTGAAAAGTTGAGGACCCTCGAAAAGAAGCTTAGATAGACTAAAAAATATATTAAAAAAATAGTTTTGGGATCTTTGAGAAGAACCACTAAAAGCCTTACAAAAAAGGCTACAAAATGCTACAGCATATGGCTTGTACAAAAATGATAAATTTTTTTCGAGCGAACACAAAAATGATAAATTTGAAGCTATAGATTTTAATCTGATTTTAAGCTATAAAGAATAGGGCCTAAGGTCAATTGACCGGCCAAAATTGTTTTCATTTTTGGATATGATTAAAGCTTGCTTCTGGTTGCATGATTCAGTTTTCAAAAATGTGCGACCAAAATTTATGCTTATTTCCAAAAGTTTTGATCAAACAAACGTAGCTATGCAACTGCACTCCCTTAAATGGCCAGGAATTGCACAATATGAATTATTTCTAACTAGGGATTTAATCCAAAATTTTAGTTCAACCATAATAGCAAAAATTGATTAAATAAAATGATAAATCAAACTCAACGCAAAACATTCCAGAGTATATCAAAGTGGCAATGAATGCTTACCTTCGTAAGTAGATCGTCACTTGATCCTGTAGGGGGTCGAGCAAAATATACTTTCACTCTTCTATCAATGCCAAAAATTGCATCTGGTCTCTTTAACCGCTGAGCTGCAGCCTTGGCATTGCCATGGGCAGCAAATTTGAGGAAAGCATATCCTCTGTTTCTTCCTCCAATATCAGGATCATCAGGCAAACTCATCTCAAATTCTTTGATTCCAATACTTTTTAAAGTGTCTAGCACCTAAAAATGAAAATACAAAAAAAGTAAAATAATGAAATAAAAGTATTCCCATCTCGAGAATGTAGGAAGATTGTGGAATATTATTCTTCTCTTACTCCATATACAGTACAGCAAGTTAAATAAAAAGTGAAGTACTCAACCGTTTAGTCTAGAAGATCAGGTACGTTCATACTTTTCAGAAAATAAATAGCTCCATATGGAAACAATTTTCATAAAATTCACTCCTTTCTATGACCCTATTTTATCTGCAAATGAGGCTAGACAATCTAGTTCTTCTTATAATCCACTCCTTTCCATATGGAACCCGTGATTATAACTCAAGTGAAATATTCTGGTTTTTAACATATAGCTTAAACTATATAGATGAAAAAAATATCTAATTGCCTAATAAAATATTGAAGATTATAAAATGAATGGATTTTCTAGAGAGCATGATACATCATGCCTGATCTTTTTTCCAGCTCTTGCAGATGTTTCCCAGGTAAAGGGTACTATTATCTTGACTAGCTGATATCCTGACCTTTTTTCCTTTTACCTGATGAAAACAATATGCAAAAGGAATATGATCAATATGCTAAGGCAGATTCAAAGAACAACTATTAAAAAGGACAGAAGGGTTCATTGCATAGAAACCTCGATTCCCTCCTTAAAGTCAGCAAGAACCTTCTTAGCAGCTTCAGTGTTCACATAATGAATGAATGCTATGCCCCTGTTCTTTTTTGTTGCCTGGTCCTTTATTATTCTAATAGATTTAATCTCCCCAAATTGAGAGAAGACCATTGTAATGTCTTCCTCAACACAATGCTTGGGCAATCCGTGAACATATATTTCAAGGTCTTTATCATTCCCCTCAGAAACTGGATCCAGCGCAAGCAATGCGGGGTCAAGTTCATTTTTCTGCGCGTGACCAGTATCATCATCATTGCTCGGTTGGTCAGCACCTCCATCAATATTGTTATCCCCGTGTGTATCTTCATTCTCAGATTCTTCAGCTTCTTCAAGTATTCCGTTCATGTCTGGATTAAATATAAAGAAATATTGATTGGACTGTGACCACCGGCTAGTTAGAAGAAGGACACAAAAAAGGACCATGTCTTTACAAACATGGAAATAGAATGTTCAAAGACTGGCCAGAGAAGGAAATCCAGCTGCACATAATGTCAGCATAAAGAAGTGCATTAAACAAAAAAAATGCCAAATAAAATTTGAATTTATAGTTACAAAAAGAAAAGCATAGAAACCATCCGGAGTGGCAGTAACCATGTAAACAGCCTTAACCCAACCTCCGGTGTTCTACATATTCGAAGGAAAAATTCAGGATTTTCAAATTTTCACCAGATTACCTGAGTGTTGGTGAGATTTGAATCACTACCAACTGTTTTCTAAAAAAAATTACTATTCAATCCTAGCAGATGAATAGAACTAGATTGAACATTCTAACTGTAAGGGACATAATTTCAGCTAGCACGCAAAGTTTCCATTAGTACCTTTACCTTATGTAACAACCCAACAAAATTGGACCTAAATGGATCAACCAGTTGCCATTTCGCACCACATGTCCATTTTGACACAGGAGTTCTCACCGGAAAAACAAGCAAAATACACAAAATCTAATAAAAAAAGGCTAAACTAATGCTTGATTTCTCCTGCAGTATACATTAATGTTTCATTCATTTGACTGCACAGTCCCCTTGCTCCAAATGTAAGCAAAACTATCTAATGCAAATGTGGTCCAAATAGCAAAATTGTTACCATCGTATATAATAGTTATTATTGAACTGCATAATAGAAGTGCTATAGCCTCCACTTACTGCTTGATGTGGCGCCTTCTGCCAAAACCTCTGTGGCTTCCCCTTCCTCCACATTTTCAGGTTCCTCCCCTGTATCAGGTTCCTCGTCTGTATCATCACCTCCCTCTTCAGGTCTCTTGTCCGCCTCTTTAGGTCTCTTGTACACTGCAGGTCTATCAGTCTCTTCAGATTCCTCCTCTGTATCCTCGCCTGCTTCTTCAGGTATCTCGTCCGCCTCTTTAGGTCTCTCGGTCTCTTGAGGTTCCTCCTCTGAATCCTCACCTGCCCCTTTGGGTTCTTCATCATCCACCTCTTCAGGCTCATCCTCTGAATCCTCACCTGCCTCTTCAGGCTCTTCATCCTCTGCCACAAACTCCTCCGGCCCTTCTCTCCTCACTGACTCCATCCTCGTATCTTCATCACCGCCCTCTTGGGACACCATCGCCATCAATGTCTCCTCATCACCGAACTCCAGAGAAGCCACCCTGTCCGTCTCAACCACCGCGACCATGCCGTCTTCCGGGCTCACCGTGAACACCATCTCCGTCCCATCCCCCTCGCCTTCGTCCGCGCCCACCTCGGTTTCCTCAGGGTCCTCATCCGCCTCCTCGGGCTCCACCACTGTGGCCTCCTCCTCGGGCTCCACCTCCACATCCTCACCCCCGTCACCATCCTTCACAGCCCTAACGCCAGCCTCCACCGCCTCAGATGGGGCCTCTTCCTCCGCAGCGGGGGGCGCAGGGGAGGTCTTCGTGACGGCGAGGGGAGTCTTCCGCTTCCGCTTCCTAGCCGGAGACATGGGGAACACCTAGAGTTTGTTGTCGACGGGGAGGCGGAGAAATGGATCCGGAGAACAACGAAGAAGGTGACTCGAACAGTCGGAGCCTGGAGGCCGACGAGCCTGAAACCATTCGGTACATACTGAAGAGAAAAAAACCTATTAGGCTATGTTTCTTTCGGCGTTTGCGTTTGCTTATAAGCTGAAAATTTATTATTTTCGTACAAGCCAAACGCTTTGATGTTTGGTAGCCAATTTTTGTAGATCTTACAATTTCTTCTCAAAGCTTTCAAAACTATTTTTCTATAATTTTTTGATTCCTCATATGTCTTTATAAGGAGTTACAAATTTTCAGCTTATAAGCAAACGCAACCGCAACCGCTGAAACAAACGGGCTCTTAGTCTATTACCCTACCTGCTTTTGGTTCAGGGTGTTTGGCGGATTAACTCTCTAAGGATAGGTTTTTTTCAGCTTTTCTTGGCTCTATTCTTTTCAATGGACTGTCGTGATTTGCCAACGACCGATCACTCTGATAAAAAAATTTTGGATTATTTTTTTAGATTATTTAAATTTTTTTCCAAAAACTTATAAATTTACTACAGTAAAACCGCCAACCGCCAGAAACCGCTGAAAGAAACAGACCCCTTATCTACTTATTTACTTTACCTTGTCACTTCGAGAATTTTTCGAAATAGCCTCGAGAGCCGATTGGCCTCCAATTTCAAGATATCCTACTTATCTCGTGTCTTATTTGACTTATCTCACTTTTTTATTACTTTTTGAGTCGGTTTTTTTTTATCTCGTAAGCGTGTCTATAAGCTCTCTAAACCCCAAAATTGGAGGCCAACCGGCTCTCGAGGCTATCTCGAAAAAATTTTGAAGTGACGAGATAAGGCAAATAAGTAGATAAGAAAAGATAAAAAGAACCCACCCTAAAAGAGTTTAATCCGCCAAACACCTATGTACTAAGAGCATGCACAATAGTCCATGTTAGCTATCTCTAAACCTTACCATATAGGACAAAAAAAATAATATGGATGAGAGAGAGGGTGCGTAGAGAGTTGAGCCATCTCTTAATCTAGAATCAGCTCTAGCACGGGAACCAAGATAGCTTGTGTATAGAAAGAAGTTGTCTACTCATAAATGAGCTGTCTATACCATTGTATGAGTTATCTATAATGTTGTCTATAAATGACATGTCAACCTGTTATAGACGGTGGCTATCTATACTATTATACATGTCCTAAGTGGTGTCAAGTTAATCCGATCAATGCTATTTATTCTTATTAATCTAGGATTAGCTAATCCAACAAAGAGTGGGATAACTTATCCCTTTCTATTAACTCCACTAATCCAACCAAACATTATGAATTAACTGGATTAGTTACTAACCACAAAATCTAGGTTAAAATGGAATAAGCTAATCCAGCCGGGTTAAGGTTAATTAATACAGTTAATCTAACCCGCACCAAATGCAGCCTTAGATTTGTCATATCTTAGATCTCTGTGATTGTCCCTCGAATTGAATTGCTCTTTACATTTTTTAATATTCACTTGAAAATGAATTTGTAGTAGATTGTTTTTCGTATTCTACTAGTAGCTGACTTGGTCATCCGCATAAAGCCAATCGGGGAGTTGATACCAATCACAGGTAGACTGGAAGTCACTGGTTTTTATGACAATAAATTGATTTGTCATCACGTGGAAAACAATATCGTTTTGTGCAAGGGCCAGTCTCCACAACTCTACAATCGGTGACAACTGACAACCCTAGCCGCCCCTTTGGCCCTTCCTCTCCACGACTCCCCCTCTCTTCCTCTCACCGCAATGGTGCTCCCGCCGTCCAGTTCACCACAGCTACCCTTCCTCTCCCTTCCCTCCTCTCTCTCTAACTCACTTCCTCTAGTGGCTCACGGCGGATGGTGATGCGCTGGTAGCCTCGATGGTTGTGGATAGAGATGCAGCGAGGCCTCAATGCGGTGGACGGCGATGTGGCAGAGGCTCTCGATTTGGCGACTCGCGTTGAATAGCGATATGGCAATGGCCATCGATGGCAACGTCGGCCCTTGATGCAGTAGAAGACAGGCTCTTCTTCCTTCTTCGATCCTCCACACAGCGGCGCGCGGTGCCTCCCTCCTCCCAGCTCCCCCACGGTAAGTCCAGATCTCCTCCTCCTCTCCTCGGGTCCGAGGCAGGCCAGAGCACCGACGGGTCGGGGTGGATCCTGATCGGGGCGAGCACATGGGATCCCCGATGTAGCCCAGGTCGAGGAGTGACCCGGCCCTAATCCAACTCATCTAGATATCTAGCTACACCACCAGTTGCACATCCAACCACGTTTGCATGTTGGCTTGACCATGCCGTCAAACGGTTGTCGCCTTGTCGCGCTATAAAATGCACCCGGTCACGCCACCCACACCCCGTATGGTGTTAGCCACGCCACCCACACCTCGTATGGTGTTAGCCACGCCTCCTTGGCTGCCTACATATGTGCCCTATCGGCTGGCGGCCCAAGCAGCCGAGTTGCCCTTTGCCCACACTATGCCAAAATGCCTCATATGTGACGATTTATCTACGCCGGTTCATTACGAACCGACACAGATAAGGTTACCTGTGTCGGTTCGTAACGGTCAGGGCGAGACGGACTTGTCTGTGTCGGTTCTAGTCAAGAATTGGCACCGGTACTAGTCAAGAACTGGCACAGATACTAAATAATCTACGCCGGTTCGTAGCTAGAACCGGCACAGCTGTATCGTAATCTACGCCGGTTCGTAGCTAGAACCGGCACAATGCTCAGGTATATCTACGTTAGTTCTTAGCTAGAACCGACACAGATACATCTGTGCCGGTTCTATCCATGAACCGGTGTGTCGGTTCACGGATAGAACCGGTATAGATACATCTGTGTCGGTTCTAGCTATGAACCGACGCAGATTATTTAGTATCTGTGCCAGTTCTTAGCTAGAATAAGCACAAATTATTTCGAGCCTATATATAGATGGCCGAACAGTGACCGGACAGTGCTTCCCCCCATTTGCTCCTCTCTAGTGTTTAGTGATTTTTAGTTTGGATCTAGTGATCGATGCGGGAGCTTCTAGTGATATAAAAGGTGAGTAATAATCTTTTTAGATCTTGTATGGTCTAGTGTTTAGTGATTTTTAGTGCTACTATGTATTATGGTTGTAGATTTCTAGCTCTATATTTTAAATTTTTACACTTACTTGCATTGTAGATTTTAGCTCTAGTTTCTAGAGCTAAAATCTTACATAATATTTAACTCTAGTTGTAATTTACATTTAGTTATGTAGATTTTTGGATCTTGCACATAATATTTAATAGTTTTAATAGTTATAAAGTAGCTACAAATTCAGTTAATGTTGGGATTATTATTGATAATAAAAATTTAAAACTAAGTAGTGCATGTATTAAATTAGATTTCAATCCTACATGATTTTTAGATCTACATTCTAATTAAATTAGTTATTTAGCTAGCTCTATGTATTATTTTAAATCTTTATGGTGAACTAGGTGTGGTATGGCTCTAGGTGTTGCATTATTTATGGTGAACTAAAATTTGAATTTTCATATAGATGGATCGGAGATGGATTCATGATCAAAACCGTTGTACGAAGGAGTATATCGAAGGTGTGGTTGGTTTTCTAAGAGCCGCCGATAAGTACAAGAGAAGAGAAAAGACACAATTTATACTTTGCCCATGCTTTGATTGTAAGAATGAGAAAATGTACTCAGATAGAGATCAGATCCACACGCACTTGATTCAAAGGGGCTTTGTACGTGGCTACACATGTTGGACAGAGCATGGTGAAGAGAAAATCTTAGAAAAAGGTGATAATATTGTTGACAACAAAACCAATGATATATCGGGTCATGGCGGCAGTTATGGACTAGGCGAGGGTGGATATTTGGTTGTCGATGAACCTGATCTTGGTTGTCGATGAACCTGATCTTTCTCAGATGTTATGCGATGCAGAACAAGACTACAACACTGAGAGAGTTTAATCAATTCATGGCCTTAATACATGATTCAGAGAAACCCTTGTACCAAGGATAAAAAGTGAAATATACAAAGTTGCACACCGTGCTTTCATTGCTAAAATTGAAAGCACGCTATAAATGGTCTGACAAGAGTTTCACGGACTTGTTACATGTTTTATCAAACATGCTTCCAGAAGGAAATGTGTTGCTCGAAACGACATACCTCGCCAAGAAGGTTGTTTGCCCCTTGGGATCAGATGTGGAGCGAATTCATGCATGTCCAAATGATTGTATCTTATATCGCAAAGAACATACGGAAATACATGTATGCCCGGTTTGCGGTATATCGCGATACAAGCTTAATGACGCTGACTCCAAAGAAAACGAAGATATAGAGATTACTAAGGGACCTCTCGCAAAGGTTGTGTGGTATTTACCGATAATCCCTGTTTGAAGTGTTTGTTCAGGAACAAAAAATAATTAAAACTACTAAGATGGTAATTCGAAGAGCGTAAGAGGGATGGAATGCTTAGACATCCTGCTGATTCCACCCAGTGAAGAATAATAGATAATCTCTTTAAGAACTTTGGGAATGAACCAAGGAATATTCGATTTGGGCTTAACATAGATGGAATGAATCCTTTCGATAACATGAGAAGTACTCATAGCACTTGGCCCGTGACCATTTGTGTTTATAATCTTCCTCCTTGGTTGTGTATGAAAAGGAAGTACATTATGCTGTCACTGCTTATCTAAGGGCCGAGATAACCTGGCAATGACATAGATGTTTATTTAAAACCTTTGGTGGAGGATCTTTTAGTACTATGGAATGAGGGTGTGCAGGTGATGTACTCAAGGTGCTGCCCGATCTTTCGGTGAGCTACGGTGTTCGATTTGGCGGAGTGGAGACTTTGACGAACCGGATACCTGCCACACAAGGACAGGATTCGATGATCGCTAAACCACCCATCCTGCTCGTTATCAACTATGCCAAGAACGCGATTGACCTGAGCACGAAGGTCTATTCCTACTAACAATCGAAGAAACAAGCAAGAACATGTAGAGGCAGTCTAAAATTGCAAATAGGATTAAGCTCACAGCGGTAGAGTTGAGGTTTCGTAGCTCGATCCGATTGGCTGTCTAGCACAAGAGAATGGAGTTGTGTTCTTACGAGGAGAAGCACAAAATGAACAAAACCTGGCCAAAATAGGGGTGGATGCTGCCACATATAGTGGATGTGACGGCCAGCTACAGTACAGGGGAAACCCTAACCAGGGAAGGGGTGGGGAATACATGGGCCAAGCCCAAAAAAGCTGTCCAAGGTCCAAACTGTTTTGCCCGAGTACTTTTTTGACAATTGTCGGAGCTGCAAAAGGAATTTGGAGGTGAGGTTGGATCCGTTGGAAAGCTTACGTTCTGAGCATATCCAAACTATGGTCAAATACCTCAAACAGACTCCAGACGACCGAGATATGCTTGTTTTATTTCAAATTGCTCCTGGATGGCCGAGATGGTTACATATTTACCTTGATTATTGGCTGATGTTTGATTGTTAATGGGCTGATGAAATGGATTGAGATGGTTACATATTATGGCTATGAGATTGTCGAATTTTTGGGAGTGTTTAGTATCTATTTTGATTGCTCTTGCTAAACTAGATTGACAATAAAATGATTGCAGGTAGCCGAGGCATCTATGTCGGTTCGTGGCTAGAACCGGCACAGATACTAAGTAATTTGCGCTGGTTCTAGCTACGAACCGACATAGATTATCAACCTATCTGTGTCGACAAATCAGCCTTTATGGCGTAGTGCCAAATAGGCCTAGTAAGACAGCCCAGTAGGAAAGTGGCCCACAGGAAAATGAAAGAAATCCGGAAGGGGAAAAGGGTCGGGTTTTGCATTTTAGCCCCTAAACATTACTGAAATCATGCATAATTTTTTTATTCGTAAAGGAAATTTGTGCGTTAGCCCTAGGAAATTATGATATTTCATGGAAATTGCATATTTCTATAGAGAGGGGCTAAATTTTGCCTATGAACTATGTTTTTCTTACAGTTATTTATTCCTATGCATTTAATTTTTGTATGTACCGTTTTTATTAATTATACTTCATTATTTGCTTTAATCACTAAAATTAGCATCAGTTCATAGAATTGCATAGAAAAGTGGTAGAAAATTATGAGGATATTTGCATTTTCTTTTACAATCATGTTTGCATATTACCTGTACTAATCCTATAGAATGAATTTTGCGAACTTGTAGATGTCTGGGATCACGAACCAAGCGTTCGCTTAACAGGACCTACATGGCTAGGGTTATCTTGCCCAGGAGTTCGCTAAGCTGGCCTTGCATGACCTGGAATGTGTGATCTAGGCGACTGATGAGGAGCACTACTACAGAAATGCTCATCCATGCCCCCTCATCATTATTGCTTTTGGCTAGAACCGCCGGTGATGGCCCATGTACAGAAAACCGTCAGTGATGGTACCCTATCATTGGTGCTTCGGCCACTCAACCGCTAGTGAAATTATCACTAGCGGTTCACCTGACCATCCGCCAGTGATATAGTACCATGGCTCCTGCCAACTCCCGCCAAATTTTGGAAGGAACCGCCAGGGACATATCACTGGCAGTTCTTTAGGTGAACCTGTAACAGCCCAAAATTCTATATTATATTTTTAAATCACTCTCGTGAGGATGGTGTATTGCAGAAAACATTTCTTTAAAAATATTTCGTTTAAAATTCATGGTTGGACCTTTAAAAATCTTTCAGGCTAATAATTGTCTAAAATTACTTGATTTAGATAAATAGAAATTCATTTTTTTGCTCCCACCATGAAATATCAAAAATATATTAAAAGAATAGGTTAAGCTAAAAGATATTTATAAGTAAATAACCCCTTAAGAATTCCCCAGGCCTACATAAATATATATATATACACATAAATAGGAAAATTTCATATATATATATATATATATAAATACATATATACTTGCATGTGTATATATATATCTACATAAGAGACATAAGAACATGAGCAAGTATATAAATACATATGCATGGAATATCACACTAAAAATCCCACAAAAATCCTAGAAATTTGTTTAGACCCTAAATAACAGTTTGAATCTAGTATTGACCAATGTTGACCCATTGTGGGACCTACATTGTAGTCTCTATCTCTTCTACCCTTGTGGGCATTTCCACGAGCAGCTGGGCTGCTGCCGCCCCGGCCTCAACCTTACTGGCTCAATCCCTCTCCTCAGTCCAGAATCACGGCCAAAGATCCTCCCTTGGCAGCGTGCGTGCGTCGTTTTGGCCCGAGCCGGCCCCACAGCCGCACGGACATGATGATCAACCACTGACGAGCCGCCGCTCTCTACCCAGCCGTGTCGACCAAGCCGCCTTGTCGGAAGACGTGGACAGGCCGTGTCAGGCACCGCCCGCCTTGCCCAATGGACGCCCCGGGTGCGCCGTCGACGCTTCTGACTTCCGCCGCGGCCTAGACTAGCGTTGCCGCCTCGACCAAGCAACCTCGCCATCGGCTCACTCTTGCACCGCGCGTGAACCTGCTGCCGCCCAAGCTCGCCAATCGGCAACCGAGCCCCCTAGTGACCGCCTCACACCCCCTCGTGACTGCTGGACAGAGCTCGTGCTCTGGTCGAGCTTAAATCCCGGCCGAGCCACCTCGGTCCCGACCTTCTCTCCTTGCCCTCACGTTGACAGCCCAAACCAGAGCTCCCTACCTCAAACCTGTACGCGTGTTAGCTTCGCCTGACCCATACCACGCTCCTGCCCGAAGGAATCGGACTGGGAAGCTTCAAGCTCACCGGATTTCTCTCGCCACCGCCGGCCGCCCGATTCTTCCCCTTTTCGATTTCTCTCTTCTCGGTGAGTCCCCTGTCGATTGCTCACGCGAGGAGCATCAACTCAACCCTCCTAACTTTCACCCAGGTTGATTGGACCTGAGGACCCCCGAAGCCCCCTGGCGTCGTGAGCCCTGTTTCTGCCCCGTTCGGCCCCAACGTCGCCAGCTCGCTCCACGCCTTTTCCAGTCCAGCCAACAGCTCGGTGAGCCTCGGCAAACCTTTCTCATAGTCGCACATGTCTCCGATTAGCTTAAACGGCAATATATAGCCTTAGGTTATTGTTGCCGAAGATGTTCTCCGCCATCGATAGGCTCGCCGCCGATCCAGGCCGTCGCCGGCGAGCAGCTCGGAAACACGTCTTAGAGCTTCTCACAAGGAATCTATAGCGCCCGAGAACCCCCTCTCTAGAGCACTGTAGCTCCGCCATCATGTCGCCGAAAGATCGCCAGTTTCATGATGTCAGCACGTCACTCCGATCGGAGGTGGACGATGAAGTCCTGACCGTTAGATCCGCGCCACGATTCGTGCACGAGATCGGATGAAATTTTAAATCGCACGCGAGTTGGGAAGGAGCCGCTGACATGTGGCCCCTTGGCCCACCCGTCGGGTTGAGTGGAGGCGCTCCGTCCCGAAGGCGCCTTCGCTCGCGTGAAGCACCGTTTAGAAATACGTTTTGACGAGGTCACTGCCGCATGAAGTTAGTAGGTGGCGAATCCTTTGTTCACCAGATTTTTCAGGATTTTATGAATAAAACAAATCTAGAATATAGGAATGATTTATTTAAAATATGTAGAGATCTTTAAAAATTCTAGAAACTTTACGGTAAATACTAGAGTCTATGATGGACTTATTAAAATTATTATCACAAACAGTACCAGAACACTTTCCTCGGATAAAATCTTTTAGCCTACTTTTAGGGAATTAACCTATATAAAAAATATTAGAAATAGGTTTCTATTTAGCATAAATAGACTAATACTTAATAAAATCAGAAAAAATTCATGAATACTGGTAATAACCTTCTAGACTTAAGAAAAGTATTATATCCAAAATATTACTCCTAATCAATCATCAAACTATATTTAACCTGATTAGTTAGTCCAATTAATTAGTTAATCTATGATCCAGTAACTCCCAAATTAATGTACATGGCTAAAATTAGTCATTTTTCAGTAATTCATAACAAGAAGACCTTCATTTTCTTAGCTAGGTTTAAAATATATATACATATATACCTTCTAAATTTTTATCTTTCACACACTTAAACCCCTATTATGATAGGAAATTATTGAAAGGAAGAGTTGACAAAGGAAATTCTTCAAATCAAATTATCGGTTAACATATTCTTGGTTTTAGGATAATTTAAGTAGAATAAAACCCTATTTTCTCCTATTGGGCTGATTAGGGTAGAAAATTAAACTGTTCTTTATATACATATTTATATGGTTAAATGCATCATCTCATCAGCACACTACTGTCGTAACATTAGAAATTATTATTGCTTAGAAGGATCATGGAACTTCCTCGATATCTAGAATAAGACTTATCGCCAACCGCTAATCGTTAGACGTAGCCAGAGCATTTCATGAACCATGCTTCTATTTGCATATCGGTGCTTTTATTTATTGTTCTTCGAATTCGTTCTGATTAAAAGACGCCGAGGAGCCCGAGGGACATTTTGAAGAACCGTCGGAAGACCCCCACTACCTGCAAGACCAAGGTGAGTTAATTTCCATCCTAAAGGGTGTTTGCTTTTACTAGGAAGAATCTCGATTTTCCCTAGTGCGAGTCAACAACCTTCCTTTAGGTGTTACTTTTATTAGAGAGAGCCTATACTTTCCCTAGTACGGGTTAACATTCAAAAGGATCATATTGAATCCTAGTTTCTTAAAATATTTTATTTATAATTACAAATTGCATGCTCTTTTTAAGTAATTACGCCTACCTACTTGCTTAATCATGATGTATCATGCCATGCTTTACTTCTTGTTATTAATTCCCCATGATGATATTGCTTTGATAAAATCATCTATCATTTGACTTACTAAATGATTGCCTTGATGATCACCCTTGTTAGCCTGGTTAGGTTTGGTAAAATGATTTAGACTCTTAAGTCTTGGTTAAAATCTTGCTTAGACATTGCTCAGGTCCAATTATTAATTTTAGGCTTAGTTGCCTCAGAACGGTGAACCGACATTCACTGGACATGATGAACATTATAAACTTGGTTTGCTGGGTATTGGGCCTGGCATGCCAGTGTGTGGTTAGGAACACTGATGTGTTCCGGTTTGTGGTTAAGGGTGTGATGTAGTTGGGCTACATGGTCTGAAGGAAGGCTAGACCACGGAGATGGTGCTGGGCAGCCAAGCTCGGCTGTGCCAGTCGGAGCGCGGGTTGTTTTCGCGTAGCTTTATGCTGCCCACAGGGGGTTCCTGCACAATGTGAGTTCCAGGAGTGCTGGGCAGCCAAGCTCGGCTGTGCCAGTCGGAGTGTGAGTTGTTTTCGCGTAGCTTTATGCTGCCCACTGGGGTTCCTACACAACACGTGGCCATCGCGCAGTAGTGCAAGTAATGGGGATTCAGGGGTAGTACGACCTGCGGGCGTACCCTATCTGCCACCATGCTTGAGGTGAAGACAGGAATAGGTCGTCATCCTGATGGGAGATCTAGTTGTTACGTGACAGGGAGCCATGACTCTAGTGCGGGCTTGGCACCTCGGCTAGGGAAGACCGGACACTTCGCTGGCGTAAGATCCACAACGGGTGCGCCACTCCCGGAAGATGATGGCGGGTGTTTGGAGACGTTTGGCAGAGTGCATGAAAACTGCCAGGGGATGGGAAACGTTTGATAGTGTGCATGGAGACTGTCGTGGAATAGGATGAGAATAAAAATTTAAACATTGATTAGTAGAACTTTGGGTTAAAATATACTAAGTCATTGGCTTTGGTTTATAAAACTTGCTTTCTGCAACTAAATGAGCCCCAACCTTTCCTTTGGAACCCCTATCACTAAATGCATTAGGTTGGAAGCTAGCTCGCCAGTGTTTGGATGACACGGACCTCGCATTCATATTCTCTTTTAGATGGAGAGTATGAGCAGGATCAGTACGCCTGCCATGAATATGAAGAACAAGACTTTGCTGACGATCAGGGCGAGGCATAGGACGTCTCTCCAGTCGAGTGCTTAGACATAGCCGGCGCGAGACCCTTTTGGATCTTTTGGGTTCTCTGCACTTTGATCTTTTGGGCATTTGGGATATTTGGGCCAATGTGCCGCGTTGTAAACACTTAATAGCCTACGGCTTAATACAGGTATTTGTGTAACATAAGACTTCCGCTTGTATGTAATGATTCAGCTATGTGAATGGTGTGCACTAGTGTACTGATCCAGGGACTACTGCAGATCAAGTGGTGGGCAAAAGGACAGGCCCCACAGAACCGCCAGTGATAGTCACGTAACTCTGGCGGTTCGTCTGAAGAACTGCCAGTGATATGGTCCTCTATTATTACTCCTAGTGGCCATGAAGCTCCATTATACTGCTCATTGTGGTCCTCTCGAACTGTAGTGACGGCAGCGGTGGGGAAATAATAAGAAGGTTTAAAAAATTACAAATTTCTTGAAGATCATAGGAGCTTTAGTTGTTTAAAGGTTAGTGGTACCTCAATCATTTGCTAATTGCTCTCTTGTTGCTTGTTTGAGGTAGATGAGAGATATACATGTGTAAATCTAGATCTAGATTATGTGTTAAATAATTAATATCCATGTGATTGGTTGATGTTTGCTAGTTTGAGGTGGATGAGAATAATTAATATCCATCTTGTTCATAGATATGCATGTGTTTAATTATAGCTAACTAGTTTGAGGTGGTTGAAAATAATTAATATCCATGTTTGTTTATGATAGCTAGTTTGTGGTGGATGAAAATAATTAATTAATATCCATGGTTAACAATCCTAAATACAAACCCTTATTGCCTTAAAAAAATTTCAATAAACTAAACAAATGTACAAAATTTTAGGAGAACATCAACCATGTATAAACTTAAGACTTATATTCCCAAAATACAAATCTAAAAGAAATATCCCTATGCCCTACTTTAATAACTATCCACCAGAACAATTTCACCCTATATTAATATAAAAATCCATCTCACATTAAAAGCTACGCTAGGAATTTATAATTATAAAACCATCACAAAAATTTCTCAACAGATAATAAAAAGAAACTACCTTAAAAAGACCTCACCAATATACTATTATTATAGCAAAACTCAACCATGATTCCATAATACCAAATAATCAAAGTAGCGTAGCAGAAACGTAGTGAGCCCATAACCCACAGAATTAAAAATTAAAAATAAGCTACCTTAATTTCAATCTATTAACCAAAAAGGAAACTATTGCAAGAAAGTTACTTTAAACACCTTTAACAAGATATGTATCTCAAATAAACTACGCTGCTTTTAATATTCAAAATATCTTTAAACTAATCCTCACTATACATTTAATAAAATACCAAAACTATAATAATAATTTATTTATAGCATATGTACAAATTTCATTCCTAGCAACAATACTACCAACAACCTACCACTAATATTTCATAAATCATTAACCTTAAAATATAATTAAGATAATTTTTATATAACCAAAAACCCAACTCACACTAAGTGCACTACAAGAAGAACCCCTTTTTGCCAACACATACCTCCCAATGTTTTAACCATGTGTTGAGAGTTAATCTTGTAGTCACACATGCTTTGCGTTGTAAACTCTATTCGTAGTATTTAGTTGGACTACAACCGATAGATACATTTGCAAGTGTAAGCGCTGCAGCTTTCCAGTTATAGCTCTATTTTAGAACTAATCTCTTAATAAAATAAAAATAATAATATAACTAAAATATCTCAACAATCAAGTTAATAATTATCTATGGTTAATTGGTCTCGCGCCAAACCTTTTATCTCCTGTGAGTTTTATCTCCTGCTCCCGCCGTGCTCCGCCAAATCGCCGCCGCCGCCTCATCCATCGCCGACGCTCCCCTTCTCCATCCCACGCCGGCGCTTTCCCTCCTCCATCCAACGCCGGCGCCCCCTCCTCCACCGCCGGTTCGCCAATCCTCCATCACGCGGGCACCGTCCTCCTCCACCGCTTGCCAGTGACTCGGCCCTCTTCCAACACCTGCATGCCTCCATCTCCATAGCCGATGCGTGCTTTCCTCCATCCCAGACCGGCGCACCAACATCTCCAACACCGGCCGCCCTTCTCGGTCCCATGCCAGCACGCCTCCTCCTCCATCCACGCCGGGACGCACCACCACCTCCCACACCGGCGTGCCCCTCCTTTGTCCCACACTAGCACGCCCCCTCCTCCATCCACGCTGGTGCACGCCCCTCCTCTATCCACGCCGGCGCGCGCCACCACCTCCGACGCCGACGCACCCCTTCTTTGTCCCACACCAGCGCCGCCTCCTCCATCCGCGCCAACGCGGGCCGCCTCCTCCATCCATGCCGGCTGTTGCCCGGGTCTGGACCATCTCCAGAGCAAAGCTCCTCTGCCGCCTCTTGAAAATCTAGTATGAACCCTAGAATTATTCCCCCAAAGAGTTGATCTGCTCTATACTTGTATTTCTAATTTGTTGTGAGTTTATTTACTTGCTGAATCATGCTCTTGAGATACTATGCAATCAAATGCAACCTTTGAAATCCCTGGTTGCTTGGCTCATATATGTTTCCCTCTTTTTCAGATCTGACACATGAGAAAAATCCCCAAAAATTGGGTGTTTGAGCAGTTGAACAGGGCAGCAGTAGTGAAGGAGCTCCCGTGGTGCTGTGCGTGAATTATCCTGCGACCTTTGCTATTACATTGAGCGCTTTGAGGTTATATATAATGCTCTGTTACATTTAGTAGATTGAGAAGATAAATGGTTGATGCTGTTAAGGACATGTTGAATGCAAAGAGAGGAGTTGAGACCACACCAAGGACATGCTGAATACAAAGAGAGGAGTTGATCAGACTTGTAAATGATTATTCATTGAAATATTTTATTATTTATTTTTTAAGTTATTGATGTATCGAATACAATATTGTTTCGGATGGTATCGTGTGTGTAGTGTGACAACTTCAATTTATTATATATATATGAGGGTTTGAACTTAATTACCCCTTTCTGTTATTTAAAATATTATGAAATAAATAAATTATCAAAATATTATTATTAATCCATGTGGCGATAGTTCCTTATAACGCATTATTCTCCTATTACCAACGCATTTATAAGTGTGACGGTAGATCCCCGCAACGCATTATTTTCCTATTACCAACGCATTTACAAGTGTGGTGGTAGATCCCCGCAATGCATTATTTTCCTGTTACCAACGCATTTACAAGTGTGGCGATAGATCCTCACAACGCATTATTCTTCCATTACCAACACATTTACAAGTGTGGTGATAGATCTTCGCAACGCATTATTCTCCCATTACCAACGTATTTACAAGTGTGGCGATAGATCCTCACAACGCATTATTCTCTTATTACCAACGCATTTACAAGCGTGGCGATAGATCCTCACAACGGCCCCAGTGGCCACGCATCTTAAATGCGTTGGTACAGACCCTCACAATGCTTATACGGGCTTTTAACAACACATTCATGCGTTGGTAAAGGGGGATCTCCTTGTAGTGGTGAATCTCGGGGACGAGATTCTTTTTAAGGGAGTAAATCTGTCACATACCCAAATTTTAAAATTTAGGATAAAATTTTTCACAAAAAAATCATAATTATATTTCTATAACTATTCCAAATTTTTAAAGAATTTTCCAAATCAATTCCCTATTTATTTCCTAAACAAAATACCTTATCTATCTTTTTCTAAAAATATAAATTCCATAAAATAATAAATATTATTTCATATTTAGATTTTACTCAATTTTATGGATTTTTATAAATTTATTTCATATTTTTATAAGTTTCCTATAGCTCTTAATGAATTTTCAAAGCCCTAAATAAATTTTGAAAAACCTTTTCTTTTTAAATTGAGAACCTTCCTTTTAGGGAAATCCCCCAGAATGCGCTTTTCCTTTTGGGAAATACGCTTCCACTTAAGCTAACCCAGCCGCCCCGCTCACTGACTTTGGGACCCCACTTGTCATCCCCTTATTTCAATCCAATGGCGCCCATGGATTTCTAATCCAATCCAACGGCCGCCTGATGTCTTCCTCCTCCCACCGTGTCGGCGACCGGGAGGCGAGCCTCCGCGAGCCGATGAGCAAGAGGAAGGTGGGTGCGAGGCCCGAGGGCTGCCCCTGGCCCTCGGGCCGAGGGCTGTGCATGGGCGCCGCTGGGAAGGACGTCGGGGTGGCGGACGCACCGACGCTAGGGGGAGAAGAATGAGACGTAGACACGGGGATTTTTATCCTGGTTCGGGCCTCCACTGTTGGATAACAGCCCTATGTCCAGTCTTCGTTTAATACCAAGTTTAAACGAGTACAAAGAGGGCGAGGCCAGCCTTCGGGGAGCCCGGGCTCGAGTACAATAAGTGCTCAAGGCACTATGTGTGTGTTCCTACCGTACCTGGGGACGAAGAACTACCGCCTGGAAATAGAACTCCTACGTGAGTGCAAGTGCTCTTCTACTGATGCTTGTTGGTGTCCGGATGTCCAAAAACCTCTTCTTCGTTGTGGCCTGTACGCCCCTTTTATAGGCGGCGCCCGGCCACTTTAGTCCGTTGAATAGTCATTCCCATCTGCTTTGCCGTGCCGGGATATACAAGATCCACCGGATAATCGAGTGTATCTCCTGATTACTGTGCCGGACCGCTACCGGTCAACACGTGTCTTTCTCTATGCGGATGGTTTGACGAGACCCGCCGCCAACTCGCCAGTGGCTTTTGTCAGGCGCTTCTCGGTACTGTGCTCGCATTTAACTCTCGGTGACCTTCGGGACCCGCAGCGTATCCTGTCCGCGGCGCGGCGCAATCTGCCTCGGGTCCCGAGCTTTCGTGGCAGGGAAGCTCGGGTCTGAGCTTGTCAAGCTTGGGCGCGAGCTTGCTAAGCTCGGGCGTACTTACCGTGGGGTCGGAGGTAAGTTAGTGGGTCGTATTCCCATGGGCCATGTACTTTCCCAACAGCTAGCCCCCGAGCTTCGAGTGGGACGAAATCGTGCCGCTCGGAAGCTTATTTGGTAACTGCCCTCGGGCGAAATGCCTGCCCTTCGTGCGTGTGGGGCTCCCCTGGCGGGAATTCCAAACAAGCGCGGTTATGCGCGCCGCTGTTTCCCTTCTTGGTTTCCGCGTCTTCGGGCGGACAGGCGGCGGTTCGTCTGCCCGCGCCGGTTTATAATAGACGGTTTGCCCTTCGTTGCTTCCTTTACGCTCCCTTGTGTTTTTGCCTTCTCGCCTTTCCCATCCTCTCGCTCTTCCGCCGTTTTTGCCTCCGACCTTTCTCTTCCGATGGCGCCCTTCACGCGGAGTCTCCTTTCCAATGACGCCCTGAAGGAGTTGGCCGCCGCCGGTTTCATCGAGGTCAACGGCTGGAGGGCGGCCGGGGAGGAGGTAGTCCCTGCGCCCGAGAGCGGGGAGTTTGTTTGCTTCGGGCTTTTCGCCGTCCACGATCTCCGGGTTCCGGAGTTCGACTTCTTTGCCGCTGTTCTGGCCCAGTGTAGGATCGAGTTGGTGAATCTCAATCTCAACTCGATCCTATTTCTGGCGATCTTCGCACATCTTTGCGAGGTGTTCGTCGGGGTGGAGCCGACGGTCAGCCTCTTCCTCAATTTCTACGAGCTGACCATGACCGGTGGGAGCGATGCGGCGGGGTGTGCCTACTTCAAGCTGCGCCGCGACATGAAGCCCGTGTACCCAGCGTTCAAGGCCAAGGAGAACGTCGGGAGTGGGCGTCACGGTTGTACTACGCCAAGGTGCTTAGCGACTGCGGGCTGTGGTTCGCGAATGCGAACCCCGGGAAGCTAACGCTGCCCGTCCTTCGTTGGAGTCAGCGAAAGTAGTCTCGGCGGCCAAGATCCGGGAGTTCGCCGGCCGGGGACTACATGGCTATGACATTGTAGCCGACTTCGCCAGGCACCGGGTGAGTTCGTTGCGGAAGCGGGTTCACCATTTCTTCCAAATCCGCGGGTGGGACGATCTCACCCGCGAAAGCACCTCTCGTAAGTTCCCTTCCTTGACCTTCTGATCCTCGCCGGGCTTCCCAGGCGCGTTTTGATGTTCCGCTCTTTTCTCTGAGTCTCGCCGATGTTGTTGGTGTGAGGCTCCTCTCGCTCATGAACCACAATGAGCCATCAGGCTCGGGCATCCACAGCGTCCTTGACGAGGTATGCGCTCCCACGAGCTAAGCGCCCCTGGAGGCGGTCCTCGTGGGCGTGGGTCGATGCTCCCTGGCTTGCTTTGCAGGGGAAAAAGGGTGAGGAGGCCGCCCGCTGCTTCAGACCGTGGCGGCCTGTGGTCGCGAAGTTCGGGCCGGCGGTAGCGCAGGCTCGGTCCTGGTGCAGCAAGAGCGGGCTGCGAGCACGCGGCCACCCCCAAAGAAGCAGACCGGGCTTTGCCGCCGGGACAAGGTCGTCAGCGTGGGGCGGTTTGCGGACCGGGCTCCTGCTTTCGTCCCTGACCTGGCCCGGGCTAGAGGTTCCCGGGACCGGGACTCGGCCGTCGTGCGGGATATCCAGCCAGCGCCGAAGAGGCGTCGGTTGGTGTTGGATGATGACGACTCAGACGACGGGTTGGGCGGGACGGATCTCAAGCTCGCCCGTAGGTCACCGCGCTCTTTGGTTTTCTCTTCTTTTCTCCACTTATCACGGTTCCTGGGCTGACTGGGTCATGTTTTGACCGCTTCTTTTTTTTGTTTTCAGTCTCCATGTCTGCCGGGGCGGGGGAGCTCATCCCGGTGCGGCCGGAGGAGGTGGCCTGGGAGAACGATCCCATTAAGGATCAGGAAGGATGTCGAGGCTCGGGGCCCTTCTTCCTCCCGTTGGTGGCACGCAGCAACGTGCGCTGCCAGGCCGTGACCGTAGAGGTGGAGACGGACGAGGGGACATCGATCCTGGTGCCGCTCCGCGTCGAGGGGTGGACCTCGACCAGGTGACGCCCAATCGACTTCGGCGGTCTGTCGGAGCTCTTCGCGAGGTGTGACCTGCCCGTCCCACCGCTGGACATGAGCGACACACTCTGCTGGGTGGTGGGCGGCGGTGCAGGTCATCCACCGCCAAGCATAGTCTGGTCTTGGTGTGGAGTGTGACCCGCCGTCATCGCGGATGGATCGTGGTGACGTCAGCGTGGATCGAGCACGAGCTCTCGCTCATCGGAAGGCGCCGGGAGGAGTCCATCCGGCTTCGGCCTGTCCCCGGCCAGCCCCTCACGGAGTGGCTAGTGAGCATAAAGGCGGCCCCACCTAAGACGGATGCTGGGGTGCAAACCGACTTTGCCCCGAGTCATGCCTTGAGGTGGCCGGGCCTTCGAGGGGAGCGGCCGAGCCTATGAGAGGAGCGGTCGAGCCTGCGGAGAGGGCGGCGCCAGACCGGTGATGAGACCGGGCAGCCGTGAGGGAGCGCCCGAGGTCAGGAGAAGCGGCCGAGCTGCGGGAGGCTCGGCCGAGACTGCGGAGGGAGCGCCCGAGGAACCAAGTAGCTCGAGCGACAGCTCGGGTGACCTAGTTGTGGCGCTGCCTGCGCCTAGGCGCGCCGCCCAGTGTTGGTACGAGATCAAGGCCGCGGCGGTTATGAGGCGGGTAAGCGCCTACGGGCCTTTGAAGTCGCGTGTTGACTTTACCTTTGACTTTTTCTTTTTCTTGAACCCACTTTCTTGATGTAGGCCTACCGCGAGATTGTTGGCCTCGCATGTGCGGCCGGGGCTGAGCACGAGGCTGAGCAGAAGGTCCTGAAGGCAGCGACCCTAGACGCTCGTGTCGCAACGGTGGAGGCGGCCCTAGCCGCGACGCGGGAAGATGCTAGGGAGGTCTCTCGTCGGTCGCAGGAGACCCTCAAGGCCGAACGCGATCGCTTCCACCGAAGCTTGAGAGGCGCCGGCGGCGGTGGGCGTCTTGCAGCCGAGCTTTGCCAGCAATGATGCAGAGGATCTGCTAAACACCCACCGGGACACCGTCCGGGACCTAAAGACGGCCAATGAGGCCTTGCGGACTGAGGTGCGGGTTGCCCGGGGTGGTCAAAAAGCATTCCTCGAGCTTCAGGACCGATATGATGAAGCAATGGCCGAGCTTCGTAAACTTAGGTGCCAGCCCAGGTCATAGGCCATTGTATTTTTTCCTTTTCTTGGGCGATGATACAACTTGTCCTTTTTGTAAATACTCTTTAAAATGCTTATTGACTTGTTTTGACCTTTTTCCTTCGTCACCCCTTCGGTCCATCTTCGCCCTGGAATGCCGATCATCGATTTGACTGTCGCACCATGTCCCGAGAGACATCCGCGTCAAATCTTGGGAACGGCTCTCGTCGGAGTTGCTTCCCGATGCCATTACTCCTGGAGTTGGTTCGACTCCCTGAGTTTGGCTATAAAAAGAGACCGATGCGGCGGCCGCTTTTCATTCCAATCTTCTTCCTACAATCCTCCCTTCTCCGCCTGCTCTCCATGGATCACGAAGAGTTCCTGGCGGTTCTTTGGGCGGAGTGCGATCTCGCCCTTGCCGAGGGTGCGGAGGAAGAAGCTCGTGCCCGCGACGTCGCCACCGTCGAGGTCCTGATCGAGGTCGTCCTGGCTCTCGCCGAGGTAGTCGACGTGATCGTTGAGGCGTTAGTCCGCGCTCACCGAGGTTTCCTGTAAATGACTTGTAAGCCTATCTCAAAGTTTTAATAGAGTTGCTTATTTGTTGCCTCCTTCTTTTGCCGTCTTTCCTGCATGCAAACGAACACAAGTAGTCGTATAGGCAAGAAGGATCCGAAGGTCGTAGTATAGTCTTATCGATCCTAGCCCCCGAGCCATGGCCGAGCTTCTGAAGAGAAGCTCGGACGTGGCTTAGAGAAGATCGAAAGTCCTTACTCGGATAATCGACCTTGGAAGATCAACCTTTAAGAAATCGACCCTTAAAAAATCGACCCTATCCCCCAAGCCACTGCCGAGCTTCTGAGCTGACAGAAGGTCGGTTGTGGTTTAGAGAGATCAATTTTTCAAAAATCGACCTTAGCCCCCGGGCCACGGCCGAGCTTCTGGATTGAAAGAAGGTCGGTTGTGGTTTAGAGAGATCAGTTTTTGAAAAATCGACCCTAGCCCCTGAGCCACGGCCGAGCTTCTGGATTGACAGAAGGTCGGTTGTGGTTTAGAGAGATCAGTTTTTGAAAAATCAACCCTAGCCCCCGAGCCATGGCCGAGCTTCTGAATTGACAGAAGGTCGGTTGTGGTTTAAAGAGATCAGTTTTTGAAAAATCGACCCTAGCTCCCGAGCCACGGCCGAGCTTCTGGATTGACAAAAGGTCGGTTGTGATTTAGAGAGATCAATTTTTGAAAAATCGACCCTAACCCCCGAGCCACGGCCGAGCTTCTGAAGAGAAGATCGGGCGTGGCTTAAAGAAGATCGCGTCCTTAGAACGGAGCTCGTGGCCCTTGCTATGTCTCTTTGCAAGAGGTAGAGTGTTGGGCTCTAGAGTTATCCCGGGCTGTAACAATTTTATGCGGGCTTATGATATAGGGCCGGAAAGCATTTTTCCGCGCGAGATCTTGCATGGTGCGATTGATATCGGCTTACCCGTGTGCAAGGGAATCCCGGGGGTGTAGCTTTTGCGTAGCCACTGTTCTGCCGATGTATGCTGAGACAGCCCGAGTCTTCTCCCATGCCCGATCATAGGTTTAGGTTTCCGGGGGTTAGTTGAGGGCTTACTAGGGAGTAAAAAGAATGACAAAGGAAAAAAGGGGAATGGGAAAGGAGACTTACGACCTTGGTTCAAGCGTAGAACCTCCGGAGTTGAGCGATGTTCTAGGAACTGTTGAGGACTCTTCCATCCGGCATGGCGATCTTCTGACCGGTGGCGTGGGCGTCTGACCGATGTCTGGACCCTCCCACCGCGGGGTGAGCTTATTGGCGTGGGCTAGGTTCTGAACTCGCCTTAGAACCAGGTCGCCAACATGTAAGGTTCGGGTCTGTACCCTTTTTCCCGCATGCCGTCGTAGGATTGCTGGTATGCTGCCACTCGCAGTAGTGCTTGCTCGCGGCAGGATTCGGATAGGTCGAGGTCCAATAGTCGCTCCCCATCGTTGTCGTTTTGACCTGCAAAATCAACGCGAACTGAACCAAGTCTTAGCTCGGCGGGTAAGACCGCTTCCGAGCCGTATACGAGCCTAAATAGGGTCTCTCCGGTAGCTCGATTGGAGGTTATCCGGGCTGCCCAAAGCACCGAGGGTAGCTCTTCTACCCAGTTGTGACGCTGTTCTACAAAAGCATTGTACACTTGGCGCTTAATGCCCTGCATGATCTGCTCATTTGCACGTTCGGCCACACTGTTGCTCTGTGGGTGAGCCACCGAGGCTAGGGCGACCTTCGTGCCGAGCTCTTCGCAGTAATCTTGGAATAGCTCGCTTGTGAACTGTGTCCCATTGTCAGCGATTAGCTTGCTCGGGATGCCGAACCTGGTCACAATATTGTTTCTCAAGAACCTTTTGGCCATTTGGGCTGATATGCTTGACACTGGTTCGGCCTCGATCCACTTGGTGAAAGTGTCGATGGCGACGAACAGGTGCATGCACCCCTTTAGGCCTCTGGGAAACGGACCAAGTATGTCCATTCCCCACGTCGAGAATGGCCACGTCAGTGGGATAGTTTGTAGCTCGTATGCTACCTGGTGGGACACTCGGGCATGGTATTGGCAGGCTGGGCAACGTTTTACTAGTTCCCTTACATCAGTCAACGCAGTGGGCTAGTAATACCCCATGCGGAAGGCTTTTCCCGCTAAGGTTCTGAAAGAGGCGTGGGCCCCGCAGATCCATCGTGGATATCTTGGAAGAGAAATTTGCCTTCCTCTTGGCTCACGCACTTGCAAAGTACGCCGTTAGAACTCCTTCGATACAACAAGCCCCCGAGTAATCGGTAAGGTCGGGCTTGTCTTTGGAGCCAAGATTTCTTAGCTGTGTCCTGTGGCAGTGTCCCATGCGCCAAGAACTGGACGAATGGCGCTATCCGTGTGTCATACGCTCTAGGAACTAAACGGTACCGGTCGTTTGGGTCGAGGCAACCGTTTTCTGGGCCTCTTCTCCGGAGGAATAGAGGGCTTTAGTAAGTCTTTGACGAGCACCCGCCGGGCGGTTTTTTTGTGAGGAGCCAAGCCGAAGCTTATCGGCCAAAGCTATTAGCGCTTTGGGAATATAACACACTTCGAAGTTCGTGAAGTGCTTCTCCAGCTTTCTAACTTCTGCCAAGTATCGCGCCATTGAGTCATCGCAACACTGAAACTCCTTGTTTACCTGGCAGACGACCAACTGCGAATTCCCTTTCGCTGTTAGCCATTTTATGCTGAGCGCAGTGCATGCTCGTAGGCCTGCTAGGAGGCCTTCGTACTCCGCAGCATTGTTCATTGCGGAAAAATGAAGCGTACTATATGCTGAATTTGTTCTCCTTGGGGGAGATGAGAACAAACCCGCAACCTGATCGCTCGAATTGGCGCGACCCATCAAAAAACATGGTCCAGTGCGCTTCTTGGCTTGCGAGCTCAGGCAAGGTCGGCTGGCCCGGTCCACTCAGCTAAGAAGTCGGCCACGACTTGGGACTTAATCGCTGTCCGTGGTACGAACTTGATATCGAATTCACCAAGCTCGACTGCCCACTTTGCGACCTACCCGTTCGCGTCGGGATTTCTAATGATGTCCCTTAGTGGGAAACATGTTGGGACCGTGACTGGATGGGCTTGGAAATAGTGACGCAACTTTTGTGAGGCCATAAGCAAGGTGTACAAGAGTTTCTGAACCTCGGGGTATCGCTCCTTAGGTCCATGCAGTACCTCACTTACGTAGTAGACGGGTTGTTGCTTGCCCTCGCGTTCGACTGCTAGTACAGCACTCATAGCCTGTGGGGAGACCGCCAAGTAGAGGAGTAGGGCTTCCCCGAGCTTTAGCGTGGCTAGGACGGGAGGCGTGGACAGATAACTCTTTAGCTCGCTGAAAGTAGCCTCCGCTTCTTCTGTCCATTCGAAACCATCGTGCTTGCGCTGGATCTTACAGAAAGGTGCACTGCGCTCGCCGAGACGAGATATGAATCTGCTGAGGGCCGCCATCCGCCCGGTGAGGGCTTGTACCTCTTTGGTGCAGGTTGGCGGCCTCATATTCTCGATGGCTTCGATTTTCTCGAGGTTAGCCCCGATGCTCGCCTTTTCTATCACGTAGCCGAGCAACATCCCAGACCGGACACCGAAAACGCATTTTTTAGGATTCAATTTGACTTGATGTTTCCTGAGGTTGGCAAATGTTTCCTGAAGGTCGGTCACATGGTCCCGTGGGACCTTGCTTTTTACAACGATGTCATCTACATAAACCTCTACGCTATGCCCTATCGATCGTGGACCGTCTTCGCATTAACGTTTGGAACGTGGCTCCCGCGTTCTTCAGACCGAATGACATGGTCGTGTAGCAGAAGGTACCAAAGGTGTCACGAAGGCTGTCTTTTCTTTGTCTTCCCTTCCCAGTGCGATCTGGTGATAGCCCGAGTAGGCGTCCAAAAAGCTCATGAGCGTCGAGTCCGCCGTTGCGTCGACCAGTTGGTCTATGCGCTGCAGGGTGAAATTGTCTTTGGGGCAGGCGGTGTTGAGGTCGTGATGGTCGACGCACATTCGCCATTTCCCGCCCTTCTTCTTGACGACGACTGGGTTGGCGAGCCAGTCGGAATGCTCGACTTCTCTGATGAAGCCGGCTTGGAGGAGCTTACCGAGTTGCTCCGGATTGATGTCGGCTTTCCACTTGGGAAAGCGTTGTAAGGCCTGTCCGACAGGCTTTTTATCAGGCTGAACGGCTAGCCTGTGCTCGATTACCTCACTTGGAACTCCTGGCATGTCGGACGGTTCCCACGCGAACACGTCTGCGTTAGCCCGGAGGAAGGCGACGAGCTCGAGTTCCTATTTGGACTCGAGGTTGGCCCCTACGTGGACGACCTTAGCGGGGTCGTCCTCAGCGAGGGGGACTTCCTTGATGGGCTCCTGCGGCTGCAGGGCCACCTTGGGGTGGACTGGCGGCCGATCGGCTTTGGCTGGGCCGCGCTCTGGGAGCTGTCCGACCATGGCCAGAACGCTCTCATCACAGGCCATAGCGGCCTTGTGGCTGCCCTTGATCGTGATGACCCTATGAGGGGCCAATATCTTGAGGCAGTGATACCCGTGGTGGGTGGCCATCATGAAGTTGGACAACGCGGGTCATCCTAAGATGGCGTTGTACGGAAGCTCGGAGTCCACCACCTCGAGGGTGACGTGCTCGGAGTCCACCACCTCGAGGGTGACGTACTCCATCCGAAAGTTCTGGGGGGTCCCGAACGTTACGGGCAGTACGATCTGCCCGATCGGTTGCAGGGACGACTCCGGGACAATGCCATGAAAAGAAATGGCTATGTCCTTGATCTTGGACCTCGGGACTTGCATCCGCCAAGAACTCGGCGAAGGATTTATGTCCGAGGAGCTCGCCGTCGACCAAAGACGCGATCGACTCGCGTGTTGCTGATGGTGGAACAAAGCACCAGCGGCAGGCGCTGAGGCCTCGTCATTCCGGGGGGACAGTCATCCCTGGAGAAGGTGATCGATTGGCGAGACCACCGCATGGGTGCGTCTCCGGGCTTACCCCTTTCGAGGTGGTAAACCTCTCGGGCAGGGGCCTTAAGCTCGCGTCGCGAGCTATAGGCTGACGCGCCGCCAAAAATTACGGCGACGTGCGCGCGAGCCTCCTGGAAGGCATCGCCATGGCCGCCCAGGGGCGCCCGATCATCCGGCACTCTGTTATCGGGGAGTTCGGGCATGGGCCCGTGTCTGGCATAGAAGTTCTCCAACCGCGCCGCCCATGTCATGCAATTACGCAGGTCGTGGCTGTACTGTCGATAGAGAAGGCAGTAGTGGTTGTTCGGAGGGTTCGCCCCCTGGGCCGGTCGAGGTCGGGGTTGGGGAGCTCGCCCCTGCCCCTGACCCGCACCCCGGCCATTTTCGCCACCTACCGGGCGGACCGGCCGAGGAGACGGCCGCTCAGGGGTCCTTCTTCTTCTTTTTCTTCTTCTCGGCGTCGCCCTTCTTGGCGTATGCGCCAATCTGGGCTATCGCCTTCTCCTCCGTTCTCCCTCTCTTTCGCTCCACTGCCTCGGAGGCATTGATATACCCCTCCGCAGCGCGAAATAAATCAGCCGCGGTGTGGACGGGATGGAGCTCGAGGTGCCGCCGGTGTGCGACTGGGCCAGAAGGTGCTCGCCGAGATCCCCGGCGAGCTCCTCTAGGCTGTCCGCAACTGCAGCGCCTAGGTCGGCCATAGTGAATCCGCGTAGATCCTTCTCCAGGTCACGCATGACCTGGGCAATTGCCCTAACCCGCTGCCAGCTACGCAGAACCGGGGTTGGTGACAGTGGTGGCAGGCGAGGACGCGCGTGCGGCACGAGTGGCGGGCGTCGGGCCGGCAGGCCTTCGACGGATGTCCGCCAAAGTCCGCCCGACCGACCCAGCGAAGAGGCTCCGAGCGGCCTCACATCGCTGGTGCTTGCCGCTTGGGTCAGCGCGTGTCTGGTGCGGGGTAACTCCGCCAGATGCTGCGAAGACGTGGCGTGAGGCGGGTTCTCACGAGGGGGACATGTCGGTGTTACCCACAGAGGTGGTGCCGTCGGCACCCTCAACCACCATGGGCACACCCTGGTCCGCTGCCTGCCCTGACGGGCCGGGGCGCCAGTTGCACGTGCAGGACTGATCCTCCTCTTTGGACAGGACCACGAGAGCTTGCGGCCTGTCCGGCTGCGGCACTGGTGGTGGTGCCTCCAGACCTTGCATGAGGGTCTCGCTGACGTGAGGCAATGCTGGGGAGCAAACAGCTGCTCCCGAGATGGGTGATGGCTCCACCTCCATCTCGTCAGCCTGAGCTTCGGCGAGGAAACCACCGCCATTTTTCAGACGACTTCGACGCGTCGCCGAGATCATCGCATCGCCGGTTGAGGTCTACACCATCGTCGTCATCGTATGACAACAAGGCCATCCTCGACTCGATCGAGGGGAGAAGACCGCAGTTGGGCCCCACGGTGGGCGCCAGCTGTCGGCGACTAGGAGGCGAGCCTCCATGGGCCGATGAGCAAGAGGAAGGTGGGTGCGAGGTCCGAGGCGCGTTTCGTCTCCGGCGAGGCCGATCCATCGCGGCGCCGCCGAGGGAAGGACGTCGGCGCGGCGGACGCGCCGACACTGGAGGAGAAGAATGAGACGTAGACGCGGGGATTTTTATCCTAGTTTGGGTCTCCACTGTCGGATAATAGCCCTACGTCCAGTCTTCGTTTAATGCCAAGTTTAAACGAGTACAATGGGGGTGAGGCCAGGCTTCGGGGAGCCAGGGCTCGAGTACAATAAGTGCGCTAGGTACTATGTGTGTGTTCCTACCGTACCTGTGGACAAAGAACTACCGCCTGGAACAAGAACTCCTACGCGATTGCAAGTGCTCTTCTACTGATGCTTGTTGGTGTCCGGATGTCCAAAAACCTCTTCTTTGTTGTGGCCTGTACGCCCCTTTTATAGGCGGCGCCTGGCCACTGTAGTCCGTTGAATAGTCATTCCCTTCTGCTTTGCCGTGCCAGGGTGTACAAGATCCACCGGGTAATCGAGTGTATCTCCTGATTGCCGTGCCGGACCGCTACTGGTCAACACGTGTCTTTCTCTATGTGGATGGTTTGATGAGACCCGCCGCTAACTCGCCAGTGGCTTTTGTCAGGCACTCCTCGGTACTGTGCTCGCATTTAACTCTAGGTGACCTTCGGGACCCTTGGCGTATCAGATCCCATCTCATGAGCATAATCACCTCGGGTCCTGAGCCCTGGGCTTTGGAAGCCTGGGAGAGGTGAGCGACCCGAGCTTTCGTGGCGGGGAAGCTCGAGTGTGAGCTTGTCAAGCTCGGGCGCGAGCTTGCTAAGCTCGGGCGTACTTACCGTGGGCCGGAGGTAAGTTAGTGGGCCGTATTCCCATGGGCCACGTACTTTCCCCAACACACCATTTCGCCGCCCTGCTCATCTCGCCCGCAGCCTTGCTCGCCGCTCCCCAACATTCTTCCCTTTCCTACCTCTCCCCTGCCACTGACTGGGTGACCCCACTAGTCAGTAGCCCCGGCCAAGCCACAAGCGCACCCTCTCTCTCTGCGCCCGAGTCCCGCGTGTCAGCCTCTCCAAATCTGCCTGTGTAGGCAATTAGGCCAAGCCCAATACCATTAGCCCAGTAAGCACTAAAAAGCCTGTTCTAATTTCTACTTTTATTTGTACTGTTTGAATTTATTTAAAATATCAAATCACTTTTATAAATTCTACAACAATTCACAAAAATATAAAATAAGACAAAGAATTATACAAAAATATAAAATATCATATTTTTCTAATAAAATAACCTTAATAAATCCTTTTTGCTCTCTTTCTCATATACAAAAATACTTCAAAATTTCAGAATTTATTATAAACATATTATCATCTAATAAATTATAAAAATGTCTCCATAATTATTAATTATAATCTCCTACTTTATACCTAGCTTTATGCTGCCCAAATAAAATACTTATTATATCTCAACACCCTACCCTTTTTCTTTTAGAAAATATTTTCAACCTTTTAGAAAATCGTACAACCCATCACTCTTTTTACCCCAAACCCTTTTATTCATTTTATTTAAAACTTTTCTTATTTGGATATTTATTGGAATTTCTCCTTTTTTCTATTTTTGTAACATATGGACAACGAGCTACGCCCTCTAGATGTTTTAGTCGAAAATATGCAGAAGATATATTAAGTGTGATCTGATCTCCAAATAAGGCAGGTTTTCTACCCTTGAAGCATATTGAATTCTCAATTTCATTTAATATCTATTTATTGCATTACTTTCTAGTTATTTATTTAAGAATAATCTTTTATTTAAATTATGATATTTAACATTTTATGTAAAATAGATATTCTAAATCTACAACCAAAAGCCCACCTAAAATGATTAAACTTGACTATACCCTAGTATAGGAAAATCTAAATATATAATTATTTCAACAGGTAGGATAGAAAATGAACAGAAGACGAAAAAACAGAAAAGTGTAGGTATGCATTACCATATGGGTAATGGCATGGGTAAGGTATTGCCTTAGTGTTTTCGCAATACCTCTGGAATACTGGCCGAGTAGTCACCGGTAATGATCGTGCGGAGGCCAGGCATTGCCAGGTTTCTGGGATATTGGGCCGGAGTGATTCACATGTTACCGGCTATGTCTGTGCGGAGGCCAATATCGCCAGGGTTTTTCTCCAATGTTTGCGCGTGTGCGGAACATTGCAAAACTTGGACTAATGAGAATAGGAATGACACACTAAACACCCAACCGTAATACCGGCCATTTCACGGGTAAAGCTGGGTAGGTTCTGCAGAGATAATAACAAAAACATTAATGGACCATACTTCTGGTATATGAAGTTGTGTCAACTGGGTGATACCTATTTTTATTTAAATAAATCCATGAATTTTGAGAAAAGATAAGAATGGAGAAAGAAGATAATGGTTTACAAACTTATTTAAATGTTTTATAAAATAATTTTAAATGATGACTAAGTCTTAAAATGTTGCATTACATATTCCAGATAAACATAACCATTACCTTCCTTTGAATCATTTGCATGTAGTTAATATTTCATTTTCTATGGAAACATGCAAGTATGATTAGTACTTACCCATATTATGTGGGCCATTTGCTTATTTATTGAACAGGATTCACTTTATAATAAAAAATGGACATTTATGAAGAAGGCAGGAATTCGCATAGGATCGATTTCTAATGCTTACCTTATGCTCAGGCTTTGCCTGTGGTATATGGGTATGTATTTCTTTTTATTACTAGGTTATAACTTTACTTCCGCTGTAAAATATTTCGTAACATGTAATAAATCAAGCAGACCGTAATATTTTGAATGCAACAGAAATCCTGGACAGTTGGCATTCTGGACATTTTCTAATAAATTTTTACCGGGATTTAGTCCGCCACATTTTTTATGATAGCTAGTTTGTGGTGAATATAAATAATTAATTAATATCCAAGGTTGTTTATGATAGCTAGTTTGTAGTGGATGCAAATAATTAATTAATATCAATTGTTTGTTTATGATAGCTATTTTGTGGTGGATGCAAATAATTAATTAATATCCATGGTTTGTTTATGATAGCCAGTTTGTGGTGGATGAAAATAATTAATTAATATCCATGGTTTGTTTATGATAGCTAGTTTACGGTAGATAAAAATAATTAATTAATATACATATAATAATATCCATAATTTTTTTCATGGTAGCTTATATGAGGTGGGTGAGATTAATTAATATCTATCTCTGTCTTTATATTTTTGACTAAAACTATGAATCAAAAATTTACTTAATTAAATCGCCATATTAAATTTGTGCAGATAATGGATAGAACATGGATGTACACGGAAAATCGTGCGACAGAAGAGTATGTCAAAGGCGTATAAGGGTTTATAAGAGCTGTCGTGGAGGATATGTAGGAGAGAGGATTGATGTGATATATTGTCCATGTATTGACTGTGCTAACATGAAGTTATTCAGAAACTCAAATCAGATCGAGTTTCATCTCCTTAAGCAGGGATTCAGAGAAGGTTATTCATGTTGGACGAGTCACGGTGAGCAAAAGATTACATAAGAGCATGATAATTGCACCAGCGAAGGCGGTAACGATGATACGGGTATCGAGTGTGATGTTGACGAATTATGGTGTGACGATGAGTACAATTTCGATAAGATGATGTGTGACATAGAAATAGACCATGAGACTACGGAAGAGTTTGCTAATTTTAAGAAATGGTCTAAAGAGTCGAAGAAACCAATCTTTGATGGTTGCAAGCCAAAACACACTATGTTGGCGACTGTCCTCAAACTAGTACAATTGAAGGTAAGGAATCGCTGGTCCGATAAGAGTTTTACGGAGCTCTTAGGATTTCTAAAGGATCTTGTTCCAGATGGTAATAAGTTGCCAGAAACAACATACCTTGTAAAAAGGGTTATTTGTCCCCTAGGAATGGACGTGCAGAGAATCCACGCCTGTTAGAACGACTGTATATTGTACTGTAAAGAGTACGTAGACTTGCACTAATGCCTTGTCTGTGAAGCATCCCGCTACAAAAGAAATGCCAAAGGCAAAGATGATGGTGATCGGGACGTCGAGATAAATCGAGGACCTCCAGCTAAGGTTATGTGGTTCTTGCCATTGACTCCACAATTGATACGTTGGTTTGGAAATCAGAAGGAGTCTAAACTGCTCAAGTGGCACTCGGAGGATCGTAAGAAAGATGGCAAGCTCAGACACCCTGCAGACGGTCCCCAATGGAGAAACATTGACCATAAGTTCCCCGAATTCGGTGTAGACCCCAGAAATTTGAGGTTTGGGTTGAGCACAGACGGTATGAATCCATTTGGTAACTGGAGAAGCAAGTACAACACTTGGCCTATGAATCTATGCATATATAATCTTCCTCTTTGGCTATGCATGAAGAGAAAGTACATTATGCTGTGTATAGTAATCCAAGACCTAAAACAACCTGGAAATGATATTGATGTGTACCTAGCACCGTTGGTGGATGAACTTCAGACACCGTGGAACAATAAAGTGAAGCTATGGAACGCAGACCGGCGGGAGACCTTCACACTACGTGCCATGTTGTTCTACACCATCAACGATTTCCTCGTACTTGGAAACCTATCGGACATGAGAAAGAAAAGTAGTAAAGCTTGTCCTCACTGCTTGGAGGATACTGCAAGTGTGTGGCTGAGGAACTCTCGAAAGACTGTGTATGTGCGCCATCAAAGGTTTCTTCGCACTCATCATCCATATCGAAAGATGACTAGATAGTTCGACGAAACTAAGGAGCAAGGCTCAACTCCATGACCAGTTAGTGTAAAAGAAGTTCATGATATGATTATTGATTTCCATGTTGAGTTTGGAAAAAGGGAAAAAGGCCGTAAGAAGAGGAAGAACACGAAAACTAGTCATAATGGCATATGGAAGAAAAGGTCAATTTTTTGGAACCTACCTTATTGGCAAGACTTGGAGGTTCGACACTGCATTGATGTGATGCATGTAGAGCTAAATATCTGTAACAGTTTGGTCAGGTTATTGCTGAATATCAAGGACAAAACGAAGGACGGGCTCAATGCACGGCTCGACTTGGTTGATATGAAGATAAGAAGTGAGCTACCATCGATCGAGACTAGTACAGACCAAAAATTCCTCCCTCCAGCATGCTATACTCTTTCCAAGGCCGAGAGAACCGAATTTTGCGAGTGTTTGCATGATGTTAAATACCCGTCCGGTTACTCTGCCAACATAAAGAGGATTGTTTCGATAGATGATTTGAAAATGTCCAGGATGAAGTCGCATGACTGTCATGTTCTAATGACTCAGATGATTCCCGTCGCAATAAGGAATATATTGTCTCATAATGTTCGACAGACAATCACTAGGCTCTGCTATTTCTTCAATGCAATGTCTTAGAAGGTAATCGATCTCGATGTTCTTGATCCGCTACAGGCCGACGCAGTAACAATTTTCTATGAACTTGAGATGTACTTTTCCCATCATTTTTTGATATTATGGTACATCTCATTGTTCACCTTATTAGAGAGATAAAGTTGTGTGGCCCGGTGTTTCTACGTTACATGTATCCGTTTGAGAGGTACATGAGAATTCTGAAGTCCTTCGTACGCAATAGATATCGACCTGAGGGCAGCATCATCAAAGCTTATGCAACAGAAGAAGTGATTGAATTTTGCATCGATTACATGTATCAAGTTGATTCCATTGGTGTGCCCGTATCCCGCCATTAGGGCAGGCTGCAAGGTACCGAAACACTTGTTAGGAAAACAATCACTCCCGACATCGACATGTATTACAAAGCCCACTTCATTGTCCTAAACCACATGACCGAGGTGAGCCCTTACGTTAATGAGCACAAAGAAACTTTACGCCATTAGTATCCACGGCAAACTGAAGGTTGGATAAACAAAGAGCATAATCATCGTTTCAATGATTGGTTCAAGCTACGATTCATCGGAACTCCGTGTGCCGATCTAGTCCTATGGTTAGCAAAGGGGCCGATATTCACCGCCGCGACATGGCAAAGATACGACATAAACGGATACACAATCTATACAATACATTAGGATAGGAAGAGCACTGTACAGAATAGTAGCGTTCGTATAGATGCATTTCAATAGGAGCACAATAAAGGTCAGATAACGCAGAGTATGAGCTTGTACTATGGATTCATTGAGGAGATTTGAGAGATGGACTACATAATTTTCAAAATTCCCCTGTTTCAATGCAGATGGGTTAGTCCAGGGGGTGTGTAATACGATAACTTTGGTGTGACCACCGTGGACCTCCAGCGTGTGGGATATAGAGATGACCCTTTTGTACTCGCAAACCAAGTTTTACAGGTCTTATATGACACGACCCCTCTGATAAGAAGAAGCACATAGTTCTTAGCTGAAAACGATGAATTGTTAGAGTCGACTATGTGGAGGATGAGGAGGAGTACAACCAATTCAATGAGATTCCTTCGTTCGGAGATGGCATCCACCCTAGGTTAAAGGAAATGGCTAATACAGTAGGCTATGTGCACGTTGATCATAAAGAAGGGCTAATCATAAGACTAGTCATGTGTACTCTTAATCACCGTGTATTGGTCGTCAATGTAATGTTGTATAATATTGACATAACAATGTAATGTTCTATAAAAAACCAAATTGCTATTTTACAAGCTTACTATAAGTTTATATATCTATAATATAAATAAAACAGGGCAAACGGAGGCACTACATTAATCAGAGAAATACTAAAAAAATAAAGAAAAAGAAAATATCTGCACCATCGATTACAATGGGCGAGATAATAAATAAAAATAATAAAAGAACAGTAAAAATAATAGTCAAGATTGTATCAAGGGTCACAAAAGATGACAAAAGATAAAGAGAACGACCGTGCCAATAGGACGACAAAGTCCCAAGGGCACACTGGTTAAAAGGGTCAAGCTAGGTGCGCTGCTCCTTGTGTGGTCACGGGTTCTAGCTCCACCAGCTCCCCTTTTTTCGGAAAAATCTCTATCACTAGTGGTTCATGTAACGATCCGCTAGTGATACTTACCATCAGCAGCGGTTCTAACGATGAACCGCTAGTGATATGGGTCATCAGTGGTGGCCTCTGGTGGGCTCTGTTTCATATCACCAGCGGTTCACCAGAGGAACCACTAGCGATATGATCTAGCAGCAGCGGTTCTTCTTTGGAACCACTAGTGATAGGTCTCTTTTATATTCTTCCACTCTTCTGCCCACCAAAAAATTTTCCAAGTCCAGCGTGCGCTAGGTTTCCCACGAGAGCGCCACCGCCGTTGCTGACCCGTCCGCGTCCCCGTCGCTGACCTTGTCTATGTCCCCGTTACCGACCCCGTCCGCGTCTCCGTCGCCGGCGTCCCCGTCCGCGTCTCCCTATCTTACATTCGACAATAACCTCAGCATACATGGAGTCCACACCTCCTCAACCGGAGGCGGTGCTTGCAGCCGCCCCTCAACTGGAGGTAGTGCCTGCAGCTGCCCCTCAACCAGAGCCAGAGCCTTCAGCCACCCCTGAATCAAAACCGGCACATGAGGATGCCTCTCAACCTACAACTAGGGTCAGGCGAGGCCCGTCCAAGCTGAACACCGATGTGGTCTACACCATCATGGAGGTTGACTGGACTAGTACACTGGTGCTTCCTGCGAAAGCAGTAGCCTCGTATCGGACGATGTGCGGGGTGGTTGCTAGGTCTCGAGTCCCTTACACCATCGAGACCTGGAAGGCGCTCCATGATCAATAGAAGGGCCAGTTATGGGACGAGTTAGGACGGTGTTTCAGATTCCCTAATGATTCCCTTGACGCCGTGTGGAGAAGTTCATTGAAACGCAAGGAGAACGCCTGGAAGAACTAGAAGATCACTCTAAATAACTCCTTCTTGAAGGTGAAAAAGGAACCCTTCGCGAGGTACTCTTTTATAACCGAGGAGGAGTGGGAGGAATACAAAAGGATGAAGACAACTTCTGAGATCCAGCAGAGGAGTGCTATGCACAAGGCCATTCAGGCCAAGAACACCGACCCCACGGACTCGACACTGGCAGGTACACGGGCAAGATACGGGAGTAGGAGCAGGCGACCACTTCAAGTGAGCAGTCAGATGCCGCGACCAGGCTCACCAACCCGCATGCCGAACACTGGTACAGGGTCAGGGCTCAAGTCACACCCACGGGTGAAGTGTCTTTCCCAAGGCCCGAAACCGTGGAGGTCACCGGAGAGCTGGTAACTTATAGTCAACCATTTGAGTTTTTTGCGATTTTCAATTTTGTAATGTCGTAAGACCCCTAATTGTATTGTGTCTACCTATTGTAGTTTGAATATGACTCCAAGGCTTCGCAAGGCTTATTTCGGGAGAAGAGGGAGCGGGACATCCTGACCGAAGCCCTCGGTAACAAGGAGCACCCAAGCCGCACGCGCGGCATCGGGGTGTACATATCATTGAAGAAGGCTTTCCCCGCTGACCCAGACTACAAGAGGAGAAAAAGTGTCACATACCCAAAATTTCAATTTTAGCATAAAATTTTTTCACAAAAGTCATAACTATATTTTCTAACCATTCCCAAATTTTAAAGAATTTTCTAAACTAAACTCCTATTCATTTCTAAAAGAAAATACTCTAACTAACTTTTTATAAAATATAAAATCCCATAAATAATAAATATTATTTCATATTTGAATTCTACTCTTTTTTCTGAATTTTTAGAAATTTATTTCATATTTTTCTGAGCCTTATATAACCCTCTATGAATTTTTAAAACCTCAAAACAATTTCTGGAAATTCCTTTCCTTTTAAATATAAAACTTTCCTTTCTAGGAAAGCTCTGGAATGCGCTTTCCCTTTTGGGAAATACGCTTCCACTTAGAGCTTACCTCGCCGCCTCTCACTGACCTACGGGTCCTACATGTCAGTCCCTCCATTCATATCCGACGGCGCCCATTGTTTCTCCATCAAATCCAACGGCTGCCCACTGTCTTCCTCTTCCCACTGGTTGCGCCGCCCTACTCAACCCGCCGCCACCGCCGTCGCCCACCGGACTTCTCGCCGTCGCCGCCTCCGTCCAAGTTCCGCCCCAGGATTTCCACCACAAGATAGCCATCACTACCGCCAACCCATTCCACCACCTCACCCTTCTTATCCAACCACGACGGCTAGCCAATTCACCGCCGCCACCTCACAGTGCCGCCGCCGCCACGAAGCTCCCCCCGACCGTGCTCGCTACTCCACCCCGACCTATAAAACCCCCTTCCCCGATGTCGCATTCCCTCAAGAACCCCTCCCCGCTAGCTCATTCTCCCTCAATCACCCCGAGCCGCCCATTCCACCATCCTCTTCCCCAACTCCGGCGACTCTCTCTCTCTCTTGCCATTCCCAACATCATCGGCCCCAAATTCCTACAAATAAATACTCCACTCTCCGCTATGAGACTCCTCCGACCATCACTCACCCTCAAATCCCAGCGGAGCTCCTCCACCGCTGCTACCCCGTTCCGCCGCCGCCCCGACCTCGCCGTCCCGCCGATTCCGGCCACCCCGAACACCCCAATAACTACCAAAACAACCCACTTAGCCCCAATTTCATAAATCCCCCGTCAATTCCTCGCCGTCGGCTCTCCTCCGCCGTCGCCGAAGAACACCACCGCTGCCATCCTCTTTTCCCCACTCTCATCCGACTAGGTGACCCTTTGTCGTCACCACCACGCCTCCACCTTCACGCCTTCGGGTCCCCTTGCCAGCCACTTCAGCCCATGCGCAACAACCCACAGCCATTTTGGGCCAAGCCCAATAGCCCAGTAAGAAATCCTCTTCTAATTTTTATTTTCTATACTGTTTAAATTTATTTAATATATCAAATTACTTTCATAAATTCTACAAAAATTTATACAAATCTAATATAAGACAAAGAATAATATAAAAATATAAAATATCATATTTATTTAATAAAATAACCCTAAATAAATTCTTTTACTCTCTTCTTTTTATATTAAAACATTTTAATTAAAAAATATATAGAAATAAAATTAGTAAAAACTTCCAGTTTAAAAGTTACTCAAAATAATATTTATATCTAGAAATAATGTCTCTATATTCTTAAAATCTATAGAAATTCAAATTTAAATTTAAAACTCTTTCTTTAATTTAATTAAAATTTTCCTTAAAATAAAATTAATATAAAATCTTACTAGTAAAATTCACATACCCTAACCAACTCATATAAACATATCTAAACAAGATCATAATGCCAAAAATTAATTCTTTTAAACTATTATCATAAAGTCAAATAGAAATACTAATACTCCAAAATTGAAATGAATTATGACCACCAATTATAAATTACATACATAAAACCTAATTACAACCTAAATTAACAAATCCATACAATAACCCTAACTTTATGCTACCCAAATTACCTATTTTATATAAAAACTCCTACCCCTTTTTCTTTTAGAAAATATTTTCAACCTTTTAGAAAATCGTATAGCCCATCACCCCTTTTACCCCAGAACCCTTTTATTTTGTCATTTATTTAAAACTTTTCTTATTTGAATATTTATTGGAATTTCTCTCTTTTTACAACGTATAGACAACCAGCTACGCCCTCTGGAAAGAATGTCCAATTGATACAATAAGTGTTATCCGATCTTCAATTAAGACAGGTTTTCTTATCCTTGATGCATTTTGATATACCTACATTTCCTTTACTTATTATTTATTGCATATATTTTCAAGTTACTTATTTGTATATTCCAAGTATAATTTTTATCCAAGCCCTAATACCTTAAAAAGCCACCTAGAAATAATCAATCCCTGATAAAACCTAGTGTAGGCAAAAATACAAAATTTTGATTATCTCATGAAAAGTTAAGAGAATTGGTCCATATAAATAAGTTGGGTTGGATAACTTATTTGATATGGAAAGAATTGTAGTTTGGGAGATAAAATAATTTCCTATATAGAGCAATTTAGAAAAAGAAGTTGTCGGCTTGGGCCAGGTACCCTAGGGTTAGAGGGTACACACTCAAGGACACCAGGTGGGTGAGGGTGTGAACTCCCTAGAATCATTGCTCTATAAAATATAGAAGCAAATTCAGAAATATCGTTATCTTCGCCGTCTTGGGCCAGGGTCACAACAAGTATGGCTGGTGGAAACACTCAAGGGCAGCGAATGATGAGGTCATTCATAAATCGTTTGCTTCTATAAAAACCTAAGTTTAAAATATTTAAGAATGACATAGTTTACCGCCCATCCATGAAAGTCATGAATCCACGGGTAAAGCTGGGCAGGTTCTGTAGAGCTGAAAACAAATACATCGATGGACCCTACTTCGGGTATACGAAGTTGTGTCAAATGGGTGATGCCTCTCTTATTTGTTAAAACTCATGAATTTGTTTTATAAAAATTATTGTCTGGTTAGCAGATAAATAAGGATGGAGAAAGATGATAGAATTTGTTCTATAATTATTAATTGTTTTAAAATAATGGTAGGACTTTTAAAGTTTAAAATTTGCATATTCAATATAAAGCCTTACTAATTCCTTGAATCCTGACATCATATATTAATAGTGATATTCTTTTAAGAAACCTGCAAGTACGATTAGTACTTACCCACGTTATGTGGGCAATTTATTTCTTTTTACACGATCCACTTTATAATCAGACATGGACATTTAGGAAGAAGGGAATTCGCATAAGATTGATTTCTAAGGTTTACCTTATGCTCATGCTCTGCCTGTGGTATATGGGCATATGTATTTTATTTATAATACCAGGTTATATTTTTCACTTTCGCTGTAAAATATTTTAACATGTAATAAATCAAACAGGTTGTACTATTTCTGAATGCAACTGAAATCCTGGACAGTTGGCATTCTGGAATTTTCTGGTAAATTTATACCGGAAATTTGGTCCGTCACAAAAACTCACGCTGATTTAGAGGCGGATCTTAGGGAGAAGATGCGTGCAGAATGGGAACGTCAGATACAAAAGCTAGAGGCAATCATAAGTACTCAATTTGAAGCCAACCCCCCTCTCGACGTCAACCCTCCGCACGAAGCCGTCAATGCCACCCCCTCCAATTAAAAGTAGCTACGCTTCCGCACCTACCCCAGAAGGTGTAGCCGATACCTGGTACCCGATGGACCAACACAAGGTATGTGTGTTTATATGTCTGTTCATTTGACAGCAGGTTGGTCTCTATTCTAATGGGAACAAACCCCGATGTAGGTGACTACCTCTTGCAAGTTATTCGTGATGTTTAGCACCACTCTCTCCATCGAGGTAGGGCGGGGGGTGATGTATCCATGCCTTCTAGGGATGAAGGTTCATGGTACGGACTTGGCGCGTGGGCTACGCGAAGGTAGAAGTGTACTCCGTACTTGACAGCGCCAAGAGCATCCCCCTGGTGAATTCTCCTAACGATGAAATGACCACAGTAGGGGATGTCGTCCATTCATTCGTAGAGTGGCCCAAGAAGGACATTGTACTAGAGACCTTGCCTGAGGGTGCTGAAGCCACCGAAACCTTAGAGCCATCACGACAAGAAGAAAAGGAGATACCTCCTAGAAAATCTATATCAGAGGTGGCCGCTAAACTTTCCAAGTCACAAACAAGCTCACAAGCCCAAAAGCGTGCCGTGTCTCCCCGTCCAAATATTCCACACCTACGAAGAGCAGAGCTAAGGGCAAGATGGTTTCTATGCCGACTTCTACACCCAAAAAATAGTGCACTGGCCATCGAGCAACAAATGATCTAAGCTTGGAGCATCGTTGGCTACAGATAAAGCATTGGCCGACATGGGTCCTACCTGCCGCAACCTACATGAATATTACCTGCAGAAGTCCAGGTTGGCCGAGAGAGATCGAGAGTCTGGTATCCTGGCTAAGCTGAAGGCCAAGCATTTGGTGGACGGTGAAAGTTATTTTGTGGTGAATTTCTCCGACCTATGGCACATGTACCATCTTGAGGAGCTAGATGTCTCGCTCCTCCGATGCTTTTCAATGTAAGTGACCGCAATCCTTTTCATATTTCTACCTCCTGGCTAATTTCATCGACATATATAACAATCACTTATATCTTTACAGCCTCCTGAAGTTAAATGCCAAACAAACCAACACGCTGGTCGGTTTCTCAATCCAGGAGTTGTGACCCAAGATAATATCAAAAAAGCTGTCAATCGAGTCGGGAACTACATCAAGAATGCAATGCTTAAACAACAAGACAAAGAATATTTCTTCTTGCCATTTAATAAAGATTTTTATTGAATCTTAGTGCTCATAGTACCTTATCAGAACAAGGTTTTCTACCTCGACTCAAAAAGAGATAGCCTAACACAAGAGCTCAATGATTTGATGAGGCTACTCAATTTGGTGTTTGAGAAGTACGTACAAAAAGGGGGAAGCATCATGTTGATAAGGGCACTCTTCTTCGACACTGTGAGAAAATGCCGGTACGTACCTGCAAATACTTCTCCAAATTGAATTATTTCTAGTTTCTACCTATGGGGGCTGTCCTTTGTCCACCACTTGATCTGCACTAGTCCCTAGATCAGTACACTAGTGCACATCTTTCACATAGCCGAAATCATTTCATACAAGCGGAAGAACTATATTACACAAATACCTGTATTAAGCCCAAGGGCTATTAAGTGTTACAACGCGGCACATTGGCCCAAATAGTCATATTGTCCGAAAGATCAGAGTGCAGAGAACCAGAAGGTCTCGTGCCGGCTATGCCTAAGCACTCGACTGGAGAGACGCCCTAAGCTTCACCCTGATCGTTAGCAAACTCTTGATCTTCGTTTTCATGGTAGGCGTGCTGACCCTGCTCATATTCTCCATCTAAAAGAGAATATGAATGCGAGGTCAGTGTCATCCAAACACTAGTGAGCTGACTTCCAACCTAATCCATTTAGTGATAGGGGTTCTAAGGGGAAGGTTGGGGGCTTATTTAATTGCAGAAAGCAAGTTTTATAAACTAAAGCCTATGACTTAGCATATTCTAACCCAAAGTTCTACTAATCTATGTTCATATTTTGTTCTCATCTCATCCCATGATAGTTTCCATGAACTCTGCCAAACGTATCCAATCCCCTAGCAGTTTCCATGCACTCTGCCAAACGTCTCCTTTCTCCCGCCATCATCTTCCGAGTATGGCGCACCCGTTGTGGATCTTACGCCAGCGAAACGCCCGGTCTTCCCTAGCCGAGTTGCCAAGCCCGCACAAGAGTCATGACTCCCTGTCACGTAAGACCTAGATCATCCATCTGGATGACGACACATTCCTGTCTTCGCCTCGGACTTGGGGTTGACCCTGACGCTATCCCAAGAAGCCGGACCCCAAGTCGCGTGACATAGCGATGGCCCGCTGTCAGCAGAACCCGATGGGCGACATAAAGCTACGTGAAAATAACTCACGCTCCGACTGGCACAGCCGTCCTTGGCTACCCAGCACCTTCCCCGTGGTCCAGCCTTCCTTTACACCATATAGCCCAGCAACATCACACCCTTAACCACAAACCGAAACACATCCGTGTTCCTAACCACACACACTGGCATGCTAGGCCCAATGTCCAGTAAACCAAGTTTATTATGTTCATCATGTCCGGTGAATGTCGGTTCATCGTTCCAAGGCAACTAAGCCTAAAATTAATAATTGGACCTGAGCAATGTCTAAGCAAGATTTTAACCAAGATTTAAGAGTCTAAATCATTTTATCAAACCTAACCAGGCTAACAAGGGTGATCATCAAGGCAATCATTAATTAAGTCAAAAGATGGATGATTTTATCAAGGCAATATCATCATGGTAAATTAATAACAAGAAGTAAAACATGGCATGATACATCATGATTAAGCAAGTAGGCATAATTACTTAAAGAGAGCATGCAATTTGTAATTGTAAATAAAATACTTTAAGAAACTGGGATTCAATATGATCCTTTTGAATGTTAACCCGTATTAGAGAAAGTATAGACTCTCCCTAATAAAAGTAAACACCCTATAGGAGAAGTGTTATCTCGCACTAGGAAAGTTTGGGCCTTCCCTAGTAAAAGTAAACACCTAAAAGGGAGGTTGTTAACTCGCCTTGGTCTTGCGGGTATTAGGGGTATTCTTGCGGTTCTTCAAAATGTCCTTCGGGCTCCTCGGCGTCTATTAATCGGAACGAATTTGAAGAACAATAAATAAAACACCGATATGCAATAAGAAGTATGATGCATGAAAAGCTTTCGCTGAGTCTAACGATTAGTGTCTAACGATAAGTTTTATTCTAGGTTTCGAGGAAGTTCCATAATCCTACTAAGCAATAATAATTTCTGGCATAATGACAGCGGTGTGCTTATGAGATGGCGCATTTAACCATATATTTATATATATATATAATATTTTATTTTCTACCCTAATCAGCCCAATAGGAGAAAATAGGGTTTTATTATGCTTAAATTATTCAAAAAGCAAGAATATGTTAACCAACAATTTGATTGAAATAATTTTCTTCATCAACTCATCCTATCATTAATTTCCTATCATAATAGGGGTTTAAGTGTGTGGAAGATATAATCATAGGTTATATATATATATATATATATATATGAAAATAACCATGAGATTGCATATTTTAAGACCTAGTTAAAATAAAAGCTTTACTGTTATGAATTGATGAAAAACAATTACTTTAGACATGTACATTAAATTTAGAGTAACTAGATCATAAATTAACCAATTAATTATACTTATTAATTGGGCCAATTATAAACTAATGGTTGATTAGGAGTCATATCATAGATTTTGTATTTTTCCTAAGTCTAGAAGGTTATTACAAGCTATTCATGATTTTTCTTTGATTTTATTAAGTGTTAATCTATTTATGATAAACAGAAACGCATTTCTACTATTTTTTATATAGGTTAATACCCTAAAAGAAAGCTAATGAAATTAATCCGAGAAAAAGGTTCTGTTACTATTCATGTTAATATTTTCATTAAATTCAACATAAGATCTAGTATTTATCATAAATTTTCTAGCATTTTTGGAAAAGTCAAGCTATTTTTGGTAAATCATTTCTATATTCTGTATTTGTTATATTTGCAGAATCCTGAAAAAGTTGGTGAACAGTAATGGGCCGGCCCGCTAACTTGCGGCAGGGCCAGCCACGCCGAAGGCGTACTTCAGCAGGGCGCTTCACGCGAGCGAAGACGCCAGCGGGTGGAGTGCTTCCACTTAACCTGACATGTGGGCCAATTCAGCGACGCTTAACCAATCTCGCGCGCAATTTAAAATTAACCGATCTTATGCATGCATCATGGCGTAGATCCAACGACTAGGACTCCATCTCCCACCTCCAGCCCAGTCGGCGGAGGTGACGTCATGAAACCGGCGAACTATCGGTAGCTTACCGGTGGCGCTACAAGGCATTATAGGGGACGATCTTGGGAGCTACGTGTTCTACGTGACTAGCCCAGAACGTGTCGTCGCAAAACTCGCCGGCGGCGGCCTGAAACGGCGGTGAGCCGAACGGCTGCGGAGAACTTCCATAGGAACTAGTGGCTGTGGCTCTACGAGGCACTATGAACTAAACTAAGACGTGTATGAGCTACAGGGAGGTACGAGGGCGCTTACCTAGCACCAGGTCGAGGCAGAGGAGGCGGGGATCAGGCTAGCGACGAGAAGGCCGAAAGAAGGCGGAGCAGAGCACACGTAGCCAGGGAGCTCTGATGACCCCACGGTTCAATTAACCTGGGCGAAAGACGGGCAATGGTGAGGTGATGCTCCTTGCGCGAGCGATCAACATGGGACTCATCAAGAAGGGAGAAATCGGAAAGGGGGAGAATCGGGTGGCCGGCGGCGGCGAGAGAAATCCAGCGAGCACAAAGCTTCCCGATCCGATTCCTTCGGGCATGAGCGCAGCGAGGGTATGGCGAAGCTAATGCGCGCACGGGCGGACGATGGGGAACGTTAGTTTAGGCTATTGACATGAGGGCAAAGAGAGAAGAAAGGGACCGATGCGGCTCGGCCGAATTTAAGCTCGGCCGGAGCACGAGCATTGTCCAGCGGTCACGAGGGGGTGTGAGACGGTCGTTGGGGGCTCAGTTGCTGATTGGTGAGTTTGGGTGGCGGCTTGATCATGCTTGGTGAGAGAGTAAGCCGGACGGCGAGGTTGCTTGGTCAAGGCAAGATCGCCAGTCTGCAGCCATGATGGAGGTCGAAGCATCGACAATGCGACGGTCTGGCCATTGGGCAAGGCGGGCGGTGCCTGGCGCGGTCTGGCCACGCCTCCCCGACAAGGCGGCTTAGCCGGCACGGCTGGTAGAGAGCAGCGGCGGGCAGTGGCGGAACATCATGTCGGTGCAGTGGTGGGGCTAGCTCAAGCCAAAACGACGTGCGCACGCTGCCAAGGGACGATCTTCTGGGCGATTTTGGGCAGCTGTGAGCGGGAATCGCCGGAAAGGTGGGGGCACGGCAGAAGCATCCCAGCTGCTCGACGAATTGCTCACAAGAGCAAGAAAGAAGAGAGTTGCCCTGTGGGTCCCGCCCAGGGTCAATTTTGATCAACACTGGATTAAGATTGTCACGTAAGGTCTAGATTAATTTTGAGGATTTTTGTGGGATTTTATCCTATATATTATGTATATTTATAACTTGCACATAAACATATGTCTCTTAGGAGTGTATATATTTATATATACATCTATATATATATATACACACATAAATGCCTAGGAGATCTTTTGAGGGAATTATTTATAATTATAAATTCAGCTTAACCTATCCTTTGCTATATTAAATTTTATAATCAGAGCCAATTTTGGGTTTTTGCTTAACTTAATCAAGTTAATTTAGGCAATTATTAGCTTATAGGATTTGAAGGGTCCCAAAAATGAATTTCAAATAAGAATTTCTTTTAGAGAAGAAGGTCTATTCAGGAAACAAGCATCACAAAAGTGTTTCTCAAAATATCATATTTTTGGGCTGTTACACTACCGAACTAATTATTTTTCCTTGTATCTCTACCTGTGTAGTGCTATCAGTAGTCCGAAGGCCATGCTTGTGGATTTTATGTTGCCCGCCACATGCAACAGATTATGAGTCTACGAAGGGCAACAGAATTCGACCTCAGCGTAAGCAATATCGAGTATAATTTCCTTTTTGACATTAGAGAACTGTTATAGCTAACTTTATCATGACACAAATTGTTGATCCACATGGACGTCTAAACTCTGGGCTTAGTGTAACATTGTGACATGGGCCGTGAATATTATGACATATGTATAAGGTGATAATATATATCATTTGTTGATAATATGTGAATTGTATGACTTCTGTGTTGTGATAATATGTGAATTATGATTCTGCGATCATGTATGACTTCTATGATGTGATAATATGATTCTATGATGATGTGTGACTTCTGTGATGTGATAATATGTGAATTATGAATTCTATGATCTGAATTGCATAGGGCTAGCAAATGTAGGCATGTGGTATATGGAACCATGAGTGATGGGTATGATATCACTGGCGGCTGGTATATGGAACTGCGAGTGATGCGTATGATATCATTGGCGGCTGGTATATGGAACCACGAGTGATGCGTATGATATCACTGGCGGCTGGTATATGGAACCACGAGTGATGCGTATGATATCACTGGCGACTGGTAGATGGAGCCGCCAGTGATAGTGTAAATTGATTTAATATATTATAAATTGAATAAACTCCGTAAAATTCATATCTTTTAGTCTAGAAGTTCAAATTAGACAATTCAAGTCTCCAAATATTTATAAAAATGATATCTACCTATTTATGATTATTATTTGGATTTATTGTTGGTATTTGGCATTTATTACGTGTATTAATGATTGCTTTGGAAGGTGAGCAAGAAGAAGATTTTGCTGCAGGTCAACAGTGGGATTAGCAACAAGACACCTTACACGCAGTCCTTGATCATGTTGGATCCATTTGCTAAATAGAATGTTTTGTTTTAAATATGCATTGCTATATTAATTATTAATTTATTTGGGAATATAATTATTGCTTGTTTGATCAATTGTCATCCTTTGGAAATTATTGTAATACCATTATTCCTATGTAACCTACATTATCATCATTTTAGTTGGAGAATGACAGTACATTTGGGAATTAGTACTCGTAATTAGTTTACTTAGTCATGCATGTTACCTAGGAGGATTAATTAATCATGCTTAATGAGAATTATATAGCCCAAAGTAATGTATGTGTTGCTTTTGTATGAGGGAAGCATATGTTGCTCAGTATGGATAAAACATGTGTCGCTCTTGTGTAAAAGTTAGCATGTGTTGCAGGTTGTTAATAATGAGGTGGGTGTTTTGAGTAAGGCAAGTGGACTATGTGGTGGTGGAGCCTTTGTGGCTAGGCTAAAAGGCAAACCTAGAAGAAAAATCTTTCCTTAGTCTCCCTAAGGGCTTAATCTTGTAAGAACATCTCTAGGCCAAAACGGTACAAACCATAAACTTGACTATGGTTGAGTCTAGCAATTAAGTTATTAAGTGTTAGCTTGTGGCACTGTAACAACCATTTTGGGTCCTTTTGAAAACTTTCGAAATTTAAATCATTTTCATTTGTATTTACTAATCATCACCTAATTTCTTTAAAATATTATTTGCAATTCAAACTGTCGGCGACTAGGAGGCGAGCCTCCGCGGGCCTCCGATGAGCAAGGAAGAAGGTGGGTGCGGGACCCGAAGGCGGACCTGCCCCCTGGACCGAGGCCCGGCCGCTGGCCGGGCGTCGCCGAGGAAAAGGAAGAACGTGGTCCAAGTCCTGACGCGGTCAGACGCGTCGAGACATAGGGAGGATGAGAATGATGGTGATGACACGAGGGTTTTTATCCTGGTTCAGGCCTCCACTGTCGGATAACAGCCCTACGTCCAGTCTTCGTACAATGCCAAGCTCAAACGAGTACAAAAGGGGTGAGGCCGGACTTTGAGAAGCCCGGGCTCGAGTACAATGAGTGCTCAAGGCACTGTGTGTGTTCCTACAGTTACCTGTGGCGAAGAACTACCGCCGGGAACTAGAGCTCCTACGCGAGTGCAAGTGCTCCTGTTCTACAGTGGCTATCTCCCGAGTGTGTGTTGTGCGAGAGCAAGAGAGGGTGATCTCTTTGTGTGCAGATTACCGGCCCCCATTCGTCGTGGCCTGTGCGCCTCTTTTATAGGCGGCGTCCGGCTACTGTAGCCTGCGTTGGTCCGTTGAATAGTCGTTGCCTGCCATGCCGGAGCGTACAAAATCCACCGGGTAATCGAGCGTATCCTCCGATTGCCGCGCCGGACCGCTACCGGTCAGCACGTGTCGCGCCCATGCGGGCGGTTGACGAGACCGGCCGCCAACCCGCTAGTAGCCTCCATTAGGCTTTCCTTGGCACAGTGCGCGCATTTAATTCTCGGAGACCTTCGGGACTGAGGCGTATCTTGTCTGTGGGGCGGCGCGATCCGCCTCGGGTCCTGAGCCCTAAACTTTCGGGAGTCCGGGTGAAGTGAGTGTCTCGGGCTTCCGGCGCAGGGAAGCTCGGGCTCGAGCTTACCAAGCTCGAGCGTGTTTCCCGCGGGGCCGGGGTGAGTTAGTGGGCCGTATCTCTATGGGCCACGTACTTCCCCAACAGCTAGCCCCGAGCCTCAAGCGGGACGAAGTCGTGCCGCTCGGAGGTTTATTTGGTAACCGCCTTCGGGTGAAATGATTGCTTCTTTTGCGCGCGGGGCCCCCGGCTTCGGCGGGAATCCCAAATGTGCCGCGGTTCTCCTTCTCGGTTTCCGCGTCTTCGGGCGGACAGGCGACGGTTCGTCTCCCCATGATGGTTTATATCAGGCGGCTTCTTCTCCGCTGTTTTACTTTACGCCCTCTTGTGCTTTTGCCTTCTTGCCTTTTTCATCCCTTCACTCTTCCGCCGCCCCTCGCCTCCTGACCTTCTTCTACCGATGGCGCCCTTCACGCGGAGCCTCCTTACTGAGGATGACTTGAAGGAGTTGGTTCCTGCCGGCTTCATCGAGCTCGGTGGTTGGAGGGCGGCCGGCGAGGAGACGGTCCCCATGCCTGAGAGCAAAGAATTCGTCTGCTTTGAGCTTTTCGCCATCCATGGGCTCCGGGTCCCAGAGTCTAGGTTCCTTGACGCGATCCTCGCTCAGTGTGGGATCAAGTTGGTAAACCTCAATCCCAACTCGATCCTATTCCTGACGATCTTGGCGCACCTTTGCGAGGCGTTCGTCGGGGTGGAGCCGATGGTCAGCCTCTTCTTCCACTTCTATGAGCTGACCACGACCGGCGGAAGCGATGCGGTGGGATGCGCCTACTTCAAGCTCCGCCGAGTCATGAAGCCCGTGTACCCGGCGTTCAAGGCTAAGGAGAACGTCGGGGGGTGGGCGTCGCGGTGGTACTACGCCAAGGTGCTCGACGACCGCCTGCTATGGTTCGCGAACGCGAGCCCTGGGAAATTGACATTGCCCCGGCCTTCGCTGGAGCCGACGGAGGCGGCCTCGGCGGCCAAAATCCGGGATTTGGCCGGCCGGGGGCTTAACGGCTACGACATTGTAGCCGACTTCATCAGGCACCGGGTGAGCCCGCTGCGAAAGTGGGTTCACCCTTTCTTCGAGATCCGCGGGTGGGACGATCTCACCCGTGAAGGTACTTCCCGTAAGTTCCTTTCTTCGACCTTATAGTCCTTTGCCCGAGCTTCCTTTTGGCGCGTTTTTGATGTTCCCGCTTTTTTCTTTGCAGCCCTGCCCTAGGATGACGTGGTCCGGGCAGTGAGGCTTCTGCTGCCCGTGAACCATAACCAGCCATTAGGCTCGAGCATCCGCAACGTCCTGGACGAGGTACGTGCTCCTGCGGGCTTAAGCGCTTCTGGGAGAGATCTCCCGTGGGCGCGGGTTGACATTCCCTGCCTTGTTTCGCAGGAGGAAACAGGCGAGGAAACCAGGCCCGCCGACCTTGCACTGGTGGCAGCCCCCAAGGCTGCGAGCTCGGCGGCCGCTGGCGACGCGGGCTCCATTCCGTAGCAGCAGAACGAGCGAAGCAGCGTGGCGGCCGCCTCAAAGCGGACCAGCGCTCGCTGGGACAAGGTTGCCAGCGCGGGGCGGCCGGGTGTCCAGGCTCTTGCTCCCGTCAACAACCCAGCCCCGGCTAGAATTTCCCGGTGGCGGGAATTGGCCGGCGCACGGGATACTCAGCCAGCGCCGAAGCGGCGTCGGCTGGTGCTGGATGACGAAGACGACTCGGACGATGGTTTGGCCGGGACGGACGTCGCTCTCGCACGTAAGCCGTCGCCATTTTCGTCTTTCCTTCCTTTCCTTATTGCGGCTCCTGGGCTGATCGGTCGCGCCTCGATCGCCGTTTGGGATTGCCATGTCCTTCGGTCGGGAACTCATCGGTCGCGGCGAAGAAGTCGCCGGAGAACGATCCGTTATGATGAGCCCGGGCATCGAGGCTCAGGGCCCTTCTTCCTCCCGTTGGTGGCGCGCAGTGATGTGTGCTGCCGAGCCATGACCGTGGAGGTGGAGACGGATCAGGGGACAGCGCTCCTGATGTCGCTCCGTGTCGAGGGGCGGACCTTTACAGGGTGGCGCCCAATTGACTTCGGCAGCCTGTCGGAGCTCTTCATGGGGTGCAACCTGCCCGTCCCCCAGCTGGACATGAGCGATACGCTCCCGCTCGGATGGGACTGGACGGTCCGGGTGATTACGGCTGCCAGCGTCGTCCCGGTGCGGCTGTGGAGCGTGGCCGTACTAGTTGCTGCTGGGTGGATCGTGGCGACGCCGGCATGGGTTGAGCATCATCTCGCCGGGTGTGCAGCAGCGACCCATCCGCTTCGCCCGTTCGCCGATCCCTTGCGGAGTGGCTGGCGATCATAGAGAAGGTCCGTTCTAAGGCAGATGCCGGGGTGCAAACTGACTTTGCCCCCGAGCCATGCCTTGAGGTGGCCGGGCCTTCGGGGGGAACGGCCGAGTTTGTTGGAGGAGCGGCCGAGGCTGCGGAGGGGGTACCCGAGGCTGCAGGCGAAGTGGCCGAGCCTACGGGAGGCTTGGTCGGGCCTGCGAGGGAAGCATTCGAGGCTGCAGGAGAAGTGGCTGAGCTTGCGGGAGGCTCGGCCGGACTTGTAGAGGGAGCGCCCACGGAACCAAGCAGCTCGAGCGATAGCTCGGGCGACCTGGTCGTGGTGCCGCCTCCGCCCAGGGGTGCTTCCCAGGCTCGGTACGAGTCCGTGACTACAGCGGCTACAAGGCGGGTAAGTGCCTTTGAGCTTAGCCTTCCACGTCTCTATGTTGACCATGCTTTGGTCTTTCTTTTCCTTTAGTCTATCCTCTTGGCGCAGTTCTACCGCGAGGTCGTCGGCATCGCTTGCTCGTTTGGGCTGAGCATGATGCCGAACGGGAGGCCCTGCAGGCGGATGGCGCACGCTGGCGACAGCAGGCCAAAAACGCGCGCGCCGAGCTTGAAGAACCTCGCTCGAGCTCAGTCCAGGCAGTGACTTTGGAAGCTCGGGTTGCGGTGGCGGAGGTGGCCCTAGCCGCGGCGCGGGATGATGCCGGGGAGGCTTCCCGTCGGTCGCAGGAGGCCCTTAAGGCCGAACGCAACCGATTCACCGAGCTCGAGGAGCGTCTTCGGTCGGTGGAGACGTGCCGCGCTGCCGAGGTTGCTCGTGTAGTAGAGGAGCGTGACCTCCTCGCTGCGGAGCTCTCCCGGGGGAAGTCAGCTGCAGCCACGACAGAGGACCTGCTGAAAACCTACCGGGACACCATGCGGGACTTGGAAGCAGCCAATGAGGTCCTGCGGACTAACATGCGAACCACCCGGGATAGGGGAAAGGCCTTCCTCAATCTCCAGGGCCAACACGACGAGATACTGGCCGAGCTTCACAAGCTCAAGTGCCAGCCTAAGTCGTAGGCCCTTATATTCTTTCTTTTTGTTGGGCGGTGATCCGACTTGCCCTTTTTCTATAAACGCTCTTGAAAATGCGATTGACTTGTTTTGACCTTTCGCCTCTTCGGTGCACCTTCTCCCTAGAATGCCGATCGTCAATCTGACTGTTGTGCCATGTCCCGAGAGACATTCCCGTCAAATCTCGGAAACCGCTCCGCGTCGGAGTTGCTTCCTAATGCTATTACTCCTGGGATCGCTTCGGCTCCCTGATCCTGGCTATAAAAAGGGGGCTGATGCGATGGCCACTTTCATTCCAAACTTCTTCCCATGCCTCCTTCTCTTCTTGCTTCCATGGATCACGAAGAGTTCTTAGCGGTCCTATGGGTGGAGTCCGCCGTGGGGGTGCTGATTGAAGTGGTTCCAAAGCTCGCTGAGGTAGCCGACATGGTCGTCGAGGCGCTAGTCCGTGCTCGCGCCCGCGACGTCGCCACCGTCGCGGTACTGATCGAGGCCGTCCCGAAGCTCGCCGAGGTGGCCGATGTGATTATTGATGCACTGGTCCGTGCCCGCCGGGGCTTTGTGTAAACGGCTTGCAGGCCGTCTCAAAATCTTAATAAAGTTGTTTGTGTTGCTGTCTCCTTCTTTTGGTGCTTTTTCGACTTTTTGGTTCTGGCGTTTTTTCCTGCGTGCAAACGAACACAAGTAGTCGTATAGGCAAGAAGGGTCTGTAGGTCGCAGCTTAGTCCTATCGATCCTAGCCCCCGAGCCATGGCCGAGCTTTCTAAAGAGAAGCTCGGGCGTGGCTTAGAGAAGATCGAAGTTCCTTGCTCAGATAACTGAATTTGAAAAAATCGACCTTTAAGAAATCGACCCTTAAAAAGTCGACCCTTAAAAAATCGACCCCAGCCCCCGAGCCACGACCGAGCTTCTGGATCGACAGAAGGTCGGTTGTGATTTAGAGAGATTGATTTTTGAAAAATCGACCCTAGCCCCCGAGCCACGACCGAGCTTCTGGTCTCATAGAAGGACGGTTGTGGTTTAGAGAGATCAATTTTCGAAAAATCGACCTAGCCCCCGAGCCACGACCGAGCTTCTGGTCTGACAGAAGGTCGGTTGTGGTTTAGAGAGATCAATTTTTGAAAAATCGACCCTAACCCCCGAGCCATGACTGAGCTTCTAAAGGGAAGCTCGGGCGTGGCTTTAGAGAGATCATATCCTTAGAACGGAGTTCGTGGCCCTTACTCTGTCTCTTTGCGATAGGCGGAGTGTTGGGCTTTAGAGTTATCCCGGGCTGTGACAACTTTATGTGGGCTTATGATGTAGGGCCAGAAAGCGTGTGCCCGCGCGGGATCTTGCGTGGTGCGATGGATATCGGCTTACCCGTGTGCAAGGGAATCCCGGGGGTGAGCTCATGCATAGCCGTTACTCTGCCGATACGTACTGAGACAGCCCGGGCGGTCTCCCAAGCTCGATTGTAGGTCTAGATCGCCGAGGTTTGCTTAAGGGCTTTCTGGGAAGCGACAAAATGGACAAAAGAGAAGAAGAGGGGTGGGAAAGGAGACTTACGACCTTGATTCAGGCGTAGAACCTTCGGAGTTGAGCGATGTTCCAGGAGCTGTTGAGGATTCTACCATCCGGCATAGCCAGTCTTACAGCCCCCGGGCGCGTGGCCGATACGACCGTGTACGGACCTTCCCACCTTGGGGTGAGCTTGTTGACGTAGGCTAGGTTCTGAACTCGTCTTAGAACCAGGTCGCCCACTTGCAAGGTCCGGGTCTGTACCTTCTTTGCCGCATGCCATCGCAAGGATTGCTGGTATGCTGCCACTCGCAGTAGTGCTTGCTCGCGGCAGGACTCGGATATGTCGAGGTCCAATAGTCGCTCCTCGTCGTTGTCGATTTGACCTGCAAAATCAACACGAGCTGAACCAAATCTTAGCTCGGCGGGCAAGACCGCTTCCGAGCCGTATACGATCCTGAATGGGGGTTTCGCCGATAGCCCGATTGGAGGTTGTCTGAGCTGCCCAAAGCACCGAGGGTAGCTCTTCTACCCAGTTGTGACGCTGTTCGGTGAGAGCGTCGTACACTCGGCGCTTGACGCCTTGCATGTTCTGCCCATTTGCACGTTCGGCCGTGCCATTGCTCTGTGGGTGGGCTACCGAGGCTAGGGCGACCTTCATGTCGAGCTCTTCGCAGTAGTCCTGTAATAGCTCACTTGTGAACTGTGTCCCGTTATCAGCGATCAGCCTGCTCGGAACACCAAACCTGGTCACAATGCTATTCCTTAGGAACCGCTAGGCCGTTTGGGCTAATATGCTCGACACTGGTTCGGTCTCGATCCACTTAGTGAAAGTGTCGATGGCGACGAACAGGTGAGTGCACCCCTTTAGGCCCCTGGGGAACGGACCAAGTATGTCCATTCCCACGTCGAGAATGGCCAGGTTAATGAGATAGTCTGCAGCTCGTATGCCGGCTGATGGGACACTCGGGCATGGTATTGGCAGGTCGGGCAACGCTTCACTAGCTCCCTTCCTCAGTCAACACAATGGGCCAGTAGTACCCCATATGAAAGGCTTTTCCCACTAAGGTTCTAAAAGAGACGTGGGCCCCGCAGATCCCGTCGTGGATTTCTTGGAGGAGAAATTGGCTTTCCTCCTAGGTCACGCACTTACAAAGTACACCGTTAGAACCCCTTCGGTACAACAAGCCCCCAAGCAATCGGTAAGGTCGGGCTTGTCTTTGGAGCCGGGTTTCTCAGCTGTGTCCTGTGGCAGTGTGCCATGCGTCAAGAACTGGACGAATGGCGTCATCCAGTGTCATGTTGCTCTAGGAGCAACGGTACCGGTCGTTTGGGTCGAGGCAACCGTCTTCTTGGGGCCTCTTCTCCCGGAGGAATAGAGCTTTAGTAGGTGTCAGACGAGCACCCGGGCGGTTTCTTGTGAGGAGCCGAAGCCATGAGCTTATCGGCGAGCTATTAGCTTGATCTGGGAACGTAATACACTTCGAAGTTCGTGAAGTGTTTCTCCGGCTTTCTCACTTACGCCATGTATCGCGCCATTGAGTCGTCGTAACATCTGAAACTCCTCGTTTACAGCGGGGCGACTAGCTGCGAATCCCTTTCGCCGTTAGCCGCTTTATGCCGAAAGCGATGCATGCTCAGAGGCGGCTAGGAGGCCTTCGTACTCTGCAGCATTATTCGTTGCGGGAAAATGAAGCTGTATTATATACTGAATTTGTTCTCCTTGGGAGGAGATGAGAACAAACCCGCAACCTGATCGCTCGAATTGCCGTGACACATCAAAGAACATGGCCTAGTGCGCTTCTTGGTTCGCGAGCATTCAGAATGGTCGGACGGCCCGGTCCACTCAGCCAAGAAGTCGGCCACGACTTGGGACTTGATCGCTGTTCGTGGTACGAACTTGATGTCGAATTCACTAAGCTCGACTGCCCACTTTGCGACCCGCCCGTTTGCGTCGGGGTTTCGGATGATATCCCTTAGTGGAAAACTCGTTGGGACCGTAATTGGATGGGCTTGGAAATAGTGACGCAACTTTCGCAAGGCCATAAGCAAGGTGTACAAGAGTTTCTGAACCTCAGGGTACCGCTCCTTAGGTCCATGCAGTACCTCGTTTACGTAGTAGACGGGTTGTTGCTTACCCTCGCGTTCGACTTCTAGTACAACAATCATAGCCTGCGGGCAACCACCAAGTAGAGGAGTAAAGCTTCCCCGAGCTTTGGCATGGCTAGGACGGGAGATGTGGACAGGAAACGCTTTAGCTCGCTGAAAGCGGCCTCGGCTTCCTCTGACCATTCGAAACTATCGTGCTTGCACAGGATCTTACAGAAAGGTGCACTGCGCTCGCCGAGACGAGATATAAATCTGCTGAGAGTCGCCATCCGCCCGGTGAGGGCTTGCACCTCCTTGGTGCAGGTTGGCGACCTCATATTCTCGATGGCCTCGATTTTCTCGGGCTTTGCCCCGATGCTCGCCTTCCCTATCACATAACCAAGCAACATCCCAGATCGGACACCAAAGACACATTTTTCAGGGTTCAGTTTGACTTGGTGCTTCCTAAGATTAGCAAACGTTTCCTGAAGGTCGGTCACATGGTCCCGTGTGACTTTGCTTTTTACAACAACGTCGTCTACAAAAACCTCTACATTGCGCCCTATCTGATTAGAGACCGTCTTCTGCATTAACCGCTGGAACGTGGCTCCCGCGTTCTTTAGACCGAATGACATGGTCGTGTAGCAGAAGGTACCAAAAGATGTCACGAAGGCAGTCTTCTCTTCGTCTTCCCTTACCAGCGCGATCTGGTGCTCTTCGTCTTCCCTTACCAGCGCGATCTGGTGATAGCCCGAGTAGACGTCCAGAAAGCTCATGAGCGCCGAATCCGCCGTTGCGTCGACCAGTTGGTCTATGCGCGGCAGGGGGAAATTGTCTTTGGGGCAGGCGGCGTTGAGGTCGCGATGGTCGACGCACATTCGCCATTTCCCGCCATTCTTCTTGACGACGACCGGGTTAGCGAGCCAGTCGGAATGCTCGACTTCCCGGATGAAGCCGGCTTGGAGGAGCTTGCCAAGTTGCACCTGGATGATGTCGGCTTTCCACTTGGGAAATCGACGCAAAACTGTCGACGAGCTTCTTATCGGTGAGCAGCTAGCTGTGCTCGATTACCTCGCCAGGACTCGGGCATGTCGGACGGTTCCCACGCGAACACGTCTGCGTTAGCCCGGAGGAAGGTGACGAGCTCGAGTTCCTATTTGGACTCGAGGTTAGCCCCTATGTGGACAACCTTAGCGGGATCGTCCTCGGAGAGGGGGACTGCCTTGGTGGGCTCCTGCGGCTGCCGGGCCACCTTGGGGCGGACTGGCGGCCGCTCGGCCTTGGTTGGCCCGCGCTCCGGGAGTTGTCCAGCCATGGCCAGGGCGCTCTCGTTACAGGCCATAGCGGCCTTGTGGCTGTCCTTGATCGTGATGACCCCGTGAGGGGCTGCCATCTTTAGGCAATGGTACCCGTGATGGGCGGCCGCCATGAACTTAGACAACGCGGGGCGTCCAAGGATGGCATTGTACGGAAGCTCGGGGTCCACCACCTCGAAGGTGACGTACTCCGTCCAAAAGTTCTGGGGGGTCCCGAATGTTACGGGCAACACGATCTGCCTGATCGGCTGCAGGGACGACCCCGAGACAATGCCATGGAAAGGAATGGCTATGTCCTTGACCTTGGACGCGGGACTGCATCGCGCCAAGAACACGGCGGCGATGATGTCGAGGAGCTTCCGCCGATCCACCAAAGACGCCGTGATCGACTCGCGTGTTCGCGATGGTCAGACGAGCACTAGCGGCAGGCGCTGGGGCCTGGTCATTCCGGGGGGACAGTCATCCCCGGAGAAAGTGATCGACTGGTGAGACCACCGCATTGGTGCGTCTCCGGGCTTACCCCTTTGAGGTGGTAAACCTCTCGAGCAGCGGCCTTAAACTCGCGTCGCGAACTATAGGTGGACACGCCGCCGAAGATCACGGCGGCGACGCGCGCGAACCTCTGGAAAGGCGTCGCCATGGCATACTGGGGCCTTCGATCGTTCGGCACTCCATGGTCGGGAAGTTCGGGCATGGGCCCGCGTCCAGCGTAGAAGTTCTCCAACCGTGCCGCCCACATCCTATAGTTACGTAGGTTGTGGTCGTACTGCCTATGGAGAAAGCGATATGATCGTTCGCGAGGTTACCCTTTGGGCCGAGGCCGGGGCTTCGCCCTTACAGCTCGCGTCGCGGCCTTTTCCGCCACTTTCGGGCAGTCAAGCCGAGGTGGCGGCGGCGCGGGAAGCGAGCCTCTCGAGACTCTACCGCCGCGACGTAGTTCGGGACGGCAGGCTCCTTCTTCTTCTTCTTCTTCTCGGCGTCGCTCTTCTTGGCGTCTGCACCAGTCCGAGCCGCCGCCTTCTCCTCCGTCCTACCACTCTTGCACTCCAGCTTCATGGCCTTGGCAAATCGGCCGCGATGTGGGCCGGATGGAGCTTGAGATCCTCAGCAGGTGTTCGCGCCTTTGAAGGCCTCGATGATGGCCTCGTCGGAGATCGGCGGAATGGTGTTGCGCACCTAGGCGAACTGCGGGCGTAGTCTGCGAGCCTTCCCCGCCCTCGGACCACGAACTTGAGGTCACAGGGCTTCCGGCAGCGTATCACCCCTGAAGTTCGTCAAAGCGCCTCTGTAGCTGTTCCCGGCTACATATCGAATTTCTCGGCGGTTGAAGAGCGGTCGGGCCATTCCCTGCAAGACGGTAGGAAAGTAGTTGACCATAACGGCCTCATTACCGCCTGAGGCCAAGATGGCGATAGTACAGACAGCGAGATACTCGTCGGGATTCTTGTTCCCGTTGAACTTCTCGATGTTCCCGGGTTTGAACTTGCGAGGCCAAGGGGCCTTGCGCAAAGCCCGAGAAAAGGGCGGACATCCAGGGGCAGCGCCGTTGTTTCCAACGGGGGGTCTTCCGCCCGGAAGCGGTTCGAGGCGGGAAAATACTCTACCTGGGGTGCGCCGTCCGCTGTGGACGTGGATGCCTGCCGGCGTGACCGAACGCTCTGGCCACGCCGCCTTGAGGAGCCACTAGTGTGCGACTGAGCCTGGAGGTGCTCACCGAGATCCCCGGCAAGTTCCTCTAGGCCGTCAGCAATTGCAGTGCCTAGATCGGCCATGGTGAACCCTCGTGGGTCCTTCTCCAGGTCACGCATGACCTGGGCAATCGCCTTAACCCATTGCTGACTACTCGAAGCGGGTTGGTGGATATAGTGGTGGCGAGCGCGACTTGCGCCGAGTGATGTGGCGTCGAGGCGGTAGGCTGCGGCGGATATCTGCCAGAGTCGCCCGGCAAACCCAGCCGAAGAGGTTTGGCGACCTCACGCGTGGTGCTCTCGCTTAGGTCGTAGCGTGGGTCAAGCGGGGTTGCTTCGCCCGACGCCGCAAAGACATGGCGTGAGGCGGGTTCCCGCGAGGGGGACATATCGGTGTCTCCCACGGAGGTGGTGCCGTCGGCACCTTCGACCACCATGGAGTGCTGCTGGTTCGCCGCCGACCACGATGGGCGAGGCGCCCGATTCTTGTGCAGATCAGTCCTCCTCCTCGGACGCAACCGCGGATGCGTGCAGTCTGTCCGGTTGCGGCACTGGTGGCGGCACCTCCAGTCCCTCCATGAGGGTCTTGCTAACGTGAGTCAGCGAGTCGGCTTGGCTCAGCAAAGGCGGGGAAGCGAAACGGCTACTCTGGCGGGTGTTGCTTCCACCTCCATCTCATCAGCCTGAGCTCCGGCGAGGATACCAGCTTGCCACTCCTCGTACGACTCGTCAACGTCGTCGAGATCGTCGCGATCATCGTAGTTGAGATCTACGGTGTCAATGTCATCGTATGACAACGAGGCCATCCTCGACTCGATCGAGGGGAGAAGACCGCAATCGGGCCCCATGGTGGGCGCTAACTATCGGCGACCGGGAGGCGAGCCTCCGCGGGCCTCCGATGAGCAAGGAAGAAGGTGGGTGCGGGACCCAAAGGCGGCCTTGCCCCTGGACCGAGGCCCGGCCGCTGGCCGGGCGCCACCGAAGGAAAGGAAGAACGTGGTCTAAGTCTCGACGCGGTCAGACGCGTCGAGATCTAGGGAGGATGAGAATGATGGTGATGACACGAGGGTTTTTATCCTGTTTCAGGCCTCCACTGTCGAATAAGAGCCCTACGTCCAGTCTTCGTTCAATGCCAAGCTCAAACGAGTACAAAAGGGGTGAGGCCGGGGTTTGAGAAGCCCGGGCTCGAGTACAATGAGTGCTCAAGGCACTGTGTGTGTTCCTACGGTTACCTATGGCGAAGAACTACCGCCGGGAACTAGAGCTCCTCCGCGAATGCAAGTGCTCCTGTTCTGCAGTGGCTATCTCCCGAGTGTGTGTTGTGCGAGAGCAAGAGACGGTGATCTCTTTGTGTGCAGTCACGGCCCCTTTCGTCGTGGGCTCAGGCGCCTCTTTTATAAGCGGCGTCCGCCTCTGTAACTGCGTTAGTCCGTTTAATAATCGTTGCCTTGCCATGCGGGCGTAAAAATCCACGAGGTGTCGGCGTATCCTCCGATTGCTGCGTCGGATCGCTACCGGTCAGCACGTGTCCGTTCCCATGCGGGTGGTTGACGAGACTGGCCGCCAACCCGCCAGTAGCCTCCGCTAGGCTTTCCTTGTCACAGTGCGCGCATTTAATTCTCGGAGACCTTCGGGACCGAGGCGTATCCTGTCCGCGGCGCGGCACGATCCGCCTTGGGTCCTGAGCCCTAAACTTTCGGGAGTCTGGGTGAAGTGAGTGTCTCGGGCTTCCGGGGCAGGGAAGCTCAGGCTCGAGCTCGCCAAGCTCGGGCTCGAGCTTACCAAGCTCGAGCGTGTTTCCCGCGGGGCCGGGGGTGAGTTAGTGGGCCGTATCTCCATGGGCCACGTACTTTCCCCAACACAAACCTATTTCCCAATTTATCCTACAACTCAAATCTTTAATTTAATTTTCACTAAAAATCTTCCCAAAATTTTAAACTAGGTTCCTGTAGGCTTAAGCCTAGCCAGCCCAGCCCTATGTCCACGAGCCCAATCCCGAGCCTGCCTGGCCCATCTCTCTCTATCTCCCTTTCTGCCGAAGGGCAGCATGAGCGCCTACGCGTGCTAGACGCGCCGTGCGTATCCCACCGCGCCGTCCGCGCCAGCCCGGCCTTACATGCCACCCCTCTGCCTCTTCCGCCGCCCTACTACATGAGGGCAAGAACGCTGGCGACCTCGGTCTTTGCTCGGCCGTGCCTCACGCCCCACACCTTCACGACGCCCGCCGCGTCCCTGCCGCACTAGAAATCATTACCGTGCCGTACTTCCAGGGCCGCACTGTCTCGTCGCCGCTCCTCTCTTGAACCCCTCGCCGCGAGACGTGCCTCTGCCTCCCCGCGGACCCTCCTTCGCATATTTAAGCCCCTGGCTCGGCCCCGTTCCCCTCTTTTCGCTATTTTCATCGTCGAGCCACTTCCAATTAGACCTGATCATGGGCAGCCCGTCCCGACAGCCCGGCCCGGGCTTGGCTTGATTTTTTCGGGCTGAGCTTGAGCACTAGGCAGGGCTCGGGCCCCAATTGCCAACCCGAAGTCAGGTCCGGACCGCCCGACAATTTGTATTAAATGCTTTTGACAGAGCCGAGCTCAGGCCTAATCTTGGTAAGGAAAAGTCAGGTCAGGCTGGGCTTAGGCTTGCGTTCAGGTGACCGGGCCTTTTCAAGCCTGGCCCGAAGCCCGGCCCGGCAGATGATCAGGTCTACTTGTAATGATCTTGCAGAAAGAGAAGCATCCCAAAAGAAACACCTTAGCAGAAAGAGGTTGTTTTGATCCCTCAATAAAGAAATAAGCTTGGTGGGAAAGCCATTCCCCAATCGTCGCCAGCATCCAATTCCTTTTAACGAGATTTCCTCTTCATGGCCAAGTAAGCAACATCGACGAACAATCATTTGCAGATTATGTGCATGGGATCAACTTGAGCTGCTACTGTTTCGGTGGAGGTGCAGGAAAACAGAGGAAGTAGGAAGGGAAAAACCCTTAAAAATTCTAGGGTGGTTGAGGAGTATAAATGTACACAATGGCATATTTGAAGAAATCTTACTATACAATGGCATCCAACATATTTCGTATTTTTAATGGCATGTTTCAAAATAGATAAATTTTGTTGTGACATGTATCTAATTAACCCCTAAAACAATGACCGCAAGCCGGTCTCAATCTAGGTACAGATCTCATCCCCTTGCTCATTACAATTTGGCTTAGTCTTAAAGGTTAAACCTAGCTGAATTTAAAAGTTAAACGCTTTGACTTTTTTAGTCTAGCATTTTTTACCTTGAAGACACCTCTAAAAGCTCTTAAAAAACAACATAAACGAAGCAAACCAGCTTCGAGAAACAGATTTAAGAACCTGTCGAAGTCCAGCTTAACATTTAGCTCAACTAATGTATTCATTCAACTCAACCACTCTGAACAGCTCTACAACAATGGTGAGCTTAAAATATGGTGGAAGAGCTTTTACATATGGGGGTCTAGTATAGGGAATCGATGCAGCAGGTTGGCCTAGGGTGGGTTCTTTTCAGCTTTTCTTATCTACTTATTTGCCCTATCTAGTCACTTCGAGAATTTTTCGAGATAGCCTCGAGAGACGGTTGGCCTCCAATTTTAGGGTTTAGAGAGCTTATAGACACGCCTACGAGATAAAAAAAGACTCAAAAAGTAATAAAAAGTGGGATAAGTCAAATAAGACATGAGATGAGTAGGATAATATCCTACTTATTTGCCTTATCTCGTAGGCGTGTCTATAAGCTCTCTAAACCCCAAAATTGGAGGCCAACCGTCTCTCGAGGCTATCTCGAAAAATTTTCGAAGTGACGAGATAGGCCAAATAAATAGATAAGAAAAGCTGAAAAGAACCCACCCCTAGCGTAGGTAGTGGAGGTGGCAACTAAACTCCAGCAGTTTTAGGGTGGGTTCTTTTCAGCTTATCTTATACTACTTATTTGCCTTATTTCGTTACTTTGATAATTTTTCGAGATAGCCTCGAGAGCCGGTTGGCCTTCAATTTTGGGGTTTAGAGAGCTTATAGGCACGTCTACTAGATAAAAAAAACCGACTCAAAAAGTAATAAAAAAGTGAGATAAATCAAATAAGACACGAGGTAAGTAGGGTAAGTACCGGCTCTCGAGACTATCTCGAAAAATTCTTGAAGTGATGAGATAAGGCAAATAAGTAGGATAAGATAAGCTGAAAAGAACCCACCCTTAGGCTCCATGAGTAACAACACAACTATGCCCGTGTTGAAGGTAAGGTCGTTCACACCCCCCATTTTATTTTTCTTTGAAACTACATGTTTCTTTGCCTTTTCTTTAGAACGTTTGGCTTCTTTGGCTACATTGAAAATGGCTTAGAGTGCATTTGGAGTTTAGAGTTACTGAGTTAAATGAATAAGCTAGCTAAGCTAAATAATAAGTTAGACTTCAAAAAGGTCTTGGATTTGTTTATCAAAGCTGGCCCGCTTTGTTTACCTTATTTTTAAGAGCTTTTAGAGATGGTTTTATGATTAAAACAAAGTTAAAATAAAAAGGCAAAGTGTTTAGCTTTTTAATATAGCTAGGCTTAAACTTTAAGCCTAAACTAAGCCACTTCGAACAATGTCTCAGGCTATAGCTTACGGTGAAGAGCCAAACTTCTCGAGGATTCTTTTTACCTCAAAGTAGCTACCAAAAGCTATAAGAAAATAAGGCGAACAGCACAGGTAGGTTACTTGAGGACTCTTCAAAAAACTCTCAAAATGTAGTTTACCATTTAGTTTAGCTAGTTTACCCTTTAGCTTAGCTGCTCGGAAGCAGCCTTTGGATGCTCTAAACAGCTTAAAAAGTCTTCAAAATAGACGATATGCAGAAAAAATTCTTTAAAACTATTTTGAAATTCGTCAGATCTAAACTGGACTTGAGGCTTCGGGTTCAAGAGCCGACATTCATGTTTCGGGCTCGCCACCCAGTTGGATGGCCCCACACCTAGTTTTTTTTAAGGGTACAACATGGGCGCACACAATTCACGACACATGGCACACATGAATGCATGTGCACTTGATGCACACGTAGAATCAGAACGGAGGCCTGAGAGCCTCCGGTACACGAGCACGTTTTAGTACCACTAAACGCGCACGTGTGCATCACTCGGAATAAATCAAGATGTACCTCGTCCCCACTAGGAAATAGGCTAAGCCTCAATCGCTGCCCGTACGGCTAGGGATGGCAACGGGGAGGGTCGCGGTCGGGTGTAGCTAAACAACACCCGTCCCAAAACCCGAACTGAAAGCCCAACCCAGACCCAAAATGACTAGCAGGCTGAAAACCTAAAACCCGACGGGTGCCTGTGGGTCTGTGCCACACATCGCATTACACCGTAGACGTCGTCATCTCCCTATGTTGGCCACACCGCTGCCATCTCCCCGCCTCCTCATGTTGCCACTGCCGTCTCATCGTCGTTGATCCGCAAACACGAGAGAGAGAAGAGGCACTAGGAGGCGACCAACCTTTAATGTGGGAGAAAGAAGAAGAGGGATAGGCTCTAGTGCCGTTAAAGAGATTCGCAGCGGTCAGAGATGACGACGTGCTCATTGTTGGAGCTTGCCGCTGGGAGCTCATGGCTAGAGAGACCTCGTCGACTTAGCGCATAAGCTCGTGGTCATCGGATCCGGCCACCACCAACGCCACCAGGCGAGCTTCTGTCCGCCACCGCCATGTGCAAGTTCGTGGCCCTCGGACCCAGGTAGGAGCTGTGGGCGGCAACCAGCAGGCGACGGGGATGATAGTGCCGTCGGGATAGGGTTAGGGTTAGCCTGGGCGCCTAGCGGCTTCCATTTGGGGGAAGGACCTGGAGAAGTTGGGATTGAGGGAGGGACTTGGGGGTCGGCCTGTGATGGTTGAGATCTCGAGGAGTCGAGACTGAGCCAGGGACGAGAGGAGTCTCTCGGCTCCATTCCTTTTAGCAAACCGTCGGCGGTCGGCGGCCGGCGGTTTGCTGTAGTAAAAATTTTTTTAGATTTTTTTGAATTATTTAAATTTTTTTCAAAGACTTATAAATTTGCTACAGTAAAACCGCCAACCGCCAGAAACCGCAAAAAAAAAGAGCCGAGGACTAAGTGACTAGTGGGCTACCTTTTTAGGCCCACGTGGGCTAGAAAATCCCTCTCGCCCTTGACACAGGAGAGAATTAGGGGTGTGTTTGGTTCATAGCCCTCACTTACCATGCCAATGGATTGGTCATGGCCAATTGAGGGCATGACCAATTCGTTGGCAAATTTTTGTTATTTGGATGTCAATTGAGGGTTGCTAAATTTTGGTAAAGTAGATGGTATGTTTGGTTTGTTGCCAATTGAATGTGCCAATTGTTCCTATAGTGAAATAAAAATTTTATAAATTCAAATAAGTTAAAAATTAAATTTTAAATTTTAAAACATATTAGGAAATAAAAAAGAAATTATAAAATGAATTATAAAATGCACAAATTACCAGATAAATTATACAAATTTTAAAAATATAAAAAAATAAAAATGGGTAGATTAGGATTTTATATGATTTATAAAATTTGTTTCATGCAATTTGGACACAGTATGAAATAGATACAAAAATTAGAAAGTAAAATCATTTTCAAATGAACTGTGGAAGAACCGGTACCACCTACTAGCATGTGTGAGGCTGCAGCTGGGGCCAGCCAGCGCCCACGCCCACGTCATTTGTTGGCGCTCAAATCTTGCGCCTGCGCTAAAGCAGCTAGCTGCATAGAAATGGAATGGCGTGCCAACAAATTGGCAAGGCTAGCCAAAATTTGGCAACAAACTAAATGAAAGCCAAATTTTATTGGTATGACCAAAAATTGAAAAGTCCACAAGAGGTCGTGAACCAAACGCCCTAGTCCCCGACCCATCGTACCTGTGTGACAAAAGCAAACTCGAACCCGTCCCCACCGGGTGCAGAACCCGTACACAGCAGCGAGCGCACCCCTAGATATGGCCCAATCTGTGGGCCCACGCCAGCAACAGCCAGAAGCAAAACCGAGGTCGCCACCCGTCAAAGCGCTGCATCTCCAACCTTTTCAAAATCAGACGGCAGAAACGCCTACCCGTGTGCGCCAACGGTGACCGCCGCTCTCGCCCACGGGTTTCCGCATCGAGGTGCTTCCATGTGGGCCAAACACGCTTGAGGGCCGACACGCGCAGTGACACGGAACATCCTCACGACCATTAACTTCTAGTGGGCGTAGCAGTTAAGGCCGGATGAACCCGCTATAAAGTAGGCGACTACCCTAGAGCGGTCTCGCCTCCTCCGCATTCCATTCGTCTCCTCCGTCTTCCTCTCGATTTTAGGCTTCTTCTCCAAGCCTGCGACATGGCGGCGACCATCCAGTCCGTGAAGGCGCGCCAGATCTTCGACAGCCGCGGCAACCCCACTGTCGAGGTAAGGCGCCCGCCCGGCGACGAGCTCGCCGCCGATCTCTCGCGCCTCTTCCCGATCTGATTCGATCTGTTCTGATGTAGCGGTTTTGCTGCTCGTCGATCTGACCCGATCCGTCCGTGGGAGGTTGATGGGATTTTGGGAATTTGTTTTTGGTTGGGGAGTTTTAGCTATGAAATCTAAGGTTTTGACCGTTGTACGATCTGGTTTTTGAGGGGTTTAAGGCGAGCCGGTAGAAGTTATATTCGTTGCCGCTCAGCCAAATTGGTAGTGTTAGTAAATAAAATTCTACCATATGGATTGCGTGATCGTTATGATGTGCGTGGGTGGTTTGAGATCAGTGGCGGATCCAGGATTTACCTTTGGGGTGCCATATCGACATGTCACATGTCACACTCATCGACGATCACCCTCGAGCAACATCACAAAATTTTAATTGTTATTTTCTTCTTTAAAATAAATGTTGAATGCTCCTCCAATTTTTATATATTTGATCAATTTTTCTTTATGTTTTTCTTAGTTCTCAATTATTCTCTGACCATCAAAGCAACATCACAAAATTTGGGTGTGATTGAAAGCAAATTTTGAATTCATATATGAGTTCCTCATATTTTTATGTATTTGATGAAATTTTCTTTATATTTTTTCTGTTCTCAATAATTCTGTAGTCATAAATGAAATTGTTTGCATCTAGAAAACTCATTTGTTTTTAAAATTGGGCAAGGCGCCCCACCTGTGCGCTACTCCCTCCTATAGGAAAAGAAAGGAGAAAAACGAAGCGAGAAAATGATGCTATGACGTGGGATCGAAATCTAGACCTCCCCATTGCAGGCACGGGGTGCTTTTGCTGCACCTAAACTAAGGGGCTGTTCTCTTCGGTTTATCTTATCTTATTTTATTTGCTTATAAGCTGAACTTCGAGGGCTTCTCTAGGTAGCTTCTTCGAAAGTCTAATGCGCTTAGTTTGATTTGTTTCTTAGAGTTTTGGGATGCACCTTTGAGACAAAAAAAGAATTGACTCTAAAAGACAAAGCACTTGACTTTTTGATTCCGAGATAAGTAGATAAGATAAAAAGATAAGCTGAATAGAACAACTCCTAACAATGTGACGTTCCAATCTCAAAACAAAGAAATATATAATGTCCTCTGTTTTTAAAAAATTTTGGGGGTGCTGGGGCATACTTGGCACCCCACCTGGATCCACCCATGTTTGAGATGTGATTCTTGCGATGTGCGTCGGTAAGATTGAAATGCGATGGTTTCAGGATTTTATTGTTTGATCTGTCAATTGTTGTCTTTATGCTATCTTTTTCAGTGTGTGATGAGACCAAATTTTTTAAGAATACTGGTTAATTTAATTATGTTTGCCTCAGGTTGATGTGTGCTGCTCTGATGGAACCTTTGCTAGGGCTGCTGTTCCTAGCGGAGCATCCACTGGTGAGTTGTTTTCCTATCATCTTTTAATTTTCTTTGCTTTGTTTCTGTCTGATTAGTGAAACTTAACATTGTTCTAGTTATCATCTATTGAATGCCTTGAGTAAAAGCTAATTGAATTTGACTTGTTCCTGTTCTGCAGGTGTTTATGAAGCTTTGGAATTGAGGGACGGTGGATCTGACTACTTGGGCAAGGGTGTCTCAAAGGTTTGCTTTTAAACTTGCTTGTGTTTACCTTAATTTGAGAGAATTTAATCTTAATGCTCATATGAACTGCATGATGCTTCATTGGCCGTGACATAATTTACCAGCCATATGCTTTGGCAGCTTTTAAAATTTTTTGTATGTCTACCAATATTTTTTGGTGGCTTGCTTTTATTTTGCTCTATAACTTGAACTTTTCCAGGTTGTGACAAGTTTGTTTTTTTATGTGAGCCTTGTTGATTCTTATTTTTTAAGAACTTAGGACAATATGCTTTCTCTATTGCATAATCATTGTTAGATCCCCGTGGAGTTGTATAGGTCAAAAGAGAAGCAAAGTCAACCCGTTTAATTCCTAAATAATAAACCAACTTGCTGGATCAGTGTTATCAAATGAATAGCTGAGAAGCTGGATTGTAGAACGTCAACTATATATATATATATAAGATGCTTCATTACTGTTACAGTGATTACTTTAGATGGACAATATACTTGCACGTTTAATTAGTTTACTATTCTTATATTTACATTCTTTGGCTGATCTGTCTCAGGCTGTTAACAATGTGAACTCTATCATTGCACCGGCACTGATTGGCAAGGTTTGTTCTGTCTGTTTTGCCCTTTCCTGCTGCAATGTGAGAGTGAATGCATTTTTCCTTACATTCTCTATTTCCTTCTGCAGGACCCTACGGCACAGGCTGAGATTGATAACTTTATGGTTCAGCAGCTTGATGGAACCAAAAATGAGTGGGGATGGTGCAAGCAAAAGGTAATACATAATCCATGTGATTTGTGCCTTTTGGAGGCATAAAAGATTCTTGTATTTCACTTGCAGATATCCGTCTAACATTTTGTTTCCTATGTTATGCATTCAGCTTGGTGCTAATGCGATCCTGGCTGTGTCACTAGCTATTTGCAAAGCTGGAGCGATCATCAAGAAGATTCCTCTGTACCAGGTTCAGCAATTTGCTATGTGAACATTGTTCATTAATTCTGCTTTCATCTATTCGGTCTCTTGCTAATTTGAATGTGTTCTTATTGCAGCACATCGCCAACCTTGCTGGTAACAAGCAATTAGTTTTGCCTGTGCCTGCATTCAATGTTATTAATGGTGGATCCCATGCTGGAAACAAACTTGCTATGCAGGCAATGCTCTGAAAAAAATATTTTTGCATGTTTTTTCTTCTTGTTTTTGCACACAATGTTATTAATGCTCTCTACATATACATGCAGGAGTTTATGATCCTTCCTACTGGAGCTGCCTCATTCAAGGAGGCTATGAAGATGGGTGTTGAAGTGTACCACAACTTGAAAGTAATTCTTCCACCTTTTTTTTGTTTCTTTGTCATTCTAGGAAAAAAAGTTGAAACCTATATTTTTTTGTTATCCTGTACAGTCTGTTATCAAGAAGAAGTATGGGCAGGACGCCACTAATGTTGGTGACGAAGGTGGTTTTGCTCCTAACATTCAGGTATTTCATTGGTCTTCAGAAGTGTGATATCGACTTTGGTTTCCTTGTTTGACTTGGGGCTTCATTATCAGATGTTGGCAGTTTTGTTTTGATGTATAAAACCTGTCCAGTATTAGAAATTGAGGCCAACATATTGGGAGTTCGATTTCAATTGTTTTTCTTTCCTGGTTTTGCAGGAGAACAAGGAGGGTCTCGAGCTCCTGAAGACTGCAATTGAAAAGGCTGGATACACTGGCAAGGTTTGTCTGCTTGAAGTGATTTATTTATCATTGTTTATTAAGTTTAAATTTCTAATTGGTCTTTGCTGCTATCTGAAATGCTAGGTTGTCATCGGAATGGACGTTGCTGCTTCAGAGTTCTACAATGACAAGGACAAAACATATGACCTCAACTTCAAGGAAGAGGTAGTCCCTATTCTTATTTTTCTGCAAACAATTTCAACCTTCTTGGGATCATTTCTGATTTTTTCTCTTGTTTCAGAACAATGATGGTTCGCAGAAGATATCTGGAGATAGCCTGAAGAATGTGTACAAGTCATTTGTCAGTGAATACCCCATTGTCTCGATTGAGGATCCATTTGACCAGGATGACTGGGTGCACTATGCTAAGATGACTCAAGAAATTGGAGAGCAAGTGCAGATTGTTGGTGACGACCTTCTAGTCACGAACCCAACCGTGAGTGATTGATATTATTTAGACATGTCACTTCTGTTCTATTCGGTCACTGCAATTATAAATACCAATATGTTGTGCAGAGGGTTGCAAAGGCAATCAAGGAGAAGTCATGCAATGCTCTTCTTCTGAAGGTAGTATTCTGTTCACACAGTAGGGTTTATGCATTTTCTTGGTGTCAATCTAATATTTTGTTGCACATTTTAATTGTTCTTTTTCTTCTATAGGTTAACCAAATTGGATCTGTCACTGAGAGTATCGAGGCTGTGAAGATGTCAAAACATGCTGGCTGGGGTGTGATGACCAGTCACAGGAGGTATGTGTGTATTGGATTGCATTCACTATTCCTGTTGTTGCCTTGATACCATTTTGTAATGTTAATTTATGTTCCTGGCTGAAGTGGTGAGACTGAGGATACCTTCATTGCTGATTTGGCGGTGGGTTTGGCCACGGTAAGATATTACTCTACAGTCCTTGGGGTGAATAAGATTTTAATAACCTGCCCCATTCTAAATTGTAAAACTAGTATTTAGAAGGGCTGGCCAACATTCTTTTATGCTGAAACAGGGTCAGATCAAGACGGGGGCACCCTGCCGGTCTGAGCGTCTTGCCAAGTACAACCAGGCAAGTAGCTCTACTACGTCTTATGCTGCGAAAGCAATCTCCGGACATTTTTGTTGCAAAAGATTTTATCCCTCGGCTAGGACCCTTAACTGTATTTGTTTTGTATCTAAGTTAATGCATTTTCCGTTTTGACATTTGTCAATTTGTGGTAATCCATGTATTTTTAATCGAAACAGCTTCTTAGGATTGAGGAAGAGCTCGGTGTGGCAGCGGTTTATGCTGGTGCTAAGTTCCGTGCACCCGTGGAGCCCTACTAAAAGGGAGGGACAAATATAGGGGATAGTGGATATCAAAACTATCCCATAGTTTGCATGCGTTTTGTGAAGACAAGTCACGGCTTCCCCCAGCATTTAACTTGAGATCGAACTCTACTTATCCTCGTAGTATTGAGCAAATAAATTCCGGCATGTTGATGTGAGCGGGATACTTAAAAAACTCCATATGCTCCAATTTTGGTCTTGTGTTGAGCATGCGTGATTATGCTAGAACCTGCTGGATATCAATATAGATGCATGGGCGGCTGTATGTATCCTTTGGTTGAAGAGATTCTTTTCAGTTCTGCCTTTGCTCTTTGCTTTTTGTTAGTTTTTGCTTCGCTCGTCTAAATGCCTTTGCAGAGAACCCATGGTCAGCGTTACCATCCTCCCTCCTCTCGTTGGGAACTACTGGTAAGTATTAATTGACATATCGATGGAACTTTGCAAGATGATGCCTCGACCCCCGAGTGGCATTTCATTGAACGCCTCAGTGGAGGGAGCATGAGCGGCCAAGGCGAGCGTGGTGGTCTTTTTTTTTACTACCTGGACGAACGATGCAGATGGAAATCTGAAGCACCATGGCCTTCCACCTGAGCTACTCCTGCCGCTGATGCCATCCATGATGTCGCTGGCGGATGTGCTCCACCCCTTAGACGGTGCGAGAGAATGGAGAAAGATATTGAATAGATGCCACTGGGGAATAAGACTATCTCCAAGGACTTTAGTTTTCGGTTCCCTGTTTCCAGAAGGGATTCTTTTTTTCTCCACCTCAGTGGAGAGGAGCATGAGCGGCCAAGGTGAGCGTGGTCTTTTTTGTTTTTACCACCTTGACAAACGATGCAATGGAAATCCGAAGCACCATGGCCTTTTACTGCCGCTGATGCCATCCATGATGTCGCCGGCGGATGTGCTCTACCCCTTTGCCGGTGCAAGAGAATGGTGAAAGATGTTGAATAGATGCCATTGGTGAATAAGACAATCTCTAAAGGCTTTTCTTTTCGGTCTTCCGTTTTTAGAAGGGATTCTTTTTTCTCCCACCTCAGTGGAGAGGAGCATGAGCGGCCAAGGCGAGCGTGGTGGTCTTTTTTGTTTTTACCACCTCGACGAACAATGCAATGGAAAACCGAAGCACCATGGCCTCGCTGGGCTCCTGCTGCTGATGCCATCCACCTCTTTGCCGGTGCGGGAGAATGTAGAATGTTGATGCCGTGCAGTTACTGCTCATATCCTTTTTGTTTTTACTATGGATGCCATTGGGGAATAAGAAAAGAAACAACTGATAGTGTGGGACGGGGTGGACCCACATGAGATTATTCCATATGACTAGGCTGCTATGTCATATGACATGAGCACCCTTAGCGATATATTGGCCTAGATTCATGTGGACACCCACACTTGTTTAGTGTAAAGACAGCACAGCTCTTTACCATAAACATACCACATCCGTTTTAAGCTTCATGTTTATCACAAAGCACGTAGGATTGTGGAGGCCAGAACATCCGCTGTTTAAATCCTGTCATCCACTAGTGAGTAGTGAAGGAAAAAGAGGGTATATATCCAATTTGTACACATGAGAATTATGATTTAATTCCCCAAATCCCCAGATCTTCCTCAAGTCTACTTGCTACCCCTCATCTCATCAATCCTTTGGATTCTCTCTCCAATTCACCTGATAATGGACCTTAAGATGGCCCTCAAGGGAGTAGGAGCGCGATGCAGTTCAGTATGCTGCTTATGTTGCAAGCACTGCACTTTAAGCATCTTGGCGAGCTCTAGCGCAACAAAAATGCCAGTTTTTCCTTTTCCTTCCTGTGCAATAATCCACTTGATCTTTCCTTGCACAAGCTTTACCATCTTCTATGTCAGTCTTCTAAGCAAGCAACACCATTTAGGGCTTTCCCAGAACATCTGGAGGTGTAATCAACAGCGAGACCTGGGACAAGGTGCCTGTATGGATCCACAAACTTCTTCTCGGCTACCGAGGCTGTCGCGCAGTAGACTGACTCAAATTTCAGCAACCCCTTTGCCCTGAGAACCTTGAGCAAGCGATGCCGGGGCTTGTCAAGAACTTCCTACTAACGCAGCAGCTTTTTCTCAGTGAAACCAAGGATTTGCAGCTTGTTCCTCACCGCCAATGATAACTCATGTCGTGACCATCCAAGCTTCCTGAACAGCTCTACATTCCTGGCCAGCTTCTTTCTGCCGAGGATCGCGAATACAGCTAGTGCATCTTGGAAGACCAAAGGAGGGCAAGGTTAACGCGTATGCTATTTGACAAATCACGAACACCCCACATCGCCGAAGGAGGGCAAGGTTGATGTTTAGGAGCCCAAGGTTCAACTTGAGGACATGCAGGCACTACCAGGGATTGAGGCTTTAATCCCGGTTTCAAACCGGCATCGGTCCCGGTTTTGGAACCGGGATAGTCAACTCGGGACTGATGCCTTCCAGGCATCAGTCCCGGTTGCTATCAACCCGGGACAAATGTTAGAAAAATATTTAAAAATATAATGCGCATATATGGCTCCTGCGGGACTCGAACCTGAGATCTCGTGACTCCCCACTCTTCCTTCTAACCAACTCACCCACCCACGCGTTCTCATACAATAAGGATATGCATTCCTTTTAAAGATTTACGAGATGAGGCTTTAGTCGGTTAAGTAACATGAGCAGGGACTAAATCTCTACCGATCGATCATCCGGTTGGTATTACCAACCGGACCGATGAGCTTCCATCCATACGGTGGGCTATACTAGCTTATATAGGAGGAGCATCAATCCGGTTGGTATTACCAACCGGACCGATGTGAGCGATTTAATCAGATTAAAGCCTTGGAGCCACTGAACGGATGATGCTACTATTAGTACCGGTTCGTATCTTACCGGGACTGATAAACCGGTATGGAAGGCTGTTTCTCTAGTAGTGAGGAGCCGAAGACGGAGAGCAAGAAGCCCAGGTTAGGGGCAAGCGGAAGATGGGGACGAGCGGGATGAGGCACATGATCTGGGAGCGCGAGAGGGCCTGGCCGCTGAGCTCAGCGACAGGAGGCGGGAGAGGAGGAGAAGGGGGTGGGGGGGCTGTTGTGAGGGGCGGGGTTTGGTCCACCTTGGTGCAGACGAAGTGTGGGCCGCTAGAGATTGTTGGATACACCAGCACTTTTAGATAAATCATAAACACTAACTGAGTAACTAGCAACATCATGCAGTACGGATATATTATAGACATAGATGAAACATCTAGATAAATCTGTTGAACGTTGAAGGGAACGAGATTCTATTCGTGACAGAAACGGAACAAGAAATAGGACTCCTTTCGAGATGGTCCAATGCCCGCATGCCCTCCTTGACCCCCAGACTCATCAATTTGTGCCAAAGCTTCTTCTAGGTGCTGAGTGGACCTGGTGAGCACTCTGCACATGAATGTATTTGACAAATTACGAACACTTATCCCACATCGCTGAAGGAGGGCAAGGTTGATGTTTAGGAGCCCAAGGTTCAACTTGAGGACATGCAGGAGCTGGTCCAAGGAGCCGAAGACGGAGAGCCAGAAGCCCAGGTTAGGGGCAAGCGAAAGATGGGGACGAGCGGGATGAGGCACGTGATCTGGGAACGCGAGAGGGCCTGGCCGCTGAGCTCAGCGACAGGAGTCGGGGGGGTGGGGTTTGGTCCACCTTGGTGCAGACGAAGTGTGGGCCGCTAGAGATTGTTGGATACATCAGCACTTTTATGTTTAACTAGTATGATGCCCGTGCGTTGCAACGGGATAACTAAAAAATTAAGACTTTGATTTGCAATGATACTCAAAGAGAAGAAAAAACAAATCATAGTAAGAAATTATAAAAGGGATAATTTACTGCTGGTTATAACAAGCTCGAATGGTTAGGCATCTATTACGAGGACAACATATATATCTCTGAAAATTCTATAATAAACCAACTAATCTAGGAGCAAATAAAATTCTATACAAATCTAAAGAACAAGTGGCTATGACAATAAGTGACTTATGAAACAAATCGGACCAAAGGTCAAAACTTTTCAAATCGAAAGAAATTTACGCAACAAGATTAGTGACTCATGGTACAAATTTGCTTAAAATTCAAAGTATCATATCACAAAATCAAGTCCAGTGTAACTGATTAGACATATAGTATAACAACGTGGACATTATGAGCATGAGCACAAAGAGTAGCCACACATCCTTGGCGTTGCTTCCGAGCTTGAAGCTGCCTGCCCCGGTATCCACTGTGCACATCAGATAGCCTCTGGCCCTCTGTAATCAAATATGAAACATATATGAGTACCCATAGTTTTTTCTCTCCATGTTTTTGTTTCGACATTAATTAGATAGATGTGGGAATCAATATCCCATTGTCACATAACTGGCACATTAAAAATAGACGTGGTTATTAGAAAGATGAGTCAGAGTTGCAGATAAGCACACTTGCACATCAGTAAACTCTATATGTCATGCAACATCTAAAAAAATGCTGCCTGAAATTTTTTTTTAAAAAATAAAATACATCACCTACAAGTGCAGATTGCCAACCATTGCCACCGACCTAGATAAAGTGCATGTCAGATTAAACCTATGTTACAATACCTCTCACAAAGTCACTATTTGAGGCAAAGGAAACCTTTGCTAAATGTCTCTTTTTTGCATCTGCCCTGATGTTTCTAGTTGTAAGAGCATCATCCATCTACAAATACAAGAACACTCATGGTGAAAACATGTAGATAGATTAAATTAAGCAATACATTTGCACTTTGATTATGGTTTATGTCTTAGACAAGTACAAAACGAAAATCATATCATTATGATTTAAAGAAAATTATTGGATAACTATATAGGATGATCATAGGAAGTGCTTCAGTCAAGAAGCAAAATTCTATTATCAACAAAGTTTCCTAAAAAAAAATTCTGTTATCAACAAAGCATTATATTTTGTCATCCAGTTTGTAGAAAATCATCACATGCCAAATATATATGAATCACATGAAAGCATCGATATTATACCGGTCAATATTGCCAATAATGCTTTGTCAAGGGGCAAGTCAACTAACTAAACCATGGAATCCTTTATTAACTCAATTTCATGGATCATTAGCGCAATTACCATGACTATATAGAAATTTATGGCTTAAAAGGTGCACGATAAAAGGCGAGAAAGGAGTGAAACCAGGGATGTTGTGCACTCACCGGATGGAAAGCTGAAAAAATATACTCTTCCCTACAGAGAACACACATTTTTTGCACTATATCAAGGCACAACCATCTAGTTCAGGTCTGAACTCCTAAAACACTACATTCCCTGAATGGAGTAGAGCCATGTGCAATTAGGAAAAAAAAACATGAAACCCATTGCCCAAATAATTACTTATTGAGTCATACAGAGGTACAAAGTATTCAGCAAAAAGCTAAGTACCTGAACTACTGAATCAATGGGTACTGGATGCAATATCTTTTGAGATTCCCCTAAAAAATCCTTGACCTCCATAACAAATATTCATAAGATGGAAACCTCACGATAAAGGGGCATGCGAAATATTTGATTTTAAGAGATTGATTGGTGAAGATTAGAAAAATCATCTAGTATTTAGTTCTGAAGCTAGTTTCAAGGACAACCAATTGGAGACATGTTCCATCATAGAACTCTCTATGTCAGTAACTAAAACTTCACATGGTAGTTAATTGCTAACACATAAGTCACCAAATAAAATGTACAATAAATCCATAATTTCCTAATAGAAGTCATCCAAATGGCAAGTATAATGGAGTACACAGCATTTCATTTAACATGTCATGTGCACACCGAATGCCATTCATTGGGTGGAGTGATTAGAGGATAATGGTGCAGTAGATAATGCCATGCATTCCAGTACAAAATAATGGGAGCAGGCGAGGTGGCTGTCCATCATGTAGTCTAGCAAGTGCGGCCTAGCAAGAACCTAAGCCTCACAAATTTCAAGATGCACCACGTAGTTTGGCTTCAAAATTAATCAGTTACATAGTAAATTCTCAAACACAAACCTGACTCTTTTTACGGCCTTGTTCTTCTTTTTACGGTCCGGAAATTGATCAAACACAAGCCTAACTCTTTGTAGTTCTAAAGAAACATACTTAGCATTTTTTTATTTTTCTTCTATGTGGTCCATAGTCCTGGAAGCTAACCAAACACCAACGTGGCTGCCAAAAAACCAATTCAAATTCAAAACATCCAAAAGATTGTAACAAGGTAAACAGTTTGATAGGACTATTTGGTAAGCTTGATCGCTACTACAATCGCTAACAACAAAACTTTTTTTATTCCTTCTCTTTTTTGAAGATGCAAACTAAAACTACGCATAAACAGAACCAACATGTTCATAGATCAATCCTCCCTTATATATTATATAATAAACTAAAAGAGTATAGGAGTGTCAATACCTTTCCTGCAAGTAGAAGCAGTTTAAAAGCCTTAAGAACTCATGCAGGTTCTGATCGCCTTCTCCTTCTCGCCTTCTTTCAGAACCCTATTTCCCCAATATTACTCATGTGAGCAGCAATTTAATGTGGACGGTGAAAGTATAGAAGAATACTTGTAGAATCATTTTCTCAACCACAATGGTCCTTGTACCAGTGAAACCTTGGCCTCCAAATTATTAAAAAAGAAGTATATCAAAACAAATAAACTATAGACACACACAATATTTACCTACTGTTTCTAGGGAAAAATATCACTTTTAGGCCTGAATCTGTGCTGTTGCCTTAAGATTTATCATGGTCCCAGCAACAACCATCTATGTATCAGTAGCATTGGCAAAACGATTAACCCAAACTGCAATATTGCAAACATATACTCAGCAAACCTTCAGAAAGCACATTGATGAAGAAATAAAAAAATTGCAGCAAGACAGCAATACAACTTTTCTTTTCTGAAATTAAATATACAGAGTAAGAGAAGCCAACGATTAACCCAAACCGCGTTTCTCTCCTGACCACCCTTTTCATTCTAAATGAGATGCAACATTCATGAAATACAACAGACCTTGTAATTTAAATTAAGCCTGTTCAATTCTTTAAATATAAAACAAAGTGATAGATCAACCATCTCTACTATAAGTAACTCAGTTTAAGCAACTTGGCAAATTTGTTGTCTTCACCAAAGTTGATGAGCTATGGACAATTCACTAAAAATTGCAGAGCTATAGACACTTCACCGAAAATCCATGAAAATGGCCTCCCAACTAAAATGGCAAATTTGTGTTTATTAAAATGCCCAGTTCATTAAAATTGCAGAGCTATAGACACTTTGCTTCACTGAGTTGACACAGCTGTCCAAAGAACATAATAAAAAAAATGGAAACATAGAAAATCCATTAAAATAGACAATCTAATGGGACAGAGAAAAAAGCATGCTAAGGTTATCAAAATGGCCAATTTGTGCACATTACTATCAAATGCATTGACTATATGCGAAAATTGGATCAGATCATAATAAAAACAAATAGCGACCTCACTAATGGGTTCAGCTAGGCCTAGAAAATATGCAAGAATCACATGTGAACTCTAAAAGTAATTTTCGCTGCAGAAAAATGTTAAAACTATCTTTCTAGAATCTGAACCACAGGGAAATTAAACCACAGTAGATAGTTAGACCTATTTCACATGTAAACATTGAACTAAACTGCTCACAGCAGAAGCCTAATTCACATGTAAACATTGGAACAAAAATACTACCAACACATAACTCACAACAGAAAGTAACTTGGACCATTCACAACAGAAAGCATAAGGTAATTGCTTACCAATTGGATGCAAGTCGAGCTGCAGTGAGCTCAAGCAGGGTGGTATCGACTATTGAGCTTAGATGGGCTTGAGCTTGGCTCCAATCGGTACTAACCGGAAGGATGGTGGCGCCGGCCTCAGGGTGAGGGGGGAAGGTGGCGGTGCCAGTGTCGAGGCTTGATAGGGAGCAAGGGCGGTGAGGGGAGAAGGGCCGTCGAGGGAGGAGGGGAAGGCGGTGCAAGCAGGGGGTGGCGGGCGCGAGGACAAGGGGCAGCGTGGGGAGAGAAGGGGAGAAGGGGCGACGCCGGGTGAGCAGGGAGCCGGTGAGCGCGGCTGGCGCGGGTAGAGGGAGGCGGCAAGGATGCAAGCGATGGGGTAGTAGGCGGTGCGCAGAAGGGGGGAGATGGGCAGCCCCGAACACTAGCGTAGCAGGGCGGAGGATGCATGGCGCTGAGGCGGGTGGTGGAGGAGGCGGAGGGCGAAGGAGGCGGGCGGCGCGGGGAGGAGGTGGGGGCGGAGGAGGCGGGCGGCGGAGGAGACAGGCGGCACGGGGAGGAGGCATGATGGGGAAGGAGGGCGGGGCTACGGGAGGAGTAGGGTTGCAGGAGCGGGGAGCCAGGGCGCGCGTTTGGTCTGTTGGTCGCGAGATGGACGGCTGAGATCGCATGTTGGTGAAACCACCACCACAAGCCTCTTTTTAATAGTAAAGATTTAATCAAATAAATCATGAACACTAACTGAGTAACTAGCAACATCATGCAGTACGGATATATTGTAGACATAGATGAAACAGATATATTCATATATCCCTCTAATACACTCGTAAATAGAGACAACAAAAAACTGCTAATTAGGATAGAGAGCAGGACGTACCGATCTTTCTCAAAAGTAAAACCAGAAAGAGATGAAGACAACCCCGTTGTGAAGAAGTGGTAGCCGTAGCAGATCGTGGCGACGATATAGAGGAAGCAGATCATGAGCAATTGCACAAAGCGCTTTCCGAAAATCTTATTCACCCTCTCCCGGTGTAGGATCTCAAGGGCGATAGGTTCGGAAGACCTGCTCTCCCGATCACCGGTGCATGCCAGCGAAGCGGGACGAAGTAGTCGATTCGTGACGGCGTAGAAAATTAGAAGAGGCAAAACCTCTAACTTTTATTCTCTGTCTTGGGCGGCGGCCGTACGATCTATATATAGGATAAGTTGATAGTCAAAGGTGTCATAAGACGTACCACGATCGGACTCGCACGATTTCCATATCTTGTAACCGATTTCGTATTTTTTCGGAGAGAAAAAAGAAATAAAGGTACAAAAGGAAGCCGCGCCTACGCAAGCAATTGGACCCAATTTCGGTGGACCATTCACGCAGGTGCCATACGCCCGCGCCACCTTGCCCTAGCCCCGGTCTCGGCCTAAGCTCACCCCGACGAGGCGAGGCGAGTGAGCGCACACGTGTGTTCTTCTCTTTCTCTCTCCCACATGAGCTAGTGGGATGGAGCACACTCTACTATTTAAGTTAGTGTCTCTCTATGTCAACTAGCAATGTGGTATGAAAAAGTTCTCATACCCTCTTTCATATGTGGGCATTTTAGATTTTTCAAGAATTATTCCTAAATAAATGGGCCAAGCCCATATATTCCAATAATTTCCTACCAGATCTTAAAGTTCTACTAGGATTTGCCTGTTCCAAAACTGTTTGATATATTAGTGTTTCGATGGAGGCCTGAACACTCATACACAACTTGAACAATGGATTAAGCCTTAAATTGCACTTTTTGTGCGAACAAGTTTTACTTAGAGTCATTGCTGATACTTGGCTGCCAATAGACTGCCTCTCAGGTAGAGCATATAAGTTGTATTCCTTGGTCTCTTCATGAACTTATTAGAGATTACCCAAGTCTTACAGATTGCGACCGACAGTCAAGCTCACATAGTTGTATTCTTTCATGAATGCTCTGTAGGATGGCATCTTTACTAATTAAAACCAATAGAACACATTAAAGCAATGACCAACCTGCCTTACAGATTCTGAGAGTATTGCATGTTCACTAGAGTGGGTTGAAAAATACTCTACTTGAGTTAATCAATAGCTTGTTCTTCCTAGACTCTAATTTACGGGATCTCCGATCACATAGGTTGGATTACCACTATGGTATAACTTATATGGGTATCATACCTAGCTCCTTTGATACATTGTCTATCATATTCCGTGATAATCCCTTTGTAAATGGGGTCTGCCAGGTTTTTAGTTATTTGGATATAATCCAAGGCTATTACTCTAGAGTTTCTCAATTTCTTGATAGACTTTAAATGTCTTTTGACATGTCTTAAGGACTTTATGTTATCTTTAGAACTGTTTACTTTGACAATGACTATTTGATTGTCATAGTTCATAAGGATAGTCGTCCATCAAGAGCTCTCGCAACTATTCTGCCTCAACAGTGGCTATATCTAATTGAGTGAGTTCTGTTTACATGGTTAGCATCGTCAAAATAGTCTATTTGCAAGACCTCCATGAAACAGCACCTCCACCAAGAGTGAATGCATATCTACTTGTGGCTTTAATGTCATCAACATCAGATATCCAATTTAAATCACTATAGCCCTCTAATATTGATGTGTACCGGTATAGTGCAGTCCATGATGCATAGTACCTAACAAATAGTGCATGACTCACTTGAGTGCACGCCAGTGATTATCACCCAGGTTAGAAGTAAACCATCTCAATTTCCTCACAGCAAATGAGATGTCTAGCCTTGTAGCGCTAGCTAAGTACATGAGAGATCCAATGATCTGAGAATATATCAATTGATCTTTAGCTATTCTTTTATTTTTTGAATAATCAATCTAGGATCATAAGGTGTTGGAGAGGGCTTGCTTTCCATATAGCCAAAGCGGCTAAAGACCTTTTCCACATAATGTGATTGCGAAAGTGTAATCTCACTCTCACCTTTGATCAACTTGATGTTCAAGATTATATCAGCCTTTCATAGATCTTTCATATCGAAGTTTTTAGACAAGAAAAACTTGACCTCGTTAATCATATGAAGACTTGTCCTAGAAATTAATGTGTCATCAACATAAAGACACAAAATAACTCTCTAGCCCCACCATAGAGATAATATACGCATTTATCAGCCTTATCTATACTATTAAAAAGTTTGTAGTGGTGGTGGTGGTGGTGTTATCAACTTTCGATCTAGGCCCTCCAATCTATCCAACGGCTTAGATCAAGTAAGTCATTAATTATTAATGGCTCTCAAAACGAGCCATTAATTACTGGATCCCTAAATTAGTGGAGACATAATCAGCATGTCCATAATTACTAGATCCTAAATTAGTGGAGACGTTAATTAGCATGCCATTAATTACTAGATCCCTAAATTAGTGGAAACATTAATTATAGGTAGCACACGATTGCAATTTCCATTTGCACAAACCGTCTCTTTCCTCAAATGCCCAGATCTGGTGTGGTGGTCTCAATCTAGAGGAGACTCGAACGTTGATGACCTCAATGACATATTTAGCAGAGCTCTAAGAGTGGCTCCGCTCTGGTGTCTCGCGCTACTTCGAGGGGCCCTGTCGATATTGCCGTGCCCCCACCAGTGTCGCGTCTCCCTACACGTCCCGCCCCACCCCGCGACGATGACCACCCAGCCTCCGCACTGATAACCTTAGTTATTCTACCGTCACTCACGATTTGTCCTATAATTCTTTCCTTTTATTCATTGAGATGGGTTGAGTTGAAGAAACAAGTTGGCTGAGCTGGACATTAAGATGGATTTTGAGAGATACATGAATTATGTTCCATAAATATTTCCTTTTCTATATATTAAAAAGAGTCTTATGGTGGTGGTGTTATCAACTTTTAATCTCCACCATACAATCTATCCAATGGTTTAAATATAGTAGGGGTAATTTCTATTTATTTAGACTTACTCTTCTTATTTCAGTGCATTGTATTCTTGAAAGTTTTCAATCAACCTATCGAAATTCATCATATTTATCTAACTTCCTTATTTTAATATATTGTATTTTAGGGAACTTTCGATCAGATTAACATATATACCAATTAAAGGATTCTAAAAAACTATGCATTTGAGCGTTGAAGTAGAGTTTGAGAATACAAAAACAAGACGTAATCAAGTGGAAAAGGCTGAAAGCGGAGCTAAAGTGTGGGCTAAACAAATCAATTATGACACAATAGATAGTAACATGATATTTATTTGTAGCAAAGCACGTGCGTTTAGCTATAACTTATAAATTACACCAAAGTTCCTGATTAAAAAATAAAATTACACGTACATCTACGCAGTGTCTATCCGCACTGCTATAGAAGCTAAGTCCCATTCTCAACACGCTAGTGATGAAGATAAAGAATACGAGGATACGCTGCGCCGTCAAGCCCCTCTCTAGCCAAACAAGATGGCGGGATAATTTCATATGTTGGAACGCCTCGCCTCATAAATCACCCTCTATAATTTCATATATTAATCCGATTTATATTTTCCTTTCTTCCCTTTGTAGTTCTGTTGCAACGTACTGGCATTGTACTAGTTTCTGAAAAACCCGCAGAAGTTTAAGTTCTATTGAATTTCTTATGCCATTGCTTAGGAGCCTGTTTAAGACCATATAAAGATTTTAGTAACTTACATTTATTGCCTTCTTGACCTTTTACTACAAATCCATCAGGCTATTCCATGTAAATTTTTTTGTCCAACTCTCTATTAAGGAAAGCTGTCTTAATGTCCATTTGATGAACAAGAAGATCATATGAGGCAGCCAAAGATATTAGAACTCGTATAGTGGTAGGAGAATAAGTATCAAAGAAATCTTCGCATTCTTTTTAGGAACCCTTGGCCACAAGCCATACCTTATTCTTTTCAATAGTGCCATTAGACCTAAGCTTCTTCTTGAATATCTACTTACATCCCATAGGTTTGCAATCATAAGGTCGTTTTGTGAGTTCCTAAGTCTTGTTAGCAAGAATGGATTTCATTTCGCTACGGGCTGCATTCTTCCAGTAGTTTGTATATGGAGATGCAAACACTTCTGAAATGGTCTTAGGAGTGTCATCCACAAGGTACATAGACGAAGCGTGGGCCGCTAGAGATGAGGGTGCTCACATCCGCATTAGAGAGGCCGACCACGCCATCTAGGAAGGCGCGGACATCATTGGGCTTAGAGGAGCACTTGAGGTAAGACATCTTTCTTGTTTCTCGAGGCCTTGGCGGCTTAGGACCGTGTGAGGCTACATGTGGTAACGAGGTTTCCTCGACAGCGAAGGTTTTGGGGGTAACAGATGCGAAAATTTTTTTTGCTAAAAAATTTCCTAATCTTGAAATGCCCATGTTTTGCATGCAATTTGAAAAATGCCCGCTTGCGACGGCACGGTTGCGCGGCAAGGGAGTTGTCGTGGCACCGTAGCGCGACAAAGGTCTATATACTCCACGACGCTACACCTGCCCCTCATTTGTAGTAGGCCGCACCAGAAAAGAGTGGGAGAGGAAAGTGAAAGGGAGAGGGAGGAGAGAGAGGCTGCGGGGAGGTTCTGTTTGTGCGTTATTCTATCGGTGAGTTTTCTTGATTTAATTTGTATGTAGCATTGTATTGAAAACATGGTAGGTTAGCCAAAAAAACATAAGGTATGGTTTTGGAACAAGCCTAGTTAGGGTTGTAACATTACAAAAATAGTATTGGAAAGTAGCGTTTTAAGAAAACATGAGTTGTAGAAGATGCAGTAGTTAGGTTATACAATGTATGTGGGATTAATGTCAATTTAGGATTGTAATAAATGATAGTATGTTCATTGCAGATATGGCTAAATTTTGGTTCACGGTGTATTATGGCGAGGGCATCATTAGAGAAGGGTCAAATGGGGGTAGATCTAAGTGGATTTGCAAGCACAATGATTAGCTATCCTGACAAAAAAACATGAAAATTGAGCAACTCTACTCATGGATATGCTATATGTTTGGATGAACCCAGAATAGCTTGAAGTAAGGGTCAAGCCTTATGGAGAAAGAATAGAAATGTCAAAAAAATTCAGCTAGTTAATTTGAACACATAGATCGGTCTATCCAGATTTATAGGTAGATGCAGGCATCAGGATTTCCAAGCAGTGATTTTCATGCAAGCAAATGTTAGGGAAACCATGGATGTACATGCATGTGTTGGGCCAGGAAGGTAGACAAACTAGCGGTGTAGGGCAAGAAGAAGTGAATGCTCACATAGTAAACAAGGTAGATGTGGACGATGCACAAAAAGGTGAGGGTTGGGTACAGATTTTTGTGCGGACATGGAAAAGGTTAACGAGGATATTGTGCGGTCGATGGAGCACGATGATCAACGTGCAATGGAGGAGAAGTTGTGGTTGATAGTTCTAGTGATGAGGAAGATGCACCTGGCGTGGTTGTCCTAGATGAATGGCACATAACTGAATTAAACCAACTTTTCGTAAATGATCGGCATGGCTCTTCCTATGTATGGCGTAAATGAGGTTAGAGCAAAACAAATATATGCTGATAAGTCTATTGTGCAAGATACAGTGAAGGTCTGGGTCTTGTAAATGCCACAATCGTTCAGGGTGGAGAAATCTGACAAGTAAAGATACACGGTCAGATGCGAGGGGGAAGATTGCTTGTTCGGAGTTCACGCTAGCAAGTCAAAGTTTGCGATGAACTGGATCGTGTGAAGCATGGAATCACACACATGTGTGCTAACCAATACGTTGGTGCATCATCGCAACACGACGTCTACATTCATCGCTCATTAACTATTCACGAAGATTGTTGAGAAGAAGGATATGACAGTGTAGTATATATTGTCGACAGTTCAACAAAGGTTCAACTACGAAATCAAATATGGGAAAGCATGGAGGGCTAAATGTAAGGCAATGGAGATGAGGTTCAGCTTGTTTGAAGACTTGTATGACAACCTCCCCCTTTTGCTTGACCTCCTCCAACTGAGAAACCATGGTATGTATGTGGCATTATGAGGTACTTCTGATATAGGCATGCAAAAGCCGTATTGCATGTGTCAAGAGTGGAGACTAGGTTGAGCTCGATGATAACCACGTATATGGAAACAAAGAGTTTCAAGGCACAAAATCACTCGCCCATCAACACAAGATGTGGCCGGCACATGTTCTAGATCTGGATAAGGTGCAAAGATGGACATGAAGGATCAAACATATGTCTCGTGCATGAGGTTGATCTTGGCTCACCTGATTTGGCCCATCTCTTCAGTCCCCATACTCTATGACCCGCATGTCATCTGCCAGAGGACAAGCATGCTCTCCAGAGCCAAATGACTCCCACCAACTATCATGCACATATGGTCGTGACAAGTCTCCTAGCTCGCCATGATAGTGAGGTGTGGTGAGCATGTAGAGGGATTGCGAGCAATATATAAATGAGGAAAGCACTGTATATTTTATTTACTTAATTTTGCATTGCATTGGATGCTCTATACATACATCGGCTCCGCAAATCTAGCTGTGGACCGAATTGATGGTGTATGCAGCTTTACAGTTGATTGTACGTGGCTTTAAAACTTTGTAGTGAGCGGTCATTCAGTGGTGCAAAAAGGATGTAACGACAGGCAGGTGAAAGTGATGGGTCAAGCAGACACATAAAGACAGAGACGTTGAGGTGATAGATGATGAAGTGCATTTGCAGTGACTAGCCACATCAAGATTATTGCAGAATCTTGCAAAGAAATCATAAATATCTATCCTTATTGTTGTACAGTCCCTTGTGTGTCCCAAATCAGCAAGTTGCTGCCCATTCATCACGGGGCATTTTCTTTACAAAATCCTAAGGACTTCAATGATGGATGGGTCTGCATGTAGCTTTCGAAAGTCTTGAATCCCCAACAAATCTAGAAGTGCATCTGCATAACTCGCATGCTTAGAAGCAATCCACCAAACCTGCCTTTCAATAATACACCCTTCAAAAGTATGCAATATGCTCACATTCTAATTAAGATGATAACAAACTCACCCATGTTCAGAGTGCATTGCGTCCTGAGAAAATCTTGAAATCTTATGGTCCATCTTCTTAGGTTCGGGCCCAAAGTTAGAACCCGTTCGTCCCTTACGACTTACACACAACATTTTGAGTGTAATATGACCCTAACATGGCAACTCTTGCAATATTAGGGATCATATTACAAACAAAAGCCGCAAGCTGTAACAGATGAACGGGTCTAAACACACCATCCGCTGAATAACCAGCAAATGTAACAACCTTCTTCACAATGAACAAGGGAAAGGTATATCCTACCTACCATGCTTCTCTCGTCTACTTATAGACAATATTTTCTCTCACCGTCGGTCACCTTCCATAAGTTTATCATGTGATGGCGCATTGAAACAATCCCATGTGACCGAGCAAAGACGTATGAATTATGCGTCCTTTTGTTTCGAATAAGGTCTCATTAAGTGCTACAAAACAAAGGTGCCGAGATGTTCACGTCAATTAAAGTGAGATGATGGCATCCCACGTCTTCCATATCTCTCCGTCGGTGAATCATGCAGATGCAAACCTCACATGGGGGGTCTAGCCCAATGGATTGAATGATTGATTCACTTTGTCCTATCGCTCCCTTCAATGCTTATACAGTGTTAGCCTATAATCCCGCAGAGTTGTGTTGTGGTGGCGTGAGTAGCGTCGAGTTCGGAACCGGCACCAGCGCGCATGTGGCGCGATGGATCGCGCCCGATTCTGTTTGTTTTAGGCGAGTCTTGACTTGATCGATGCGGCGTTACGCGGCATGGATGGAGTGGAGATCGTGCCCGGTTTGTTCGTGTATGTGTTGAGAATGGCATGGCCATATAAACCAAGAAAATACCAAAAAGCAGCAAGCCTGGCTGCGCTCCAAAACTTGCACTGTCTTGCGTTCTTGTGTTCTTCAGTGTTCGTCAGTTACTGTACATCGTCCGGCAACACATTTGGTCCTGAAATCCGAGTGATCTTGTGAGTGTTTGATCCAACATTTGGTATCAGAGCGCTCGTGAGAGGTTCCTAGGACGGTGATGGCGGGTGACGACGACGTCGCGAGCACGGAGGTCGACAATGGCGGCAGCGGGACTCCGCCGGCATTGCTTCCCGGCACTGGCAGCGCCGTGTGGGAGGTAGTGGTGGAGCGCGTCATCAAGGAGGTTGGTGCGTCGGTGGTCTACCTCGAGCTCACACGCACCAACTACCACGAGTGGGAACTCATGATGAAGGTTAAACTGGAGGCCTCGGGGCTTTGGGATGCGATTGACGGCGTACCTGTCGAGCGCCGTGAGGATCGGTTGGCGCTTGCGGCCCTTCTTCGCGCGGTGCCGGCGGAACTTCGCTCGACGCTCGCGGTGAAGGCCACGGCCAAGAAAGCATGGGATGCGATCCGCGTGATGCGGATGGGCGTCGCGCAGGTCCAGGAGGCGAACACGCAGCGCTTGATTAAGGAGTTCGAGAACATAGCCTTCAAGGACGGTGAGTCAATTGACGATTTCACCGGGCGCATCAACGACATTGCTCGCAATCTGCGATCCTTGGGAGAGCAAGTTGAGGAGCACCGGGTGGTGAAGAAATTTCTGCACGCGCTGCCATCGAAGTTCAGTCAAATTGCTCTCTCAATCGAGTCTCTGCTCGATCTGAAGACCATGTGTGTTGAAGAGCTGGTGGGACGCCTAAGAGCAGCGGAGGATCACTTTGTTGATGTCGACAACGTCACTGACAAGGCCGGTCGTCTCCTCCTCGCGGAGGAGGACTGGCTGGCCAAGTACAAGTCGAGGCTGTAGCCAGAGTCGTCATCGAGCGGTGACAAGGCGAACACGGGGAACCGTGGTAAGCCGAAACACAATGCACGCTCTGACGGCGGCGACGGCGGGGTGAAGCTCACTTGCAAGGGGACTCCAAGGCGCCGAGGCAAGTGTCGCAATTGTGGCATCTACGGGCATTGGGCTCGGGTGTGCAAGAACCCACGACGCAACAACAAGGAGGTGGCACATGTGGCGCAGGCCGCGGTGCAGGAGCCCGCTCTGCTCCTGGCGGAGACTGGCGTGACGCTGTGCACGGTGACTCAGACGGTGCACCTCCAAGAGAAGGACACGCAACCAGTGGATTGCAGCGAAGATGTGTGGGTGCTCGACACCGGCGCGAGCAACCACATGACTGGGAGCAGGTCTGCGCTCACCTCTCTCGACGAGGGCGTGCGTGGATCGGTGCGGTTTGGTGACGGCTCCATCGTTGAGATCAAAGGGCTCAGCTCCGTGCTGCTGCAAATGAGAGGGCATGGACACAAGGTGCTCACCGAGGTATATTACATCCCCAAACTCAAATCTAATATCATTAGCTTGGGTCAATTGGAAGAAGGGGGGTGTCGGATAGAGATCAGAGATGGTGCCTGCAAGGTGTTTGATCAAGGGAATGTTTTGTTAACCTGTGCTACTCGTGCCAGTAATCGTGTGTATCTCATGAAGATTCAATTGGGAGTACCTGTGTGTCTTGCAATGGCTAATGATCAAGCATGGTTGTGGCATATGCGCATGGGCATCTAAATTTTCGAGCTCTACGAGAGCTTGGCATGAGGAAGCTGGTAAAGGGGATGCTGGTGGTCAATAGGATAGAAGAATTCTGTGATGGATGTGCATGGATGTGCACTGGGAAAGCAACATCGAAGCCCATTCCCGCAGGTGGCGGGGTATCGTGGCGAAGATGCTCTTGATCTGTTTCATGCCGATCTGTGCGAGCAGATCAGGCCATGTACGCCGGGGGGAATAAATTACTTCTTATTGATCATCGATGATCACAATTGTTTCATGTGGATTGAGCTGTTAAAATCAAAGTCAGATACATTCCTGTATTTTAAGAAGGTGATGGCTTTGGCAGAAAATGAGCGTCTTGGACGGCTCAGAGCTTTTCAACCAGACAGGGGTGGTGAGTTCAATTCAGCGGAGTTTGAATCGTTCTATGATGAACATGACATAAAACACTTCACTACTGCTCCCTATTCACCATAGCAGAACGGCGTTGTCGAACGCCGTAATAGAACAGTAGTGGAAATGGCCCGCTGCATGCTCAAAAGCAAGAAGATGCCAGCTTATTTTTGGGGTGAGGCAGTAAAGGCTACTGTGTATATACTCAATCGTGCACCCACAAGAAGTTTGATTGGGAAGACCCCTTATGAAGCATGGTATGGCAAGAAGCCTGAGGTGCACCATATGCGCACTTTTGGCTGTTTGGCACATGTCAAGCCTGTTGGACCAGGAGGGAACAAGCTATCTGATCGATCTATGCCTATGGTGCTACTTGGAAATGAAACAGGAAACCAAGGGATATAGGGTGTATGATCCAGTATCCAAGAAGGTACATATCACTTGTGATGTTATCTTTGAGGAGCAGAAGGCTTGGAACTGGGTGTTGATGATGTAAAAGAAGCAAAAGAACCAACCACATTCAATATGGAGTACTATACAGTTGCAAGGAGTGAGACAGATCAAGCTGGGAATGCAGAAATTTCAGATGCCCCAAGTTCAGTGTTCACTCCAGGGCAAGCATCAGTGTCACCTACAACCCCTTCAGAACCTAGGATCAGGTTTGCAACACCACCAACTGCACAAGAGTTTGATTCAGAAGGAGTACCTCAACACTTTAGAACTCTGAAGGATCTGATGGATTGCATAGAGGAGGTTGAGGGCCAAGAGTATAGCTACATGTGCTCTATAGCAGCTGAAGAGCCAGCAAATGTAGAGGAAGCTATGTCTGAACCTGCTTGGTTTGAAGCACTGGTCAGTGAAATGAGATCAATCATGGACAATGAAACTTGGGTGATGAGTGAATTAAGGGACACAAGGCAATCGGGCTAAAGTGGGTATATAAGGTGAAGAAGGACCCAAATGGTAATGTAATCAAGTACAAGGCATGACTTGTTGCAAAAGGATATGCTCAAAAGCAAGGCATTGACTTTGAAGAGGTATTTGCTCCGGTTGCCAGACTTGAAACAGTGAGAGTGTTCTTTGCACTAGCAGCACATTGTGGTTGGCAGGTTCACCATATGGATGTTAAATCAGCCTTTCTCAATGGTGAACTGACAAAGGAGGTGTATGTTCAGCAACCACCAGGTTTTGTTGATGACAAGAATAGTGGATTGGTGTTGAAACTCAGAAATGCTTTGTATGGATTGCGTCAGGCTCCAAGGGCCTGGAATGCAAGACTGCATAAGGAACTGAATCTGCTTGGTTTTGTTCAAAACCCAGAAGAGCTAGCTGTGTATAAACGTGGTTAGGGCAAAGATCTGTTGCTGATTGGGGTTTATGTTGATGATATCATAATCACTGGACCAAGTGAGAAGGAGATTGAAATCTTCAAATTTCAGATGAAGAAGAGCTTTAGCATGAGTGACCTAGGCTTGTTGAGCTACTATCTTGGCATTGAGGTGCATCAGGGTGGAGGAGAGATCACAATTTGCCAAAGTGCATATGCTGAAAAATTGCTAAAGTCAACAGGCATGTATGGCTGCAATCCTTGCAATATACAAATGGAAAATAGACTGAAAATGAGTAAGAAGGATGGTGAACCATTCAATGATGTAACCCTGTATCGAAGTGTTATAGGCAGTTTGAGGTACTTGGTTAACACAAGACCAGATCTTGCTTTTTCAAGAGGAGGAGTCAGCCAGAGATACATGGAGGCTCCAACCTTGAAGCATTGGGCAGTGTTAAACAAATCCTAAGGTATATAGCGAGGACAATGAACTATGGGTATTGCTACAGAAGGTGAACTCATGAACCAGTTTTGGTGGAGTTCTGATGATGATGATCATGCAGGGGATGTGGATGATCGCAAGAGCATAAGTGGCTATGTGTTTTTCTTGGGGTCAAGCTTGATCACATGGACTTCGCAGAAGCAAAGAGTAGTAGCACTATCTTCTTGTGAGGCTGAATACATGGCTTGTGCAGCTGCAGCTTGTCAAGGGGTTTGGCTTACTAGATTGATTGCAGAACTGTCAGGACAGAAGATGCAGAGTCTGAAACTCCTTGTCGACAACAAGTTAGCAATTGCTTTGAGTAAGAATCCGGTGTACCATGACCGGAATAAGCATATTGACACTCGTTTTCACTATATCCGTGAATGCATTCAGGATGGCAGGGTTGAGATCGAGCATGTTGGTACCGATGGTCAGTTAGCTGATGCTTTGACAAAGGCACTTCCAAGGGTGCAATTTATTGAGCTGCGTCAGCGACTCGGTGTCGTATGTCTACGTCGGGATTAGGGGGGGGTGAATGTTAGCCTATAATCCCGCAGAGTTGTGTTGTGGTGGCGTGAGTAGCGTCGAGTTCGGAGCCGGCACCAGCGCGCATGTGGCCGCGGTGACTGCGCCCAGTTCTGTTTGTTTTTAGGCCGAGTCTTCAGCTCGATCGTGCGCGTTATGCGGCATGGATGGAGTGGAGATCGTGCCCGGTTTGTTCGTGTATGTGTTGAGAATGGCATGGCCATATAAACCAAGAAAATACCAAAAAGCAGCAAGCCTAGCTGCGCCCCAAAACTTACACTGTCTTGCGTTCTTGTGTTCTTCAGTGTTCGTCAGTTACTGTACATCATCCGGCAACGCATTTGGTCTTGAAATCCGAGTGATCTTGTGAGTGTTTGATCCAACATACAGGAGGGATCCAATGCACCTATGTCTTGTCGGTGCTCTCTCCATTATTTCTTCGTTTCATCCTCTCCTTCCATCTCTCTCCATCGATGCATGACGAAGGAATAGGATCCAAAGCTCACAAGGGGGTCCATTTAAATGCTTACTCAGGGTAATCCAATGTACCTATGTCTTAGCACACACTGGTTCTATATGGAACAGTGTGCCATCAAGTGCTCGAAAGAAAAGGAGCCGAGACATCCCGTCGATGGATCCATTGTTGTCGGTCAGTTGTACACACCACCTTGGATTCATTTTTCCTCGATCCGCGTGTAAAAACAAATTTCAAACAGGAGTGCAACCAATCGTGCAGCCGTGGAGGGTGTCTGCAGCGCATGGGGTGCAACTCCTCTTCCTCAATCCACGGGTGCAGAAGATACCAAGCAGCACCTCGAGAATAGATCACTCACCGCAGAGAAATGGTGGGGCAGCGAACGAGTTGGGAGGCGGCGTGGATTTCGCAGGCAAACGAGTTGAGGACGAGTTGTGGAGCAGCAGTGACCCGAGCGTCGTGGTCTCCGGAGGACACAGGTGCAAACGATCTCAAGATTCCGGCGGCGCGCGGGGCAGGCGGCCTCTCCCGTGGCTCGCATACCAATGTTAGGGTTACCGGCTATCTAGTTTTATCCTCTATTTTCCATCTCATCCATGGCGTCGCTCATAATTGTATAATGAGACTAGAGGGTATGATTTATTTATAAACTCCACTTTCAAGTGTTACATACAGCCTACCTATTTTTAGAAAACAGTAACACTTCTAGACCATACCAATAACCATGATCAGACAGGTCAGTTACACAAGTTTAAAAAACAGTAGTCCTAAGTACACATGTGCGAGTCATGCGCCATTATCAGATTTTATATACGAGATCAATTCCAATCTAATCATGTAGGTCAATAACCTATAGAGCCAATCCTGCCAGACAAACCTAGCTCTTCTGTCGTGTGCTGTATCCGGATAAATCATGTACGTACAAGTCAAATTCCAGTACAGCGGATCTCAACTAATTCCTCTACTCTATTTTAGCATAACTATTCTCGGCACCTTCAGTATCAATTTCTTAAGTGAATTTCTGGACTAAATATTCCCCGTCACGCGCTACAATTATATGTCATGTATATTTCCACATTGAGATAATAGGAAAACCATAATATATAAAGGGGTGTTCTCTTTAATTTATCTTATTTCTATGTCTTCTTATTTACTTATAAGCTGAATTTCGAGAGCTTCATAAGGTAACTTGGAAAGTCGGGTACACGTCATTTGACTCATTTCTAAGAGTTCTGAGATATGGTTTCGAGATAGAAAAAAAGGACTAGAAAAGTCAAAACGTTGGACTTTATGATTTGAAGATAAGAAGATAAACTGAAGAGAATAGTCCAAAATGTTGAAAGCCACATAAAAGTCCAACAACCTCTATATTTCAAATATAATGTTGTTTAACTATTTGGACCGTTTTGTTTAATTATGTTTATATTGTTAGCCCTTATGTGCTATTTGTTTAATTTGGGGACCTATTAGCTGCTATAAATTAGATGCTAGGACCCATTAGCTGGTATGAATTAGTTTCAGATGTGTGAGACACTTGCCAAAGTTTGGTACCGCGACAAGGGGTTGCCATGCTATGGTGCCGTGGCAAGCCCCCTTGCTGCGCTACCGTGCTGCAATAAGTGGGCATTTTCCAAATTACGCGTAAAATGGGCATTTTTTGATTTAAGGAATATTTTTGGGCAAAAAACGAAAGCAAGCGGTGGAGGGAGAAGCGGGGAGAGGCGGGGTGCGCTGCTGTGAGAGGGGATGTGGAGCAGATGAGGAGAAAAAGCGTGCGCTTCCAGAGGTGTATCATGGAGTGGCGGCGGCCAGGTGAAATAGGAAGGCTTAATTAGGCAGCGTTGCGTGCCGTTGCTCTCCTGGATGCCTCGTGTTGGGATTCAGCGTGGGCCGAATTTGTGTTCGACCTCACACGTTTTGATCTGGGCATGTTTCTGAGCTGGGGACCCAGTTTGCTAGCCAGAAATGTTTGTAATTTCTTTCACCGATTTTTTTTTGATTGCTAGTGTGATGCAGATCCTGGCATGCTAAGAGAACTAGACGGCGGGTCAAGGCCAGATCACGCCACCGCCCGAAAGTCTCTTGAATCTCCGTTGGCAACAAGCAGTTCTAGTATGTTTAGAAAGAAAGACCGGTAACGCAAGCATAGGCTAGTTATCCCGATCCAATCGGACTTGGCCATTCTCTCCTCATCTTTTTTATTATTCCATTCCACTAGCATTGGACCAACAGTCAGTCTAGTTCTCGCTCTCATGCAATTTGCTTACACTTTCTTGGAAAATCCTCCCAAAGATCGGATACTTCCATTTACTATAATTTCCAGAAAATCTAAAGTGAGATATAGCAACACCGGCTCTACGAAATCCGAATCGAACCTTTCGGTTGGCTTAAGTTGGATGTTTTCGTGGTGCCGTATGAGCTCCCTGTGGTGAACTCAGGGCTTCCTCAAAAGCATGCATTCCCGTAGGTTTAAATATCCTAACTGTCCTTCGAGGCTTGAACCTATGGCATTGGGGACCACATCTTGTCACCCCACCCTGTCTCATCCCCCAAGAGGGAGAGACCAAGAGGTCATGGTTGCTGTCGAGTGGTAGTAAGAGATGTTGGCATTTAAGTGCGGCCATTGTGATATTCGTGTTAAGGACAACCATGCATGGAGAGGTTAGACCATAGGCGATGGAGCGACAAGAGGTCACCGGGAGGAGGTGAGTGTTGAGATGGGTTGCCAACTAGGTGGGGGGGGGGGGGGGGGGGCGCGGATGTGAGGATGAGGAGGAACATTAGGAAGAGATCTGGTGGGGGGGGGGGGCTGGGAGGATGAGGCCAAAAGAGGGAGGGGTCATTCTGGTCGGGACTCACAAGGGAGAGGGGCTTACATGAGGCGAGGCAATCCATGAGTGGAGCTAGGATTTGATATTGAGAGTTTAATTTATTATTTGGTTCTTTCTTGGAGATGCAATGCTGGTCCTGCTAGTGATAATCAATTCTTCCTTATATTTTCCAATGCTAAATGGGTAGAAGCGGTAGCTCATTTTTTGGCTTACAAAAATGAGCATAGCACAGCGAATGTATATATCAATATTGATCCATGAAAGGTTGATGTTGGTGTGAATGGAGCTTTGCAAGAGGTGTGGGTGAGAATAAAAAAAATTCCTCTTGGTAGGAGATCGGAGGTAGTTTGTTAAGTGGGTTCTTCACTAGGAATCACTCTTGAGTTTGATAAAACTATAAGTAGCCTTACCACATGGTAGACTTGTTTGCATTGAAGGGAAGGACTTGTGCACATGATTTTTTGACGGAGAACGAACTTATGCACTGTTGGGTGTTAGTCAATCATGTGGGGAAACTTATCATTGTCACATTAGATTGACACTCTTAACATTTCCTACTATAAACATTGTATTGTATGAATTTACAAAGTGCCCCTTGAAAAAATTTCCGTTGATTCACGTGTCATGAGCCAGACAACAGGCAACAATTTAATTCACTACTGGGAAATCGGGCTTCAGTCCCGGTTCGGAACGGCCTTCAATCCTGGTTCTTGAACCGGGACAGTCAATGCGGGACTGATGCCTCCTGGCTATTATATTTATTTTATTTATGCATGCATGTGTTAAATCATAATTAATTAAAACCCATATAATTAATCATGCACAATTAACTGATAATTAAATCAAAGGACATTCATTAAAACTTTAATTACAACTAATAAAAATGTATTACAATACCTAGCTAGCTAGCTAGCCTATATATAAGTATCGCATATGTACACAATTACACATATTTTTGTTTATCGAGATCTTTTATGTGCATTGCTTTTGGTAGCCGTAGATGTCGACCCCGATGGTTGACCGATCTCTTTGGCGGGCTTCGACTCCGAAACATGATTAAAAATATGATGGTAATACTCGCCCGTGGGACTTACGACCCCATTAAAAATGAAGCCAACGAGTTGCTCTTGTATTGCTTTGACACGCACCGGCGAGAGTTCCGGGCCTTTGTCCAAACCTTTTTTCGCCAATTTTAGGGGAACTTGTTTTTAATTAGGAAAATTAACTGATTATCGATGTCCGAAATAGCTAGGCATTAGTAAGGTACTAATTACATATACTTACCCCCAAACTGTTCACCTTTTCTCGTGTGGTCAGCAGTGCCTCCGACGAAGTTGTGCATCATCTCGCATATATAGAAGCCGCATAAATTGTTTCCCGGCGGCTGATGCAAGACATGTGGTAAAAATGTTGGAAGCGTGAAATGGATGCATGAAAATTAAGTTAACTAAAAAGCTAGTATTATGATATACATACATATTTAGCGAGACGCAACTCAAAATTCTTCTTAAATTTCCCAACGTTTTTGTCACGGAAACTTGCGAAGACACTACACATGTGATTATGAATTATATATTATTAGAGTTTGTTTCAAATGGAAAGAACAGAACTAGCACAATAATGAAAGGAAAAGAATGTACCGGTTGAGCATGGCGATGAAGTCTTTATACTTTTCAGAGGGTTTCCGCAGAGAGTCCATAACCATGATTTGGCTTCTATCTAGCTCAATAATAAAAAGGGCCAAGTGAAAGCTGCACATATATATATATGTTAGCATAGGTTACTAATTTGCTGTAACACCTTGTTAAGAAAAAGGATTAGAATGATGTGGTACAAAAACACATACTCAAATTCATAGGCTAGAAGTATTTGTGACTTGAATCTTTGGTCCATTAGCGCGTTGTATATGTTCTCCTCTGTATCTTTTGGGTGGGTCCTAACTGTTCGCTCGTTGATAACTACTGGGTCAAGGAAGCCAATGTTGTAAATGTTCTCCCTTTGGCATCTTTGTATCTCTATTCTACACAAGAAGAAATTAGTTAGGCTTGCAAGTTAGTATAGTGTAAGGGGCGCACGATGGAATTTAGAAACAAGACACTTATAGAGTCCAGCAATCCGACATGCTCACGTCGAGGGCCCTTGCCTGGTATAGCTCATACAGAGGCTCCCATTGGAACAAGAACTCAGAGTCCCCGCGGAAAAAGTGTTGTTGCTTGATCCGGACGGCGATCATTTCTAGTCCATGTTTGGTCGCGTGCATGTACCATTGGTGGAGTTGCCGTATTTTCGTTGTTAGCTGAGGAATCTCCTCATGCCTGACCAATGATGCACCCGGCACAAATCTCCATGCTATCTCTGCCGTTGGGATGTCTTTGAGACCCAATACCTGATCTGGATCAAGTCCAGTTTCATCATAGAAATTGTTCATCTCCTGCGCGACCTCTTCTGCACTCCGCTCCTGTGGCATCTCTTTATCAGATTCCTTACGCAAGATGCGCTCGTAGTCTGATACAGCCGATCTTTCTGGTTTCTGTATGCTATCTTTCAATGTTTTAAGACACCCCTTGCCTTTGTGCCATTCATCCGTACTAGGCTGGACCCTCGGTGGAGATGCTTTCTTAGCGAAATGTGCGGTGACCTCGCCTCTAACTATCCGCTCGTTCTCCTCATCGGTCATATGGTACGCCAGCTTCGGAGGAGATTTCTTTTTGGATTTGGTGGACCCTGCCTTCTTGAGAAGTGCTGGCCTCCCAATCGAGTTGCTTGACCTGGCCCGCACCTGCTTGGGAAACGATGTTGGAGTTAGAGTTCCACTTGCAGGGCTTCGTTGAGGAGACGGGCTTCGTTGAGGAGACTGGCTTCGTTCAAAAGACGGTGCAAGAGGTTGTGGAATTGACGCTGGAGACCGTGGAGAGGACATGTCCACGTCATCTCGCAAAATTATGAACCGCTTGGGCCACATGATGAAACTGTGCACTGCATCTCCTAGCTTCGTACTCCCATCACCTCCTTCAAACTCGAGGTCAAGGTCCCTGTACCCTGGGCATACCTCGGCCACCGAGACCTTGGCGTAGCCCGATGCTATCGGTTGGCCATGGATGAGCTGTCCTGACTCCACTGGGTAAGCCATGCCTTCAGCCACTTTGAAGGACAGGTTCCGTGCTTCGACGTGTAGCTCACAAGGTGTCTGCAGTGTGATGTCGTCCATGGGATAGCGTCCCAAGTCCTCTTCGGGCAGCCCACCAGAAGCACAGCTGCTCCATCGCGCGGAGGGGCTGATGACGTTGGGATTCCTCAGAGGTTGTGGAAGGCCCTCCTCCCGTTGTTGGCTCAAGGCTAGCTGCACCTCTCTTCGGACTGTTTCTTGTATGCTTGCCTATGTTGCTCTCAGGACATCTTGAAGGTCACGAAGCTGTTGTGCCTGTCGGGCCTTGCCTCTCGCCCGACTCCTGTAAGTATCGGCGTCCTGAGCGAAACCCACCTTCCACGGGATGACACCAATGTCTCGTGTACGTCCAGGGTGCTCAGGGTTCTGTAGGGCCCTTGTTAGCTCATCATTCTCTCTGTCTGGCACGAAGGTGACATGGGCCGACTCATCGTTGACCTCTTGAAGCCTTCTGGCGAGTTCTCTAATCTTGTCACCAAACACCGCCCTACCGTCGTCATCAAGGCCGCCGTCATGACCAAAGAACCAATTTCTCGATCTATTTGACCATCTCATTGTTAGGGGGTTCAACACCCTTCACCAGCAAGTCATGTTCCCTCTTGTCCCATTTGGGTATCGCCTTGTGGTAACCACAAGAGCCGAGACGGTGGTGGTATTACTTCTTTGCTCTATTCTGCTTGTTCTTTTCAGTTCAACTCTGACCTTGTTCCGAACTCTTGTACCGCACGAATTCATCCCAGTGATCCTGAAGCTTTGGGAACTTATTGAAGTCGGGGGTTAGATTCTTCTGAACATATGCATTGTTCAACTTCTTTTTGAACGTCTGAAATGCCAGTGCCATCTTCACGTTCTGTTCGGTCCCTTCAGGGAAGGTGAATGTCTCCTTCAGATTCGTCCATAGCATGTTCTTCAGGTCTGCAGGTACGTCGTCCCATTTCGCAATGCTAATGGGCGCGTGGTCCTTGACGATCACACCAAATGTCGATCTAAACGACCCAATCGCCTTGTCTGGCTTCATAGGCTCGCCGTCCTCGCTGACTTTAGTGATGATATGTCTTGCTCTCGACTTCTTGCTGTCACCTCGTTGACGTGATTGTCTGTTAGATTGACTGGTCTGAGTGTCCTCGGTCGCGGCGGCCTCGATGTCCTCAGTAGCATTGGCGGCTTAGGGGCCCTCACCGGCTGCCCCAGGTTGATCCCTCAGGTCGTTTGCCACAAAATAGCCTTATGCAATTATATCACTCATTATGTCGTCGTCATGATACCCTCCACTAGCCATTGTAACAGAAAAAGGCACTGAAATTTAACAAAAATATTGCTGTTGTCATAATAAAATTATCTTGCGTATAAATATAAGGCATGCATGCTATTTTAATGAGGTGTTTTCTCATATACCTCTATTTATTCTTTTCAATTATCTACATTTATTCATTAGTACACAACGTATTCTCTCTCTTTTTTATGACAATTTATATAGGGGATGTATAAGTCATTTTCTTTCACTCCTTTCTCAAATTTATCACCACCTTAATACCTAACTTAACAAGAATCCAACATTCACACCATACCCAAATCCATTAAGCAATGATTATGCTTAAGTTCTATAAAATTTTAAAGAAGTGACATGTACTAGCCACAATCAAATAGGTGGCCAAATGGGCAGCCTGTGCCATAAACATTAAAAATACATAGAAATGTGATGCAATTCACATAAGAGGTACCCATGGTTGAAACATATCATTGGCGAGCACGAAACATATCAATCATAAACATTATCAACTGCTTCTTGCTATTCTTTCTGTACACTTATCCTTGGCAAATAATATGCATATGTCAATGGAAAACTCCTTCCGAAAATCAAATGGAAAACAGACCACGAAAATTAATATTGCATATAAGCTTGTTGATGTTAACATTGCATATAAGCTTGCATTATAAAATTAACATTGCATATAAGCTTGCATATTAACATTCTATCATAAAGCCAACAATCTCTCCAAAAATCTGTTGTCTCCCCATTACCAACTATCATTTGTCTAACAGCAAAATAAGTCATTTTCACTAATATTGGGCTTACCAGTGTGGAGGCGACTGCGTGTAGGCGGCATTCGAGACGACCGGCGTTGGAGAGGAGCGGCGTGGAGGCGGCGTTGGAGACGAGCGGCTTTGGAGAGGAGCGGCGTGGAGGCGACATTGGAGACAAGCGGCGTTAGAGAGGAGCGGCGTGGAGGCGGTGTTGGAGACGAGCGGCGTTGAGAGGAGCGGCATGGAGGCGGCAGCGTGGAGGCGGTGTTGGAGACGGCTGTGCGTCGATGTAGGGTTTGGAGTGCACGCGAGAGGTTGTAGACGGCGTCCTCACGGGCAGCGGCGTCGGAGGCGAGGATGGCGGCGGCATCGATTTAGGGTTGGAGCACGCGCGAGAGAGAATTTGAGACTTGTCTCCAAATCTCCGCGCGAAACGAATATGAAGGGTATGCCTTCAATCCCAGTTGTAGACACCAACCGGGATTGATGGGGGTATATAGTCCCGGTTGGAGAAACCAACCGGGATTGATGGGGTTCTCACGATGGCTGGACTGCTGACTTAGATCCGATTGGACACACCAACCGAGATTGATGGGTCTCCCCAGTTGGAGATACCAACCGGGATTGATTCCCCCAAAATAGTTTTCACAGGCAACCGCCTCTGGAAATTGCCCCCTTTCTAAATATATAAGATACTTCAAATTTTAGCTCCCTAGAAATCAAAATCTATTTAGGGAGCTGCCTTCAATCCAAATTTTAGCTCTCTTCTTGTAACGTTGTGAGTATAAAAGAAATTACTATGTTAATTACCAAGAAGCAAGAAAGAAACGCACGTAAACAGCAAAATCACGTATATACAGTCCACTCTTCCATAACATTTGGCACCAGGATTTATACTATTCATTCCAACATGCATGTACCGCATAACGTAACATGCTTTAATTTACATTGTCGCATTACATAACATGCTAGCCGTCATCCTCACCCTGATCATCTAGGCCTTGGTGCTCATCCCAGCAAGGGCACCGCCAGTCCTCACCGTTGAGGAAGCCGGAGGAGGGGAGGTCCTCCAACGTCGGGAGGTCCCTAGCCCAGGCGGGCTCCTAAAAATCTTGCAAAAACCTTAAATCGATCAACCACGGAAGAAATCAATTCAACAGTTTGGAAGAAATCAATTCAACAGGGGCACCTGGGATGGCGATCGCGGCGGCAGCATTACCTCCAGCTCTGCCCAGGACCGGGGCCGTGGCGGAGGCAGAGACGGAGGAGGCGGCGGTGGTGGTGGCGGAGGCGGCGGCGGAGGTAGTGGAGGCAGCGGCGGAGGTGGCGGTGGCCATGGCTGAGACCCTATTCGACATGTTTTGAGGCGGCGTGGCATGGTGTATGGCTGTGAGAGAACAAGGTAGTGTCTGGAGGGACATATATAGGGGAGCTCGCGCGGAAGATCGAAGAGCATGATCAATCCCATTGATCGACAACTACGAAGAACAATGCAGTCAACTGTCCAACTTCCAATGTAGTCAGCTCAAAAGTCACGGAGATGAAGTTAATGATGTGAAATCAATAAATATACTGAAGCAGATGCGAAATCAATAAATCAAGCAAGAAAACCATGAAACCATGAAATGTACTGAAGCAGGCAAAGTTTCGTATCGGGCATGAGGAAGAAGACCAACGGACTGCTAACATAGTCCCGGTTGGAGACACCAACCGGGATTGATGGCCCACATAGTCCCGGTTGGGGACACCAACCGGGATTGCTTCCCCCAAAATAAAAGAAACAAACGGCGCGAGCAAGGCTCGAACCCACGACCATGCACAGGAGCCCGCGCTCAAGCGCACGCTACTAGCCAGGGAAGAGAAGAGAGTTAAGTCGACCTGACAAGGCGCAAATATTTTTTGTACCCTTACTGCGAGAAAGGGATGTGGTCACGGATATGTGAGTCCATCTCTTGTGGGTCCCACATGTCAGTGGTAGTAATTTGCCATAAATTACTCGAAAATTATAGAAAATTGCTGGGAGCCTGTACAAATTAAATAAAAATATCAAAAAAATCATAAAAATATGAAAAATTGAGTTGGGAGCCTTGTAATTTCTCATTAATTTTTCTACATTTCTTTGATAAATGTAAAATTATCAAAGATTTACTACAAAATGTAAAATTATCAAAGATTTACTCAAAATTCTGTAAACTTTTTTACAAATATAAAATGTTATCTATTTATTAAAACTCTAATGCTGCTGTCATAACAAAATGCCTTGAAATTCGAAAATAGCAACTACTTTGTTTTTACAAGTGATCCTTCGTTATGATCGTGACGTACATAAGGAGCTTCGTCCTCATTATTGAGAGCACTAATATCTACATTCATCGAGAAAGGCGGCAGCTTGTCGAACTGATTATACTCTTCTTTGTCTGTGACGCCCTCAACTCCGACAATCCTTCTTTTACCTGGAAGAACCACGTGGAGCCTTTGCTGATCGCTACCGCTACTCTTCTTCTTCTGCCGTTTGTTTTTGGTAGACCTTGTCTTGCTTTTAGTAGGCCTGCCCTTCTGCTTTTTTAGTTTGCTCCCCATGTTCATCACATAGAATACCCGTGTGACATCATTGGCGAGCACGAATGGTTCGTCCCTGTATGCCACTTTCTTGAGGTCCATGGTTGTGATACCCATACTCATCGATCTCCACGGATGTTAGTTTGACTGATTGGCATCGAAACAGAGGGACTTTCAAAGGTCCGTACTCGAGCTCCCAGATCTCCTCTATGAAACTATAGTAGGTGTCCATCTTTTTATTTTTGTCCAAGACATCTATACAGATGCCACTGTTTTGGTTGGTGCTTGCTATGATATGATTGTCATGGATGGTCCCCGAGCCAATAGTTGCAACTTCTCATGGACTCCCTCCTTGCCCAACAATTGCTTTTGTAACCACCCGCCGAAACTCTCCACTTGCTTGTCTGTGATCCACTTATCTGACTTCCCTGGGTATTGGTCGTGTAGAATGTTCTCGTGATCACGGACATACTGAGCCACTAAAGTTGCTTATTTCAACACCGTGAAATGTGCTTGCCTAAATGAAAGTATATCCTGGCAAGAGGATTCTTTTCTCCCTCAAGTACCTTTTCCCTGTAGCCTCCCCTCATAGCGTGATACAGGGACGCCAATCGGATTCAGATCATTAATGTAGTCGATGCAAAACTCAATAACCTCCTCTGTGCCAACACCTTAGGCAATGCAGCCTTCTGGACATGACCGGTTATGAACATACTTCTTCAGGACACCCATGTACCTCTCGAAAGGGAACATACTATGCAAAAACACGGGTCCGAGAATTTATATCTGTTTGACCATGTGAACCATAAGATGGACCATTATATCAAAGAAGGATGGAGAAGAGATCATCTCAAGGTTAACCAAATCAGAGACAATGTCATCTTGCAGATTAAATAACTTATCCGGATCTATGACCTTCTATGATATCGTGTTAAAGAACGAACACACCTTTATGATTGTCCCTCGTACCATGTCCGGTAGAATGCCTCTCACCATCACTAGGAGCAATTGTGTCATCAACAAATAACAATCATGGGATTTCAGTTTATGATTTTATTCTCTTTTGTGTTTATCAGTCTTCTTATGTTCGAGGAGTACCCTGAAGGGACCTTCACACCATTCAACAACTTAGTTATTTTTTTCTCTTCCTTACTTAGAGTGTAGTTCGCGGGATGATGGTAATGCCCTTTCTCTCTCTGTTGTGGATGTAGGTTTTCCCTGAGTCCTAATAGTTGTAGGTCCTTTCGTGCTTGAAGTATACCTTTTGATTTGCCGTACATATCCAGGAAGCCTAGTAGACTCACGCAGACATTCTTCGTGATATGCATGAAGTCCAGTGAGTGACGTACCTCTAAGTCTTTCCAGTAAGGCAAGTCTAAAAATATTGACTTCTTCCAAATTGGCTTCTTCTTGGCATCTTTATTCGGGAGTGGCGGGACAGGTTTGCTACTAAAACCTTTTCTAAAAACTACTTTCAGATCCTTTACCATAGAAAATACATCTGCCGTGGATGCTTGGGCTTCTTACATTTCTCTTATGTCCCATCAAAATTAACACGGTTGCTCCGTAACGGGTGCTTCGGATTGAGGAACCTACGGTGGCCCATGTACACAACCTTTCGAGAGTTTGTTAGGTACTTGCTGTCCGTATCCTCTAAGCACTCGATGCAGGCTTTATATCCCTTGATCGATAGGCTCGACAGATTACCAAGTGCAGGCCAGTTATTGATGGTTATGAGTAGCAATGCACGGAGGGTAAAATAATCTCTTTTGTACTCATCCCATACATGTACACCATCGTTCCACAGCATTAGTAGATCATCAACCAATGGTTTGAGGTACACGTCGATGTCGTTTTGCTTCGGGCTTTGGATAAGCAACGACATCATAATGTAATTTTGCTTCTGACATAGACAAGGAGGAAGGTTGTAGATACATAGAGTCACGGCCAAGTACTGTGACTGCTGCTCATCTCGCCGAACGGGTTCATCCCATCAGTACTCAACCCAAACCTTATGTTCGTCGGATCCTTAGCAAAGTCCGCGTATTTTCTATCAACTTCCTCCATTGCGAGCCGTCAACAGGGTGCCTTAGCCTTCCGTCGTCCTTACGATCATCTTTGTGCCAGCACATCATCTGGACATGCGCTTTGCTCGCAAATAAACGCTTCAACAGGGGATTATAGGGAAATACCGCACCACCTTAGCGGGAGGTCTCTTCTTCTTACGCCGCCCCTCTACCTCACCTATGTCATCACGCTTGGCTTTAAACCGAGAAGTTTTGCACACCGGACAAGCTTCCAAGTTCTCGTACTCATTGCGATAAAGGATACAATCGTTACGACATGCATATATCTTCTACACCTCCAACCCTAATGGACAGACAACTTGCTTGGCGTCGTACGTAGTTTCAGGCAATGTGTTACCCTCTGGAAGCAATTTCTTTATCAAGCATAACAACTCATCGAATCCCTTATCAGACAAACCATTGGCCACCTTCCATTGCATCAGTTCTAATGTTGTACGCTACTTTTTATGGCCCTGTCGGCAGTTTGGGTACAACAGTGTCCCATGGTCCTTCCACAAGCGCTAGAACTTTTCATAATGCCTTTTATCGGTATATTCTTCCTCTCCATCAAGCAGCATCTGCTCTAGGTCATCATCACCAAAATCACCCATTGTATCTTCGAAAGCACCGTGCTGGCCATCGTCCAGGATATTGTTGTCCACCTCTTCTTCTTTTTCACCATCTTCCCGTATAATCTCTTCTTCACCGTGCTTGGTCCAAGAGGTATAGTTTGGCATGAAACCTTTTGAAAGCAAATGGAAGTGAAGGTGGCTGGTGTTTGGCCACTGCTTCTCATTATTGCAATCTATGCATGGACAACATATGTAGCCTGACGTCGTGTATGCATCGGCCGCATAAAGAAAAGATTGCAAACCCTGCAAGAACTCCGAGGAGCGTCGGTCCATGTACATCTATCGCCGGTCCATCTACATTATGTTACATCAAGGTAATTGTTAGCTCATTCTCCAAAAATTAATTATTGAACATTTTCCAAATTCCAAAAAATTTAATTTATTGAAAAACTATTTAAAATTTTATGTGGCTAAATTTATTCCTACCTAGGGCAAATTGCATAACATATTTTTCATAGCAATTCTTATTTCAAAGCCAACTATAAACTTAAAATAAATTTATTTCATTACATATTCTGTAAAGAACTATATTTTCATACAATTTTTTTTTCTATAAAATGATTATTTGCTCCGGTATTTATACTTGACAAGTTATTACAACCTACATAAAAGAATTGATCTATGAATCGATGTATCGAAGTCTAGTTTCAAAATTCTTCATCCATCGATGGGACAAAAACCTATATTACACCTTCAATGCGAGATAAATCGAAATCCACAAAAGATTGAGCTAGATCTTTACAATCATAATCTTTCAATGAACATGGTAAAAGATTAAGTTTTCTTCATTTTTCAGGCAAAGAAGAAGCTCCATTGAACATATTTTTCTATAAATTGACCGGTATTGAAAAACTATTTAAAATTTTATGTGGCTAAATTTATTCCTACTAGGGCAAATTCCATCAAATATTTTTCTTAGTAATTCTTATTTTAAAGCTAACAATAAACTTAAAATAAATTTATTTCATTACGTATTTTGTAAAGAACTATATTTTCCTACAATTTTTTCTATAAAATGATTATTTGCTCCGGTATTCATACTTGACAAGTTATTGCAACCTACATAAAAGAATTAATCTATGAATTGGTGTATCGAAGTCTAGATTCAAAATTCTTCATTCATCGATGGGACAAAAACCTAGATTACACCTTTAATGCGAGATACATCATAATCCCGCAAAAGATTGAGCCAGATCTTTACGTTAATAATCTGTCAATGATCATGGTAAAAGATCAAATTTTCTTTATTTTTCAAGCAAAGAAGAAGCTCCATTAAACATCCGATGTAGTAAGGAATGATGTACTAACCTTGATTAACTTGGCTTGGAATAAAATGACTAGAATTTTGAAATTTTGGCAGCACCTCCCTTTTCTTGAAGCTCTTGGCCGCCGGCGCTACTGTTCTTGGTCGGACAGAGTAAGGACTGTAAGAGGAAGAAGGAAGATCAAATATGGCATACTAATCCCGGTTGGAGACACAGACCGGTATTGTGCCCGTCTTCCTGCCTGCAACAGGAGTTCAAATATGGCATACTAATCCCGGTTGGGCACACAGACCGGTATTGTGCCTCCCTTCCCGCCTGGAATGGGATGTTCAAATATGGCATACTAATCCCGGTTGGGCACACAGATCGATATTGTGCCCCCATTTCCGCCTGCAAGTCGTCGCGGGCACCATCAGTCCCGGTTCATAACACAAACCGGGATTGATGGTGTTGGATCAGTCCCAGTTGGTGTTTCCAACCAAGACTGATCCCCACCCAGGTCCAACTTACGTTCAACCGGGACTGTTGTGAATGTCAGTCACGGTTTATGCCTAACCAGGACTGATGAGGCGGTATTAAATACCAGTTCTCTCGTAGTGATTGTCATCCAAAGGCTAGCCGTTAATTGGTGTCAAAGAAACAAAGAGAGAGCAGATAGAGCCAAGGCGGCCAGCGATGGAGTCAGGAGTCAGGAGGCCACGCCGCCACTGGTAGCCTCTCGTGCTCTTCCATGCACCGTCGCTGGCGGGCGCCGCGCGTGCTGTCGTCGGAGGCATCGGTTGTTGCCGCTCAACCATCTCCCTCTGTCTGCCTATCTCACTCTGATGGACAGCCTTTGGATGACAAAAGGATGGCCTAAGATGTGTTGCACCGTTGGATTAGAGGTACGTAGTAACTGGTGGTGGGTACAAACTAAGGCCCCGTTTGGCACAGTTTCAGCTCCTAGTTCCACCTCAGATATGGAGTTTATAGGTTAAAATAAAGTGACTTATGTTTATATTTTTAGTTTAAAATATAAATAAGATGACTCACCTAAACATCCTCAATGTACCACAACTCTATCTCCATGAATTTCTAAAACTGGAAATAGGGTGCTCTATCAACCCCACCAATTTTGGTGGAGTTGAAGTTGTACAAAACGGAGCCTAATTTGTACTCATCTAGCCGCTGGATTAGAAAGAATGGATAGTATGCTGTAATTAAGACAAACTAAAAGATTCTTTCTGAAACTCATTTGAAAAACATGTCAAAATACATGTTTACACTTTAGATAAAGTTAGTTATATTACTTAATGTCTGCTGTCAAGATAGAATAGAATTCTAGCCTTCCTAATCTTTCTTGTTGGTAACCGTGTTGGTACTCCCATTGTCATATGCTAGTCTATATGACTATAGCAGACCCGGAAGGTTACCGGAAGAGCTTCAGGAATAGAACAAAATTGAGTCACAAAATTTCACGGAGGCCAGAGGAGTTCTGTCCATATAAGGCTAGGAAGGCAGGAGCAAAAAGATTGAACTAGCACATATATCCACTCCAGTAGAAATACAATTCTCCTCACTGGCCTTCATGCGCGAGATTGATCTAATCTTCTTCCTCTTGCTAAGTTTTTTCTTTAAACAAACATGGTGTGAGTTTTAATATATTCTTATCTAAAAGATACAACTGAATTTGTAGAGTTCCATATTATTCAACTGAACATGTTCATGCGATATAGGAGCATATAGTTTTAGTTCTAAATATATGTATACACACTTATTTTCTTTCAAAAGAAAATCTTTGATCAACTCAACACGCTATTTTTTTTTGTGGGTTATACAACTTGGAAACACATAAATCAATATGCTATTGGTATAGCGCAAAGTGGCTCAACCTTTGTCAAGGAGACGCCTAACTTTTCCTTCATATCTATCCCTCTCTTCTCCACGTCTTGTGGCAGCCTCCACCAAAAGTGGTTTAACAAGGATGCGACCACTAGATGCACCATACGAATACCTAGCGGCATCCCAGGGCATGTCCGACATCCGGCACCAAACGGAATGAGAGTGAAGTCTCCTCCTCTGAGATCAACGCTCTTCGCCAAGAACCTTTCAGGCATGAACTTCTCTGGCTCAGACCATATCTCATCGTCCTGACCGATTGCCCAGATGTTAACCAGCACACGGGCGCCCTTGGGAACCATGTAACCTCCCATTTGGATCGTCGTCCCAGCTTGGCGTGGTAGCAACAGTGGGCCTGGAGGATGCAGTCGAAATGTTTCTTTTATTATGGCATGCAGATAGGGCAGTTCATCAACATCTGTTTCTTCAACTTGTCTTCTTGATCCCATGACTCGTCTGAGCTCGTCACTTGCTTTTCCCATTATTGCCGGGTTATGGAGTACCTCAGTCATTGCCCATTCCACCGTGTTGGAGGTTGAGTCACTTCCAGCGACGAACAAATCCTGAAATTGACAGAGACGTGATATTTTCGATAGAAACATGGCAAAATTATGCAATTGTTTGCCAAGAAGGCACATCAGTAGTTGTCTCTCGGTTTGTCTCCCACTGGTAACTCAGTGTCGTCCATGCAAATCATCAACAGGGAAGAGGGGAATGTCGAGCTGCCACACTGATATCTGATGCCATATAATCGACTTAATTTGTAAATGAAGTTCACTACTATCTAGATGCTAATGATGGTCGGGCAAAATAATTAGCAAAAAGTACCAGTTCTACAAACAGCGATAGCCTAATAATTAAGACAAGAGACAATAAATAAGAAAAAATTAAACTGTTGCCACTCTAAATTTGTAGCAAAATCTCACTTGGCCTTTTTCTTTTCGGTTTGAACTAGCGGCAGATTATAATCCAAAAAAGTTATGGAGGCTCGATAGGGGTCTTGGAGGGCCCAAAAATATAAAAAAATATTTTTTAGAGCTTTAAGAAGAACCACTAAAAAGCCTCATAAAAAGGATACAAAATGCTACAATGTTTAGCCTATACAAAAATAATAAATTTCCATCTATAGCTTTTAATTTCAATTTAAGCTCAAAAGAACAAATAGCTCCCGAATATGAAATTTACTTTTTAGGCTCCTTGTATTATGTTTTATGCCCAATAGCAATCATATACCATATGAGATGCGGACTTAGTGGTGATAGACCACGTATGACGTGGCTTTATGGGCCACGTGGGTCATGGACCTTTTTAGGCTTCTAGCGTAGTGTCTCACTATAGGGCTATATAAATGGAGGAGGTGGAGGCTTGATTGCCTATTGCCGTACGACTATGCGCAGGTCATTGAACCAGCTTCATCGATTCTTCTTCCGCTGTACTGCGCGTCAAGCGGTAATAATAAATGATCAATTACTTGCAGGGGTTTTCACGGTAGAATTTGATTCTGTACTAGCGTAGCATACCACGTTTTCCTTCCGTGGTATCAAAGCCATTTTGTTTATTTTTTTTTATCATGATTCATCGCATATGTGATATGTGAGGTAGTACATGGGATCTATTACCTTTTTTTTTTTGTCTTAGTAGATTCAATCTACCGATTTACAATCGATGACCGATAAGATGGAAGAGTTGATCGGATAAACCTTGCCATACGATGGCGTCCTAGGTGTGTGGAGCACCGCGACGGGTTACCGGTGGTGGGCTTTCGCTGCCCTTGGCGCGGGTGCGTCGTGCAAGTGTTGTGATAATGATGCATGGGCGATGCTGCCTTTAACTAACTACAGTAGTATATTGGCTAATGTTCCATGCAGCTGAAAATTGGCTAATTAGATTATCCTTTGGGATTTGGATTAATTTGATTAATGTAGTCCATCGGTTGTTGTGCTCGTTGCATGCATGCGTTTATGAGCCATATACATGGGTTTGCACATATGGATCGATGTGTGGGTCCCATAGAATACATGTATATGGCTGTACACGTGCATATTGCCAGCATCGGGCCTGCGGCTGTTATGCGTATTGTGTTGCGGGTGGCCAGCACGCTAGGATCGACCCGTCGGTTGCCCATTAATTAACTGGCTGGTGCTTGTACGTGCACACGTACGTCGTGTGGGCGTGCACTAGCCACTTGGTCGTGGTCACCGCACTTGTTGGCTCGGCCTCTCCACTGTCAGGCAACGCAGCCAAGGAGCCAATAGCTGTGTGGTTGATTATGAAATTGTGCTGCAATGGCTGGATTGAATTTTATCCTTGGAATATTGCAGTTTAACCCTCGAGGAGAGCTGGTATTTATGGTCAATATGATTGATTGATTGGGCTGATTAGATCAATCTAGATTTGGGTTAATTTGATTAATCCATTGGAATTCTCATCGCGTTAATGTGATTATTTCGATAGAATTTTCATTGCAAGATTGTGAATAAGATTCATGTGTTGAAAATTGCCCCATTCAAATCTTGCCCGCAAACTGGCTAGCGGAGACCGTCGTACAAGTTTTTCATAGGCCTTTTATAAGTGTTGTAAATTCACATTGCCACATAGAATTAGATTTTATGCATAACTTGCATGTTTTTTTTGCAGGATTAATGTGAATATTATGACCCATGTGTATACGGTGCATATATGGGTTATATTATTGCTTACAAATTTACTTAGGATGCTTGATGTTCCCATATATTTAATTGCTAGCTATTAAGAGTAATGGCTTAGAATATCTATATGCTGATATAAAGCAAGTGGCTCGGTGGACAAGAAGCGTGGTAATGGAGATTACCATGTCACGGGCCATACTATTTATAGTTTAATGTGATTATCTATGAATATTTGCCCCTGTCATATTTTTTAATCATGTTATTATCATAGCTTGATTTTCCCTCAGAAAAATTAAAAGTTAAGTCATTCCAATTGCTACGCCTATAAAGGTCACAATCATTCTTGGTAGGTCTAGCAAAGTAGGGTTCCATTAGCGTTCTTAATCAAATAGGGTGGATGTCAGACATCACATGCATAACATTGGTTTTACGTGGTAAAGCTACCAAAATGGTTTTGGACTTCGGGGCATGATGTTGGGACAAAAGGCATTGGATGCTACCCAACAAACAAGAATCATATAGAGATATATTGATTAACAAAGTGTTGCTTACCTATTTTCACTAAGTTTCTAGTGGTGATGCGAAAGCTCAGTAGTACTTAGATGAATATGGATCTTGTCCCACCATAAGTCATTAGAGGGAAAGTGACTTTAGTGGGAGTATCTTTTATTAAATTGTTTAATAAAGGGTACACAACATAAACATAGTATATTTGTCAATATTTATAACCTCCTGCTATATAATTTGAGATATATCCTTGATATGAATATCTTAATAGTGCATATTGGTTGATATCGAAATCCAAAAATTGTTTTCAGATTACTACGAAGGAATATATGTTCTAAAGAGTGCTACCTAGATGAACCAGCTAATGTAGTATGAGCTGGTAATGTGTTTATTACAAGCACCGTAATGACTTTCTTGATGTTTATGATCTCATTCTTGCCACCATGAACTCTAAGCTTTACAAGCAATAAGAGATCATGGATGTTTACAATATGATTATAGATTCGAATGGCATGTTTGATGTGACACCCCGTCTTTCGCATTTCGATTAGTTATACATATCATCATTATGTTGTCTTGGTTATATTTTGGATTTTCAAAGCTTTTGCATACAACCACCATACTGGTGGAAAATAAAAATCTAAAACTGGAACTCAATGAATCCTAGTAGTTGAGCAACTAATCAAGTGAGACATAGCCACCGAGCATGTTCCTAGGCTGGACAAGTAGGTATTGGCCTAGCTGTCGACGATTTCTGTCGGCAATGTATTTTATAGGGCTATGCGAAAAATCACAACTCGATGGTAGCACAGGGGGCAGGATTTATACAGGTTCAGGCCCTCTCAAAGAGGTAATACCCTACTCCTGTGCTCGTGGATTGTATTGCAGGGTGTCGATTACAATGTATGTTCTCGTCGAGGTGGTACGAGAACAGACAATGCTACGGATGATGATATGATGTATTGTGTGTGCTAACTAGGGACCCCCGACCCCCTTTATATAGTGTAAGGCATCAGGTTACAGATAGGTTTCCTAATTCGTATAAAGGAGATAAGGAACATAACCGAGTTGGTTACGCCTATCTCCACGTATTCGAGTAGAATACGAATTCGCTTCCTTGGGGAGCAAGTCGGGCCGCGCCATCCTCCAGGCCTGTCTTCTGGAAGATCCATGTGACTTGGCTCAAGGAGGTGGTACGTCTAACCGTCTATCTCCAAATACCCAGGGCCCATGTTGTCCACAGTAGCCTCTGAGTGCTTCGCGGCTGAGTTGTCTTAATTCTAGGTCCAGCTTGCAGCCCATCAAATGTAGTCCGAGTGACGTCACTCTTTGTTTGGTTGATGAAGTTCCGCTTGCCGAGTAACCTGCTGATCAAACAACACAGTTGCAAAGGACTCAAGAGAAAATCTCAAGTCTCAAAGATGTTTGGTGTCTAGTCCGACTGGTCAGTATGCTGGCTATTGGCCCTACGGAGAGACTTACCAAGAAAGTGGATGCAGCCGAGTGATCAAAGTCACCCTGCGTTATCATCTCTATTACGAATTATGACATTCAGATCTGACCGGCAGAACTCGACATTCGGTCCAACAGGAGACATGCCACAACTTGCGTAGGGTGTTCAGGCGCCCTGACCCGACTAGTGCGGAATCAAGCTAACGATTCTCAGGAGAATACGCCCGCCTCCAAGTTGAGATCATCCGAGTGGTGTTCGTCTTGATGACGAATGATCCAGAGATGTGTCACTGAGACCCAACTGAAGAGGTAACTCTTGATGTCCAATCTGACTAAAAGTCAGACCGACCATTGACCCCAGAAGGTACACCAAGAGCTAAGTTGTAATCCGGGAAGCGCCCAGTCCTCAGAGACGACTGGCATAAGGCTCGACTAGGGGCACGCCCTTTTTCCCGACTAGGTTTAATCCGAGTGACACCTGTACCCGTGCAATGACATGTACAGCTTGCGGCCCACATGGGGCGTGCTCTCTGGAACCTAAGGCCGGGACCAAATCTTGAGGCGATGATTTTAGGGCTTCATTCCTTCCCGCCCAGTGCGGAAAACGAAACATCGCCCACTTCCTTTAAAATGGAGCATGTCGGGGCATTTGAACAGTCACGCTTGCCTTGTGCGCCCAAATCTATTCGTCTCCCCGAAACGCTCCCGCTAGGGTTTAGTGCTTCCGCCGCCACTAGGCAACCCTAGCGCCATCGCCGCCACCGAACTCCAGACCCAACCTCGCCGCCCCCATCCCCCATCACATCCCAATGGCAGGGAACTAGGCAACCTCCATCACCACCGAAGAGAGGCTGCAGGCCCTGGTCGATGTCGGCGTTCTCCCAACGCCGGAGCTCATCGGCTGGCACGCCACTGTGGGTGCGTCCTTCCCCACTCCTTGCCAAGAGCAGATCGTCGTATTTGAGTTTTTCTTTACCCACAAGTTCGGACTCCCCGCTTCCTCCTTCCTTCCTAGTCTGCTCAACCACTATGAAATTGAGCTCTTTCATTTGAACCCCAACTCCATTCTTCAAATTTCTCTTTTTGTTCATCTTTGCGAAGCTTTTTTGGGAATTGCTCCCCACTTCGCCCTTTTTCGCTATCTTTTTCATCTGAAAGCCTTCCCTACCGACAATGCCCCTAAGGCCGTCGGCGGGGCCAGATTCCAACTCCGGAGTGGCCTTAAGAAGGAGTACTTCTCCTTGCCGCTCCGGACCTCCTTGAAGGGATGAAACCAGGAATGGTTCTATTGCTCCAATCCCCCTCCTTGTCTCCCTTCCTTTGATGGAAGGAACCCTCGAGCTTCTCCCTCTTGGACCTCTGCACCCCCTCCTCTGAAATGGATCAGGTCAGCGAGCTGCTCGCCCTGATCCAGAATCTCAAAGAAGAGGGGCTGACCGGCGTGGCCATCGCCGTCTCTTTCACGAGGCGCCGTGTCCAACCTCTCAAAGAAAGGGTTCGGCTCGGGTTCGAGTACACCGGGCCAACCGACCCGACTCGGGACATGGATACCCTGATCTCCCACTCGGACGCCGTCGACCGACCCTCTGAGTTTTTCGCCACGGGGACATCCCTCACCAACCAGGGGTGTCCCAGAAGCTTCTTCCTCACCAATCCGCCACCGGAGGTAAGGGTTGAGTATTCTTCATATTTGTTTCCATGCCGAGTAGTTTCGTTATTGTACTAACTCGGGAAGGCTGCAATCCTGTGCAGGACCGCTAAGCCTTTGTGTCCCTCGCCCCGACGCCTGAGGCCCCTGCCCACAAGGGCGAGAAGCGCCCGAGCGAGGAATCCGAAGAAGCTCCGGCAAAGAAGAAAGGCAAGGGCTCGGCCTCCTTCGAGGAGGAGGACGCCTGGACGCCTTGCCACCCAAGGGACGCAGCCAGCAAAGCTCGGGCCCCAAGATCAATGAAGCCCCCAAGGAGGGTGCGAGCCAGCCTACGCCGGCCCAGAGGCCGAGCAATCAGGCGACTCGTCCCCCAAGGGCGGATCGCAGGGCGTCGCCGAAGAAGAAGAAACTGGTGCCCTCGGCGCCTCCGGCCGGGCCGGTGGCCCGTCCGACGCCTTCTCAAGCGGGTCTTCCGCTCAGAGGGGCGCTGGCATAAAAATTAAGACTTCCAATTGGTAAGCATAACAATGTCACCTCTTAGTCGCCTTCTTTTATGTTTTTATTGCACTGAAGCGTTTTCTTTTCCCAGGAAACCGTTGGAAGAAGTTCCGACAGATTGCCCGACCGAGCCAGCACCGAGGCCTGCTGAGCCGAGTCTGGCGGCATCTTCTCCGCCTCTGTCTTCCTCTGCTGCTCCCCCGACCACCGACACAGTTCCTCCGCCGACCGAGGCCGCGGCAGAGGCGGAGGACTGTGAAGACGGCGCCGCTGCCCCGCCAAGCCCGAAGCCGACCAACGAGGGCGGCGAAGACACCGAGTCGATGAAGGAGATTCTACGCCAGCCCCTGTCTCCCCAGGAGGAGCCTGAGCCTAAGTTCTCGGCGGCCTGGAAGGATGAGGCCAGTGAGTGGACTCACCTCGACGATCAGACGGAGGAGAAGGCCAGGGTGGCCTTCTTTGAGCATGCCGCCGAATGCAGCAGACTGATCAGGGTAAGTTCACCGATCTGCTGAGTACATTTTGCCGATTTGAAGTATAGTCATTGTTTACTCCTTCTTCAGGAACTTGGTGAGTTCTCCGAGAAGAAGACCAAGTTCCTCAACTACTTCCTCCCCCAGATTGAGCGGATTAATTCCATGGAGGGGCAAGTAGTTGAGGCCCGGACCGAGGCGTCCAAGCAGCGTCGGGAGCTGCAGGCCCAGATCAAGGGGCTACAAGACGAGAAGTTCGACATTGTAGGCTCCCTCCGATGTAAGTATCCCAACCTGAGTCAAAACTTTGTGTTTCATATATGATCGAATGACACCACCTTCTGCACATGGTGCAGCCCGTGATGCCACGATCGCTAGCCTGCGGGAAGAGCTGACCAAGTCCAAGGACTCTGAGGCCGCCGCCCAAGCGAAGCTGGTGAAGTCCTAGGACCAGAAGCTGGCCCTGGAGAAGTCGGAGGCGAAAGTCGTCGCCAAGCTAGAGGGTAAGTTCCCTAACCCGAATGACTTTGTTTCTCCAATGTTGCGTAGCCGTCTAACTGTATTATGCCTCTGCTTGACAGAATGCAGGAAGAGGACGCATGCGCAATTTGATGTTTTGAGTGAAAACGTCAAAACTGCACAGGCGCACTATGAACAGCTCCTGGTGGCCGCGGAACCTACTCGGCGACAGCTCTACGCCGGTGAAGCTGAGCCGAGCAGTCGGGCCGAGCTAATCCAGAGGTGGATTGAAGCCCCCAAGCAGCTGAAGGCCAGACTTAAGGAAATCGGCTTCATGAGTACCAGCCAAGCGCTGGGTATCATCAAGTCGTTATATCCCCGAGTCGAGCTTAAGGCTGTCAAGGACGGCTTCGCTTGCACCGAGGAGAAGGCGCTGGCCTTGCTCGAGGAAGTGAAGCCGGCGGCCGAGTCCCTTGTAGATAATTTAGACTTAGATTCCCTGTAGTCATAGGAACTCTTTGTAAATTATCAGTTCGTTTGTATGTAAACGATTCTTTTGATATAAAATAACATAATTGATTTCTCTTAATTGAGTTCTGTATTTTGCCCAAGTAGGTTAGGTTCCTTTTACTAAGCACTCTGCCAAGCGCATCAAATTCCTTAGTGTTAGGAGTTGGCGCGGAGCTCTGTTTCCAAGAACGCAGTTGGGAAGTATGAGTATTGCGTGGAGACAAGAGTTTCATTACTCGGAACGATCAACACTTAAGCTCAATGAGAAGTCGAAAGGAGAGAGATCGATTAGGTATAGAATAGGTGCAAACTTCAGCTAATTAGGTGTAGCCCCCGACTTACTGGCTAGTCGGAATCCGACTAGGGAGCAAGTACTTAATCTCAATAAAAGAGAAGGGGTGCGCGATTGCGCACCTCATTAGGTGTAGCCCCCGACTTACTGGCTAGTCAAAATCCGACTAGGGAGCAAGTCAAATTAATCTTAACCAGAAAAAAGGTGTGCGATTACGCACCTAATTAGGTGTAGCCCCAACTTACTACTTAATTGAAACACAAATAAGTAGCAAGTCAGAAACTAAATTGCAAGCGTAAAGACAATGTGAACGAAAACTTATCTTTATTTAATTGTAAATGTATGTACAACGGCCGTCAGGTATAGAACCGACGTAATTGCTCGATGTTCCACGAATTATCCATGAGAGTGCCATCTTCTTGCCTCAATCGGTAAGCCCCGGGCGTGTCACCGAGTCAATAATGTACGGACCTTCCCAGCCTGGGGAGAGTTTATGGCCACTCGACTGATTGACCGGAAGGACCAAATCTCCAATCGAGAAGGCACGATCCCGTACATTACGATTGTGGTAACGGCACAACCCCTGGAGGTACTTGGCCGACCGAATTGTTGCAGCGTCCCGAGCTTCCTCCAGTCAGTCGAGTTCGTCAATCCGACTGGCCTCTGACTCGTCCTCGTTGAACTTTTGAACCCGGGACGACCCGAATTGTAGCTCCGTTTGAAGGACCGCCTCAGAACCATATACGAGGAAGAAGGGAGACTGCCCCGTTGCTCGACTAGGACTTGTGCCAAGCCCCAGACCACAGCAGGCAATTCCTTCATCCATTTCACCGCATACGGACTGAGCCGATCGAAGATGCGCGCCTTGACGCCTTGTAGAAGCATGCCGTTCAGGCGCTCGACCAGCCCATTGCTCCGAGGGTGTGCCACCGAAGCAAAGCAAATCTTTATACCCACATCTTCGCACCAGCTTTGAAACTCATCACTTCTGAATTGAGAGCCATTATCCGAAATAATCCGAGAAGGTACGCCAAACCGACCGATGATCTCCTGGAAGAACTCGGTGGCCTTGGCCGCCGTAATCTTGGTCACAGGTTTGGCTTCAATCCATTTGGTGAATTTGTCAATGGCGACAAAGATATGTTTGAAACCACCCGGGGCCTTCTTGAAGGGTTCGACAATGTCGAGCCCCAGAGACGGTAACGACCGGTGATCGGGATCGTCGAAGTTCTGGCCGAGACGTGGATCTGCCGAGCAAAGAACTGACAACCCTCGCATTTGCGGACGATCTCCTTTGCGTCGGAGACGACAGTTGGCCAGTAAAACCATTGACGAAAGGCTTTACCAACCAAAGTAGCTGAGGCAGTGTGATGGCCACACATACCTGAGTGAATTTCACACAACAGGGGCGCGTCGCCGGACTCGAATATGCGCCGAAGTATGTCGGGCGCTTGGTGACTGAAATTCCTTCATGCACCACGTATGCATGACTCCGATGTTGAATTTATTCAGCAGCCCCCGATCATCAGGAAGCTTTTCTTCTTGCAGATACTTCAAGTACGGTCGCGTCCAATCTGAGTCGAGGGCAAGTACTTCTGACTCGGGTGGTTGTTCATCCGGTTGGGGTAGTTGCTCCTGCGGTGTGATGGAGGGGGCATGAAGCTCTTGGATAAAAATTTCAGCCGGGACTGTTGCCCGACTAGAGCCCATGTTCGCGAGCTCATCTGCCGCCTCGTTGTCTCGTTGCATGATATGTATAAGCTCCAACCCATCGAACTTGTCTTCCAATTTTCTGACCTCCTGACAGTAGGCGGCCATGTTGTCTTTGACACAAGTCCAATCCTTCTTTACTTGGCTCACCACGAGTTGAGAATCCCCGCGAACCACCAATCGCCGGATGCCGAGCGATATGGCAATACGGAGTCCGTGGATGAGTGCCTCGTACTTGGCTGCATTGTTTGAAGCTGAAAAATGAATCTGGAGGACATACTTGAGTCGTTCGCCTCTAGGTGATATAAGAACGATACCAGCCCCCGCGCCCTGTCGTCGGAGAGAGCCGTCGAAGTACATGTTCCAGTACTCGACCTCTTCGACGGCTGGGGGAGCCTGTATCTCCGTCCACTAGGCAACAAAGTTGGCGAGCGTCTGTGACTTTATGGCGCTGCGTGGCTTGAACGAGAGCACGAAAGCCCCCAATTCTACTGACCACTTAGCGATCCTCCCAGTGGCTTCCCGATTATGGAGGATTTTTCCAATAGAGAAAGAGGTGACCACCGAAATTGGATGTTCTTGAAAGTAGTGTTTCAACTTCCGATAGGCGATCAGAACCGCATACAAAAGCTTCTGCACCTGGGGATAGCGTACCTTGGACTCGCCCAATACTTCGTTGATGAGGTAGACCGGGCGTTGAGCCTTGTAGACGCGTCCTTGTTCTTCACATTCCACCACCACCGCGGCACTCACTACATGAGTGGTGGCCGCAATGTATAGCAGAAGCGGTTCCTGTGGCATGGGAGATGCCAAGACAGGTGGCGAAGTGAGGAATGATTTGAGGTCCTCAAAAGCCTTCTGTGCCTCAGGTGTCCAGACAAACTTGTCGTGTTGCTTCTTTAATAGCTTAAAGAAGGGCGACCCATGCTCGCCGAGCGGCGAGATGAATCGGCCGAGTGCCACCATGCACCCATTTAGACGCTGGACATCCCTTTGGCACATTGGGGGAGCCATCTCTATGATAGCTCTGATCTTTTCCGGGTTAGCCTCAATCCCGCGGTGAGATACCACGAAACCGAGTAGCTTCCCCGAGGGGACCCTGAAGACATACTTCTCCGGGTTCAACTTCATGTTGTATGCCGACAGGCTCTCGAATGTCTCCGACAGGTCGGTGACCAAGTCAGAGGATACCCGAGACTTGACGACAACATCATCAACGTATGCTTCCACGTTACGCCCAAGCTGGTTGTGGAAACATTGCTGAATGCAACGCTAATACGTTGCTCCGGCGTTTTTCAATCCGAAGGGCATAGTGACGTAGCAGAAAGCCCCAAACGGAGTGATGAACGAAGTTTGATGCAATCTTCTTCCTTCAAGCTAATCTGGTGATAGCCCGAGTAGGCATCCAGAAAGCTCGAAAGCTCGCAACCGTCAGTGGAATCAACCACCTGGTCGACGCGAGGGAGTCCGAACGGATCCTTGGGGCATGCTTTATTTAAGTCGGTATAGTCGACACACATACGCCAAGTACCATTCTTCTTTTGTACAAGTACCGGATTTGCCAACCAATGGGGGTAGAGCACCTCCCTTATGAAGCCAGCGGCTAAAAGTTTGGTGATCTCCGTTTTGATGGCTTCCTTCCGATCTTGTGCGAACCGACGCAGCCGCTGCTTGATTGGCTTGGCTTTGTCGTGTACATTCAAGGAATGCTCGATCACCTCCCTCGGGACACCCGGCATGTCAGATGGCTTCCAAACAAAGATGCCCTGATTCGCTTGGATGAAGGTGACGAGCGCCTCTTCCTATTTCGGATCAAGCCCTGTCCCGATTAGAGCCGTTTTGACTGAATCGGACGGGTCGAGCGAAATACGCTTGACACCTTCGTCAGGCTTGATGCCTGATTTAGATGGCTTCTTGTTCGGCAGGCCGCCCTCATCGCGAAGAGTGGTGGCCGCCTGCCGGATCTTGTTCAACTCGGCAGCCGTTTCGGTTAACTGGGCGAAGTCGCAGTTTTCCTTATTAAGGAGATAGGAAAATTTGACGTCTCCGCGGACCGTAATTACGCCCCGCGGACCCGGCATCTTCATAAGTAGATAGGCGTAATGTGGGACGGCCATGAGTTTGGCCAAGCCCGGCCTTCCCAAGATTGCGTGATACGTAGTCTTGAAATCGGCCACATCAAAGCTGAGGTTTTCCGTCCGGTAGTTGTCCTGAGTGCCAAAAGTGACCGGAAGAGAGATTCTCCCATTCGGCACCGAGGAGGTTCCTGGAATTATGCCATGAAATGGCGCATCAGTCTTTTGGAGCGCCGACCTTGGAATCTGCATCTAATTGAACGTCTTGTCGAAAAGGACGTTCAATCCGCTCCCGCCATCGACTAAGACTTTGCGCAGACGGACGCCCCGTACCACGGGGTCTAAGATGAGTGGATATCTTCCTGGACAAGGGATGTGGTTAGGATGATCCGAGCGATCGAACTCCATCGGAACTTCGGACCATCGAAGGTATTCGGGGGTCACCGGAACAGCTGCATTGACTTTCCGAGTAGTAAGCTTTTGCTTACGTTTGGACTCGTATGCATCCGATCCCCCGAATTTGTGGTTGAGCTCGCTCTCGATTTCTTGGTAAGCATCACCCTAAGGAGGGTCACGCTTGTCGTCTTGTTTGGCGTCCTTCAGAGCATCCTTGTTGTGCTCCTCAGCGAACCTCTTCAAGACATTGCAATTTTTTGCCGCATGCTTTCCATTCGGATGGAAAGGACATGACGCCTCCATTACTTTATTGTAGTCATTGGACCGGGACGGCTTCTGCCGACCATGATCCGCAGCCGCTACCAGTTCTTCACCCTTGCGCTTCTTATCCTTCTTGCCTTCGTTCTTGGTTGGGTGATCCTCCTGACGCTCGGCCAGAGCGTCCGAGGCGGTAGCATACCGGTCTGCCAGGGCGAACATCTCTTTGACAGTGGTTGGGGGCTTCCGGGACATCTTCTTGATCAAATCGGGGTCACGAACTCCCTTTTGGAAGGCCACAACGACGACCGCTTCAGAGCTCTCCCGGATTGTGTTCTTCTTCTTTGTGAAACGCCGAATGAAATCCCTTAACGACTCATCTTTTTTCTGATGAATCTGATAAAGGTCCCACTGGGTTCTAGGCTTCTCGTAAGTGCCTTGGAAATTGGCGACGAATTGCTCGCATAGCTCTCCCCAGGAACCGATTGAGTTCTATGAAAGGCCCGTGAGCCAACCCTAAGCCAGAAGAGTTAACATGACGGGCAGATAGTTTGCCATCACGTCGTATCCTCTGCCCGCGGCCTTGATTGCCAAAGAGTAAATCTGCAACCAAGCTTCTTGGTCCCGCTCCCCGTCAAATTTCACTATTCCCTTGGGGTTAAACCCTTCGGGCCAGTTTACCTGACGAAGTCGGGGTGTGAATGCCTTGATTTCATCAATCAATCCGTCCCCAGGAGGAGGAGACTGACGGGGAAGAATCCGGCGCGGTGGAGTGTGGCGTCGGTCTTCTTCCCGCTCCCTCCGTCGAGCCTCGATGTTGAGGCGGAGGTCGCGACTTGTACTTCGGCGGGCGTATTGCCCGCGAGTTGACGTGTGCCGACTGCGCCGAGTACTACTCGTGGCAGTCTGGCTTCTGGCCGAGTTGGTCTGTTGATCCCGAGTACCTTGGACAGCCGCTGCCGTCACCATGGCTTTGATCTGCTCCATGATCGGTGTTGCGGGGTTGTTTTCTCCAAGTAAAGAGCCAACATTGTCCAAGAGAGTCTTACATGCGAGTATGTTCTGCTGGGGCGTACGGAAATCCGAGTGATCTCCCATACGGACTTGGAGTAGTTCCTCCTGGACTTCGCGTGCACAACCGCGCAATTTGTCGCGCAGATCTTCTCCACCTCCGCGGTTATGTTCGGCTTCTGCTTCCTCTATGGGACGCCGAGCCGATCCAGAGGCTTGTCCATCCACCACATAGACTCCATGAAAGTTGGGGATCCCGTTGACGCTCTCCTCCGACTCGGATTCCGAGTAAGAGAGGCTCAACTGATCTCGATTTGTTGGTTCGTCAATGGGAGTGATTATAACTCCCACTTCTCGTGATGGATCGTTTGGCAGAAGAAAATCTGGCTGAGATTTAGCAAAACAGATCTGCTAAAATCTTACAGCCGAATTGACCAACCCGAGTGGTATCATAGCATCCACCCGGAAAACTGATCTGGTTAGAGCTATCCTCGAGCCGGAACTCGGGAAACTCGTCTCAGTGTGTGCTTGTTGTGCTCCGCCTCTTAGCCTAGACCGAAAAAGATGGCATGTTATCTCATGGAAAACAGAGGTCGAGTTTCTCAGTCCGAACGGGACGTCGGACAACTGAAAAGTTGCAATTTCGATCGAATCGAATCGTTCAGTTAGGAACAGCATCGCGGTTAGTTCCTTCGGCGGAAGAAGTGGCGAACGAGCTTCGTAATTCATTTGGGACGAAGGGTGTACCTGCGGTGGGGTAGTCGGAATCGTCGTCGTCAGATCGGATCTCTTCCGGATCAGAATCCGCAAGAAGCAACTTGACGTAGTGTGGTTCGGCTGAAGTCGCATTCAGCGTCCCCCGGATGTTGCCCGGCTGAGATAGCCGGAGTTCTCCAAAGTCATTGGCAAGAAAGCCGAGATCTCCGAAGATGAAGCCTTGGCCGGGGGCGTAGGTGAAGACGAATCCGCCGCTGGAGGCCATCGAAGTCGATGAAGTTGATCGTGACGCTAGCCCCTACCTGGCGTGCCAACTGTCGACGATTTCTATCGGCAATGTATTTTATAGGGCTATACGAAAGATCACAACTCGATGGTAGCATAGGGGGCAAGATTTATACAGGTTCAGGCCCTCTCGAAGAGGTAATACCCTACTCCTGTGCTCGTGGATTGTATTGCGGGGTGTCGATTACAATGTATGTTCTCGTCGAGGTGGTACGAGAACAGACAATGCTACGGATGATGATATGATGTATTGTGTGTGCTAACTAGGGACCCTCGACCCCTTTATATAGTGCAAGGGATCGGGTTACAGATAGGTTCCCTAATCCGTATAAAGGAGATAAGGAACATAACCGAGTTGGTTACGCCTATCTCCACGTATTCGAGTAGAAAACGAATTCGCTTCCTTGGGGAGCAAGTCAGGCCGCGCCATCCTCCAGGCCTGTCTTCTGGAAGATCCATGTGACTTGGCCCAAGGAGGTGGTACGTCTAACTGTCTATCTCTGAATACCTAGGGCCCATGTTGTCCACACTAGCAAAGCAAAAACAATTCCACTTGGCAAGGTGATACCCGGCAAGAGCCAACCGAGCATGACGGTGCCTGGCACAAGCCAATCGAGCATGGTGATGCTCAGACTAACACAGACAGGCAAGGATCAACCCAGACGGGCAAGGCGAAGAGCGGGTAGGCAAGAAGTAATTCAGACGGGCATCGATACCACCTAGGCTAGCGAAACGGGCACACTCGTTAAAAAAGTAGCTAGCTACTACAGCTATATCCATATTTTTTTCCTAGACCATGGTGAATAAATTCTCTCATCCATTGGCTGAAATGGGCGATGCTGCAAACAGCTACAGTTCATGTCTTTTTCCACCCATGTTCCCACACATAGCCTCTCTATTATAGGTGGGACATAGCCCCACTTGTAAATGAGAGAGTCTAGCACTATATAAACCACCTCTCCACCCATCCCCTTTTGCCTCATTTGCCTCTATCTCCCACAAGCTATTGGTTGACACAGCAAGAACAGCAGCAGCAAGTTCTCCCTCATTCTTACTCAAATCTCCTCACCAAAATCCAGTTTTCTCCTAGAGTGTTATATACCGTTAGAAAGCTTATCTTGTCAGCTTGCCATTGATTCCTATGGTAAGCACATGCACAAAGGTTTACTATGGTTCTTGCTTATTTTTCTCCCTGCTGCTCATTTTCTGGACAGCAAGAAGCTGATTTCATTTTCTTGTCTTTTGTTCATTTTTCATCCATATCCAAGGTAGAAGAAGGGCAAGATTAGCTTTCCCACTTTCTAAGCTTCAAGTACATCCAAGCCATTCATGCATGCAATAGGTTTTGGATGAGTTCTTGATGCTTTTGCTCTCTCTACTTCATTGTTCTAGACAGCAGTTAGGTAATCTGTTTGTTTCTCACTTGCATGCATTCTTAACTCACATGCAAGCTTAGAGATGAACACGAGAACGTCCCCCACAAGCTAAGAAAGGAGTATAACCAGATCTATGGCCTAGGAAGTGAAGGAACAAACAAGGAGCAAGCTTAGGAGCAGTCGAGTCATTTTCTGGACAGACCGGTATATTCTTCTTCGATCTCTTCACCTTTGAACTCCCAACCATAAGCAAGACTTCACTTGCTTGGTGAGAACCTTATTCTGCCTATACTTCATATTTTTCCGAACACATGGCTACATCATTTCCTTGCTAAACTTGAAGCCATCTAGCACCCAAGTTCGAGCATTCACTGTTTCAGCCCATTTCCAAAAATGCAGTTCACAAAATGATTTTCATAAAATCGTCCGTTGTTCAAATGGAAAAGTCATCAACATAAAAAGGATGTGTCTCAAAATCCTCTACAAATTTCATGTAGAACACTTTTTCAACTGAGCAAGTTTGCATCCTCAAAAGTCACACCTACATGTCAAGATGCCATTTAGATGACTTCACCGGGCAGGAAAAATCATCCCCGACCAAGACAACCTATTCCCGGCCAAGATAAGGACAAAAACAGCCGCGTCCTGGGTTAAGGACAAAAAATTGTTAGGCGAGACACTGATATTAACACATGGTTTGGTTATGGTGATATGGCCGGGTTTCATTTTCGAGCACAGGGTTGCTCGTGGTGTATGGTCAGATAGAGACCAAGTGTGGATGGAGCCTATGCATGTTTTGGTTATAGTCGGATGGAGACCAAGGGAGGTTAGAGTTCCACGGATTGATGATGATGGATTTTATGATGATGAATGATGATGATTATTACAAGTTATTACTTTTTGAAATGTTTTACTCAAATACAATTTACAATCTAGTTATGTTTATGTCTTACAAATGCTCTTCATGCTAAAAATAATATTTAAGCCTTTCATTGCTACATGCTATTCATGAATGAGGATATATTACCTCCTAGTGCGAGCACCTTTTGTACTCAATCAGTTGCTGCAATTTTAGGTGAAGACAACCCCGTGCTTGAGTACTACTATCAAGCTGGGCATGTTGACGATAGCGGGCAAAATACGAAGTTCTGATTTCCAGTCGCTTGCCCATGGGGTTAATGAGGGTATACTATGCTGGTCTTTTGGTTTATTTATGATGACCTTCTGCTGCCTTTTGTTGGACAAACTTGTCATTTTCGCTGCTACGATACTCTGATTATGTCATGTACATTGTATGGACAGCAGTCCATACTATTTTGTTCATGTCAATTATGTTCGATGATGTATGTGTTGTGCTATCAATCATTGTGAGGATATTGTTGTAGGGCTAAGATAGGTACCCCTTCGACTTTGGAGCGAGGGCATAACCTTGCCTTTTTTGCACCTCCGCGTCTCTTCCCTGTTTCCCAGGTCACCTGGGGGGAGTCCAAGGAAGGGAGCGCGGAGGCGGAATGTAGAGGAGCGAAGCACATGTGAAACCCGGTGAAGCTACGGGTGAAGTAGCGAAGGGCGCAGGCAGAGCACGAAGCGTACGCGAAGCCTAGTGGAGCAAGGAGGGAACAGTGTGCGGTGTGAACAGGAGGCGGGAAGCATACGCGAAGCTTAGCGGAGCCGGAGCGCAGCAAATAGAGGGACAAGTCGGAGCAACCAGAAGTGCGACGGGGCGGACTCCCCTGTCGGTTACGGAGCCGAATAGACAGATCGTACAATCGGACCTGCCACCCCATCAGAACACTCAAGTAGGCGCCAGGCTGTGACAGACGGGCTCGTAACCGTCATGTATGTGTAATTCCTCGGTAACCCCGTGTAGGGAGCCAAATAAAAGGGCAGAACCGTAAAGGGCATAGTCGAAGGCCAATGAAATGACCATCGGGTCCTTGATTAGAGGGCAGGTAGGGGGCAAGACATGTAAAACGGTAGAAAAATGACCAGCAAGCCCTCAGTCAGGGCTAGTCGGGAAAAAGACCACCAGTGCATGGCCCTGTACAATCCCTCCCCTATAAAAGACGGAGGAGGATATCAACAAAGGCCAGACTCTTTCTTCTCAGGTGTTGCGTTCCTTCCATCCACGAGTGCAACCAGCGAGAGTGCGAGAGTTCCACTGAGCTATCTTAGGTGTGTGGACCGCTCTATGAGCGATCTTGCGCACCGGGGGTAGCCCTGTTTTCTGTTTGTGAGATTGTTCTCACGACAGATATATGTGTGATGGTAGATGATCTTGAGAGCCATCACCGAGCACATATCTGGGCACCCGATTTACATTTGTTTCAATTGAGGATGCTCGTGTGCATCACTACATGCCTATGTTGAGGAATAACATGCCAGGCTTGCTTTAGGGCGGCTGGTATGTTAGGGATCAACCAAAGGGGGCACCAAGTGAGTGATCTCTCAATTGGACCAAATATGAATTTGGAGGGGTGCCACATTTGAGAACCAGACAAGGGCTAAAGGATTTGATCCCCAAGTCTTTGTTTGTTTGTATGTTAGCAAAAGAAAATTCGGTCAACCGTCATGTGGTCAATGAGATTGATTACATTGGATGTTCGGAAAATTGGATTTTCCCTTTAGCTAATGGTTGGCTATTGATATAATTCTCTGGTTGCTATCTCCAAGCATAGAGCTAGACATTTTGATGAATGGCTTAGAGAAATCACTGAGCATGATGTATAGGATGCATGTTAGTAGAAGAAGACGTATTGAAAAGCTTTAATCATGTGATGATGATTCAACAGAGTCTCAACTAAAGAAGGAGGCCGAGTCATAGGTAAATGGAAAGTGACAAGATCACTTAAGCATCAATTCTAGGCTTAAGAAGTCAAAGATTGGTGTTACCCTCACACCGCACAGTTGGATTTTGAAAGAGACGAGGTTTATCTTTGCATTGGCAATAGGGTAGAAGTTGTCTTGTTAGACGTTGACACACTTTTAATAGCCCAACTCTCAGGATTGATATCGACATTAAATAATTATTATTATATTCCTGACCTACGCAAAATCAATGTTTCTATATCATGTTTGGGAACAGAAAGTTATGAACCGTAAAAAAAGAACAATGGTTGTTCAACTTATTATTTGATTGATTTGCTTTATGAGCATGTTCCATTGGTGAATTGATGTGTACTTTGAATTCTGAGGACATACTTGTTTTTGTGCTCTTGTCTTTCATTATCCTTCTTAGGGTACACTCCAGAAATAGATGTGCTTTCTTTTAATATGGTTCCTTCAAGTCACAAAGAAGACACTATATGAGATATGGATTGGAAGGTGTTCTATACTGTGTTTTATCGAAGTTTGGAATGTGAGGTATATGTAAGGTGTTTGATGATAAGCTTACACTTGACTAAGACAAATATTTTTTTGTGAGATTTCAAAGTGTTTGTTACTTTTAAAATGGACGAGAACAAAATGTTTGTTTCTTAGTACGGTGTCTTTTTGGAGAAAGTGTTTTTCCAAAATAGTTTGTAGGAGCACGTAATTTGGGAATGATCAAAAAAGTTTCTGCTCCTACTAAACTTTCACATAATGTACAAGATGTTGTATGTTTTATAGAAACAAAATCAACCCTACATAGTTCTAAAGGCCACATTAGTCGCCTATATGGTATAGGTGTGACACTTGTCGTCAGACAATGATGAGTTTAAGACTTATGAAGAAGCGGTGATGGGACTAGACTCTAAGAGATGGCTTAAAAGTATAAGATCCAAAAGAGCCATCCATAATGATTAAGTTCTGAACATAATTGGTCTGCTTGATGGTTTTTGACAAGATAGACTTGGATTAAGTGTTGATATCCATAGAGCATGATTGATGACTACAGCTTTCAAATAATTTCAAGATGTTAAATTTTATGAAATTCACTTGTTCGTCACTATGCTTAAGTTTGTCTGGATTTATCTAGCTATTGTTGCATATCTTGATATGCACTACGCAAGTATCTTAGAGTTGGGATATTTATTTTGATGAAAAAGGCAAATAGTTTGACGAATTCATCAAGAGTTGGTGGGAGTGCACTTGCTTTTCTTATCTTATCTATGTATGATATATTGTTAATTGAAAGTAATATTCCTACGGTTGTAATTGTCAAATCTTAATTGAGAAATAGTTTTTCTATGAAAGATTAAGGACATTTCTTATCTTATCTATGTATGATATATTGTTAATTGAAAGTAATATTCCTACAGTTGTAACTGTCAAATCTTAATTGAGAAATAGTTTTTCTATGAAAGATTAAGGACAAGTCATATATTTGGCATAAAGATTTATAAAGATAGGTCTAAAAGGCTAATTAGATTAAGCCAGAATATGTATGCTGACAAGATGATGAATGGTTCAATGGGCAATAATGAGTTCTCTGTATGTCACATTGGATTACAAGATTCAGTGTCTTTACATACCTGATGAGCTTTATAAGTCCCAAAGAAGGGTTTTCATACCCTATGCATTAAGGCGAATGCCACAGAATATGCTGATATCAATCAAATCCGGGTGAATATCATTAGAAAGTTTTAAAAAAATTCTAAAATACTTGAGAAGTATTACGAATGTGTTCTTTGCTTTTGGTGGTGAGGAGATGTGATATGTAATAGTTACATTGCATGCTAGTTTCTAAACCAATACTTTATGGAGGTGTACTGAGCTGGAAGTGTTCCAGACTAGACAAATATTTACCACACCCTTTCTATTAAGCACGCATGAGCATTGAATATTGGATATCCAATTGGTAGACTTAAGTGTGTGTGGAAAATTATTGGTAATAAACCTATCAGATGGTCATATAGATGACTGTATCACTTCTATGTTTATAATTTTTGGATAATATGTTATTTTGGTTCCTTGAATAAACATCATTTGTATTGATTAACAAGTACAACTTGTTTGTGGAACTCTTTACTATTGTGATGTTATTCTAAATTGCCCTTGATCTTACATCGTAACATGAAACAATTATGAATTCAAAGGTCAACACCTGTATTGATTGATGATTACATCATGTCCCGGATCATGGATATGGAGATATCAAATCAATAATATGGACACATGTTGGAGAACATGAGGTCGGATTGACCTGCAATGAGACACCGCCAGAATTGTTGTATTCTGAAATGTTATCAATTGGTCTCATACATAGGGACTGTGGGATCCATAGACCTAAGATCATCATTGATTCCCAGAATACATAGTGGTTTACATTAGGGCTGCAAAACGCTACACCGTAACTGGGTAGTTATAAAGATAGTCTTTGGATATGCCATGAAACATGTGGTGGGGTGTGAGCGATCAAGATGGAATTTGCCCCTTTTCATAATGGGAGAGATATCTCTTGGCCTCGATGTGGTTGGATATGGAAAAGTGTATGACCATGCTAATGTGATTAAAGAGTTAATCATAGTGATTAATATTTTAATCATAGTTTGAAATCCACTACAAGATCGAGTGAATGATCAAGCTATCACAGGGATAACACGTTTCTCGCCATGAGCTTGATTGGTATCGTGTGGCAAAGGGATCGATACTTTAACACTATTCGATCGTAAGATTTGATCTTTGTATATATTCAGGGGTCGGTACATCCTGCTAGGTGCCGCTGCCGATTTGTGGGTCAGAAAAAGTTTATAGGTCATGGTTGAGTACATATGAACCTATAGGCTCACGTACTTAAAGACGGTTGAAATAAATTATTGCATAATTGGCTATTGTGCAAGTAGGAGATTGTTGGGTTTATGCCTAGTAGCAATCATGGGCCACATGAGATGTAAGCTCAGTGGTGATAGGCCATGTATGACGTGGGATTTATGGGCACTGTAGGATGTTAGTCATGGACCTTTTTGGGCCTCTAGCGTAGGGGCCCACTGTGGGGCTATACAAAGGGAGGAGGTAGGGGCATGATTGATGGACCAATTTTAGGTTTTCTCTCTCAACAAAACCCTAGCCGTCACCACTCAGGTCACGCGCGCCGGCGCTAGCGTGCCACGTGCGAACAGATTTCTCTTCCCGTATGTGTGGACTACGTAGAGGCACTATGATTGTGGTGTTGATCAAGGCAATCATAAGGAAGAGACATGACTCGCAATTACTGTATGACTACGTGCAAATCGTTGAACCGGCTTCATCGACTCTTCTTCCACTGCACTGCGCGTTAAACAGTAACAATCAATGATCAATTACTTGCAGGTTGTCCTAGGTTTTCACGATAAAATTTGATTCTATGGTAGCATAGCACGCACGTGTTTCCCTTCACCTTGAACTTGTATCCGTTTGCACCCCCAGCCCCAAAACCGTTAGAGATATCGTTAAATGCTAATGTGGCCATTATGTGGGTAGTTTTTTAATGAGATGGCATCCACATCATCTCCCTCCACTCCCTCTCTGAAAAAATATGAAGTTCCAAAGTTTTTGAAAATCCAATTTAAAAAATGATTTCAAAAATTTTCTAAAAATTCATATTTAAAATTCAAATTTTGAAACTTTAATTTGGAATGTTTTAATTTTGAAACATGTAAAAATTCAAATTTTAAATTTTTAAATTTGAATTTTCAAAAATTCAAAACCAAAGGTTTTGGAAATTCCCAAAATTGAATTTGAAATTTGAATATCAAAATTTCAAAACTTTGAAACTTTTGAAAATTTTAAAGTTTTCAAATTCAAATTTTGACATGTTTTGAAATTTGAAAATTAAAAACTAAAGTTTAAAATTTTGAAATTTGAAAATTCAAAATTTTGAATTTGAATTTTTCAAAAATGGATTTATTTTCCAAATTTTTGAAGTTAAATTTTGAAAAAACATTTGTATATGAAATTTTTTTAGAGAGAGGATGAGAGAGGTGACGTGGATGCCATGCTATTCAAAATCCTGCACGCATGCCAACCATCTAAGCAACTAACGGAAAACTAACGGCTACTTCAGCATTTAACGGTATCCCTAATGGTTTTGGGATTGGGATGCAAACAGAGGCAAGTTCGTGGGACTGAAAAAGTAAATTTCAGTTTTAAAAGGCCAAGTGAGATTTCCTACAAGTTTAGGGGGCTATAGTGTAATTTTCTCTAAAAATAAATAGAATAAAAACTTGCAATATAAGTATACTAAGATTGCATAATTGATTACACTGCAATTTTACACTTATTAATTTGCAATTTTAGGTGACTGAAAGTAACAAGAAAATTCATATGACTGAGCACTACGAATGTGAAGTAACAAAATTTTTCAACACCGATTCGAAGTCCAAACGATTGGAGAACATGATGGCTCCACCCCTTAACCCATTACATGCGCGATTAGATTGATCACATCTCAAATGAATCAACTGGTAAATACATCGACTGATTTGCGCACGTAAAAGTAGTCCACTGATCACTAGCATTCCTGTAATTCTCAGGGCTTGTCTATTGGTCGATCGAATAAGGATTTCAGTCTATGATCTCTTTGTTGTCGCCGTCTCGCCTCTCCTGCTCCTCTTCCTTCTCCTTCCTCTCTGAGGGTACTCTACGCGCCTCCACCACTGCCTCCGCCCTTGCCGACCATCCATCGGTGACCGGCGGCGCCCTCATCGCCTCTCCACTCCTCCCCTCCTCTCGCCATCACCTCGGCCTTGCCTGCCTTAGCTCCAGCCGCATAACACTGATTTTCCTGTGGCCAATGCCCTCCGCTGAACCTATAGCAAAGGCAGTGGTGCTGTCGTTTGGCTGCACCGTCACCACCGCCTTCCACCGTGGGTACTCCATCTTCCTGGCCTCCCTCTATGCCTGGGGAGCATGGTAAACTCGTCTCCTAACCCCGGTGAACACATACCCTAACCCTAATGGTGGTGGAGCTTCGGTAGGAGGCAGCGGTATAGGGCATAGTAGAGTAGTGGATGAGCGAAGGGAGGGAGTAGGGGAGATGAGAGGAAAAATCTAAACTGTTGATACTTAATTGTACGGTCAAGATCGATTGTTAACACCAAAATTTGGATAAGCCGATTGGAGTGGAAAGTATTAAAATCAGTTAGAATTGGGCTAAGTTAGGTATGAATCGAATCAGCTATAGTAGAGTTTGTGTCGAATTGTATAGGTAAAGTGACAGATAAAATAGGAAGTGATGGGTCGAGACTGTACCGTATACGAAGTTAGAGTCCTAGTCAATATCTGTTAAGAGGCTGCATAAATTTGTAGCCCTCGGGGTGTGTAAAGGGAGACGAACCAATTAATCAATCGAATCTACTTTATCTGTCCTTTACTTTCTGTCCACTTTAGTCTAGTTTAGCATAGTTTCACCTCATTTTATCTTCGATCGACTTGCTACACATCGCCTTTTCGATCGGCTTCAAAGTACACTCCTAGGGTTGTTTGCAAGTAAGTACTTTCTATTTGGTTTGATCTACGGGTATGCATCGACTTTTAGTCGAAATACTATCTTAGTCAATATTGCCGCGCATCACCGTTTTGACTAAGGGTTAGGTTTCACCCTCTTTAATTCTACTTATCAACACATTCGTTGGCTGTAAATTGTTCATCCTAGTTCTATTTGCTAGATTGACTTTACAATCTAATCGATAATCTGTTTACCCTTCGCTCTGTCGGCTTGATTAATTCATTTGGTTTAAGCCAGTAGTCGGTTTATCTTTCGTTCTAGTATTCAGTTGATTTCATTGGCTGTATAGCAGATTAATTACCTTTCTGGATCTATTGGTTTAGATCTAATCTAAGCCGGTTGTTTCGTTATCTTTCATTCTTGTTTGGACTTGTTTCCTAGTGTTTGCAGGCCCCTACAATACAGATCTAATCAGCTAGTTAAAGCTGATTACGTCCTCTCTTGCCGATTGCAGGATCAAATTGTTTGGCACGCTTTGAACCCTGCTTCCAGTGCTGACCGAGATCCTAAGCCCTAAACCCACGCCTGTTTAGCTCAGCCAATGGAATCTACTAAATAGTAGAACGAAAGATAAACAGACTATCAGCTTAAACTGAACGAGTTAATCAAGCCGACATAATGAAGGGTAAACAGACTATCGACTATATTATAAAGACAATCTAGCCAATAGAACAAGGATAAACAATCTACCGCCAACAATTGTGTTGATCACTAAAAAGAGGGTGAAACTTAACCTTTACTTGAAATGGTGATGCGCGGCAATATCAAATAAGATAGTATTTGGACTAGGCCCGTAAATCGAACCGAATTGAGATACTTGCAAGTAACTCTTGGGGTATACTTTGAAGCCGATCGAGAAGACGATGTACAACAAGTCAATTGAAGACAACATACGATGAAACTATGCTTGTCGACGACTGGGAGGCGAGCCCCCCGCAGCGCCAATAAGCAAGGAAAAGGGTGCGAGGCTGGCAGCGCCCTCCCGGACCGAGGCCCGCCGCTGGCGGACACCGCGAAGAAAAGACCTTGGTCCCGAGCTCAAAAGTGCGTCAAGACGGATGAATGGGAGCGATGACACGAGTGTTTTATCTGGTTCGAGCCTCCTTTGTGGGATAACACCCTCGTCCGATCTTCGTTTAATCTTGAGCTTAAGCGAGTACAAAGGGTGAAGTCGGGTCTTGGGAAACCGGGCCGAGTCTGATAAGTGCTCAAGGCACTGCGTGTGTGTGCTCCTGATTACGGATGCGGAGAACTACCATGGGAACTAGAGCTCTCACGAGGTGCAAGTGCTCTGTTCTACCGTAGCTATTCTCCCGATGAGTTGTGTGTCGATGTCAGCCCCCTGTTGTTGTGGCTCAGGCGCCTTTTATAGGCGCCGTTCGGCCACTATAGCTTGCGCTCGCCCGTTGAATTAGTCGTTGCCTTTTCCCATGCCGGTAGCGTACCAAATCCATCGGGCAATCGAGTGCAATCCTTTGATCACCGTCTTGGGACCGCTCTTGGTCAAGACGTGTCTTGCTGTCTGCAGGCGGTTGACGGGACCGCCGCCTACCGTCGAAAGCTGCGGCAGGCGCTCCTCGATGCAGTCGCGCATTTAATTCTTGATGACTCGGGGACCGGCGTATCTGTCGTCGTGGCGTGATGATTTGCTTTGGGTCTGTCCCTCGTACCTCGAAGCTCGGAGGAAGCAAGAGGCCCGAGCTTCGGCGGGAAGCCGGGCTCGAGCTTACCAAGCTTCGGCGCGGGCTTGCTAATCGAGCTTACCTCTGTGGGGGCGTGGGTAAGTAAGTGGGCGAAACTCCATGAGCCACATATTTTCCCCAACAGCTAGTCCCCGAGCCTCGAGCGGGATGGTGACGTGCCGCTCAGAGGTTTATCTAGTAACTGTCCTTGGGCGAAAAGCTTGGTTTTTCGCGTGCGCGGGCCCCTACGGTCTCAGCGGGAATCCCAAATCGGCGCGGTTCGCGCGCGCCGCCTCCTTCTCCTCGAGTTCCACGTCTTCCAGCGGACAGGTGATAGTTCGCCTCCCGTCGCCGGTTTATATCAGGTGGTTTCCATTTTCGCCATTTCTTCTCACGCCTTCTTGTGCTATTCGTGTTTCTTGTGCTACTGCGTTCCTCCGTCTTCTTCCTTTATCTGCCTCTCCGCTATATTCCCTTCCGATCCTTCCCCTCCCGATGGTGCTCCTCACTCGGAGCCTCCTCACTGAGGACGATCTGAAGGGGCTGGAAGCCGCCGGCTTCGTCGAGGTCGGCGGGTGGAGGGCGGCCGGCAGAGAGGCGATTCTTGCGCCCAAGAGTAAGGAGTTCGTTTGCTTTGAGCTTTTTGCGATTCATGGGCTCCGGGTCCCGAGTCGATTCGTCGAATCCGTTCGGCCTAGTCGGGATCGGTGGTGAACCTCAATCCCAACTCGATCTGTTCTTGGCGATCTTCGCGCACCTCTGCGAAGCATTAAATCGGGTGGAGCCGACGGTCGACCTCTTCCTCCACTTCTCTGGTGACCACGGCCGGCGGACACAATCGGCGGGTGTGCCTACTTCAAGCTCCTTGCGACATGAAATCCTCGTGCCGGTGTTCAAGGCCAAGGAGAGCGTCGGGGTGGGCATCGCGGTGGTACTACGCCGAAGCCCGACAACTACCGATTCTAGTTTGCCAACATGAACCCCGGAAGGTGCGATGCCTCGGCCCACGCTAGAGCCGCGGAGTAGCCTGGCGGCCAAGATTCAAGACTTGGCGGTAGGGGCTCAACGGCCGATATCGTAGCCGACTTCACGAGCACGGGTGAGCCCGCCGAGAAGCGGGTTTGCCCTTCTTTGAGATCATGGGTGGGGCGACCTCTCCATGAAGGAACCTCCATGAGTATTTGTTCTTGCTCTTGTAGTCGTTTGTCAGAGCTTCTTCCCGAGTCATGCTCGTGATGTTCTTTATTCTTTCTTCTTGCGGCCTTGCCCCAAGGCGATGTGGTTCGAGTCGTGGGGCTCCTCTTCCCATGAGCCATAACGAGCCATCGAGGCTCGGGCGTTCGCAATGTCCTAGACAAGGTGCGTACCTCTACGGGCTTAAGCGCCCTTAGGCGGCTTTTCTCGTGTTGACGCCTGCGGCTGTTTTCCTTGAGGAAGCGGGTGTGGAGCGGACCCGCGCGCTCTGCGCCCGATGGTTGCCTCGGGGCTGTCATCCCGGCGGCCGGCGATGAATGAGCTTAGCCTGGTGCGGAAAAAACGGTAGTGGGCAGCGACGCCCGTGAAGAAATCGGCGGTCGCTTTAAGGCAAGCGCTTTCGCCCGGCGGCATCGCCTCGGCCAGCGATTCCGTCCCGACCAGCCGGGCGGAGGTTCCCGGCTCGATTCGGCGGCGCGCGGGCATCAACAGCGCCAAGAAGCGTCGGTTGGTGTTGAACAACGACGACTTCGGACGGCGAGGTGACCGAGGAGGCCGTCGCGGCGCACGTAAGTTACTCGTGCTTCTGGTTTTCTCGTTTCCTTTCTTACATTGATTATGGCCCTTGGGCGATCGCGTTCTAATTCTCCTTGCTTCTTGATCGCGTTGTCCCTCAGCGGGGAGCCTATCCCGCGCGACGAGGCGATGGCCGGAGCATGAGCTGCCAAGGGCAAACCCGGATCCGGGGTTGAGCCCTTCGTCCTCCGCTGGTGGCGCCTGGGGCGTCGCCCCAGCCGCTTCGTAAAGGTGGAGACCGATCTCGCCCGGCGTCTGGCGCCAATCGCGTCGGCGGACCTCGGCCGGTGGCGCCCGTCGACATCCGCGGCAATCGGTAGCTTTTGCCAGAGCAACATGCCCGTTCCCCGGGACGCGGCGACACTCTTCTTCTCGGTGGGGCTGGCGGTCCGGGTCATCACGCTGCGAGCATCGCCCGGTGCGGTTATGGGCGTGGCTCCGTTGGCCGTCTCGGGGTGGATCTCGGCGGCGCCATCGTGGGTCGAGCACCACCTTGGGATCGCCACATGGAGTCACCAAGAGGCCATCTGACTCGGCGATCCCTCGCTAAACTTCGAGAATGGTGGCGGCTATCGGGAGAGGACCTCCGGTGAATGCTGGGCCTTGATCGACTCCCCGAGCCGTGTCTCCATCTTTGTTGATCTTGCCGAGCTTGTGGGGGAAACAGCCTTGGCCGATAGGGGAGCTCGAGGTCGCGGAGGAGCTCGCCGAGCCGACGGGAGGCTGGTCGTCTTTGGTGGAAGGAGCGGCCGTCCTGTGGACTCGGCGAACTGCGGGAGGCGGTAGAGCTGCGGAAGACTTGGCCGAACCTGGGGAGGTGGTCGAGCTGCGGGAGGCTTGACCGAGAGCTGCAGGAGAGATGGCCGAGCTGCTGGGGGAGGCGGCCGAGCCTGCGGGAGGCTTGGCCGAGCTTCTGGGAGGCGGCCGAGCTGCGGGGAGATGGCCGAGGCCAGCGGCTCGGGCGACAGCTCGGGCCGCCAGGTCGTGGCGCTCTCCTCGCCCAAGGGTGCTTCGCACGCTCGGTACGATGTCACGGTCGTGGCGGTCGACAAGCGGGTAAGTGTCTCCGGGCTTGGTTTTTGTTGTCTTGTGTTTTCCCTGCTTTGGTCCTCCATTTCCTCAGTCTGTCTTCCGGGTGCAGATCTCCCGTGAACTTGTCGATATGGCTCGCTCGTTTGAGGCTAAGCACGATGCGAGCGAGAGGCCTGCGGTCGGAAGGAGCGTGGTGGCGGCAGAAGCCAACGCCGCGACGCGCCGAGCTTGAGGAGGAACGCGTTCGAGCTCGGTCGGCGATAGCTCTGGAAGCTCGAGCCGCAGCGGCCGTGGCGGCCCTAGCCGTGGCGAGAGGATGCCAAGAAGGTTTCTTGCCGATCATTGGAGGCCCTTAAGGCGAACGCGACCATTCCCTTGAGCTCGAGGCGCCTCCGGTCGATGGAAGCGTCTTGCGTCGTTGAGGTTGCTCGCGTGGTGGAGGCGCGACCTCCTTGCCGTGAGCTTTCTCGAGCGAAGTCTCTTTGCAATCATGACGGAGACTCTTGAAGACCCACCGGGATACCGTGCGGTAGCTGGAGGCTGCCAATGAAGCCTTACGGGCAAAAATGCAGACTGCCCGGGCGAAAGAGAAGGAGCTCCTCGACCTTGGGGCCAAAGCGAGGAGTTCTTGGCGAGCCCGAAGCTCGGTGCGGCCTAAGCCGTAGGCCCCTTTTTTTTTCTTTTTGTCGGCGACAATCCGGCTGCCTTTGTTAATACCTTTTATTAATATAGTTGACTTGTTTTGACTTCTTTCTTCGTCACTTCTTGGTCCGCCTTCTCTCCGAAATGCGAGCGTCGTTTTGACTGTCGCGCCGTGTCCCAAGAGAAATTAGCGTTGATCTTAGCGGTTCCACATCGGGCGCTTCGACGCCATTACTCACAGGATCGCTTTGGCTTCGAATCTGGCTATAAAAGGACCAATCGTCGGTCACTTCTTATCGAGACTTCTTTCTTCGTACCTTTCCTCTTGCTTCCATGGCTTCTGACCGGAGTTGGCGGAGCTTTAGGCGGACTTCGACCTTGCAATGGCCGAGATTGTGGAGGAGGAGGCGCGCACCCGTGATGTCGCCAGGGTCGAGGCACTGGTTGAAGTCGTTCCGCATCTTCGCAGGGCCTTTGATCCACTCGTGGAGGCACTGGTCGGTGCCCATGCCCGCGATGCTGCTGCCGCCGCGGCCTTGGTCGAGGCTGCCCCGGCGCTTGCCGAGGTGGCCGACGTCATTGTCGGGTTTCTGGGACCCTTTGGCTGGGGCTAAGTGTAACCGTCTTGTGGGTCATCCCAGAACCCTTTCTTAATAAAATTGTTGGTGGTTGTCATTTGCTTCTCTTTTGTTTTACATTGTTTTCCCGCATGCAAGCGGCGATAGTAGTCGTATGGGCAAGAAAGGGTTGAAGCGTAGTATAGTCCTACCGATCCTAACCCCGAGCCATGTCAGAAGCTTCGAGGAAAAGCTGGGACGTGGCTTAGAGGAGATCGAGTCTTTTGATTAGAATTTGATCTTAAAAATTATATAAGAAATCAACCCTTACAAAATCGACCCTTAAAAATGGGCCCAGGGCCCCAGAGCCATGTCAGAAGCTTCGAGGAGAAGCAGGGCGTGGCTTAGAGAAGATCGCAATTTTTGAAAAATCGATCCTAGTCCTCGAGCCATGTCAGAGCTTCTAAGGAGAAGCTCGGCGTGGCAGAAGAATCAATTTTAAAAAATGGGCCCTAGCCCTCGAGCCATGTCAGAGCTTCTAAGGAGAAACTCGGGCGTGGCTTAGAGAAGACCAATTTTTGAAAAATCGGCCCTAGTCAGAGCCATGTCAGAAGCTTCTAAGGAGAAGCTCGAGGCGTGGCTTAGAAAAACCAATTTTGAAAAATCGACCCAGATCTCGAGCCATGTCCGAGCTTCTAAGGAGAATCTCGGGCATGGCTTAGAGAAGATCAATTTTTTGAAAAATCGACCCCAGTCCCCGAGCCATGTCCGAGCTTCTAAGAAGAAGCTTGGGCGTGGCTTAGAGAAGATCATTTTTTTAAAAAAAATCGTCCAAAGTCCCCGAGCCATGTCCGAGCTTCTAAGGAGAAGCCCGGTCGTGGCTTAGAGACCGCACACTTTTTGAAAGAAGCTTGTGGTCCTGGCTCTGTCCCTTTGCGAGAGGCAGATTGTTGGACTCTAGAAGTATCCCGGGCCTGTCGCATGTTTTATACGGGTTTAAGGTATAGGGCCGGAAAGCGTGTGCCCGCACGGGATGTTGCGAGGTGCGATGGATCGGCTTACCCGTGTGCAAGGAATCCGGGGTTGGCCTGCGAGCCGCTACCTGCCGATGTGTCTTGGAGCGGCAGGGCTTTCTCCCAAGCCCGATCATAGGTTTTGGGTCCTTTGGGGTTAGCTTGAGGCTCTCTTAGGGAATAGTGGGGTGAACAAAAGGAAACAAGATAGGGGAATGGAGACTTCGACCTTTTCTCAGCGTAGAACCTTGAAGTTGGCTGTTCGAGAGCTGTTGAGGACTCTCCCATCGGCATAGCGATCTTCTGACTCGGGCGTCTGGTGATCTGTTGTGTCTGGACCTTCCCATCTTGAGGTGAGCTTGTTGGCGTGAGCGAGTTCGAACTCGTCTTAGAACCAGTCGCCCACCGCAGGTCGGGTGCATACCTTTTGGCTGCGTCGCCGCAGGATTCTTGGTATCTTTGCCGCTTCATGATAGTGCTTGCTCATGGCAGACTCGAGATAGGTCGAGGTCCGGCAACCGCTCCTCGTCGTTGTCGATCTGCCTGCAAAATCATCTGAGCTGAACCAATTCTTAGCTCGGTGGGTAGGACCGCCTCCGAGCCGTATACAAGCCTAAGCGGGGTTTCGCGAGAGCTCGATTAGAGGTTGTTCGGGCTGCCAAAGCACGGAGGTAGTTCTTCTACCCGGTTGTGTCTTTGCTTTCGGCGAGAGCGTCGTACACTAAATAAGCAATACCTGCATGATCTGCCCATTCGCGCGTTAATTTGCACCATTACTTTGTGGGTGAGCTACGAAGCTAGGGCGACCTTCATGCCGAGCTCCTCGCGATGAGTCTGGAATAGCTCGCTTGTGAGCGTGTCCCATTGTCGTGATCGGCTTACTTGGGGCCGAACTGAGTCACGATATTGTTCCTAAGGAACCTCTTGGCCGTCTGGCGGATATGATCGACATCTTGGTTGGCCTCGATCCACTTAGTGAAAGTGTCAATGGCGGCGAACAGTGTGTGCGCCCTTTAAGCCTCTGGGAAGCGAACCAAGTATGTCCATCCCCATGTTGAGAATGGCGGGTTAGCGGGATAGTCTGCGGCTCATATGCTTGGTGGTGGGATACCCGGCGTGATATTGGCGGTAGGCGGCGTTTCTGAGCTCTCTTGCGTCGGTCAACGCAGTTAACGATGAATACCCCATGCGAAAGGCTTTTCCCACTAGGGTTACGAAAGAGGCATGGGCCCCGAGATCCGTCGTGAATGTCTTGGAGAAAAATTTGCCTTCCTCACCGGTCACGCACTTTTAAAATCGCCGTTTGAACCCCTTGGTACAACAAGCCCCCGAGTGTCGATAAGGTCGGGCTTGTCTTTGGAGCCGGATTTCTCGTGTGTCTGTGGCGATGTCCCATCGTCAAGCTGGGCGAATGGCGTCATCAGTGTGTCGTTGCTGCTCTAGGAACTAAACGGTACCGATCGTTTGGGTCGAGCAACCATCTTCTCGGGGCCTCTTCTCCGGAAGGAATAGAGGGCTTTAGTAGGTTCTGCACGAGCATCCCCGCCGGGGCGGTTTCTTGTGAGGAGCCAAGCCATGAGCTTATCGGCCAAAGCTATTAGCGATCTAGGGGCGTAGCATACTTGAAGTTCGTGAAGTGCTTCTCGGCTTTCTCACCTCGCCAAATGTCGCGCCATTAGTCGTCGCAACACCGATACTCCTTGTTTACTTGGCGGGCGACTAACCCGAATCCCCTTCGCCGTTAGTAAGCAATGCCGGCGTAGTGCATGCTCGTAGGCGGCTAGGAGGCCTTCAGTACTCATGACATTGTTCGTTCGCGGGAAAATGGAGCTATACTATATGCTGAATTTGTTCTCCTTGGGGAAGCGAGAACAAACCCTTGACTGATCGCTCGAATTGGCGCTACCCATTGAATAACATGGTCGGTCGCTTCTTGGCTAGCGAGTTTGGGCGAGCCTTCCGAGGGGTTGGCGGGCGGTACACTCACCAAGAAGTCGGCCACGATTTGGGATTTGATCATTGTTGAGTACGAACTTGATGTCAAATTCACCAAGCTCGATTGCCCACTTTGCGACCCTCCGTTCGCGTCGGGTTCGAATGATGTCCTTTAACGGAAACTTCGTCGGGACGATGGTGGATGGGCTTGAAAATAGTGGCCTTAACTTTGCGAGGCCATAAGCAAAGGCGTGCAAGAGCTTCGAACCTCATGGTACCGCTCCTTAGGCCCGTGAAGTACCTCACTTACGTAGTAGACGGGTTGTTGCTTGCCTTCGCGTTCGACTGCTAGTACAGCACTTACGACAACAAGGGCAACCGCCAAATAGAGGAGTAGAGCTTCCCGAGCTTTGGCGTGGCTAAGGCGGGAGGCGTGGGCAGTATGCGCTTTAGCTCGCTAAAAGCGACCTCGGCTTCTTCCGTCCATTGAAACCATCGTGCTTACGCGAGATCTTACAAAAAGGTGCTGCCGCTCGAGAGCGAGATATGAATCTGCTGAGAGCCATCATCCGCCCGATGAGGGCCTGCACCTCCTTGGTGCAGGTTGGCGACCTCATATTCTCGATGGCCTCGATTTTCTCGGGGTTTGCCCCGATACTTGCCTTTCCTATCACATAGCCAAGCAACATCCCAGATCGGACACCAAAGACACATTTTTGAGTTGACAACTCGATGCTTTCTAAAATTAGCAAAAGTTTCACGAAGGTCGGTCACATGGTCGTGGGACTTTGCTTTTACAACAACATCGTCTACATAGACCTCTACGTTCGCCCTATCGATCGGGGACCGTCTTACGCATTAGTCATTTGGGCGTGGCCCCGCGTTCTTGAGACCGAAAGACATGGTCGTGTAGCGAAGGTACCAAAAGGTATTCTGGCGATCTTCTCTTCGTCTTCCGTGCGGCCGCGATCTGGTGATAGCCGGAGTAGGCGTCGTGAAGCTCATGAGCGCCGAGTCGCCGTTCGTCGACCGATTGGTCTATCTTGGCGAGGAAAATTGTCCTTAGGGGCGGCGGCGTTGAGTCGCGATGGTCGACGACATTCGCCATTTCCGCCCTTCTTCTTGGCGGCGGCCGGATTAGCTAGCGATCGGAATACTCGACTTCTCGGATGAAGCGGCTTGGAGGAGCTTGCCAAGTTGCTCTGGATGATGTCGGTCTTCTATTTTGGGAAGCGCCGTAAGGCCCTGTCAAGCGAGCTTTTGTCGAGTTGAACAGCTAGCTGTGCTCGATGACCTCCTTGGGACTCGGGCATGTCGGACGGTTCCCACACGAACACGTCTGCGTTAGCCGGAGGAAGGTGACGAGCTCGAGTTCCTATTGGACTCGAGGTTGACCCTCGTGGGCGACCTTGGCTGGGTCGTCCTCGAAGAGGGGGCGGCAGTGGGCTCTCGAGGCTGCAGGCCACCTTAGGGCAGACGGGTGGCCGCTTCGGCCTTGGCCGCCACCTTCGAAGCTGTCCGACCATGGCCAAAGCGCGCTCGTCGCGAGCCATTGCTTGCCTTGTGGATCGCCCTTGATCGTGATGACCCACGAGGGGCCGACATCTTCGAGCGATGGCGACCATGGTGGGTAGCCGCCATGAACTTGACACATGGGCGTCCGAGGATGGCGTTATATGGGGCTCGAGTCCACCACCTCGAAGGTGGCGTACTCCGTCCGGAAGTTCAGGGGGTCCCAAGCGTCCTGAGCGGACGATTTGCCCGATCGGGTGTAGGGGCGACCGGGGACAATGCCGTGGAAAGGGATGGCTATGTCCTTAATCTTGGACGCGGGACTGCATACGCTCAAGAACTTGAGCAAAGATGGCGATGTCGAGCTCCGCCATCTACTAACACGCGATCGACCAGCGTGTTCGCGATGGTGGGACGAGCACCAGCCGTAGACGGCTGGGCCTGGTTATTCCGGGGACAATCATCCCCAGAGAAAGTGATTGGTGGTGGGACCACCGCGAGTGCGTCCGGGCTTACCTTTCTCGAGGTGGTAAACCTCGGCGTGACCTTAAGCTTCGCGTCGCGAGCTATAAGCGGCGCCACCGAAGATCACGGCGACGTGTGCGCGAGCCTCCTGGAAGGCGTCGCCATGGGCGCCTTGAGGCGCCCGGTCGTCCGGCACCCCATGATCGGGGAGCTCGGGCATGGATCCGCGCCCGGCGTAGAAGTCCTCCAACCGCGCCCCGTCCTGCGATTCTGCGAGTCATGGCGTCTTGCCGATGGAGGAGGCGATGCGATTGTTGGAGGTTAGCCCCTAGGCGGTCGAGGTCGAGACCGGGAGCTTCGCCCTTGCCTCGGGCGCGCCCATTGTTGTTCCCACCACCGCCGGTCGGGTTGGCATGAGGCGGCCGCCAGAGGAGCGGGCCTCTCGGGCTCTACCGCTGCGACGTAGGCGGGGGCGGCGGGCTCCTTCTTCTTCTTCTTCTTCTTCTTCTTCTCGGCATCGTCCTTCTTGGCATCGATGCTAGTCTGGGCCGCCGCCTTCTCCTCCGTTCTCCCTCTCTTGCGCTCCACCGCCTCGGAGGCGTTGATGTAGTCCTCCGCAGCACGAAATAAATCGGCTGCGGTGTGGATCGGATGGAGCTCAAGGTCCTTGGTGAAACGGGTGTTCCGCACTCCCTCCTTGAAGGCCTCAACGATGGCCTCATCGGAGATTGACGGAATGGTGTTGCGACTGGGCGAACTGCGGGCGTAGTCCCTGAGCCCTCTCCGCCCTTTGGACCACAAGCTTGAGGTCTGGGGCTTCCGAAGTATGCCAGAGCGACCACAGAAGTTTGTCCGGGCGCCTCCTGCAGCTGTTCCCAGCTGCGTATCGAACCCCGGCGCTGGTTGAACAGCCAGGTTCGAGCCATTCCCTCCAAGACGGTAGGGAAGTAGTTGACCATTACGGCCTCATTACCGCCTGCGCCCAGGATGGCGGTAGTATACACGGCGAGATATTTGTCGGGATTCTTGCTCCCGTCGAACTTCTCAATGCTCCCGGGCTTAAACTTGTGGGGTCAGGGGGCCTCGCGTAAAGCTCGGGAGAAAGCCGGGCATCCGGGGGCGGCCCCGTTATTCCCAGCAGGAGCTCTCCCGCCTGGAAGCGGCCCGAGGCGGGAAAAAACTCCGCCGGTGTCTTGTTGAGGAGCACCGTCCATTGTGGGCGTGGGCGCTGCCGGCGCGATCAACGCTCTGCCGCCGTCTCGAGGAGCCACTGGTGTGTGACTAGGCCTGGGGGTGCTCGCCGAGATCCCCAGCGAGCTCCTCTAGGCCGTCAGCAACCGCGGCGCCTAGATCGGCCATGGTGAACCCTCGCGGGTCCTTCTCCAGGTCACGCATGACCTGGGCAATCGCCTTAACCCTCTGCTGACTGCGCAGCACCGGGTTGGTGACGGTAGTGGTGGGCGAATACGCGTGTAGCGCGCGGGCGTCGGGCCAACTGGGCTGCGACGGATATCCGCCAGGGTTCGCCCAACCGACCCAGCAAAGAGGCTTCGAGCGGCCTCACGCCGCTGGTGCTCTTCGCTTAGGTCAGCACGTGGTGGTGCGGGTCGCCCGCCGACGCCCGAAAGATATGACGCGAGCGAGCTCCGCTGCTGGGGACATGTCGGTGTCACCCCGGAGGCGGTGCCTTGGCACCCTCAACCGCCATGGGCTCACGCTGGTCGCCGCCGCCTCGGCGGGCGTGGCGCCCGATGCGTCTGCAGATCTGGTCTTCCTCTTGGGCGTGGCAGCAGATGCGCTGTGTCCGCCCGGATATGGCACTGGTGGCGGTGCCTCCAACCCCTCCATGAGGGTTTCGCTGACGTGAGTCAGCGAAGTGCCGAGCAAAGCTAGGGAGCGGACAGCTACTCCTGAGGCGGGCGTTGCCTCCACCTCCATCTCGTCGGACTGAGCTCCGGCGAGGATACCAGACTGCCATTCCTCATACGACTCGTCGACGTCGTCGAGATCGTCGCAATCGTCGAAGTTGAGGTCCACAGTATCAATGTCGTCGTAAGACAACAAGTCCATCCTCGACTCGATCGAGGGGAGAGGACCGAAATCGGACCCCACGGTGGGCGCCAGCTATTGGCGCTGCGGGGGGCTCGCCTCCCAGTCGCCGACAATGCTAAACAAGACTAAAGTCGATAGAAATTAAAAGACATAAAAGTAGATTCAATTGATTGGTTTATCTCCCTTTACACGCCCCGAGGGCTACATATTTATATAGACTCTTAACAGATATTTGATCAGGGCTCTCACTTTGTATATGGTACGATCTTGATCCATTACTTCCTATTTTATCTCATCTTACCTATATAATCCGACACAAACTTAATTATAGCCGATTCAATTCATACCCAACTTAGCCTAATTCTAACCTATTTTAATACTTTTCGCTGTAACGGCTTATCCAAATTTCGGTGTCAACATCGATGGACTGAAATCTGGAGGATTGATTTCTAGCAAATCCGTATTTCTTAATTCTAACATCGTACTCACATATTTTAGCGCACACATGCACCACAGTCCAGGAAAGCATAAAAAGAGCAACTTGAGAATGGTTGAACACATGCAGGTATGCATGAATCAGCGCTTACCGTGAACAATGAACGGAGCGTGTCGCGGTCGAGCCCGGCCTTGTTGTCGTCGTCCAGCGCGGCGACGTCGAGCAGTGCGTCCAGGAAGTCGTCCTTCCTGGGTTCGCCGGCGTCCCGGTCCCGCAGCCTCCGGTCCACCTCCTCGTCGAACATCTTGTGGAGCCGCGCGAACAGCTTCGCCATCCTCCGCCGCGCGCCCTGCAGGTCGGCCGCCGCGAGCACTGGGAAGAAGTCCGACACGTTGGGGTTTCCGCCAACGTCCAGGATCTCCGTCACCAGCTCCTGGAACCCCTTGGTCGCGTCGATGTCGTCGAGGCCGGCGAGGTCGTGGGAGAAGATGGTGCACGACAAGAGGTTTAGGCTTGTCGTGGACGCCACACGGCCGATGTCCACCGTCGCGCCCTCCGCCGCCAGACGCGACACGTGCTCGACCAGCTGCCTCACCTTGTCGTGGCGAAGGTGCCGGAGCGCGTCGAGGCGGTGCGGCGCGAAGATCTCGGCCGCCATGATCCTGCGGAGCGCTCGCCAGCGGTGGGTGGGTGGCAGCCAGGAGACGGAGTTGCGAGCGTACTTGTCGTCGAGGGCGTGGGGGAGGAAGCGGGCGGCGAAGACGGCGTCGTGCTTCTGCAGGACGTCGCGGGCAAGCTCCGGGGAGGAGACGACGACGGTGGTGACCGCGCCCAGACGGAGCGACATGAGCGAGCCGTGGGTCTTGGCGAGGCGGGCGAGTGAGCGGTGCGGCAGCGCGCTGAGGTTGTGAAGGTTGCCGATGAACGGCAGTGGCCACGGACCCGGCGGGAGGCGGCGCCGCCCGTGGGCAAGGCGCTTGAGAATGTAGTGGAATAGGAGTGAGAAGAGAAGCCAGGACAAAACGAGCAGCATGGCCATGACGATGACGAGGAGTACGTGCGCTAAACACGCCAAAGCCATCATCTCGTCGTTTCTTAATGGCTGCTTTGGAATTAATTTGTCAATAAACTAGCAAGCAGCGTGACTGTGACAAGTATGGTCAGGATCAGCATTAATTGCGATCGATGGCATATAAAATGCTTCTTGCCATCTCTTTTTTCTTTCTGTAATTTCGTGTACTCTTCCCCTGACAAATAAAATGGACAAGAGTATTCATGCTTGTCATACAAAGCACTCACTCATATGAAATCTGATCTAAACTAGATTATCAAGATTGAAGTGCACATATTCACAGGAAATCAATCACTCGATCTAGTACGTTGAACCAGATAGTGAAGTTCAATTGAAATAACTATTCATGAATCTGGACTTCATGTATTATAGGTTTCATGTTCTACGAAACCTTTTATAATTAGAGCTTCGAAAAAAAAACCTTTTGTAATTATTCTATGGTTTTTCTGATAGCTACATCTCAACAACAGCCAAGCTATATAGTTCAGTAGTGAATAATATCCTAGTTAAGTAGGAAAATTCTGCATCTCCCGTGGGACAAGGTAATCACTGTTTAGATGTAAGCAATCCATGTAAATGATATATATACCAGTAGCTAACGCATGTACCTAACATGGTTTCTTTCGACAAAATCAACAATAGAAATGAAAAAAAAAATACACAGTGGTTTTTAGCACATAGTGACAAAGACCCTAATTAAATGCAGAAAGCTTAATTATTCAACTTGATCGACGTACTCTTGAAATTAATTCACACGAAGACGCGGTATTATATATAACCACACCATTACACCAGTGACATTATTCAATCCCATGGATCACATCGTTGACTCAAACTGTTGCCGCTGTAGCACATGCAGAGGCACCAAACATTTTTGACATATCAATTCTATTTCTTTCCTCCTCAACTGGGAGCCTCTATTTGAACTGATTCGAGGAGGAAGCAAGAACCAGATGCACCATCCTAATGGCTAATGGCATTCCTAGGCAGATCCAACGTCCTGCACCAAATGGGATGAGCTCGAAATCTCCACCTCTAAAATGAACCGTACTTTCCACAAATCTCTCTGGCATGATGCCTTGGTCTCACCTATCGCCCATAGCCAAGTCCAGTCCTAGAAATTTGAGACCCTGACACGAAAACTAGTTTAATAGTAATCGAGCACCCTTAGGTATTGTGTAGCCTATTACTTTTGTTGTCATCTCAGCTTGACCTGGTAACAAGAATGGAACTGGAGGATGCAGTCCAAAAGTTTTTTTGACAACTGCTTGAAGATAGGGCAGCTTGGCGATTTCGGATTCTTGTACGTTTCTTCTTGAGCCGATAACCTGTGCATGCGAGCTCATCACAAGCTTTAGCCATGGATGTTGGGTTTCCAAGCAATTCTGCCATTGCCCATTCTACCGTGCTGGAGCTTGTGTCACTCCCGGCCGCAAATAAGCACCCTGCAATATAATACAGTTCTATGATTTCTCTGTGCCCTATAAACATTGTTCATTTTTGACATATTTATATTTTTTGAATAGAAAAACAGTAGCCAAGGTGCCCACTGCTACGTATTAAAAAAGGTACTATTTACAGCAAAGCATTTAGAAGCAAAGAGAAATTGTAGCATTTCAAACTGTGACGTTAAATTTTGACATTCATGTTGATCAGTACCGATGCATACACCTTAATTAAAGCAATATCCCGCGCATGGCTCAAAATGTCAAGTGGCTACAAAGGTATGGATATAATCAAATTCTTTTCTATGGATAACCACTACTAGAGATATGGGTATCACAACCGGTCTCAAAAACCCTATCACAACCGGTTCGTTTCGAACCTGTTGTGGTGGTGCACCAGTACCGGTTCGTTAGGTTAGGAGTCAGGAGAGGGTTACTACAACCGGTTTGGAACACAAACCGGTTGTAAAGCCCAATTTCTACAACCGGTTCATGTCCCTAACCGGTTGTGGACTTTTACAACCAGTTGGAGACACGAACCGGTTGTAGAAATTGGGTTCTACAACCGGTTCATGCCCTAACCGGTTGTAAAAAGCTCTATTTTCGAAATACTAAAAGGAATGCTTGTCCTACTCTCATCAGAGAGCATGCGCGGGTGGATTGGCTAGAAGATTGAGGCATGGGTCACGAAGAGGGGTGTGAGGTTCTAGGTTCGAATCCCACTTCTCCTAATATATTTCTAACTTTTGCTAACACCACGACCGGTGGTTACTCCCGATGGCTTACAACCGATTCCAAAAACGGCTGTGAAGGGGGTTTGGAACCAGTTGTAATACCCGGTTCCCTAGTAGTGAACCCATAAAATCTTTTCTATAGCTACTTAATCTGTGCACCTTTCATTTGTAAAAAAGTTCACAAAGTAATAACTAATTACAACTAAATTTTGCGCATCAGTTTTTACGCTTCGTTAAATTGAAGTTTTTTCTTTTATTTTGATCGTTTTAGCGAAATTTCTAGGAAAAAGAAGGAAAAATTGTATACATGCCATCCAAAAGTTAGCAAAATTGCATGACATGTACAAAAAATGCCACTGCAGTGGCATATTTTGTATAGGTCACGTAATTTCGCAACTTTTTAATGGCACGTATGCAATTGGCCCGAAAAAGAATATGCAGAGTACCTTTTCAGTTTACATTTACCAATAATAATATAGAAATATAAGATGTCACTAGTTATAAAAAAACTACTGTCGGCAGAATACAAAAATAAACTAAAACACAACAATACGGGGAGGGGAAAACATCATATTAGGTGCATTGTATGTTTTAAATGGAAAAGCTGAATAAGTGCATTTTGCGACAAGACTTCAGAAAATAAATTGTAGAAAATCCCATCATGAAAGCAGTATGGAAATAAATTTTCTTGTTGAAATGCATTAAAAAACAGCTGGCGGTACTGCAATCACTGTATATATATGTCAACGGAGGAGGAAAATCCTACATTTCCTCTCACAAAAATCAATGGGCTTATTTGATTTTGAGAAGTTGAATATGGGCCTTGGAGCATCTCCAACAGAGCTCTAAAATAAAATCTTCTCTATATTTAGAATCTCTCGTCCTCCAGCAGAGTCTCTATCTCAACCTCTAAATTTTGAATTTCTCTCTCTCAGCCTCTAAATTTGAAAACTCTCTATATCAACCTCTATAGTTTCTTTGGACAGAGGTTCTGCTGAAGAGGATTTCCTGTGAATAGTAATTTAGAGGAGGTATATAGAGACCTGATTTTAGAGCATCTGCTAGAGATGCTCTTAGGCTACGTAAAAGAGTCTGAGCCCAATAAGACTTTCGTCCAGGCCTAGCTTAAGGATCATGCCGACTGGTGAAGACTCTTTATTTCTATATAGTCCCTGGGACAATCCAAACTAGCACAAGAAAGTAATGTTATTGGTATCATGATATTTGCTAGGGTTAATTGATATATGTCACTGCTCAATTGCCTATTTCGAGAATTGCTATTCTTCGATCGGAAAGTGTATATCTATCATGAAAATTCAGACAAGGACACTTAATAGGAACACCCCGAGCAGAAGGACATTAAATTAACATGCCTTTCATAGAATGACACCATGAGCACGAATCGTTTTGTTTCATGACATTTCTCCTTAGTTTCCTTTTCTTTTCTACTTAGGTAGATGAAAATGCCCCTGTGTTTAAAACCCGACACGAATTGAACTCATATTTGAATTTCAAAATTCAAAAGTTCAAATACATTGATTCTAAATTCAAACTTTTGTATCAGAATTCCAAACTGAGCACAAATTTGAAATTTGGCTTTCAAAAACTTGAATTTTGAAACTTGATATTCAAAACCAAGCACACATTTGAATTTTTTATTTCAAAATTTTAAATTTTTAAATTTTTAAATTTTAATCTTGGTATTCAAAAACGACCACAAATTTGAACTATGGATTTAAAAATTTTGAATTTTCAATTTTAAAAATTTGAATTTTTAATCTTTCTATTCAAAACATTTGATACAAAAATTTGAATTTGGAATTTCTGTATTTGAAATTTTGAATTTTGAAATTCAAAATATGAGTTCAGTTTTTAAGTTCAATTCGTGTCGGGTTTTGAACATAGGAGCATTTTCATCCATCCAAGTAGAAAAGAGAAGGAAAATGGGGAGAAATATCATGAAATAAAACAATTCACATCCACAGTTTTATTTTATGGAAGGCATGCCAATTTAATGTCATTCTACTTGGTGCGCTCCTATTGAGTGCCATTTAACGAATTTTCCCAAATCTGCCACTACTCATACGCAAAAATTGGAATCTTGCCATTTTTTGGATCTCAAAGTACATTTTTGGCCAGGTCAACATTTTTGGACCATCTTGCACCCGTGTTCTTCCTCGCTTCGTCTTCCTCCTCTCACACTGCCACACCTCTCTATCTCTTTCTCTGTGCTCTACTCTTCTCCCTTTGGCTACCACCCATTCCCCTCCTTCTTGGGCGGCTAGCCCTACCTATCACCCTCCTCGCTGCCACCCCCTGTCCTCTATCTCCCACCCAACCACTGCCTCTCTCTCCCCCTTTATCTCTCTCTCTACACCATAGCACAAAGCAGCGACGAGCGAGGATGGCCAGAGCACGAAGCAGCGGTGAGCGAGGATGGCTAGAGCAGCAGTGAAGATGGAAGGGCACTGCGCATCGGCGATGGTGAGGCCGAGCAGCTCTGCCGCCACAATGGGCCCGAGATTCGGTTGCCACCCTAATGGCCGTCGAGCTCGAGGCATACAATGTTCTGCTAATAGGAGGGAAAGTACAGGGGAGGAGGAGACCAGGGAAGGAGCTCGCCGGACGGACGAGGATGGAGGGCAACTCGCCGAAGTTCGAGGGGAGAGAGAGGAAGAGCAGGAAAGAGAGATGCTTAGAGGAAGAAGAAGGAGGAGGAAGGAGAAGGGAAAAATGGTCCGAAATTGTCGAAGTTATTTGAGCTGGAAAGGTGCTTTATGATTTGTATAATGGTATGTATCTAACTTTTGCAATGAGTAGTGGCAGATTTACACTTTTTGATTGAGCAGTGGCAATTCTTGAAATAGGTAATTGAGAAGTGGCATTTATCCAATTAACCCTATTTGTTGTTATGGGATTGTTGCGCTACCAATTACAAGTTAGATTTCTCTTGAAAAAGACTACAAGTTAGATTGAGCCCAAATAAGGTATATGGGATATATTGTCCTACATTTGCTAGTTTAGGGTTAGATAGTGCACTATATTATTTGTATAAGCCCATGTGCTGGCCAAATGCATTCTAACCATAGGATTAACTCTCTATGCAAAGAGAAGACAATAATAGGAAGGTTCTATGTTTGCACACCTAGCGGATAATTTATCCATCACGAACTATAACTTTTTATATTTGCACCCTCCTATGAGGTATTCACCATAAAGATATCTCTACTATTAAAAAGAGCATAGGGATGATGGTTGGTTGTGAAGTACTGACCAATTCTGACCATCAATCCCTATATAAGGGTGTTGTATTAGGCTTGTGCCATACATAGGGATGACCTAGGGATACCCTAGCTTTTAGGGATATCGGGATCATCAATGAGTTGTAAAGTTGAACCCATAAGCTGCCCTCTTTTATAAATGGGTTGAAATGCCCTTGTAAAGTGGGTAGGTGGGGCAAAATAGGAAAATAGGCTTCCATCTTGCCCCATGTATGCAGCCTCACGAGCTTGTGCATGAATATATGAGATCAATCCAAGAAAGACTATTCTAGCTTGAAGCTTCTCTCTAAGGCTCTCTCCACTGCTCATATCCTCCTTTTCTTCCTTCTTAGGTCACCTCCATGGCAGGGTGCCTAAGCTCGGCCATGGCGGTGCATTCTTTCCTATTGTCCTGCACGGCTATGACAACAACTTGCTTTCTTAAGAATATCATAAGAATACTATGAAAAAGAGAACAGAAGGATACTTTCAATTAATTTGGCTTGCTTTCTTATTTTACTATGTTGTATTTTACAATGAAAAGGACACCATCAGGAATACATCCTTTCAATTTCTAACTTGGTATATCTAAAATGGAAATACAACACACTAAAATGAGGAAGGTATATAAATAAGTTGATTAGGTATATCTTGAGCTGATGGTAAGCTCCTAAAGTATGACACAATGAAACAAGAAAGTAAGCAAATAAATAGAAAATATTCTAAAATACCTATACCGTTGGATTAAGGATTAATGGCCATGCATGGTAGCAAAAGCCACCACTATCCTCTTTTTAATAGCCGAGATATTCAAATCAAGCAATACCATAAATCTCTATGCTTGAAATCGATGCAACCGTATCAAGTTAGCAGTTTCTATCTATATACATTGACTAGGAATAAATAATCGTGTAATTGTGCAATCAAGTCTATTATCTGCTGATGATATTTGGTGCAAGAATCCACGGCACAGCTAAGATCTTGACCCCGAGGAATATAGTATAGTTGGCATCTCTGACCATTCTGAACCCCATCCAAAATTATTTGGAAAAAAATATGGTCTGTACTGTGTTAGTATTGACTTCTATAAAATATAAGCATCATTATTTTGTGGTAAGCGAGAATCAATTGTGATCTACGTTGTTGATGGTTTGAGAGAAGGCTGTTCATAGAGTATGAGTTATCACAACAAAAGCAGTACGATCCATGTGCAGATGTGCGAACTTGCTTACTGTTCCAACACAGTGTCATGGCAGGCACTCGCCAACGTGGAGATGCTGGACGCAACCAGGAACGGAATGGGATTCCTTTGTTACGCAGTCTCGCTACCGGGTGTAGTCCGAGATTGCCTAACAGATGTAAAAACTCAAGAACAGGGAGACAGAGCAGGAGGAACGGTGGCTATTCTTTATTCTCTTCTCATATGTGTATAATGGGGGACCCCTCCTCCTTTTATAGTACGGCTCTAGGGTTTCGGCATGGGCCAATACCGGGCCTTCGTGGGCCGGTTTCTCAACACTCCCCCTTTTGCCTTTACTGCGAGATGCATATGCCTCATTAAAACTCCATAAAATCCTAGTGGAAAAAATTTGGAGAAAGAGTAGATATCATACGCCTTGTGCTGCACAAATTGTCTCGTTAAAAACCTTAGGTGAGAAACTTCTGTGAAAACTCATTAAGGGAAAAAGAGTACAATTCACCCAATTTTCAAATCGTCTTCATGACATCCCCTTGGGTACTTAGACTACATGTCTAAGGTTTACTTTAGAGTATATGAACATTCTCGCCCTGAAATCTGCACTTCTCTAAGTCTTCTCATCCCAATTCCCTTTACACACCTTTCGAAAGTAGATGCTGGAAAAGACTTAGTGAATAAATCAGCAAAATTGTAGCATGACTTAGTGTGCAATATCTTGATCTCTCGTTCATCTTATGCATTTCATGAGCATAGAAGAACTTAGAGTTAATATGCTTCGTAAGGTTGCTTTTCACGTAGCCCATCTACATTTCAATTCTCGCCCTGAAATCTACACTTCTCTAAGTCTTCTCATCCCAATTCCCTTTACGCACCTTTCGAAAGTAGATGCTGGAAAAGACTTAGTGAATAAATCAGCAAAATTGTAGCATGACTTAGTGTGCAATATCTTGATCTCTCGTTCATCTTATGTATTTCATGAGCATAGAAGAACTTAGGGTTAATATGCTTCGTAAGGTTGCTTTTCACGTAGCCCATCTACATTTCAGCAACACAAGCTGTATTATCTTCATAGATTATCGTGGGGTTTGCTCAATATAGAGTCCACATGACTTCTGGATGTGGTGAGCCATTCTTCAAAGCCATGCACGTTTCTGAGAGGCTTCATACAAGGCAATTATTTCCCAGTGGTTTGTAGAAGTTGACACAAGTGTCTGCTTGGATGACCTCCAGGAAATGGTCGTCCCACCATAAAGAAAAACATACCCGGTTTGTGACTTGCCAGTATGCGGGTCAGACAGATATCCTACAACTGCATAGTCAACTAGATTCAATTCTTGATTTCTTCCATAAAACAAGCCAAGATCTTTACTTCCTTGAAGGTATCGAAAGATGTCCTTGATCCCCTTCCAATGTCTTTTGGTAGGCTTTGGACTGTACCGAGCCAACAAATTCACGACGAATGCAATGTCCGGCCTAGTGCTGTTCACGAGGTATATGAGCGCACCAATTGCACTTAAGTATTGGGTTTCAGATCCCAAGACTTCCTCCCCTCTTCTCGAGTCCTATATGGGTCTTGGTCTGCTTGCAGTGACCTTCCGACCATTGGGGTTTTTGTAGAATATGCCTTTTCAAATCCAAATCTCTCTAACACCTTCTAGGTGTAGGATGATTGGGGTACCATGATTCCACCTTGGATATGTTCGAGCTGCAAGCCTAAGCAAAATTTGTTTTTTCTTAAGTCTTTCATTTCAAACTCAGACTTCAAGTATGAGTATGTTTCCTCTATCTCTTTCTTTGTCCCGATGATGTTCAAGTCATCTACGTAGACAGAGATTATACAGAATCCATTCGAGGATCTCTGTATGAATACACAGGGACAATCTTCATTATTTGTGTAGCCTTTCTCGCAGAGAAATTCACTTAAGCGATTATACCACATTCTTCCTGACTGCTTGAGTCCATACAGTGATTTCTCAAGTTTCACAGTGTATAGATCTCTGTTTGCCTTATCTTGGTTTAGGATAAGGATAATTTCTGAAATTTTCATGTATATGTCCAAATCCAAGTTTCTATAAAGATATGCAGTTACAACATCCATCAATTTCATCTCCAACTTCAAGTTGACTGCCATTGAGATCAAGTACCTAAAGGTTATTCCGCGCATGACTGGGGAGTAGGTTTCTTCATAATCAACTCCAGAACGTTGAGTGAAACGTTGTGCAACCAGCCTTGATTTGTACCTTACAATTTCATTCTTTTCATTCTTCTTCCGAACAAAGACCCATTTATGACCTACGGGGTGAATATGGGGAGGTATACGGCATACAGGCCCAAACACCTCTCTTTTGTTCAGAGAGATCAATTCAGCAGATATTGCCTTCTTCCATTCTTCCCAGTCTGGCCTTTTTTTGCATTCTGCCAGAGATGCAAGCTCAGGATCGTAGTCGATGATTGTGGCAATTTTCTTTGCAAAATATGCATCCACATTGGCTGTTGCTCTATTCATGGACTCTCCCGTTAATACATAATTTACGGCCATTTCATCATGGGGTGCTTCTTCTTGCACTTCTACTTGCCTTCCTCTGCTATTTCCCATCACGGGGGCAAGTTCTTTTAGCTTCTCTTCGCCTATGTGTGCGCACACATTTTTGCGGCGACTTCCTTCAGTGGAAGATTCAGATATGGTATTTCCCTTTCCTCGGGCTTCTTTCCAGCGCCAAGTCTCAACTGGCTCCCCTTCTTTCTTTGGGGCATTTTTGTGATAGGCTGTGGCAAGCCCTTTTGCCCTTCTTTCCCCGGACGTCTTCGAGTACTTCGGGTTTGAAGAGCCAGAGTTTCCGTTCTTTTGTTTTTGTTTGGAGGCCTCTGAACGGGATTCGGGGTACCTTCTGCTTTCTTTGGTATTTCAACCCTCTCTGGTGCATTTCGAGCAAGTACATGCGACTTGACCACACTCTTTAGATCACAAAAATGATGAGACAGTTCATTTGCTAGATTCTGCAAATCAATTATCTTCTGGACTTCTTGATTTGCTTCATTAGTGCGTGGGTCATGTGCTGGGATACTAGTGGAATGCCATATGATTTGCCGACATTTTTCATCCAAAGGTTGATTTCCTCCCCCTAAAGACGGGAAATTGTCCTCGTCAAAAATGCAGTCAGCGAACCGGGCCGTATGCAACTTCCCCAACAAAGGTTCCAAATATCGGATGATAGATGCACTTTCAAATCCAACATATATCCCATGTTTACAGAGTGGGCCCATGGCAGTCCGCTGTGGAGCTAGTATCGGTATATATACCATGCATCCGAACTTTCTAAGATGGAAAATTTTTGGTATGACCCCCTGCAACAGTTGCATTGGTGAATGGTTGTTGTACGGCGATGGTCGAAAATTGATGAGTGCTGCTGCGTGCAGGACTACGTGTCCCCAACAAGTGTTGGGCAAGTTACAGCTCTGCAAAAGTGGCCGAGTAATGAACTTAATTCTCTTAATCAAAGCCTCTCTAGTCCATTCTACGTGTGGACATGAGGTACGGAGTGCTCAACTGCGATGCCTAATGCTATGCAATAATCATTGAATGCCTTTGAAGTAAATTCTTTGGTATTGTCCATCCTGATGGACTTCACGTGATGATCAGGGAAGGTGTTCTTAATTCTAATGATCTACGAGATCAATTTTGCAAAGGCATGATTTCTGGTGGACAATAAACAGACGTGTGACCACTTAGAGGACGCATCAATGAGCATCATAAAGTACCGAAATGGCCCTGATAAGGGCTGGATTGGACCGCAAATATCCCCTTGGATGCATTCTAGGAATGCGGGGATTTCATCTTTCACTTTCATAATGGATGGCCGAGTTATCAATTTCCCAGTGGCATATGCGGGGCACACAAAATCTTCTTGATTTTGGAAATTTTTAACATTCAAGTTATGGCCTTGCGAGTTGTTTACTATATTCCTCATCATTCTAAGACCAGGGTGGCCTAGGCGGCAATGCCAAAGGAAAAATAATTCAGACCTTCTAAATGCAGTTTTTAAAGAAGTATACACTACGGGTGCATTTATTCTTGTGTAGTACAACCCAGTTTCGTATGAGGAAAATTTCTCTACTATCATCTTTTCACATCCTGCATGCTTCATGATGCATGGGTATTCTTTGCCATTTTCTTCTGAAGTTTCTACGTGAAACCTATTGGCACGGATGTCTTTGAAGCTTAAGAGAGTTCTCGTGGATTCCGGGTACAAAAGTGCTTATTCAATATTCAGTATAGTACCCATAGGTATTATAGTTGTGGCTCTCCCAGAGCCTATTATACATGAATCGTTGCCTGTGATTGTGGTAATACTCCTAGTGTTCTTCCTGATCGACTGAAAGTACTTGGTCTCTCTCAAGATGGTATTTGTCGTGCCACTATCGGCAATACAAATCTCCTCCATTGGGCGCTACACAAATTCTAGAAAGATACAATACAATTCCAATCAAAATAGTGGCATAATCATTGCTTGCAAAATAGAATACTAGAAAAATAGACTGCATGATCAACCATGAGTAAAAATAATAGTTTTCTCTTCTAGAGCTTACAATTCATTATTCAAATGTTCACAAATGACTACCATCATCCAAAAATAAAAATACTAAGAGTGCCATTCATGCACTAAATTGATTCAGTGAAGAGGGCATCCACTTCTGCCTCTATGTCATCAATAGAGGTCTTCTCCCCTTCAACCAGGATCTAGGCTACCTGCCCAATGTCGAGTGGGGGTGTGGTAACAGGGCGGACATTCAAATCTATGGCATCACCATCGTTTACCATGGCAAAGTGTGCCTCTGCTTGCATTTTGCCCTTCTCCTTCTTCTTAGCCTGGTATGCAGCGATAACATCCTTGGGTTCCCAGCAAATCTTTGACCAGTGTCCCAAGTGCCACAACGGAAGCACGTCTGGTTCTGCTCTTCATACGGCTTGACCGGTGGCTTCTCTTTGTCATTTGACTTCTCCTGGGCATTAGGCTTTTTCTAGGCTGTTTTCTCCCCTTTTCCTCCCTTTTTGCCCCTCTTCCTTTGAATGGGCTTCCTTATTTTGTAGCTATTGGCATTGACTTCTGTGCCACTGCCTTTTCCTGGTTGCGAGACAAAGTTTTTGCGAAGAACCTCATCCTGCGATTCTGCAACTTGCATCACATCGATCAGTTCACTATACTCCTTGTATGCGTCCTATCGATAGCTGCGGGCAACCTGGATAGCACTAAGGTGAAAGGTAGAGAGAGTTTTCTCAATCTTTTCATCATATGTGATCTTCTTGCCACAGAGAGTGAGATTGATACAAATTCTATGCAAAGCAGAATTGTACTCAGCCATAGTCTTGTAATCTGCAAACCTCAGGCGATTCCAATCCTGCTGTGCCTAGGGCAGGATAGTGTACTTGAGCTTTTCAAATCGCTTCTGCGGTGCATTTCAAAGCTCAAGCGCACTCCCCTCAGCCATATATTCATTCTTCAGAGTGGCTGAGAGGTGGTGCCTAAGGAAGTGCAAAGCCTGATTATTCTGCTCAGGCGTAGGTTGCTCATCCTTCAAGGACCCTAGGCCGATAGCATATCGAAGCTTCTTGCTCCCGAGCACGATCTTTACATTAGATGCCCACGTGAGATAATTCTGGCCATGCGGGGCCAGTTCCTTAAACTCACGGTTCATGATGCCTGTCATCTGCATGTTCATTAAATTCATTCATTAGGGGGCGTTTGGTTGTCGTATGAGCTCAGCCAGGCTGGATGAGCTCAGCCAGGCTGGTGGGAGACAGGCTGAGGTGATGTAAGAGATGTTGTTTGGTTGGTTATATGAGATTGGACAGGCTGAGCAAAGATGTTGTTTAGTTGGCTGCACTAGTAGGGGAGGGGATGTACAAATTCAAAAGATGAAAATCAAAAACAAAGAAAATATATTCAAAAGTGAAAATTAAAAAAATTAAAAAAAATATTGGAACAAAACTAAATTTAAAAACACAAAATAAAATTCAAAAAACAAATACTAGAAAATCAATAAATTCGAAAACAAAAAATAAAAATTCAAAAAATTCTGAAATTTTTTCAATACCTTGTACTTGAATCTACTGTTCCATTTTTTTTGTTTCATTGAATTTGGATGTCGTTTGAATTTTTAATATTTTCTCAAAGGAGCATAGAAACTAGTAATACATCAGAACGAGATAACCAAGAATAAGTTCAGGTCGGGCTCGGTCGGGTTGAAACTACGAGCCACCGCTTCTTTGGAGCCAGCCAAGACAAGATTTTTTGCATGGGGTGGCTCGCTCGATCTCTACGACCAACCAAACACGCGGTGATTTGACGAGATAAGCTCGCCCTACGGATGCGGGCAACCAAACGCCTCCTAGATTACTGTGTGTAATCCGGATGGTGGTTGTCAAAATTTCAAATTTCTCATGGCTTTCCAGTAAACTAAAAGCAATAAATACATGCAATCATGACAAAATTTATAAAATAAGCATGAAAGCAGTAAAAGAGGGCTTCAAATTCAAAAAGCGACCAAAATTCAAAATTCCGAGGCCCTTTTATGCTTGGAAAAGTATTTCCTGTAATTTCAGCACCCTCTAGGGGCTTTTCTCTAATTTTCAGCATTACAGAAAATTTTCTATGCAATTCTTATATTTTTCAAGGGCCTAAGTGCAAAATCTATCGGCCCACGGCTTCCTTCCGGCCTGCTTGGCCTTTCCCGTCCCCTTGGCGCAATTTCGGCCCAAACGGCCGGCCCAATGGCGTCCACCCCCTTCTCTTTCTAGCCTGCAAGGCCCGCGGCCTGCCTCTCGCTTCTAGGCCATGAGTTGGTAGGTCGGCTAGGGTTTGCGGGTGGTGCGCAGCGGGGAGGCCGACAGCGATAGCTGGCGGTGGTTACTTCGAGCGACGGCGGGTGGCACTGTGGCGGTGCGGCGCGAGGTGGTGGGGCTAGTAGCGGCAGCCGGTGGTGGCCGTTTCGGGCGGCAGCGGCACGGCTTCATGCGTAGCGTGCGGGGCGACGGCCAATGGCGCCATTGTGGGCAGCGGCCGCTTTGGGCGGCAATGGAGGTAGCAGCACTTCAAGCGCAGCGCATGGAGAGGCGGCGAGCCGACGAAGCCACACGGGTGGAGCCCGCTTCGGGCGATGATGTGAGGCCGTCAGCGTGCCGGCGGTGGCAAGTCATGTGCGGAGGCACGGCGCGACTGCATGCACGCCCGAAGGGGCAGCGCGCAGCCCGAGGCAAAGCGGTTGCGCGCGTGTGGAGGGACTGTGCTCGGCCCGAGGCGGCGTGGATGCACGCGCGTGCGAAGGGGCAGTGCGTGGCCCGAGGCGGAGCGGTTGTGCACACGCAAAAGGACAGCGCGGCGGGTGCGTGTCGCGCGTGTGGTGGCCGAGAATGGGGGCGCATGCGCGCTGTGGACGGCGCGTGGCTGCCGGGCTCTACGGGCGTGGAAGCCAAGCCTAGCGGTGTAGGGCCTCAACTTTAGCTTACCTGTGAAGCCCACCTGTGAATACTGCACTAGTCCTTGGACCAGTACGCTAGTGCCTCACATTACATAGCCGGTTCATTTCATACAAGCGCAACAGATTATAACATATTACAATAGAGGGGGGTCATGCCAATAGCGTTATGGTTTATAGCTGAGCCATGCATGGCCAAAAGTATACAATACCAAAAGTATCTAGCAAAAGAGAATATTAACAAGATCGTTCCCCCCGGCTATGCTGCTAATGCAAGCGGCTGTAGGGAATCCTATTCCTGTGTTCCGTCGACGCCTTCCTGCTTTTCGTCGAGTAGACATGCATAGGGATCCTCTTCAAAGCCCTCATTATCTAAAAGAGATGAGAGACGAGGGTCAGTGTCATCCAAATACTGGCGAGTTATCTCCTGTCCTTAGATGCTATGTAGAGATATGAGTTTTATGGTGGAGGCTAGGGCTCTTTTATTTGCTCAAAGCAAATTTTGAAATAGGGAAGTATAGAAAAACCTATACCTAGCTGATTTTGGAAAACTGCATCCCAAAAAGATGCGGGATAAAGTAATAATAATTTTGGGTTTCATTTTACCCGGAGCTATCCGGCTCTGTCTTTCACACTCACTTACCAGACACACTGCCACAGAACACCACTTACCCCCCTCAACTCTTCCCCAACCAAACCCACTAACCACACTGCCATCTTTTCCAAAAATTGACAGTTTCCGTTGCAGACCTTCACTGCCAGGTTGTCGGCCTACGCCAATGTTGGTCTAGATCACTCTCGGTGACTGCGCCCGGCCGCATGTTCCTCGGGCGGTGGCCGCTCCGTAGCCTTACTACCGGAGTCCCCTATACCCGCGCTCTGCGCGATGGCCACGCGTTGTGTCGGAACCACCCCGTAGGTGGCAACGCCCCGCCGCTATGCGTGTTACTCCGCGCTCCTCCTGGATCGTCATCCCTCACCATCTTTCCATACCGAGTACCGTGCGACCACCTTAGGTCACGCGTTGTGTTGGAACCACCACATGGGTGGCAGCGCCCCGCCGCTACGCGTGTTACTCCGCGCTCCTCCTGGGTCGTCGCCCAGCACCAACTCATCCACAACCACTTAATTCATTTATTAAGGAGAATGATGTCAGCCGATGAGTTTTGGCTCATCGGGCGGGCATGGATATGCCCGACTAAATTTTGTTTTTGACCTAAGCATGTCTAAGCAAATTTTACCCAAGACTACAAAGTTTAAAATTCAAGTTGTTTAGTGGACTAACAAGGATTATGATTAACAAGGCAATCATATTGACAGATCAACAGTCATCAACAGGACATGATATATCATGATTAGCAACATAGGCATTTAGAATTCATAGAGCATGCATGTTAATAATTTAAACAACATAATTTTTGGAAAACTAGGAATTGAAGCATGAACTAGGGAGATTACCTCGCCTTGGGTGTCTGGGGGTAGTTCCTCGTTCGCGTCTTAATATTCTCGATCCCCCTTGACCGTCTACTTCTATGCGTAGAAGAAAACCAAATGAGAGTCAAATGGTGCAGTAGGAAAACATGCATAGTGTGTTAGGGTCGTAGATGTTTGTTTTGCAGGTTTAAATCCCTTCTTTTATAATTTTCTTCATCAACTCCCTTTAGGTTCCCTGTGGTGTGTGGTTTTTTTTAAGATGTTGTTCCTTGGGACTTATTTAGTAATTTTGCTTAGGTTCAGAGGAGGTTTCTATGTTTCTATAATTTTCTGGGATTTTTATTAGGTCATCTACTGTTTTAAATGGGTAAATATCATTTCAGGATTAATCTTCCTAAAAGAAAGCCCTTATACTGGGAGTATTTGATGAAAGCAGAAGCATGTATTTGTGTTTCAGTTCGTCTAATATTTTTGTTAAAATCAACATGCTATCTAGTATTTAACTGAATTTTTCTAGAATTTTTGAGGTTGTCTAAGTATTTTTAATAAATCAATGTTTGTTTCTGTTATTTATCTAAATGGAAAAAGGGATTGAATTTCCTAGTGCATAGTGTTGGGCCGGCCTAGCGTGCAGCCCACGCGGGAGCCAGGCCGGAGGCGCCTTTCGTGGTTACGCGAGGTTGTCACCGAAAGCGTAATCCATTGGATTTACGCCTTCGACAAATGACAAGTGGGGCCAGGGGCCCACCTGTCGGTCTCACGGCGGCGGCCTCAGTAGGGGCTTCTTCCTCCACGAGCCGGCCATGGGTGGCAGGCCGGTGAGCTCGTCGCCGGCGATGGGCGGCTAGGCGGCGCGGGGGTCCACCCGAAACGGGACCCCTGTGAGCCGGCGCACCCGAGGGTGGCCTTGGCGAGGCCGGCGGTGGCCCGAGGAAGTGGCGCGGTGAGGTCTAGCGGTAGCGGGGGAAAGCAAAAGAGGCGGTGGGGGAAACCGGGTAACTACGGCCTAGGGCGTGGGTGCGAGAGCTTCTAGGGGCTATGGGGAACGTACCTGGGGCGGTGGGGAGGCTGGGGACGCGTCGGAGGTGGCTGGCGACGGAGAAGGTGGCGGCGCAGAGCGGGTCGCCGAGGTGGGGGTGCTCCGGCGGGCTCCTTGCCATATTGAGGGTAGATTAGGGTTAGTGGGGGCTCGGAGATGCTCTAGGTATAAGGAATCGGAAGGGGGGCTTACCGGTTTTGGAGAAATCGAGAAGGAGGCTATTTGGGGCATCCTTGACCGGTGGTGAGGAAATCTCCAATGCCGGCGAGCTCCGACGTTCTTGGGTGTCGTGCACCCCAGTATTTTTACCGGCTTGAGTGACCGAATACTAGTCTCAGAAGACCATAGCTAGTATTGCACTCAAGGACATTTGGAATATCATCGCAGGCATTGCATTTAACTAGAATTTAACAGTTTACATAACATAAATATCATCCCAGTTGACATAGACAAATACATAATCTTGCACAGGGCTTAATTCAAGCACATAAAAAAAATAAACACAGCGGAAGACTGAAGCGATGATATCCCGACGTTGACCCGGAACGCGCGGCTAATCACCTTGACCCTCCTGGTCACAGCTGGCGCCGATGCTGAACTCTTGACCTGAACAAAGATCCGTGGTCCATATAATGAGTACACGGCTACTCAGCAAGCGGTCCTTAATAAATGAATGCAAGGTCAATGGATGGGTATGGTTATTTTGCTAAAATGTCACCTATCTACTTGTTCATTTGTTCTTGATTCATTGAACACATGATAACACACGAACGTAGCCAAAGGACGGCTAACCAGCTCAAAAGAAAGGCAATCACTGCCTACACTACCATCAAGTTATTAATTAAAACACATTGGACTACCTTGTGTCAAACTCCTTCCCCCCGCCCATAACCGCGGGCATGGCTACCATGATAGTTTTAACTCTGCAGAGTGTGTACACGTTCGCCACAAGACCTGTCTCATCCCGAGGGAGAAACAGTACAAAACCGTTCACTGCTTTCACCTGCCCCATAATGTACCCTTTCTTTTGGTTTCGCGCCCCCATACGGTACACTTCGACCAGGCCGACAGTCATGCGCACTCCTTCGGCTGGACCTGATAGCGCACCGCATGAGGTTAGCCCCAATTTAAGCCATTCGGAACCGGAGATCGCGAATCACGTCCGTCCACTACGAGTACAGCGGAAGCTAGGTTTCCACAGCTAATAGATTAGGGCCATAAGGCACAAGTGGCTGTACGGTTCAGGTTCGGTATGGTAGTCACAAGTATACGGTCCTTATATGACAGAGGAGACCTACACATCTCAACCACAAGCCCAAAATCCGCCTCTTCTGGGTCTCCTCAAATCAACCCACACCACGTTGATTTTAGTTGATTAGGTTTACCAAAAACAGCACCACGAAGCCAAGACTCCACAGGTACCAGTTAATATTATGTGAAACCTATCAACTACCAATCCCAGAAGCAAGGCTAAGTATCAACACAAGGATAGGCTAGTAAAACAGTACCAAAATAGGCTAACAATGGAAGGCTACGTCATATCAGTAGAGTACTAATATGAAATCGGAGCAAACTGACACATATGATGATAATTGAAGCATGCAAATTAAGTAAACATGTAATAATTAAAATTTAGCAAACTAGGGTTTCAACATGAATCTAGCTTGCCTTCGAAGAAGCTAAGTTCTAGATCTCCTCCTTCGAACGGCTCCGGAACGTCTCCCGGACAGCAGGTACACGTCGGTTCTATGCGAAAGAGTAAATAAACAATAATAAATAACAAACATACAGAGAAAAGTATGGTAAAAATATATAAAATTCTTGGGATTATTTATGATTTTTAGGCTCTGGAATCATCTAATTTGGAGTTCGAGAACTCCCTAAACAATTCGGGGAAGTTTTGGGCTAAATAGAAAAGATAGAAAAGAATAAACCTGGTTAACCGTAGGTTAACCACGCGAAAACCGAGGAAATCCTGGTTAAATCCGGCTCGGGCGGCGCGGACCTTGGCCGGCGGCTTGGCGACGTGTGGCGGCGATCGATTGGCGGCGGGGAAAACGCGGCGGCGCTTATCGCGGGTTGGCGACGGCGAATCAGTGCCGACGCTGGCGGCGGTGGGGGTATCACGCGAGGCGAAGCAGCCGGACACGCGCGGCGCTGGCGGAGTGGCGGCGGCGGTTTCAAGACGCGAGGCGGGGCCGCGGCGACGCGTGGCGGCGACCGGCTGGTCACGCAGCGTCTTGCGAGACAGCGGCGGCGAGACACACGCTGGCGCCGAGTGGCGGCGGCGCGTACGGACGTGCGCGTGGCGAGCGTGGCGGCACGCTGCAAGCGGTGTTGGCAGCGGCGCGTGGGAGTGCGGGCGGCGCGCGGATTCCGGGCGGCGGCGGTTGGCTCACCGGCGGCTTGCCGGGATTACTATTCCGGCCATCTCTTCGGCGACTCATATCTCCTTCAATTCTTGGTCAAATATGGCGATCTATATAGTCAAATTGACCAGCGCGACGAGCTCTACAACGTGTTGGCCTTGGATTTGGTGATTGGGCATTGGAATAGGAACATTACCTCCGTTTGCTTCGGGTTTTGCACGAAAACCGCGGCGGCGGCTAGAGTTTCGAGGATTGGGGTGATGTGGCCGACCAGGAACCCTAGGGGGGTTCATATAGTGCTTGGGTCGGCTTGGGTCAGCCCTAATATGGGTAGAATTTGAATTGGGCTAGAATTAGGTCTTAATTGGTCAAATTAGAGTCCTAGGGGGTTTAGGACTAGGTGGATTGGGTTTTGGGCCTAGTTAGGGCCTAATTAGGCTATCCAAGCCTGTTAGGACCTTTTTCTTATTATTATTTTATGTTTTTGGCTTTTATTTTCTTTAGTTGCTAATATGTGACATTATAATTTTATTAGGATGTCACATTGGGCCGATTCCTCTGAGGACGTCCGAGGTGAGGGAGTGAGGAAGCTGTAGCTCGGAGCTCTCGGGCCAATTTGGGACGGGGAGGGGCAATTTCGATGCCGAGCCGGCGGCGGTTAAGAGGCAAAGCGGCGCGGGAGAAAGGATCGGGCCGGAGTGGCGGCGTAATGGGCGGGGTGAGGTCACGGGCACGGGCTAGCTCTGAGGGGGGAGTGGGCGTGGTCTGCACGCAGTGAGGGCACGCGGTTGGGAAGGATGGGCGTCCAGTGGCAGGGCGGCGAGCTTCGGTCGGGGCGCGACACGGAGGTCCAATGGCAGAGGAAGGGTGCCACGGGGCGGCACGGCCCTGAGCCAGAGTGCCACGGGAGAGGGGGTGAGAGAGAGAGAGAAAGCTCGGAGGGAGAGAGAGAGAGCACGGTGGGAGAGAGAGAGAGGTGACAGGGTGGGCCGTTTGGGCCTGGGGCTAGGTTGGTCGAGGCCCAAAATGGGCTTGCGGGATGGGCTTAGTCCAATTTTGAGGAATTTTATGAATTTTGGGTTTGAATTATTGGAAGTTGATTTCAAATTTTGAAAGGTTTTGAATTGTGCCTGTTTTGGGCTGTTACAGGCGGCAGATGGGCGGCGCTGCATGCGTGGGCAACTTCGGGTTGCGTGCGTGATTTTTTTCTAGGTGCAATTCATAGATTCAATTCAAAAGAAAAGAAAGAGTTTTGATCCGTTGACTGATCAATTAGATCGGCGACTTCAAGTCGGCGACGGTGATGATCAATTCGTGATTCAATGCAGATTGAAACAATTCACAAATGCGATTCATAGTAAATGCAATTCAATTCAGAGATACTTTTACCGATTCCTACCTTGCGATTGTCTCCTGTGTTCGTAGAGACTCGTGCTGATAACGTGTTACGCAACCTCGCTATCGGGTGTAGTCCGGAGTTGCCTAACAGATCTAAAAACTCCGAAACAGGGAGACAGAGTAGGAGGAACGGTGGCTATTCTTTTTTCTCTTCTTATATGTGTACAATGGGGGACCCCTCCTCCTTTTATAGTGCAGCTCTAGGGTTTCGGCATGGGTTAATACCGGGTCTTCGTGGGCTGGTTTCTCAACATCCTTTACTGTGAAAAGTGAGTGGAGCATGTGGCTTGTGAGCGCTCGTTTTGAAGAACATGGGGATGCTGGACGCAACAAGAAACGTAATACCCAATAAGAGCATGCTCAGCTCGCGCACGTGGCTTGCACAGGCAGAGGCAGAGCGGAGGGGAGAAAGAGAGGGGGGAGAGGGAGAGGGAAGTAAGCCAGTTTGGGATCTAGATGGGCTGCACACAATGGGCCAAGCCGAGTAAAATTTAAATTTGGATAAATTTGATTGAATTGTGGTTCAAATTTTGAATTCAAAATTTGAATTTTCGGATAGTGAAAAGTAAATACTTTGATTTTTTCTAATTTTGGAATTTTTTAAAATTTCCCCAAATTTGGACCGTTACAAATCTTATCCCCTAGGAAAATAAATCTCAACACTGAGATTTCTAAGCTAGCTAGTGAATAGGTAGGGCATTTTTGACAAAGTAGCTCCTCGGGCTCCCACGTTGACTGTCTTCCAGTTTGGTTGCTCCACTACACCTTGCACAACTTGACCGTCTTGACTCTTGTACCTCATTTGCTTGTCTATGGTGTCAAGGATTCACATTGGGTATGCTGGGTAGGTGAGATTGCTGGCAATGGGTTCTTCGGGAAGTGGAATGTATTCTTCTATCACTCGAAGAGACTTTTTAAGTTGAGATATATGGAATATTCATAGTTTAATATGATTATCTATCAATACTTGTTCCTGTTATTATTTTAATCATGTTATTACCATATATGTTTTTAGCATGATTTCCCTCTAGAGAAATTAATGCCTTACCAATAGTTGCACCCATCTAGATTGTCATTCGGTGGGTCTGTCAAAACAGGGTTCATTGATTATTCTGATTATATGAGGTATGCGTCGGACACGTACAAACAAAAAATATTGGTTGAACTTAACCTAAGCTATCAAAATGAATTTCACTTTAGGGACATGTTGTTTCCAGAAATATTAAGTTAATGTTGATGCTACTCCAAATGTTGCACCTATCATAATTTTGATCTTTAATTGGTGGGTCTACCAAAGCAACATGTCCATTAATTATGTTAATTACATAGGGTATGTGTCAGACACACACATGCGAACATTATTTTAACTTTAATTGGGCTAGCAGAATGGTTTTGGGCTTAGGAGCATGGTGTTGAGGTCAAACATGTTGATGTCGTTCAACAAACAAGAGTTACATATAATGCAATTAGCAAATTGTTACTTGCCTATTTTGCTAAGTTTCTTGTAGTGTTTTAGTAGTAATGGCAAAGCTCACTACGGCTTGGTAAATATGGATCTTAACTCATTATTTGTCTACAGATTGTACTTGAAATGCAGTGGAAGTATATTTTATTAAATTCTTTAATGAAAGATACAAATACATAAATATAGTGCTTCAACATTTATTAATGTTTTATCACATCTTGTTTTACTTTTTGGGATATATCCTTGAGAAGGAGAACCTTGATAGTAAGTTTCTATTACCCAGATGAACCAGCTAAAAATGCAATTTGAACCGAGAAAGGTGTTTACTAGAAACATTGTAATGATTTTATTAATGCTTACTATCTCATTCTTACCACCATTAACTCTAAGCTTGAGAAGCAATATGAGATTATGGATGTCTACAATATGATTGTGGATGTTAACGGCATGGTTGAGAAACAAACAAGGGCTAAAGGATTTGATCCCTAAATCACTGTTTGTGTATTAGTTAGCATAAGAAAATTTGGTGAGCCCTCATGTGATTAATATGATTGATTTCGTTGAGTTTTCAGGAAAATGAGATTTTCTCCTTAGCTAAATGTTGGCCATTAGTGTGTTTCTCCGGTTGTTCCCTCCGAGCATTGAGCTAGATATTTTGATGGATGGCTTGTAGAAGTCACTGACTGAGGTGCATATGATCAGTAAGAAAAGCCTTAATAAAAGCTTTAGTCATGTGATGATGGTTCAAGAGACTGCTCAACTTGAGAAGGAGAGTTAGTCATATGGTTAAACGGAAATGTCGAGACCTAGTTTATCAAACCGAACCCCTCTATGTTAACAGGACATGTCTTAAGAATCAAAGCACATACCCACAGTAAAATAGAAAAAGTATCGAATCCAACACTGTATAATAACTAGAAAATGAATCGGAGTGCGGCGGGCCATTTATTACAATAATAATGGTATCAAAAGAACAAAATAAAAACAAAACCAAAGTAGACCCATCATCAACCATAGGCAAACTAATTGAGGAAGCTCTAGTAGTTCGGATCGCCCTTCAGAAAAACTCTAACGTTGTCCTGTATATCCTTATACCAATGACCTACTCGTGGAATAAACAACCCCGCATCAAAGGCGAGGTTAGCATACGAATGTTAGCAAGTCTTTCCTAGAAAAGGCCAAGTTAGGGCTCATCGTACGAAAGTTCATGGTTTATTTGGATGAAAAGCATTTTACTAACAGTATAAAAGCATTTTAAAAAACATACATAAATAATAAACATTTCTCATGATTAACTTGAACAATTAACATAAAGTAGCTCAATTCTCATTCTCAGTGTCTCAATCCCCATATTCTCATCTCCTAAACTCATAAACTTATGTAGCAATGGCACATATACGGAAAACCTTGCCCATGTCATATTAATTAAAGAAGGTGCAGCTATGTTTAAAGAACCAACAAGTCGCTCGTAACCGTGAGCACGGCCATTTGAATAGGTTTACACTCTGCAGAGGTTGTACGCTTTACTCACAAGATATAATATCTCTCCCATGCTCCAGTTGCCGGAAGAAACATCATACCAAAATCTTTAGGAAGTCTAACCCCGAGCTTGCCATGGTCATGACCTAACTGGAATAACCCGCGATGTTGGACCCTTGGGACCTACACAATCCTAAAAATTTGCTGAGTTTAAATTACTTTGATTTACAGTATATATTTCAAATAAATTAATATTATAATTTGTCAGCAATTAAAAAACAATTAAAAGGGTGTTTTCTAAATAATACAAAGCATTAAAACAATTAAATAAGAGAAAATATAAGCGAACTGTGGTCGATAAATTGGTCTGGAGTCCTTAATGCTTCAGAGAAGTTTTGAAAATTTTCTCATATTTTTCATAAGTGTTTTGGTATTTTTAAACCTAACAAACCATTAAATAACATGTCAAGAAGGGTAAAAGGGTTTCATTTTTCTCTTTTAAGAGAGGGGCGACGTTACACAATCTGAGCCACCGTTTAGCGTACATGTGCGTTGGTAGCCGTCGGATGCCACTTATCCGAGCGAGCTGGTATCCTTCGATCTCGGGCGCCTGTTAGCATGACATGGCAGTATCGAAGCCGCTAGATCACACTACTACCTAGGTCATTGTCTTCACGGCTGAGTCGGAGCCCCGCCATGGGCCAGGCCTTGGTGTTCGTGCTAGTCTAGGGTTCCCGAGGCTATTTTTGTCGCAGGAGAGCTGCACTAGGGTTCCCTGATCCTGTAGCCGCCTTGACTCGAGGAGGATAGAGTCACCGGGGAGAGAGAAGGGAAGAATTGGTGCTGAGAGCTCTAGCGTGCAATTCCGTCACCATCAGTGAATCTTAGTCTACCATTCTTTGTTAGGAGGTGTGCCTTAGTGTCGTGAACCTCATCACACTTTTGTCATAGGGAGCACCGGAGAGTTGTCGCTGTTAAGACTAGCACCCCGCTGCTATTGGAGGTCGTCAGAGTCAACCGAAGGTCCTTAGAGTTGCACGTTGTCGTGATAAGCATCCTAGTAGCATGTAGATTCAGAATCTGTGCTTAGATTTGACTAGGGAAATCTATAGTGTCGAGTCGCATGTGAGTCGTAGATCGCCGTTGCTTTGCGCCACCGTAGCTTGTCGTCGTGGGTCGCCAGCGATGACCATGGGTCCGAAGGGATTGACGATGCCAAGAGCTTCCCATAGAGCCTAAGAACGCATTTTTTGGTGGTCTTTAGTGCTTGTGCAAGCTCACTGGAGGAGAGCGCTGCTGTGGGTTTTGGTCGTTGGGATGGTAAGGTGATGTTGAGCATCTTTAGCTGTCAGATCTGGATCGTGCAGTTCGGATCTGAGCGGGAGCAGTCTGGTTTAGATTGGATTGGTCCAGTGGGCTAGGTTCATGGTGAACCGTGTCACTGCCATCTAGGACCCACATGTCAGATTGATACGGGGAGCAACGTGGATGCGCACGCTTGGGCCGTGTTGCTAACCAATGGGGCCTAATTGTCAGTCTGTCGGGACCCGCAAAACGGAGTCAAATCCCTGCTGTGCTTTACCTATACTAGTCCCTGGATCAAGTAACTAGTCCAGTAACTAGTACACACAGATATACAGTTTGGATCATCACCATTCATTGAAAAGTAAATTATTACATCAGAGTCGCTTAATTATTACAAAGTTTAGGTTCCATGGCCTAGCAGCGGAAATTCAAATAACAGTTCAACTCAAATGGAAAACACAACTCCACAGGCATGTCAGAAGGATACGCTCCTAGACGTCGGAGTAGTCTTCATTCTGAACTCCTTTAGCAAAGTCCCCATCCTGATACACCTCCCCTTCGGCGTCGCATCCTGCTCGTTGGAATAAGCAGCCCCGCATGAAAGGCGATAGTGAGTATACTTTATACTCAACAAGCAAGCTGACTATATGCAACTAAGGCTAACAAGGGAAGGGTAAGGGTTCTTTTGCATAAAGCCAGTTTTGTGAGTTTTTTCTAAGATTTTATAAAATGATTTTGAAAAGCGTTGCGGAAAACAAATATTTAAACTATTTTCTTTGAAAAATTCCGGCCTCAACCTGGCTACTCATGGCACCTACCGTGCAATTACCCTCATCGCTCATAGCACCAAATATGAGGAGAAAAACCAAAACACACGACTGTAATCATGGTTTTCCTTTAAAACACCATTTAGAAAACAGTAGGTAAGAAGTACCAATGAGGCAGCTCCCCGTCGTCCGTCCTTGACCGTGGACACGACTATCATGATAGTTTTACACTCTGCAGAGGTTGCACGCTTTACCCACGAGATGTGGTTTTTCCTAGGAATCACTCAAAGGAAAGTAACAACACAAGGTCTTTAACCAACGTTCCCTTAGCCTGGGACTCCCTCTAAGGATCCCACCGCAGCGCTAGTTACTCTAGTTGGCTGAAGCCCCCTCTTGAGCCTGCAGGACAGCACCAACTGCCTACTCCACCGACTGGAATGCCAAAACTAGGGGTCCGAAGGGTACTCAACCAGAGCTTGCCCATACAAGCACTCAATGGTCACACTGTTGTACTTAGCTCGTCTACCTCAAGGAATCGGTCCTTAGAGATCAGAGTGGGTCCCACACTGGGCCCGAATCTCGTGCATGCTGCACCATCCTTGCAACCGTCCACCCCGATCTAGTTTTACAAAACAGTTTTCCCGATAGCACCCACTATCAACTAGCCCATTTGTAAACAAATGACAACGCCAATTATCATCTAAAAATCATGTGGTAAATTGGTAAATAATGGTGACAAGCATATGATTAAATGTTCTACAATGAGCATTACTAAGCAGATGTAAAACTTAGACAAGGGTATGGCGATAATTAATCAAAATTAATAACCTATGGCAGCAAGGAGTATTTTATGAGAATTAATTATTATTGGGAATTTAGATAGATAATTTAGGTATTTAGCATTTATATATTAAACATACATGCTGCTATTCAAATTCTACAAAACATGTTTGAAAAACATAGGTTCAAAGGTTTCAGCACTTGTCTTGATCGACGAAGTGAGTAGGGTCCTCCGCTGCGTCGGAAATAAAACCCTCGGCATTTGAATCTAATGCAACGAAATTAAATAAATAAATACAAGACAAAAGAAATATCAGAAATTGATATGTGTGCAAATGCATATGAAATTTCATGAAACAGTAGGTCTTGATTTTATAAGCATTTTAAAATTTGTTTCATAATTTTTGGAATTATAAAATTAAAGATATCAAATTGTTAAATTTCCGTCTTAATTAAAATATAAAAGGAAATCTTTTGGCGGATTGGGCCAAAGCTCAGCCACACGGCGCAAGAATCGCCCGGCTTGGCGCAAGTGAGGCGCCTGGGCGGCGGCGGCCCGCTCGGCCAACAGTGAGCGACGCGCGTCTTGCAGACGGGAAGCGGTGGCCTAGGTGGCGTGGCGTGGAAGGCGAGAGACGGCCCACGTCTGAGAGCACGGCGGGAAGCGGCGGCCCAGATGGAGCGCTGGGCATGGGCGAAGCCAGTGCTAGCGGCGACTGGCACAAGCAGACGGGCGGCCAGCCCGGCGGGTGAGTGGCAGCAGTCGGCTTGTCCTAGCGTGGACGGCCGGCGAGGCGGATGATGAGTGGGGCGCTAAGCGCACGAAACCGGGAGGTGGCGACGACGGATCGGGAGGGGATGGCAGGCACAAACAGCGGCATGGCATCGCCAGCCAGGTGGGGGAAAAGGGAGAGGGAGGGGCGGCGACCCTAGTGGCGGCGACGGCTCGGCTGGGGAAGGCGGCGGACGAGGCGTGGCGAGTGTAACGGCGACGGGGAAGGGCAGCGGCGGGGCGGGGGAGCATTGCGGCGACGCGAGGAAGGTGGAGGTGGGGTCCCCGCGGCGGGTGGAGGTGCGACGTGGCATGGCGGTGTGGCTGCCGTGAGGGAGGAAGAAGGCTTACGCCGGCGAGGCCAAACGGCGGCGTCCCGGCCCAATTGGCCGCAGGGACATGCCATTGAGATCCTTGGGGTGCTAATGGGCAAAGGAGGAGGGGAGATTACTGGCGGCGGCGACGAATTCGCGAAAAACGGCGACGGCGACGGCAAGGACAGCAACACCTTCGGCGACGAAATTCGGCAAGTTTCGGTCGACGATTCCTACGGCCAAAAGGTGGGATAAGTCCAGGGGAGGGAGAGGAAGGATGTCCTTAGAGGGTTCGGCCAATGGAGCTTAGAGAAGTGGCAGCGGCTAGGGTTTATATAGGGATTTGGAGGGGGATTTAGAGAAGGGGGAGGACGATTCAGGTAGGGATTGATCTCCTAGGATCATGGGAACCGATTTCGTTAGGAATTTGCTGGTTTCGGGGAGATAGGGAAGGTTTTCCCAGTCGTTTTAGACAGTGGAAGATCGAGAGAGAAACGATCAGGGAAGAAAGAAAAGGGAGGAGGGAGAGAGAGGAAAAAGGAAATAAAAAGAAAAGAAAAGAAAAAGAAAAAAATAGGTAGGGTCCACTTGAAAAAGGGATAGAATAGAAAATAAATCCCAAAATTAATTTATTTAACTTCAAATAATTATTTAAAGATTAAAATATAAAATAGCATTTAAGAAACAAAAAATTAGTAAAATTAGTATTAACAATTTATTTTGCTTAAACAAATATTTTTACAAGACTTTAATTAATATTATACTTGCAATTAGGTTTTGGGATGTTTTTATTTTGCAATGCTTTTTCTTTTTAATTAGGATCATACTCATTTTTAAATGCTCTAATATTTTCAAAAAATTTCATGCCATGCATATGATTTTGTTTTTGGAAAATGAGGATGTTACACAGTCTGATGCGGGGTTTAATTAAAAATCTTAATTTAATTTTTGAAATTGATTTAATTTTTAAAAATTGATGAAAACTTGTAAAATTCATATCTTTTGATCCAAAAATTCAAAAATACCCATTGAAGTCTCTAAAAATTAAAAAAATGAAACCTGCCTGTTTATGAATTTTTATTAATTTTTCAAAATATATTTGTTTGCTGGTTGGATTTTTATTTCTTATTTGCTATATATTATGTGTAGAAATAATTGCTTTGAAAGGTGTGCATGGAGAAAATTTTGCTGCAGGTCAAAAGTGGGAGTGGCAGCAAGGCAAGTTACACATTGCTTGAGCATGTTGATCCTATGTACAAATAAAATGTTTTGTTTTTAAATTGTGCATTGCTATATTTATTACATTTTAGTGAGAATTTAGTTATTCTAATTTGCTTATTGCCTTCATTTGAAATATTGGCCCCGTTTGGCACAGCTCTAACTCCACCAAAATTGGTAGAGTTGGTGGAGCACCCTATTCCTAGCTCCAGAAATTTATGAAGCTTTAGTTGTGGGTACATTGAGGATGTTTAGGCGAGTCATCTTATTTACATTTTAAACTAAAAATATAAACTTAAGTCACTTTATTTTACCCTACAAACTCCATATCTGAGGTGAAGCTGGGAGCAGAAGCTGTGCCAAACGAGGCCATTGTAATGCTAGATATTCCTTTGTAACCTATCTTATCATCATTTTAGTTGGAGAGTGATGGTACCTGTTGGATTGGTAGTCATTATTAGCTTGATTAATCATGCACGTCACCCGAGATGATTAATTAATATTGAATAATGAGATATATGCAATTGAGAGTAAAGACATATGTTGCTTTTACGTGAGGAAGATATGTGTTGCTCCATATTGATGTGCATGTGTTGCTCTTGTGTAGAAGTTATCAAGTGTTGCAACTTGTTAATAGCCTTGGCGGTGTTGTTCACTAAGGCAAGTGGTAATGCAATGGGGATTGAGCCTTTGTGGCTAGGCTATAAGGCAAATATAGAAAGGAAGTCTTGTTTTAGTTACCCTTTAATCTTGTAAAAACATTTCCAAGGCAAAATAGTATAAACCATGAGTTTAACTTCAGTTAAGTCTAGCAGTTAAACTACTAAATATTAGCTTGTGGCATGTTAGGAAATATCGTCATGCGGTAAGACATTTGGGAGAGATGTGTTGTTTATGAGGGCCATCATCCAAGTGATGATGTTGTGCTGCTACGTGAGCCCAGTGATCCAGATATTTGGTTCTAGATGGCACAGTAGGTATCGAGAGGGCCACTTGCTAATGTTTAGTCCAGTAACTGTTAGGTTATGAGTATTTCTTTCTTGGTCAGAGGTTGAGATATGAGTATCTTATGAGTAAAGATGTGCAATCTCTGCTAAGCGTTAATAAACTATTCAAATAGTCGTGTCTACGGTTATGTACAGTGCTTAGTTATACTTGTACAAGATATAATGTTTTTAATGCCAATGGGCAGTTATCATATTGGACTGCTGGATGTAGGTTCTTAAACTGTGTGCCAATGCTTATGATCAAATGAAAGTTTATCAAATGTTTTACTTAATTGCATTGGGATCTAATATTCTAGTACGCCTTTGCTAAATGTTGATTATGCAAAATAACAATAACCAATCTATTGTACACAGTAGCATGTAAATGTTAGAATTGCATCATTTCACTATGTGTGATATGCTGAGTATTCGTCTATACTCAATCTTGCAAACTCTGTTTATGGACTGCTTCATCCAACGAGCAGGACAACAAGCTGAAAAATCCTCACTACTGTTAGTCAGAAGTCTGTGGCCTATAATAGGACATTTATTTGAGTTTATATTTATTATTTCCGCTATGCTGCAATAAGTACTTTGATGGATTTATTTATTCAGTCCTGTGTGGCTTTGCATTTTATTTGTAAGGATGTATAATAATTACTGTCATTTTTGCAAAGTATTGTAATGATATACACTTGTAATGTCACTTTGTGTGCATTGGAATTGATCTTGGATTAGTGTGGCATGAGGGTCACCAAATTGCTTAATTTGGGGTCCTAAGAGGACCCCACCTATGGTGTGTGGACAGATGACAATCCCGGCGTTATTCAACTTTAAGACTAGGCCACATCCCATACTAGATTTGCAATTGCACAAAAATTCTTAGTTAAATTCATCAGAATCGTCGGTCATTACGGACCGGTGATTTGACTCAGGTCATCCGCTCTAAGTCAAATTATTAGTTGGTCAAATTTTAATTAATAAGTGAACAATACCACCATCTCCCACATAGCTGTAACTTCGAAATTCATGATACCAAGAGCAAAAAAGACTCTACGATCCCTCAACTAAGTATTGCTAAGCCATTAATCATAAAAATAATAGGGAATACATGATAATAATACCCTAATGGTGAATTTCGGATGGTGGTTGCATATTTTGAAAAGATAACACGCAATTAGGACATCTAGGTTAAAATATCGTACAATTACTAGAAAACTGGTAGTCCTCATCTTTTAGAATCTACTGGTCCTACGAAACATTGGTAGCGTCGAGGTATTCTCCTTTCTTGCCCACAAGATCTTAGCGCATGCAAAATGATAAAGCAATAAATAACAATGCAATACAATAAATAAAAAATACAGGAAAATAATAGTAAGTAGATATGAATTTTCTGAATTTTTGGAAACTAGTTTTGCCAAATTTGGAGATAGGATGAATTGACAGCAAAAAAGTGAAGGAACACAATTCACTTAAATTCCAGAAATTGGAAATTTGCACTGTAGCAGTGGCTGCAATGTGCTAAGTGGGCCGACTCTTGTCCACCGGATAGGATTAAGAGGGAAGGAGGTTGTGGGTTGGAGAGAGAGAGATGCTAGGAGAGGGAGAGTGGCGGTGGCGAGCAACTCGCCGGTGGTAGTGCAGCCGGCAAGTGTGGTGAAGCCGCAGCACCAATGCAACGACGATAGTGGCGGCTCAGAGAGCACGATCTGACAATGGTGCATTGTAGTGGGCGTTGACGGTGTCTAGACGAGGAAAAAGGGCGGCGACAGCACAGTCGGCAGCAAGAGCCCGCGGTGGCACAACGCTAGGGTTCTTGGACCTGGTGGTGTTGTCAACAGTCAACGGTGCTGGGGTAGCACGGCCACGACACCCACACGCGCGGAGGAGTAGCGGCTGTGGAGGTAGAGGGAGGCACCGCGTGGCCAGGCTTGGCCGGCGCTAGGGCATGACGTGGCTGTGGCTATGTGGAGGCGCAGCCGGCACCAAGACAGAGGAGGAGGGTGGCTGTGCACCGGGATGGAGGAAGTAGGTGTGGCAGCAGTGAGGACCTGGGGGCAATGTCGCTACAGTGGGCGGCTGGCAATGTCATCGAAGCCGGCAGCGGCTGAAGTTAGAAGGGGGGAAGGCGGAGGCGGCAGCGGTAGCGTCCGGCAGAGGAAGAAGGAGAGAAGGGATGGCATGGCCGACCCGAAGGTTCTCTAGGGCAATGGCTTCACGAGGCAGAAGGGACAGCCTAATCCAATGTTACTCTTGTGACACTCCAGCAACCATCGATGAGGACGAAGAGTGGAGGAGGATCGGGGAACCTTGGACATGGATGTCCTTACATCTGATTGGCAAAGGGAGGTCTCCAACAGTGGCTCTACACGGATGTAGAGGGGTGGCACTGTTGTACCCCAAATCGGTGATTGTGGTTCCTCTCTGGTGAAGTTAATGGCATGGATTGTCTCGTGATCCTTCGGTAGTTTAGTTCCTCGCAACTCTGAGCTTCAGCGACCTCATATGGATGATGACAACGTAGGTGACGAGTCTGGTGCTTGAGGTGATGAACAGATTAGTTCTATGTGGTTCTTCGGATGATGGAGATTGCTACAAGAAAGATTTATATAGCTGTGGATTTGGAGTTTGTTGAAACATGTTTTGATTAGGGACAAGAATTGTTTGATCTAAAGATAGAGATAGAAAGAAACAAAGGAGCTCAGGTGCTATACGTCTGAAGGAAAGGAGAAGACTGGGTGCTTGCCTCGACCCAACATTACAACGCAAGGAGAGGCACCGTTGGGACAAGCTAATAAGGAAAACAAAGAAAAACAGGGAAAGAAAAGAAAAGCAATTTTTACAAAAATTGGAAAGTTAAGAACTTGGAAATTTTTTTTATAGAACTCAAATTTAAATGTTGAATTTGGAAGAAAAAGAAAATTCTAGGTTTTTAAAAGCAAGAGAGGTTACAAACTACAAATAAAGAATGACTGTTATTCATATTTATTTGATTGATTTGCTTTATGTGCATACTCCATTGGTGAATGGATATGTATTTTAAATCCTAATGATGTACCTATACTTGTGCCTTGGTCTTCCATTACCCCTCTTAGGGTAAACTCTACAAATAGTTGTGTTCACTTTTAAATTAATAAGGTTCCATCAAGTTACACAGAAAACACCATATGAGACATGAGTCGAAGTGTTCCTATTGTCTTTTATCTAAGTTTGGGATGCAAGGCATGTATAAGACGTTTGATGTCCCATAAGCTCAAACTCAAATAAAATAAACGCTTCTCTATAAGACACAAAGTGTTTGTATATTTTCAAAAGGGGATGAGAACAAAGTGTTTGTTTCTCGAAGTGGTATTTTTTAAAGAAAGTGTTTCCTCCAAAATATTTAGTGGGAGTATTATGTGATTCGGAGTAATTTAGAATCATCGGAAAGTGTTTCTGTTCCCACTAAACTTTCACATAATATATAAAATGTTGTACAATATGTGGGAAAAGAACCAACCCTACATAGGTTTAATGCCACATCAGTCACCTATAATGTATAGGCATGACACCTATGGTCAGATAATAGTGAGATTAAAACGATAATAATGGGATTAAAACTTATGAAGAAGCGATAGTGGGCCCAAACTTTGAAAAATGGCTTAGAGTCATGGGATCCCAAATGAGCCATGTGTGACAATTATGTTTTGAACTTGATTGGCCTGCTTTATGGTTTTTGAAAGGATAGACATGGATAGAAGTGTTCATATCCGTAATAGAGCATAATTAGTGGCAAAAGTTTCTAGATAAGTTCAAATTGTTGACTTTGATGAAATTATCTTGCCTGTCGCTTTGCTTATGTCTATCTAGATCATTTTAGCAAATGATGCATATCTGGTATGTTGAATGGATTTCAAAGCGGCTTTCCTAAATGGATTTCAAACCTAGGGTGTGTACTTGACATAACCTGAAGGCTTTGATAATTCACAAAATGCTAGAAAGTTATGCAAGCTTCAGAAATATTTATATGGATTGAAGCGAGCATCTTAGAGTTAAGATTTTGTTTTGATGAAGAAGTCGAATAGTTTGACTAATTTATGAAGATGAAGAAAGGTCTTTTGCTACAAAAGGGCTAGTGTGAGCACACTTTGTTTTTTGGTCTGATATGTGAATGATATATTATTGATCGAAAATGATATTCATATGCATGAATTTGTCAGGTCATCATTAAGATATATAGTTTCTCTATAAAAGATGTAGACAAGATGCATATATTTTGGGCATAAACATCTATGTGGATAGGTCTGAATGGCTAATTGAAAGCAAACATATGCATATTGACAAGATGTTGAAGTGGTTCGACATGCAGGATTCCAAGGTTTTTGGTGCATGTCACATTGCGTTGAATTTAACAAGAGTAAGTGTCATTGACACATGATGAGCTCTATATATGCCTAGATGTGTTATAAGTAGTATATCAATCATATCCTTGTGAATGTCACTGGATAATTATAAAGAACGTCCAAAAATTCTTGAGAAGTACTAATGATGTGTTCTTTAGTTTTGGAGGTAAAGTAAGCTGAAAGGTTTCAGTTTAGACAAGCCTCTCCCATAACTTATATTCTAGGCGCACATAAAAACTATGGGTATGAGATACCTGAGTTATGGGTATGAAATACCTAATTGGTTGACTCTTGGTGCAAGTGGAAGATTTTAAGTGAGATGCCTTAAAGGCAGTTATGGAGATGATCATATCACTTCAACGTTTATGTTCTTTTGAATAATACGATTATTCGTTGTTCCATGAATAAACATCATTAATATTGATCAACAAATATGTGACTTGTTTGTGGAACTCTTTACCAGTAATTGATGTTATTTTAAACTAGCCATATATTAATGATGCTTATTTAACACTATATGGTCACACACTTAAGAGCATGGAATAAGATACTTGCATGATTGCCTATTGTGCAAATGGGAGACTGCTGGATTTATACCCAAGAGGCAAACATGGGTTGCGTAGGATGCATGCTTCATGGGCCCCGTAAGACGTAGGCTTTGTGACTTGTTGGGCCTCCAGGCTAAGGTCCACTGAGAGGCTATATAAAGGGAGGTGGTGGAGGCCACGAGAGAGCTGATCGATTAGATTTCTCCTCTCCACTAAAACTCTAGCCATCGTTTCCTATGTCGTATGTGATGGTGCTAGTACATTGGCATGCATATTTTTCTCCCTGTACTTGTGGATATCGGTAGAGGCGTCGCTTCTTTGCGGTGTTGATTGGGACGAACCCCGAGGACACAAGAACAACTATTTCTGTACGGCTATGTGTAGATCGTTGAACAGGCTTCATCGAATCTTCTTCCGCTCCATTGCATGTCTAAAGATGATGATCTATGATCATCTACTTGCATAATATTCTGGGTTTTTACGGTGAAATTTGATTTTGTGCTGGCTGTAGCGGATCGAAGGCCAAGAGGGGGGGTGAATTGGACCAAATTTTATTTTTATTTCAAGTGACTACTTAGGCAAAGTTAAAGGAACCACCTAGCTAACCATCCTAAAATCAATCTACCACTAGTACGTGCACATCACACAGAAGATAGATTCTTGCAGAAAGTAAATTGCGGGAAAAGTAAATATGGATAGGATATTTTTTCCGAGGTTCGGAGACGAACTCCTACTCCTCGTTGAGGCAAGTCTTTGACAAACAAAGACCGGCTCCTCTCGAGCCTTCCGCCTCGCTTCCACTCGCGGTAACCCTTCACCAAGCGGCAAGGTGGGCTCAACCTTTCACAAGAGCTTGAGAGCTCCCACAAGCACGTTAGCGAGCTCCTCAAACCAACACCTCCATCGACACACGGTGGCTCTCCTCCGGCACCAACACAAGGTGGGAGGTCTCTCCACCGATTCACGGTGGGCAAACCCTACCACCGACACACACGATGGCTTGACGAAGATGAATCGGTGAAGTTCTTCACGTCCAAGGGATTCCGAGGAGCACAACCGAGAGACACACCCTTCACCAATACCACTCACACACACATGGAGACCTAAACCCTAGCCACCATGGGAGAGCTCTTGGACCTTGAACAAAGAGGAGATTTGATCCGGGTCTCTCATCTGCCCCTGTGGAGAACAGTTGCTTAAATACTTCACTCACGGAGCACTCGAGAACGGACCGAACCGACAGATACACTCACAACCCGGACGGTCGGCCTCCCAGACCGGACAGTCCAACAACAGATCTCGATCTCCCCAAGAACTCATGGTCAGACTCACCCGAGACAGTCAAGCCGGACGGTCCGGCCAAGGCAAAACTTCCCTGTACAAACCACGGACAGACACTCAACGAGACAGGGAGACTCTCACCAGGGCCGGACAGACCACCCCAGACAGTCCGGAGAACCGCAAAGCCTCCCCGTCGAAACCAAGCCAAAACCTTGGCGAGGCCCCCGAGGTCGGACCGTCTGCCCCAAGTCCGGACTGTCCAGGAAACGGCACAACCTCCCTGGACCAAAACCGCGGCCGACACACGGGCAAGCCCTAGGCCGGATGTCCGGCACCAAGGCAGACGGTCCGGATAACGGCACTACCTCCCTGGCCGAAGCAGCTAGCAAGCCACCTAGGCCGGACTGTCCGGCCCCTCCTATGCCCACACGGCCTGAAGCTACAGCGACCCTACGACACTTCTAGGCAGCAAAAACTAGAAGATAAGGGAGAAAACCTAGAAGCACACAAGGAGAGGAAGAACCGACTCTGCAAACTCTCTAAACACTCCACGCCGACGAATGGCGATCTACAAACTCCCTAGACAAGAAACAGACACACCTGCTAATTCTAGGGACCACCGCACAGAGAAAAGATAGAGTAGGGAACACGACGGTTGTGCTCTGGGAACCCTGCAGCCAAGGAGAAGAAATCACCGTAGCATCTAAATTAAGCCAACAACTCACCCAAGAATTAAAAAGAATTATGAATGAAAGATCCTTATTCTTGAGAGTCATCGCCAACAGAAGAACAATGCTTGAGGGGTCTATGAAAACCGAGATTTCCCCATTTGAGAGTAAAGCGCATTAATCACCAAAACAAATTTTTGAAGACCATGGGAGCTTGATACTTCCACTGGCATAGCATACTCGTGTTTCCCTTCGAATAGAGGATATTTTTTCAGCATGTCTGGGATGAATGTCTCTAGGTATTTATGAATGTACAACTTACTCTACAGCGGTAGCTAACACCACTAACTCAATTAAATTGAATTAATCCATATGTTCAAATTTGCATTAAGACATGTTAAGAACATGATAGGAACATTCAGTAGAATAATCTAGAGAAGAATATAAGATTGCACAAATAATGTGTTCCCACACAAAAACATATGAATATCTTGTATGTGACTTTAGCTATAAGTTTGAAGGGATGGTAAGGATTCCATCTTTTATATTGCTCTCTCCTATTTATCCAAATAAAATAATGTGTGCCTAGGTCATGCCATATTTTGGGATTTTGTTTTTAGGAATCAATGGGCCTAGCACTATTGAGCCCAATTCTAGCAATCCTTGCCAATATTCCAATGAAAGCAGCAAAAAGGATGGGAAATGTTACTATTGGGCTGTTTGATTGGGTGCATTCCCCTCAGCCAAGCCCATGGGATGCATGTTGTGCATGTTTGATTGTATCTAGGCCAGGTCACTTCATGCAAAAACCTTGTACTAGTCTGTCTCTAGGAAAAGGGAATGAGAATTGCGACAGAAACTGCAGGGCAGAGACAGGCTCCTTAAGGGCATGTTCTTTTCAGCTTATCTGTCTTATTTCTTATTTGCTTATTTGACTTATCTCGTAACTTCGAGAATTTTCTGATACGGTCTTGAGAGTCGAATGCCCTTGGTTTCTAGGATTTAGGGAGCCTTTAGACATGCCTACGAGATAAAAAAATGGATTCAAAAAATAATAAAAAAGTCAAATAAGTCAAAATAAGCCACGTCTTATCTGACTCTCGAGGTTACCTCAGAAAATTTTTGAAGTTACGAGATAAGTCAAATAAGCAAATAAGAAATAAGACAGATAAGCTGAAAATAACAGGCCCTAAGCCTAATGCTAGCACATAAACACGAAAGTAACACGGCCTCCTTTGGACCAGGCTCGCATGATGTAGACATGCAAGCTAGGCTCAGGAGGGCCAACAACCAAACAGTCCCTGTGTTGATGGTGTTATTAATATTAATATATTAGTCTTGTTGTGTAAGTCACATGCGGGTTCAGCTCTCACCTTGAGTAACAAGATTCATCTTCTCATGATTGGGCTGTACTTATTTGTTGATTCGTTTGTGTTGAAAACCAAAACTTAGAGAGCTTCTAGAAAAGGTTTGGAGAAGCTATCCACCTTGTTAGACTTTAAAAATTAGAAAATTCAAAAAGGTTCCAAATTCGGATTTTCACGTATTTTGAAATTAAAAATTCAAAACCGAAGTTTCAAATTTTGAATTCTTAGAAACTTTGATATTTGAATTTTATTTGAAATTTAAAATCGTGAATTTTGAAAATCCAAAGTTGGAACTCTTTAAAAAATCAAATTTAATTTTTTGTTTCAAACATCTGAAATTTTAAAAAAATCTAAAGTGGATGCCACGCTGTCCTTAATTGCATGTGTGGCTAGCCATGTCAGTATTTTATGGCGATATGACATTTGCCTTGGTGTTTAATTTACGGACATCTAGGCTTCCACGTCAGTGTTGGACGGGAGCTCTAACGGTTTTGGGACAACTGTGCAAAGGAAGAAAATTTTAGAGGACTAAAAAGTAAAATGCAAGTTCGAGGGCTAAGCAAGAATCTCTGCAAGTTTGGGGGTCACAATGCAATTTTCTCATAATAGAAATCAAGAAAAAAGGGGTGGCCCACACCTATGTCTAGCAATGTTAAGCTCCTATGGCGGCACAACTGATCCTACCACCTCATCCTCCTCCCCGCCCGAGTGTCGCTGATGACTGTTGCCTGTTTTCGCCAATAGGGCTCCCACGCCACATTTTTTTTCCTTCACTCTAGTGTTCCATGCAAGCCCAACCTGCGTATGTGTGCTTATGTAGCTAAGGAGCTTGACTTGTACAATAATTTTTTAAATATATGGAGTTAGTTCTAAATCTTGAATTTGAAATTCTAAAAAAATCTTGTAAGATTTAGATTTAGAAATTTGAGGATGTCAATCCGTATTTAGCTCCGAATCAAGGGGAAAAAAAAGTTAGTCCCGACCAGCGATATCCGCTGAGGTCCAGCAGCTACACCGTCGCCCAACCCTCTAGGGTTCTCGCTCTCCCGTCACACAAGGTGACGGCAGGTCGTGGGCTGTCGACGGCGGTCTCTCTCGCCGCGTGCCGCGCCGTCCGACCGCCGGTCTCCACCGCGTCTCTGAGCCACCCGCCGCCAACGTCGGTCTCCCCGAGGTGCTCCACGTACGGCTCCTCCCTTCAGTCCCTCTGCCTCTGCACAGCAAGTTTGTTACTTCGGTTTGGTATTTAGAATTAGTTTGCAAAAACCTCTCCCGAATAAAAACCATATGATCCCCTAGGCTGGGTCACCTCTCTTCGTATATTGCAAATATACACCATCAACTCTACTGTGAATCCGCTCTTGATTGGGTGTTGTACTGTTGTTTATATGTTTAGAAAGCCACAATCAAACGCTCCCTTTCTTTTCTTTTCTTTTTTGGTAGCTACATCCAGAAGTACCTTATGCATAAGTATAGGTTTGGATGAATGGCAATACTCATGTATTTGAATTATTTTTTATTTAATTCCTCATATTCGTCAGAATTTGTGATGCGAAGTCCCCATTTTAATTTAAAAAAATATGTATGATCCAGGTGATCAGCTGTGGCATGGCAAGGAAGCCTTCAGCTTGTCTTACCATTTATTTTCATAAATGATGTCCTTCCTTTCGAGGGGCACATCTTCTCAAACAGCATTTAAGTGGCCATGGAGAAACGAATCACAATTGTCAGCACATCTGCTTGATGCTCCACCTGAAATAGAGTTGTCAGATTATCGAAGATTGCCGAGTTCTGCTAGGGAGAGCCCATCAGGGCTTCTTCATGGGGATCACTTTAAGGCTGAGCTGATTCCTGACTTGGATATTTTCTTTCAGAGGCTTTATGAATATTTCTGTGCAAAAGGTCTAAGATGCATTGTCATCAAGTGGATTATTGAGATCTTTAATGTGACATTTATGGTATGCTCTATTGGTTTTTTCTTCTTGTTTTTTGATTGGGATGCCCTTGGCAATCTGAAATGTGGTGTGGAAGCACTTGAGTCAGGCGAAAAACCATGTGACCTGATGAAAGTCATTAAGAATGAACCCCTAGTTCCTTTCACTTTTATGAAGATGATCACTATTGGATCAATGGTTATATTAACAGCTTATGGACTTATTAATTTTCTGAGGTTCTTTGTAAAACTGAGAAGCACACTCGATGTTCGTGACTTCTACTATAACAGGTAACACTTTAGCTTCATGCACTCTACACTGTGTTAACCTTTGTTGAATAAGACATGTGACTTATTTATATGTTCCCATTTTTCATTTGTGGTAGTCTTAAGGTTACAGATCTTGAGATTCAAACTATACCATGGTCCAGAGTAGTTCAGAAGGTTGTCCTTCTCCAGAAATCACAACAGCTTTGTGTCGTTAAAGATCTCTCAGAGCATGATATCATTATGAGAATAATGCGTAAAGAGAATTATTTGATTGGGATGGTTAATAAAGGCATCATTGCATTTCCGATTCCCTGTTGGCTTCCTGGTGCTGGTCCAACGGTCAGTTCTCGTATGCATGGAAGAAAAGGCTATCTGATGCTTCCGAAGACTCTGGAGTGGACATTGAATTGGTGCATCTTGCAAAGCATGTTTGATAGGTAAGGAAGTTTGTATCTATAATTCTATGTTTCCTGGCATTAGTAGCATATTCCGTTACTACCATATGTCCTTGATAATATTGATTCAGCAAAGCTATTAAAGTATTGAAAGAATCGATATAATACCAGATGATACCTTCGGCTCAACTAAAACTTATTCACTATAAATGGACTCAATATGGCATAGAACTTGGGCATATAGTAGGAAAAGAAAAAAAGGGAATTTTCATGCCAAAACAGATACAAACATTTACTGCTCTATCGCTATTCGATATGGAAAACCATTAGAGCAATATGCAATTTCACCGATTCTTCTTGATACCGCATAAGGTACGTATCGCATACCAGTTCAGCAGTTGCGAAGGATCGGTGATTCATACCTATCTAGCATATATCCTTGCCAATAAATTGCCTGTCTAAGAGGTGCATGGTACTTTTTGTCGTGGGATCTGTTCTATTATTACCCTAGTAGATCTAGGTGTTGCATAGTGTATCCATCTCCAGTTGTCTTATTAAATTTAATGCCTCTGAATTCCTGATTATTTACATCATTTCTCTTGTTCATTAAAATTTTAGCTTAATGATGATTTTCTACCTTTTTCTATATGTTTGTTCATACTGTTTTTATATGAACTTGAAACTCATGTCTTCTCTTGCAGTAAATTTTGTGTTAGAAAAGATTTTCTAACAAGCCCATCTTTGTTGAAAAAACGACTTCTATTTATGGGCATTGCAATGCTTCTTCTATCACCATGCCTCGTAATATTCCCATTGGCATACCTGTTTCTGAGACATGCTGAAGAATTCTACAATGATCCTAGCACAGCATCATCTCGAAGATGGTCAAATTTGTCAAGGTGGATTTTGAGGGAGTACAATGAGGTAGCTTCTCTCATAAACCTAAGTTTCTTTTGCAGAGAAATTCGCTACTTTGAATATTTTGAAATTTGAATGATCATATATCTGCCCTTAACATTTTTTTGCACTATGGGACATTTGTGCGCTTTCAAGGCCTACACATCATATATGTAGCTAAACCTATTACGTTCTTATTACCACCGCATTTAACAATTTCAGGTTGAGCACTTCTTCAAACATAGGATGAACAACAGCACTGCCCATTGCTTAAATTATTTGAAACAGTTTCCAACTCCATTAGTATCCCTTGTTGCAAAATTCATATCGTTTGTATGTGGTGGCTTGGCTGGCATTCTTCTCATCCTTGGATTTCTGGGTGAATCCATCCTTGAGGGCCATGTAAGTAGTTTGCTTCTGCATGATCATGCTTTTAGTGTTACACATTTCTTCCTCATTTTTTAAAGTCTCACATATTCATAATCTGTGAAGTTTTTTGGCCGAAATCTGTTATGGTATACTATTGTTTTCGGAACAATAGCAACTGTAAGCCGGAGAGTCGTGGCTGATGAACTTCCAGTGATTGATCCAGAAGGAGCCATGTACTTTGTTGTCCAACAGACACATCACATGCCAAAAAGGTGGCGAGGTAAAGAGAACAGTGAAATTGTGCGGAGAGAATTTGAAACTCTGTTCCAGGTAATTCCTTCTGCTGCTGTTGCTGTTAAATAGTCAAAAGTAACTAATTTGATTGATTTCGTGCAAACTACACAATGCACATGTCCAAATGATCATTGCTGAATTCTTGAGGGGCCAGTTTTTTAATTTAAATATTACCTTTCAATAATTTGTATATTGCAGTGATTTCCTTTTAAATTTCTGTTTCATGAACCTATGTTTGGACTTACATGCAAAAGACTGTTGTGTCAATTTGCTTTATTTAAATAAGAAGCATTTATTACTGCACTGATACAGGATATTCAATACTGTACTGTGTAAAAATTGGGCTAATATCGAAAATTATCTGACTTTTGTTCTTTTGAAATCATAATTTATAATTGGAAACAAAATTATCTTTGATAATTATTTGGAACAAAATTATCAACTAACCTTAATTTCCATGAGTAATAAATGGAACTGAAACCTATAGTTTTTTTTTCTGTCAGATGATACTTTATTTGGAAAAAAAATTATCAACTAACCTTAATTGGTGCTTTGAAGTTTTCTGTCATTTTAAATTTTGAATGGTACATCTAGATGGGTTCTTTGATGCCAACTCCTAAAACAACTAGAAATACTGAATGGATGGTTCATTGATACAAATCAGGAAGCGCCGCTTACCTGTAATCTGTAGTTTGCATTTACATGTCGGTTGCTTTTACTTGTGCGGCTTATCCGAGATCCAGCATTGAATTCTGTTACTTATGCAATTTGCTTTTACAAATGTTATAACTGATTCCTTGTAAATTGCAATTGCAGTATACCATAACGATTCTTCTAGAAGAGATGGCCTCGATTTTCATCACTCCTTACCTGCTAATATTTGTGGTACCAAAGGTAATATTTTGAGCTAGATAAATAAAATTTCACATATAAATTCTAGATTACATTCTGAATGGTTGGATTTTTACTAATGTACAGCGTGTTGATGATATTCTGCACTTCATTTCGGACTTCACAGCTTACGTAGATGGTGTTGGAGATGTGTGCAGGTTTGTTTCTGTCTTCTGTACTTAATTATCACAGTCTACTTTCTGCTTCTAATGCCATTGCTCTTGACATCTCAACAGCTTAAGCTTGTTTGACTTCAGAAGACATGGAAATAGAAAGTATGGTTCTCCACTGGACGCTGTTAAAAGTATGAGGAGTTCCCAGGGGAAAATGGAGAAATCATTATTGAGGTGCCCTTCATTTTAACACTAAATATATCCCTTACCATTTTTATGTGACGGCTTGTTGTTTTGTTGTTTTGATTATTCTGATTTATGTGGCTTATGAATTAAATAAGATTATAACTACCTTATTTTTTTTGTTTACGGCAACCTTATACTGTTTCATGCTTTTATGCTACACCTTGTCACTGACAAGGGAGTTGTCACCTTCTGATTATCTCTCATGCTGAACAATGTTTTCCTTTTTTCTTTGACATTGATGTATTTGTACATGTAGAAGCTAGGTGATGACGACCTCACATTTTATCATATATCATAAGTGGGTGCCATGTGCCAAGTCATTTTATGGCTCCAATTGTGCACTTCATCTGTTTGTAAATCTTTGCTGGTATTATTAAGTTTGTCTCTTTACTGTGGGCTCTGTTTGTTTGGAGTTCGGGTCACCTTAACTGGAGAGCTTTTTTCTGTCATTGGCTCTTCAATAGTTCAATCTATACTTGTAGGAGCTTACTGTCAATAGTTCCTTGAGTTTTTATAATGTATAACTGTAGAATTCCCTGTCTAACTACATATTTTCTGTCAGAAGAAGTCCCATCTCCATTATATCAATTCTCATTGATTTGGTGCACCGCATCACGTGCTCAAAAAAATTGAACAGGAACTTAGAAGGCAATTCATTACTGACAAGTTTCTCAAGAATGTGTTTTAACATTTGGGATGGAAAATTCTTTCAACACAAGAATTGAATGAGTTCTCAATTTTCCATATACAGGGTTGAAGCAACAAAAATGACATTTATCATTGCATCTAATATGCTACGTTCTTACTTAAATAGTGGCCAATACAACAAATGTTTCCTTAGTGATTCCCATCCTGAACAAATAAATAATTCCAATCTTAATATTTCATTGACACTGTAACAAAGAAAAATTGATATTTGAAGCCTTTTGATAAAAGAAACATTGCGAGAAAAGGCTATTGGCATGAGATAACTATACTGTTTCATTGTTTGCAGTTTCCAAAGTACCTATACATCATGGGAGCCAGATGCAGATGGCAATAAATTCTTGGGCAACCTCCAAAAATTCAAGGAAAAGCAAATACATCATCATACCTTTCAAGCTATGGAAGCATCACAACTTGGGTCGAGTACTAGAGGTCAAAGTGCTGATATCTTCCATCGACTGCTCCCCAGGAATACCCATCCCAGCAATGGAATTATTTGTAACTTTGGCCCTTTAGGAATGCTTGACCCAGATCAAAGAGCTTGTCCATATATCCTGGATTGGTATTACACGCATCACCTGACACACTTGGATAGAGAAGATTACTCCCCGCCTCACCTTGATGAAGCATCTCCTGAGCCAGGGGATGACATATGGCGACCTTTGAGCAAACCATTAACAGAAGTTGAAGAGCAGAAAATCTGGGACTTCAATTTGTCTGAAAGAGTTCGGAGCCCATTGGAGGCATCAACATCAAGTGCATTCTTTCAATGTGGCCCCTTAAAGCGCAAGGACAGGGAACTAAATTCTATGAGCCATCATTGGTGGGCTCATTCCTTTGTGCGGCCGACTGGTCCACAAGATAGTTTTCTTGAGCCCTCAGAAGATGGTTTTCGAGAGCCTCGGAAGTTTAGAAATCATTATGACTCTAGTCATTATTCCAGTGCTCAAAGCGATTGGGCGCTGACCTCTCGGAAGTTTAGAAATCATTATGACTCTAGTCATTATTCCAGTGCTCAAAGCGATTGGGCGCTGACCTCTGCACTGCAGACTGGTCCACAGGACAGTTTCTTTGAGCCTCCGAACTTCGGAAACCGTTACATGTCTGGCCTTCGTTCCAGCCACCACAGTGATGGCGTGTTGGATGGATGCAAAGAACTATATCAAGGCAACACCAGAAGCAACAGCAGTTGGCAAAGCCCACAGGCCCTGTACAAGACACCTTACATGGATGATGACGTTGATATCGAGCAAGGTTTGAGTCTCCAATTTGCTGATGTCCCTAAGAAAGATGATGAAGTTGATGGCCACGGCGTGATTGATATTTATAGCTCTACGCCAGCCAGCCTTCCTGTTCGGATAATACCTAGTAGCAGTGACCCAGTTTAGTTTGAAGAGAACACACAAAAAAAAACTAGTGATACTTGTGCAGGGACATGATCAATGATCTGGATTAGATTAGAATGAGGATCCAAACGTCAGTTTCTTGTGAGTCGGCGAAGGCCGACCAATTCTTTTGTACAGATAAACTATAGTTAATAGTCTTGTCCTTCCAACTTTGGGGGAGGGGAGAACCATTCTTTTGTGACAAAGTTGATATCAATTTATGTCGGGACCCTCCTGGCGAAGGTGGGTCTTGTCTGTGCTTTATCTGTACTAGTCTCTGATCAAATAGCTAGTATATATAGATTCCAGAACTTGGATCACAGTCATAACGATTAATTTACATATTACATCAGAGTGCGCCATATGATGTGGTTACAATAGTTTGGCTCGACGGTCTTATAAAAGTGGAAGTCTTACGTAGGTAGCGAAGGTCTCAAAATCCATCCATAAAAACCAGATGGAAACCAAAGCAATTCCTCACAGGCAGAGCTGGAGGAACGCAGTCCTAGGCGTCGGTGTACTCTTCGTCCTGGACCCCGTCTCGTCGACGTAGGCTTTAGGGTCGCTATCTTCTGGGTCACAATGGTACTTTGAACCTGCGTGTTGAAATGCGCAGCCCTATGGTAAAATGCGAGGGTGAGTATTGGTGTAAATACTCGCAAGTCAATTGACATATGAACATGCATGGCTTAGACAAGGGGGGTAGGGGTTTGTTTGCAGAAAGCCAATTTTGATAGAAGTTCGCCTAAGGGTTTAGAAAAGCAATTTAGGAAAAAGGAGAGTTTACATCAAAACAATTTAGTAATCTTTTCTAAACTCCGGCACCCACCGGTTTCTGCCCAAACCTGGCTATCTCACTGCACCGATCGTGGTTTTATCAAAAACCATTTCCTCATGGTTTTCTGCCATAGGCTCCCAAAACAAATACGGCACCTGCCGGTTTTCTCTTAAAAATCTTTTAGAAAGAGAGGGGAGAAAATTACCATTGTGATCACGCCACCATCGTCCGTCCTTAACTGTGGGCATGGCTATCTAGATAGTTTTACACATCGCTAGATCCTAACAAAACCTAATTCAAGGGTGCAGGCATTATTTATGTAACATCCTTATTTTCAAAAACTAAAAATCATCGTGCATCATGCAATTTCATTTTAATGAATTTCACTAGAATTTAAAACTTTTTAAAAATAAGTATGTTACAATAACTTTTAAGCTTACAAATCAAATAATTTGGTTTCCTTAGTAAAAGAAGAGTTTTAAATGAGATTTGCTAAGGGTTTAACCTTAGCTTTTAAAACATATTTAATTGCAAAGGTGTTTGTTTTTAAATGAGATTTTAAAATCTTGCAAAAGTCCGTTTTAAAGATCCTAGCTCTAAAACAAAAAGGCTTTAGAAATTTTCCTTTTCATATCAAACAGGTGTTTGGTAAAGTAGAAAGTTCCCATCAATAAATTTATTTTGATTTATGTTTGAACTTAAGTGGAAACATAGATTTCCAGGACTAACCGTCTTGGTAAATTATGTTTTCAAGAATTTTAAAATCTTTGTTTGAAAATCTTTTGAAAAGCAAAAGCATGGCCGATTTAAACGATTTTAAAATTCTTTTGGATAATGTGCATGTTACTATGTTTAATTTCCTAAAACCCTAATTAAAAAGATTTTCTTTTAAAGTATTATTTGCAAATTATTTACTAAAAGCCTATTATGATGATTGGTAAACTTTGTCATTTCAACTTAGATCTTTGAAACAACAAATTAAAATTTTCATCCAAATAAAAAAATTTAAATTACAAACTAAGTGGTTAATTAAACAAATTATTAATTTTCCTATTTAAACCCTACCTACTTTCTCTCTCTTAAACCCTTCTCTCTCTATGACAAGTGGGTCCCTCCCCCTTGTCACTCTCTCCTTTCTCTCTCCACACCCATCTCTCACTGACATCCTCTCCTCTCACACACTCTCACGTGCACCCTTTTTCCCTCACCGCCTCCCTCTCACTTCTCTCTCTCTCCCGTGCTCACACTTCTCCCCCCTCCGTGGCGTCTCCTCCTTGAGCAACCTGCCCCGTGGCGGCTTGCTTCTGCCTCCCCTCCCATGCGTCCCCCTTTCTCTGCCGCACGCCAGCTTCCTCGGCCGTTTTCCTTCTTCCCCGTCCTTCCTCCCACTCTCCTCCTTCTTCCTCCTTCACTGTCTCCCTCCACCGCCAGGTACGTCTCGTCCCACGGCCGATCCTTCCCATCACCTCCCCTCCATCACCCTCCCCTTCTCGTTTTGCTAGGCCGCCACCCTCGCCGTCACTCGGAGCCGCCGGAACACGACGCCGATCGCTCCAAGCCGAAGCTCGCCGGCGACCTCCTCCCCACGCGATTCGCCGTCATAGCTCGGTAACTTCCCTCACCGTCCCTCCCTTTCGCTTTCCCATGATCCGCTCCAATTCCCCGCCGCCTCCCATGACCCAATTTTTGCTCGCCGCTAAGTTGCCGTCGCCGTCTTCTTCCTCCACTCCGGTCGCACGTCACCGCCGCCATGCCGAAGCTCCCCCTCCCTTGCGAGCGGTTCAATATGACCCTTAGGCGCCCTTGGCTTCGCCGACCCGCTCCCGACCCCATTCGCCGTCGGTCGGGTGCGCCGCCGTGCTCCTCCGTCCGCCCCGCCAGACGTCGCCAGACCACCTCGGGCACCCCGCCAAGAGGCCACCGCCATTAGCACCCCCGCGCCGCCCGATGCTCGCCGACCCGCCGATTTGCCGTTCTTGCCGCTGTCGCTGTCGTCACAGGTAACGCCGCCGCGCCTAGGTCTAAGCGCCGCCGCCGCCTCACTCGATGTCATGTTGCCAAACTCCGCCAAGAGCCGCCCTTGGTCCCTCTTCCTTTCTCTCTCTGCCGGAGCTCATGCCGACCGATCGCCGCCCGGACCCCGCCGCCTCCTGCTCCCACCCACGACGACGGAGGGCCCGCTAGTCAGCCCCATGGTCGGCCCTCCTCTGGCGTCTTGTGGTGGCCAATTGGGCCGGCCCACGCTGCCCCGCCGGCCCACCTCCTCCTTCCCCTTATTTCTTTTTACTTTTAGATTTTGCTTCATGTTGTAATTTTCATAGAAATTCGTAGAAAATTTAGAAAAATGTGAAATAAATTTTATTAGGTTCATAAAATCATATATTATTTTTAGGTGCTGTTTATTTACATATCTCTGTTAACTTTAATTTTTAATAATTGTCTTAGTGCTTCAACTTGTAGGAATTTTATAGAATAAAATATAGATCCAAAAATATCAAAACTTGTTTTTTGAAGTTAGATATATTGTAATCTAATTTCTGTACTGTTTTAGTAAATTTGTGAAATTTATTTATAATTAAGTCTCTTTTGTACCTCTAATATTGAACTTATGAAAATCAAAATCAATTATAGGTTTTTCCCAAAAGTGATGAAATTAATTGCAGGAGTTTTATAAAATTATGTGGTATTGTTTCGTACTGTTTGCATTCAATTCAAATCATGTCGTGCATATATCGCTTGTTGTGTATGTGGTTCTTATTGCCGTTTCTTTTAAACGTTACATCCGTCATGAAGGATTTCTTGGCGATCAGTCCAACTACCCGGATCAAGGCAAGTCAGTGTGCCATGTTACTATTACCCAGTTTTCATAACTATTTTATTAGATTTTGCAAAAACCTAGATGCTAATTAAAAGTTAAAACAATATTTAAGCTAAGATGTAGATAATGTCCCATATGAATAATATACACCGCCAACATCATCAACCCTAGCTAATTAATATTATTTAATCTTGCTGCCATCCTTGTTTAGTAATTTTTACATTACATGCTTAGCAATTGCAATCTAGAGACTTACTTTTGTGTTCAACCCCGACAAAAACTTGATTGCAAATTAAATGGCCGGTAGTGGGTGCTACCGTGTCGAGAATTGTGTGTAGGGATAGTGGGTGCTATCTCGGGCTTTTTAAATGGTTTCCCAATCGGGATGGATGGTTGCGAGGTGGTTTGCATCTGCTCGGTGGCAGTATGCTCGAGATTGGGTTGGTGGTGGACCATACCATTTTGACTTAAGGACCGATTCTTTGTGGTACTTAGACTAGTTCAACAGTGCGACCATTGAGTGCCTGTATGGGCAGGTCCTGATTGAGTACCCTTCGGACTCTTAGTCAAGCATTCCTGGTGGAAGTAGGGAGTGGGCACTTGGATATGTCCATAGAACAGAACCCTCCTGTGTGGATGGGAGTGGGTATCCAGGTGTGTCCATAGAACAGAACCTACCGGCACAAGAGGGACATTGGTGTGGAAACCTTTGTGGGAATGCCGAGCTAAGAGAAGGTTGTGGTGAAAGACCTTGTGGTGAGCATTTTTCCTTTGGGTGATTCCTAGGAAAAACCACCTCTCGTGGGTAAAGCGTACGACCTTTGCAGAGTGAAAACTTTCATGAAAACCTTGCCCAATGGTTAAGGGTGAACTACGGAAGATGCCTCACTGTAGCTTTGTAAAATTCTCTTCTTCCTCTCTGTGTTTTGGGATATTGCTCTGCAATTGGTGTTGCATGGGCGTGATTGTTATCATGGTGGGTGCCATGGTGGTTTCGGAAAAGCCAGTAGGTGCTGTCTTTTCCAAAGAAAGAATTATAAAGTTCAAAACTTCAATTTCAAAACCGCTTTCTTAAACTAGGTTTAAAAGTTTTAAAATCAGCTTTACGCAAAGTTAACACAAACCCCTTCGTGGAACCTACATAGCAACTAGGCATTGGCTTGCAAGTATTTAAAGAATACTTACCTCGAGTTTATACTCGGGCTGCTCATCCAACGAGCAGGTGGTGATCAGCAGTGGTACCCCGAGGAGGAGATGTACCAAGACGACGGGTTCGCCGCTGGAGTTCAGGACGAAGAATACTTCGACGCCTAGGATTGCGCTCCTCCGGCTCTGCCTGTGGGGTATCGTTGTGGTTTCCATCTGGATTTCATGGTTTTATTTTAAGGCCTCTGTTGCCTATGTAAGACTTCCGCTGCTTTAAGGCCTTCGCGCCAGACTTGTATTTTGCACTCTGATGTAATAAATAAATTTATCGGATGGTTACGATCCAAGTTCTGGAATCTGTGTGTACTAGCTACTTGATCCAGGGACTAGTACAGGTAAGACACAGTAGGGACTCGGCCCCCTTTTTCCCGGGTCCCGACAATTTAACAATATGATATTAACCTAGGGCAGCAAGGAATGATTTTATAACGGTATCTTTAATTAGGGGTTTTTAGCTAACAACTATTAATTAGCATTTTTTGGTTTTAAATAGTATGCAATTTAAATGTCTAACAAATTAATTTTACAAACATGGGTATGAGGTTCAGCATTTGCCTTGATCAACACAGCCTTGGTAATCTTCCGGAGGGTTGATCGCAAAACTATCGTCGCTAGATCCTAACAAAGGAATTAACAAAAATAAACACACAAAAATAAAACATGAAATAATATGCATGCTCATGCTTATGCAAAATTCATCTCAAATAGGAACATATAATCTTTCTTGTCAAATAATATTTATTTACAAATTTTTAAAACAAAATTATCAAATAACAAATTAAGGGCATTAGTCATTAATATATAAATTAAGCAGAAAAGCTAATATGCTCAATAATTCATGAAAATTTACTGAATCGTAAAAAACATTTTTACAAACATTATGAAATTTATTTTGAATTTTTTGTATTTATAGATTTAAAGATATGAAATTAATAATTTTATTGTTTATAGAAATTAGAAAAGAAAAGGGGGGGCTCAGCCAATGGGCTGGCCCACAGCGCAAGGCCCATGCGACGTGACGACGCACATGCACGCACGCAACAAGGAGCAGCCAATGGCTGCCTAAGCGGCAGCATGTGTGACGCTGCCCAACACGGTCTTGCGCTGCGTGGGCCTAGCACGGGAGGCCCGGTGGCCGCCTAAGCGCGATGGCGGGCCGGCGATTAGCCTAGGCGCGGAGTGGAGGCTAGCATAGCCCACGCGCGTGCACTCAGCCCAGACGCGGATGGTGGTGTGGCATGGCTGCCGGTGACGAGACAGGCCCGCTGTCGGCGGCTCGACGCAGGGAGCAGAGCGGCGGCTTAGTATGGGGCGAACCCGGAGGTAGGGTTGGCGTCGAAGGAAGATGACGGTGGCGCGGCGTGGCACGGCCGAACGGCAGTGAGGGAAGGAGGACGGCAGGGTGGTGGAGCTCGACGGTGGTTCAGGGAGCCCGGGGACGGGGGTTCCCCGGCTCGTGAGGGGGCAGCGCGGCTCAGTGGCATGGTCGGCCGCAGGGAACAAGACGCATGCGTTGGCGGCGCTGTGCGGCGACCGACCAGTTCAATTGATCCAGGGAAAACCTCCCCCTAACTAAGGCGATGCTAAAGGGGGTTCAAAGTTAGGGGATTACCGAGGATCGATGTAATAGCCCAAAATCATAAGTTATTTTGAAAAACACTCCTGCAATGCTTGTATGCATAGACAACTTCTTTTAAAAGCATGTTCTTAAGTTAAAATAAATTTTCTGGATATTTGGGATTTTATAGGATAAGAATTTGCTAATTAACTTGAATTAGTTGAGTAAAACTTCAACATTGGTCAAGATCAAGAATAACTAAAATGTAGCAATGTAGAGGCTAGCTTAGATTTTAGTGATTTTGATACCACTCTAAAAGAGAAGAGGTCAGGAAAATTGTCCAAATGCCACTCTTCAACAAGTGGCTTCGCTAAAATACCACCCTGCTCTCAATGACATGTGGGACCATGTGTTTATGACAGTAGGCCAGAGTGGTATTTTAGCGAAGCTATTTGTTGAGTGTGGCATTTGGACAATTGCCCCCTGTAGGTCTCATGACAATCTAAGAAAATATATATATATATGCATGCACACATATGTGTACATATGCATGTATATATATGTATATATATGTGTGTATATATATATGATATGATAAATCACACTAAAAATACTACAAAAAATTTAATAACTAATTTAGACCCTAAATGATGGCCTGAATCAAGTATTGACCAAGTTTGACCTTGATGGAACCCACATGGCGGTCTCTCTTTTTCTCTTTGCTCTTATGAGCAATCGGTCGAGCACCTGGCCAGTGTGACCTCATCTCTCTCTCCCTTGCTCTCTCTCTCTCTCTCGCTCATCACTTTCCCTCTCTCACTCGGCGTTGGAACTCGTTCTGGGCGCCGCCTGAACCGCTGCGCCGCCTGGCCGTGCCATGATTTCGGTCACCTTCGGCCAGGCTGCACGCCACCACAGCGACCGCCGAATTGCGCCCTCGCCACGCGGCATGTGCCGCCTGCAACGATATCTCTTGGCAATCCTTGTTTGGACGCTTGCTCTTGGCTGTGGTGCTTCATTGCGCCCACGCTGCGCACGGCACCGGCTGCCCCCGTCCCATCCTGTCGTGCCTAGCCACTGCTCTGCTCCAGTCGCCACTGCCGCACCACGGTCTTCCCTGCTCACGGCACCGCCCACAATCGCCAATTTTGCACAGGACACCCCAGCGACTGCTCCAGCACCCCCTTAGACCGATGGATCAAACCGTGCTCACCCCTGTCTTTTTAACGCAAGCCGAGCGCATTGGGCACCTTCTTCCCACACCACGCGTTGTCGCCAGCCAAAATCTAAACCTCTCGCCAAGATTATTTAACTATTTAACTAGGGTAAATAAGTCATATATGTATATGTATATATATGTATACCATTATATTAGTAATTAGTTGCTGGTTTAAAAGTCATATAGCCACACACCTATCCATAAACAATAGGTAATTTTCCTAGAGTTGATGAAGGAAATATTTCAAACAAAATTAATTTTTGCCTTATATATCTATTCACTAAATCTAAGGGTAGACTATTAAGGGTACTGTCATGCATCATCAATCATCACATATCATATACTTAAACACTCTCGCTACTGCTATCTTCTCGTAAATTATTATACAGTAGTAGGATCATGGAACTTCCTCGAAATCTAGATTAAGACTTAACGACAGTCATCGATCGCTAGACTTAGCGAGTGCATTTCATGCATCATACTTTCTTATTGCATATGGCTGCTTGATTTATTGCTCTTCAAATAAGTTTCGTTAATAGACGCCTGTCGCGGCTCAATTCCCGGTAAAAATTTACCAGAAATTGACCCGAATGCCAACTGTCTAAGATTTCAGTTGGATTCAGAAATAGCACAGCCTGCTTATTTTGTTATATGTTACAAAATATTTTACAGCGGAAGTGGAAATATAACCTGGTAATAAAAGAAAAATACATGCCCATATACCACAGGCAAAGCCTGAGCATAAGGTAAACCATAGAAATTGATCATATACGAATTCCTGTCTTCTCCATAAATGTTCATTTCTGATTAGAAAGTGGATCCTGTTCAAGAAATAAGCAAATTGACCACATAATGCGGGTAAGTATTAATCGTACTTGCAGGTTTTCATAAAAATGAAATATTAATTATATGCAAATGGAATCAATGGAAGGTAATGGCTATATTTATCTGGAGTATATAATGCAGCATTTTAAGACTTAATCATCATTTAAAATTGTTTTCTAAATCATTTAAATGAGTTTGTAAACCATTATCTCCTTTCTCCAACCTTAACTCATCTTACGATCATTATCTTTTCTTAAAATTCATGGATTTATTTGAATAGAAATAGGTATCACCCAGTTGACACAACTTCATATACCAGAAGTATGGTCCATTAATGGTTTTGTTATAAGCTCTGCAGAACCTATCCAGCTTTACCCATATAACACCTCCTTATATGGATGGATGATTAATGTGTCATTTCAATTCTCATTAGTCCAAGTTTTGCAATGTTTCGCTCATGCGCAAACATTGGAGCAAACCCTGGCGATATTGGCCGCCGCACAGACACAGCCGGTAACATGTGAATCACTTGGCCCAATATCCCAGATACCTGGCAATGCCTGCCTCCGCACGATCATTACAGGTGACTACTCGGCTAGCATTCCAAAGGTATTGCGAAAACACTAAGGCAATACCTTACCCATGCAATTACCACTCTGGTAATTCATGCCTATACTTTTCAATTTTTTCGTCATCAATTCATTGTCTATCCAAAAGACAAATGATACTATCTTACCTATTGAAATAATTATATATCTAGATTTTCCTATACTAGGGTATAGTCAAGTTTGTTCATTTTTAGGTGGGCTTTTGGTTGTGGATTTGGAATATCTATTCTACATAAAATGCTAAATACCATAATTTAAATAAAGGATGATTCTTAAATAAATAACTAGAAAGTAAATGCAATAAGTAGATAATAAATGAAATTGGGAATTCAATATGCTTCAAGGGTAGAAAACCTGCCTTATTTGGAGATTGGATCACACTTATTATATCTTCTGGACATTCTTAACAAAAACTTCCAGAGTGCGAAGTTCGTCGTCTATACGTTACAAAAATAGAAAAGGAGAGAAATTTCAATAAATATCAAAATAAGAAAAGTTTTTAAATAAACGATGAAATATATAAAAAAAGGGTCTAGGGTGAAAATGGGTGATGGGTTGTACGATTTTTTAAAAGTTTGAAATATTTTTTAAAAGAAAAAGGGTAGGGGTGTTGATGTAAAAATAGGTAATTTTTTTATAGCTAGGGTTAAAGTAGGTGATTAAATAATAATTAGAAGAATTAGTTTTGGCATTATAATCCTATATGTTTATATGAGTTGAATGGGATGTGTAGAATTTATTAGCATAATTTTATATTTTAAGAAAAATTTTAATTTAATTAAAGGAAGGGTTTTAATTTTAATTTTTAATTTCTATAGGTTTTTATAAATGCAGAGGTATTATTTCTAGATGTAAAATATTATTTTGAGTAACTTTTATATTGGAAGTTTTTGCTAATTTTACTTAAAATTAGAATATTTTAATACACAAGAAAGTAAGTAAAAGGATTTATTAAGGTTATTTTATTATAAATATATGGTATTTTATATTTTCCTATAATTATTTATCTTTATTTTTGATTTTTAAGTAAATTTGAAAATTTATAAAAGTGATTAGATATTTTAAATAAATTCAAACAGTATGTTTTGGAAATAGAAAATAGAAAAGGCTGTTAAAATCCTTACTAGGCTGAAGGTATTGGGCTTGGCCCAATATGGTTGCGCGTGTGGCTGACATGTGGAGCCCAAATGCAGTGAGTGGAGGGGGCGCGTGGAGTAAGGCTGGGGTGGCTGACGGGTGGGGTCATGGTGGCAGTGAAAGAAGAAGGGGAAAATGAGGGGGGGCAGCGGGGGTGGTCACCGGCGATGGGGAAGGAAGGCCTGCCAAGAGCAATTGGCGGCGATTTCATGAAGTTGGAGGTATTTGGGTTCTTTTGGTGGTCGCGGTGGGCTTTGAGATGGTCGGAGTTGGTGTGGCGGTGAGGCCGTGGTAGCGAGGTGGCGGGGTAACGGCGAGGAGGTATCTCCGGTGGAGGTTGATGTCGGATGATTACCGGAGAGCTTCACGGCGGCGAGTGGAGCGTTTTAGCTATAGAAGTCAAGGGCTGAGGGGGATTGGAGCGATGGGGAATAGTTTCGCCGGAGTTTGGGATGGTGGTGGTGGAAATGGCGGTTTGGGGTGGTCGAGGGGAGAAAGAGAGCAGAGGTAGAGCTTGGGGGAAATTGTGGCGCTGGGGAGGGGCTTTATAGGCTAGGAGGTGGAGTGGTGGGCACGAATTTGCAGCTCAAGGCTGCGGCGGCGGCGCAAGGTGGCGGCGGGCGATTTGTTAGCTGTTAGAGGCGGATGAGGACAGTGAGGTGGAGGCGGATGTCGGCGGCGGCGAAGGCTATCTAGTGGTGGTGAAACAGGGGCGTGGCTTGGACGGGAGTGGCGGCGGTGGAGCTTTCCCATGGGCGATGGCGGCGTCGACGGGTTTGCGGGTGGCGGCGCTAGCGGGAGAAAGGGGATGATAGGTTGCCGTTGGATCAGAGGGGAATCCTATGGGCGCCATTGGATTAGGTGTAGTGGCTGACAGGGGGGCCCACTAGCCAGCGAGTGAGGGGTGGCAGGGTGGCTTAAGTGGAAGCATATTTCTCGAAAGGGAAAGCGCATTCCGGGGGATTTCCCTAAAAGGAAGATTTTGAATTTAAAAGAAAAAGGTTTTCTAGAATTTATTTATAGTTTTAAAAATTCATAGAGTTATAGGAGACTTAGAAAATATGAAATAAATTTCTAAAAATCCAGAAAAATGAGTAGAATCCAAATATGAAATAATATTTATTGTTTTATGGAATTTATATTTTTGGGAAAAGATAGATAGGGTATTTTCTTTAGGGAATAAATAGGAGTTTAGTTTAGAAAATTCTTTAAAATTTGGGAATGATTACAAGAATATAATTATAATTTTTGTGAAAAAATTTTATACCAAATTTGAAAATTTGGGTATGTGACAACGCCAAAGAGCACAAGGGATACTTCGAAGAACAGCAAGAGGACCCCCACTATTCACAAGACCCAGGCGAGTTAACATCTTCCCTAAAAGGCTGTTTGCTTTTACTAGGGAGAGTCTATACTTTTCCAATTGCAAGTTAACATTCAAGTAGATCATATTGATTCCCAGTTTATTAAAATATTTTATTTACAGTATTAAACTGCATGCTCTTTAAGTATTTATACTTGCCTGCTTAATCATGATATATCATGTCATGCTATCATTTGTTATTGTTCTACCTTGATGATATTGCCTTAATATAATCATTTGTCATTTGATTTTATTAATGATTGCCTTGATGATCACCCTTGGTAGCCTGATAGGTTGAAATAAATAATTTTAGACTCCTAAGTCTAGGTTAAAATTTGCTTAGACGTTGCTTAGGTGTAATTAATAAATTTTAGGCTTAAATGGCCTCGGAACGGTGAACCGACATTCACTGGACATGATTACATAACGAACATGGAAACTGCAAATTGGGTCTAGCATGCCAGTGTGTGTGTTTGGTTGTGATTGGAAAAGCGGACTTGGTCTGGCTTGTGGTTAAGATGGAGTAGCTTGGCTACTGGGTGTGAAGAGGGCTATACGTTCACAGATGCAGTGCTAAGAGGAGCGCGGAGAAACACGCGTAGCTGCCAATCACTGCCACCAGGGGTGGTTCCGCCACATTGTGTGCAGGGCACAGGAGGAACGATAGCAGAACAAGGAAGTGGTTATGGATAAGTGTGGACTGGCCAGATCCAAGGTGACTCCTAGAGTGGATCAGACGAGCGTGCAGTGAGACACGCAGCGGGAAGTCGCTGACCAAATGCCTACGAGATTTGGTTCCTAACACCACAACGCGTTGCCATCGCGCGGTAGTGCGAACGTGAGGCCCCAGTGACTGCCGGAATGCGGCTGGGTGACCTCAGTTCGAGGTGAAGATAGGATTATATCATCATCCACGGGATGATCTAGGTCTTACAGCGCAGGGGAGTCGTAACTCTAGTACGGGCGTGGCAACCCGGCTAGGAAAGAACGGGCACTTCGGTGACGTAAGATCCACAACGGGTGCGCCACACCCGTAAGATGATGGCAGGTGTTTGGAGAAGATTTGGGATGGGTATGGACTGTGGATTGTGGAATGGAAAACTAAAATTTTAAACATTGATTAGTAGAACTTTGGGTTAAAATATGCTAAGTCATAGGTTTTGGTTTATAAAAACTTACTTTCTAAAAATAAATAAACTCCAACCTTTCCTTTGGAACCCTATCACTAAAATTACATCAGGTTGGGTGTTAGCTCACTAGTGTTTGGATCGCACTGACCTTGCATCATATACTCTTTTAGATGAAGAGTATGAGCCAGATCAGTATGCCTGCCACGAAGACGAGGAACAAGACTTTGCTAACGATCAGGGTGAGACATAGGGCTTCTCTCCAGTCGACTGCTTAGACATAGCCGGCAGGACACCTTTTGGATCTTTTGGTTTTTCGTACTCTGATCCTTTGGATATTCTGACTATTTGGGCCAATGTGTCGCGTTGTAACACTTAATAGCCCTTGGGCTTAATACAAATATTTTATGTAATATAAGTCTTTCGCTTGTATGAAATGATTCTGGCTATGTGAAAGGTGTGCACTAGTGTACTGGTTCAGGGACTAGTGCAGATCATGTGGTGGACAAAGGACAGGCCCCACAATCGACGGCGAATTGGTGAGGAGACAATGGCGGCGCCGACAAGGAAGAGCTTCGGCTCGGCGACAAAATCCGGCAACCCTAGCTACGATCCTTGCAATGCGATGGCAAAAATAGATCAAGGGGGTGGAGAGGAAGGAAGTCCTCGAAGGAATCGGGCAAAGGATGTTCACCTGCGACGAATCGAAGGAAAACGCAAAGGGGAAAGACGGAGTTCGGCTGGGAGTTTTTGGAAGGAGGAAGAGAGATGGGGGAGTTGGCTTTGTGGTGAATTAACACCACTAAAGAAGGTAATTGAGGCCATTAAGGGGGGTTTCATGGCCAGGTTAAACAATGGGGGAGTTAGGAGTGAATTGGGGGGTTTCCTGTCGATGAAACAGAGAGGGAGTGGGAGAGGAAGAGGGAAAACAGAGAGAGGGAAGGAGGAGAGGTAGAAAGAGAATGACAGGTGGGGTCAGGGATTAGGGAAGGGTTTTTAATTAGTTTTTTTTATATCTCCTTTAAAAATCAAATTACAAATATAATTTCATTTTCTCTTTTTGAAATTAAATACTTGAACTTCAACCACTGCACAAAATATTTGCAAACAACTTAATTAATTTTTAGAGTTATTATTGAACAAGTAACATACTCATTTTATTGAAAATTATTTTATTTAAAAAGAATTTTAATGCAATGCAATGCATGATGCAAATGAATTTTTGATTTTTCGAAAATGAGGATGTTACATGGTCGGAGGCTAACCGAGGCGCGGGAGAGGCGAAAGGGGATGATTTGGAGTCGACAGCGGTGAAATGGGAAAGGTAAGAATTAGAGCCGGGGTTGTGGACTTTAGGGGCAAGAGGTCACAGGGGAGAGAGCGGTGTCCCGCAGGCATGGAGCTCGTGGGAAAGGGGCTGATAGCACGGAGTGGAGCTAGCGCGGGCAACGATGGTGACTAGCGCGGTGATGGGGCATGATGCTGCAAACACATGGTATGGACGTGAGGCGACCGCCATGCAACGACGAGACGAGCGTAGCGGGGTAGTGGCATGGCATTGGCTCACTGGGTGATGGGACGAGGCGAGCGGCGCTCGTGGCGCTTGGTAGGACACGCCCAACGGCGTGTCCACGCTGGCATGAGGGTGAGGGGGTGAGAGAGAGATGGGCCGAAGTGGGCTGAGATCCAATGGGCCTTGACCAAAAATGGATTTAAATTTAAATTTTGGATTGATTTGGTGAAGGTTGAATTTAAAATGGATTTGAATTTAGAGTTCAATTTGAATTTTTGGTTGATGAACAGTGTTTACTAGATCATGATCAGTGTTTACACAAATTGAAATTTGGAATTTGCAAAAGACCCGATTTTGGGCTGTTACACCCTAAACATCCATGGTCTTTCAGGCAACATGTCCATCTGTCATTGGTGTCCAAACTACTCTCAAAGGAGTTTGAAAATTTAAGTGGCAAGTTTCTAAAAAAAAATCATACACGTTTCATGGTGTTTTAAACGAGTCTAAACTCTTAACGTCAAGTTTCAAAAACAAATTCAAAGTTTCGAGACGGCACGTTTCACGGTGTTTCAAGTACCATCAAGTTTGTGGTATCAAAGTTTCAACATGTAACATCAAGTTTTAGGTAAAGTCAAGTTATCAGCAGGTATCATCAAAGTTTCAACTGTTATTATCATGCTTATGCTATTATAAAGTTGTAGGTATCATCAAGTTTCAAGTATCACCAAATTTTAACATTTCAACAAGTTTCGGGTATTGTCGAGTTTCAGACATCACCAAGTTTTAACATGTATCAACAAGATTGGGGAATTGTCAAGTTTCATATATCACCAAGTTGTAACATGTATCAACAAGTTTCAGGCATAGCCAAGTTTACAGTATTGACAAGTTTTAGGTATCAAGTTTCGATTATCCTCCTTCAAAAAAAGTTTCAATTATCTAGTTTTAGGTATCAAGTTTCAACATGTATCGCTAAGTTTTAGGTATCATCGAGTTTCACAAATTAGAAGTTCATCAAATATCATTGTGTGCCAGTAAGAGTTTCATCGAGTTTTAGTCAAAAGTTTCATCGGGAGCTCAAACACGAGCTATTAATTCAAATATGAATAGTATCAGGTATCGTCGAGTATTGAACATCATCAAGTATCAGATCTGGTAGATATCATCGAGTATTGGGTATCACCAAAAAAATAGATATCGTTGAGTATATCGACTATTAGGTATCATTAGAATGTTATAGATTGCAAATGGGTGTTCAAAATCAAACGTAAAGCTAATGGAAATGTTGATTGACATAAAGCCCGACTGGTCGCAAAGGGATTCAAGCAACACTATGGGATTGACTATGACGGTACTTTCAGTCCTATAGTCAAACCAACAACTATCAGACTTATTCTTGCACTCGCAATGTCCAAAGGATGGTCCATGCGACAGGTGGACATGCATAATGCCTTCTTGCGTGGCATTCTTGAAGAAGTCGTGTTCATGAAACAACCTCCTGGTTATACAGATGACAGGTTCCCTGATCATGTTTGCATGTTGGATAAAGCGTTGTATGGTCTCAAGCAGGCACTGCGAGCTTGGTTCTTCTGGCTGAGCTCAAAATTGCAAGAATTTGGCTTCATTCCATCTATATTCGATTGCTCACTGTTTGTGTATAATAGTGACAGTGCGACTATATCCATCCTGATTTATGTTGATGATATCATCATCATAAGCTCGTCTGAGGAAGCTACATGTCACTTGTTGGGTGATATACAGGAGCATTTCGGTATCAAAGACCATGAGCTATTGTATTTGTTTCTTGGAGTTGAAGTAGTCTCTTCTAGCTAGTTCGAATGGAGATATGTTCTATCTCAGAGAAGGTATATGGCTGATGTTCTCAATAAGGGTAATATGGTTAATTGTAAGTCGAGTGTTACTCCTATGGTGTGTACTGATCGGTCATCCAAGTCTATTGGTTATAACTGTCGTCTGAGGAAGCTACTCGTTACAGGAGCATGGTAGGTGCGCTCCAATATCTAACAAGTCCTGACATCTCTTTTTCTGTCAATTGTGTTTGTTTGTCATTTTCTGCATTGTCCCACTGATGCTCACTGGATGGTGGTTCAGTGAATTCTTCGCTATGTTAAAGGGACTATGCATTTGGGTATTCATATCAAGAATCTGACAACACATTGCTAAGTGCCTTCTCTTCTCTGATGTTGATTGGGCCGATTGTCCACACGATAGAACATCAACGGGAGGTTTTGTGGTGTTTTTTAGAGAAAAATCTTTTTTCTTGTAGCTCACGAAAACAGCCAAAGGTTTTAGATCAACCACTAAAGCGGAGTATAAAGCCTCGGCGAATGTAACGACAAAACTTGTATGGTTATAATCCTTGTTACAAGAATTGGGAGTTTTTTAGTCGAGACCTCCGTCTCTATGGTGCGATAACTTGTGAGCTACCTACTTGTAGGCAAATTCGGTATTTCATGCTTGTACAAAACATATAGAGGTGGATTATCATTTTGTTCGTGAAAGAGTAGCTCGGAGAATGCTTGATATACAATTTATTTCGTCCAAGAATCAGATATCACATATTTTCACCAAATCACTGCCAGTACAAAGATTTCAGCATTTCAGACACAATCTTAGTCTAGTTTCACAAGCTGAAATTAAGGGAGGCTGTCAAAATAAGTCATTGGACTTTAGATAAGGTTAACCGAAAGTAGTTTGATATCCTGTTGTTGAGATTATTTCTGTTGTAGCATCTGTATCATATCTTGTAAATCTCCCTGTTGCATTGCCATATGCGTACGGGACTGTATCTCATCCAACAGTATAAATACCGAGGTCTCTTACCGTGCTGTGAGTGAGATTGCCTCCAAGGTTTTGTTCCTCTCTTTTTTTTCCATAGCAGATTTGTAGCTATATTCATCATGAATCCACAAATCTGACAAGAAGTACGTACTATTTTTTATGTAGTATTGCAGCAGGTGAAAAATAGTGTTGTAGTAGATGAAAATCAGTGCTCTGGCACGATAAACCCATATTGCTCCCTCTACTGTCAAAAAAGGGATAAGCCTTCATTTTGTCTTCCATTAATCTTTTGTTGTTTGTTTTGTGTGTACTTGTCAAATATGATTATCATTGGATCCTGACTTTCTAGAATGCATTGTCCAACATAGCTTTATGATCTCACTCTAAGCCTTGGATTTGTATTGGATATTATGAATGACATGAGTATATGTAGTACTTCTCAGACGAATGGGTAACATTGTTGATGTATGGCAGTGACAGTCCATTGGGTATTCTCTTTATTTTTATATTACCAGTTTAGGTATACTTGGTGTAATATGATAATTGATGGGTACAAAATCAACAAGGCCTATCTATCTACACTTTGGTTGTCCTTGGTTTAATCAAGTGAACAGGGCCGGTCCTGAGATTTTGGGGGCCCAAGGCAAAAATGTCGCGCCCCTTCTCGGCTTACCTTGCGAGAAATGGTCGGACCTGCACTAGGCCCTGGATCAGTAGGCTAGTGCAAGAGTTACACAGCTGGAATCATTTCATACATCGGTTGTCCAAATATTACATAACAGCGACCATCAGATCGCATTAGTAGCAAGCGCCATTTAAGCCTTAGTTACAGACCAAAGTTCATCAGAGTAGCAGAAATCTCCCAAAAGACAACTTGCAATTTCAAAAGAACAACAAAATCACACCAGCAGTTGTGTAACCACACATGACTGGTGGAATGCACTAAACCCTGTCTTAAGCAACTACTCTTGGTCCTGGTACTGAGGATCTCCTTCCTCATGACAATCGTAGGCATCTTCCTCGACAGGATCCTCTATGTCTAAAGATAGATATTTATGCGAGGTCAGTGTCATCCAAACACTGGCGAGCTAACACCCAACCCAATGCATTTAATGATAGAGGTTTCAAAGGAAAGGCTGGGTTTATTTATTTGCAGATAAGCCAGTTTTAGAAATCAAAGCCTATGACTTAGCAGTTTAACCAAATTTCTATATCGAGTGATTATTTGTCATATATCCCTTTCAATACACAGACTAAACCCATGTCAGTTTCCATGCACTCTGCCAAACGTTCTCTTCCCACTCCCGCCATCATCTTCCGAGTGTGGCGCTTTCGTTAGGATCACATTCCCAAAAGTACCCGGTCTCGTCCTAGCTGGGCTGCCGACCCACGCTAGACTCACGGCTCTCTGTAAGAATGGACCTAGATCATCCTCGGATGACGACATGAAACTGTCTTCACCTCAAGCATGGCGGGAGACAGGGTACGCCCGCAGGTCGTAACTACCCCTGAATCCCCAATACTTGTACTACCGCGCGATGGCCGGCGCGTTGTGGTGTTAGGAACTATCTCCCGCAGGCAGATAGTCAGTGACGTCACACTATGCATCCCTGATGCACCCGTCTGGGGGAATTCTTGATTCAGCCCAGACAGTCCACAAAGGGCCTCACCCTTATGCACTTCCTTCTTCGGCTAACTCGCACCCTCCGTGTGAATCACACGATGTGGCGGAACCCCTCCTTTTGGGGGCAGCGCACGGCATCACGCGGATCTTGCCGCGCTCCTCTTCCATGCACTACGTATGTGGGTGATTAGCTCCTCAAATCACGTAGCCCAGCTACTCCATCTCTTACCCAATGCCAGACCTAGTCTGCATTGTAACACATCACAACCATACACACACTGGCATGCCAGGACCAAATTCCAGTTAACCATATTCATTGTGTGATCATGTCCGGTGAATATCGGTTCACCATTCCGAGGCAATTCTAAGCCTAAAATTAATAGTTGGACCTGAGCAATGTCTAAGCAAGATTTTAACCAAGACTTAGGAGTCTAAATCATTTTATTTATCCTAACCAGGCTATCAAGGGTGATCATCAAAGTGATCAGTAGCAAAGCCAAATGACAGATGATTAATCCAAAGCAACATCATCATGGTAAATTGATAGCAAGTAAATAAATGGCATGATACATCATGATTGAACAAATTGGCATAAGTACTTAAAGGGCATGCAGTTTAATACGGTAAAATAAATACTTTAGAAGTCTGGGATTCAATATGATATTATCGGATGTTAACTCGCATTAGGGAAAGCGTATACTCTCCCTAGTAAAAGTAACTTCCTATCGGAGAAGTGTTAACTCGCCTTGGGAATTGAAGTCCGGGTTCTGTGCGGAGTCCTCGAACGGTGCTTCCGGATCCTCTACGTCTAATCGGAGAATCAACAATTCATCATAAACACAATGCGGCGAGGAAAAGAATGATGCATGAAATGCAATCGAGATCGCTCGAATTCGTTTGTTTACGGTTCCTGTGTTTAACTATCTATATAAATCTATATGTATATCGAGAAAGTTCTATGATCCTTCTGAGTAATGAATCTTAGCGTAATGGCCGCGAAGTGCTAGCGAGATGATGCACATGATGCATATATATATATATATATATATACTCATGATATTGCATGTTGTGAGATTAAATCGAAAACATCAGATTTACTATTCTAACATGTTGTGTAATAGCTTAATTTGAATAGGTTCATAGACTAGGAAAGTTAAGCTAGTTATTCATACAAGTCATTTATCAACATCCATCATTTTCTTATGTTTTAGCTTAGGTGTTAATTCATTTTTAATACACAACATTCTATTTTTGCTTATTTCTATATTCATTAATACCCTAAAAATAAGCTTAATGAATTTAATCCAGGAACCGAGTTCGGTTACTGTGTGAGGTATTATTTTTAATAAATCCATCACAATTCCTAGTATTTACCATAATTTTTCCAGAATTTTTAGAGATCTCTACCTATTTTAAATAAATCGTTTCTAATTACTGTATTTGTTTTATTTGTAAAATCCGGAAAATCGGTGAACAAGATCTTGGGCCGCCCGCTAACTTCATGGCGGCCGAGCCACCTCGTCGAAGACGACCGAGGCGTAACTTCGTGGCGAAGGCGCCGAGACGAGAGCGCCTCCGCTTACTCGACATGTGGGACCGAGGGCCCACATGTCGGCGAATTCGTAGAAGCCGCGGGAGTTTTAAACCGGTGAGCACCGACAAATGGGGCCCACATCGGCGACACAGCAGGTGAAGTCGCACGGATCTTGGCGCAGATCGGACGGCTCGCTGTCATCGTCTTCCTTCGGCCGGCGTTCGCACGGCCGAGACTTGGCCAACGGCTAGCCGGAGCTAGGGTGCTTCGTTTGGGGAATTCTTGGGTGCGTTGGAACCAGTGAGCTAACGCGCATCTAGAGATGCCTTCGTCGAGGCCAGAAACGGCCGGACGCGGCGGAGCCATGCACGGCGGTGGAACCGGCTACCGGCGGACATGAGTAAATGACCTAGGGTCGAGCTTATGGAGAAATAGCGCGCGCATGAGCATCGGCAGACATCGGGGAGACTTACCTAGCGATTATTCGGGGTCGAGGGGGCCCGGGTTGGACTGTCGACGAGGAGGCCGACCAGGGGAGGTGGCGCGCTCACGGTGCTGGGGAAGACCGGCGAAGCCCTGAGCCAAAAGAGGAGAGCACGATGTGAGGTGAAGTCAGGCGAAGCTCACGGAGCAAAGAATTGTCGCGAAGCTCACCAGAGAGGAGGAAATCAGAAAGGGGGAAGAATCGGACGGCCGGCGGTGGCGAGAGCGTTCCGACAAGCTCGGGGCGACTCCGACCAATTCCTTCGGACAGGAGCTTCACGAGGTCATGGTGAAGCAAACGCGAGTCGATGGGGAGGCTAGGGAGGTCATGGTGAAAAGAGGGGGAAAATGGCCGATGCGGTGCGGCTGCATATAGGCTCGGTCCGAGCTCAGCTATTGTCCGGTGGTCACAAGAAGGTGTGAGGTGGTCACAGAGAAGCTCTAGCGCTCACTGGCTAGCTGGGGCGGTGGCTTGCTCACTTGCGACGGCGATCGAGCCGAAGCGGCGAAATGGCGTCTTGTGGCGGCATTGCCCGGGGAAGCGGCGATGCAGAACATCAATGGTGCAACCAGAGCAGCCATTGGGTAACGAGGGAGGTGCCTTGCACGTCCCTACACGGCCAACCCGACAAACAAAGCGGCTCAATTGGCAAGGCCAATGAACGGCGGCGAACGATGGCGAGTGTCACTTCGATGCGGGTGTGGGCCCGCCTGAGCCAAGACGACACGCACAAGCAGCCAAAGAAGAGATCTCCGGGGCGATTTCAGCAGCCGCGGGCTGGATTGCCGGTGGGGGAGTCGTGTGAGCCGATGCAGCCAAGCTGCTCGACGAAATGCTCACATGGGCAAGATAGAAGAAGAGGCTACCAAGTGGGTCCCACAGGGGTCCATTGATTCAGCAACCGAGCCAAACTTTCAATTAGGGTCTAAACTAATATATAGAATTTTCCTGGGATTTTTAGAGCAATTTATCATATTTAGGCTTATGTGAATATGTGTGTACACACACACACACATATATATATATATATGTGTGTGCGTGTGTGTGTATAAGTATATGTGTATGGATGTTTTATGAACATGTAAATATATTCCCAATTCAAGGTCTATTAGAATCTTATATTTCAACAATTTCCTAATTAGTGCTATAATTTATAAATTCCTATGCAAGGTTTATTAATTAGCAATTTGGTGATTTATTCAAGCAAAATCATCAATTTCTATTGGCTTTTGGAATCTAGAAATTTGTGTGTGTCACATAGAAATTTAACGGGAATTGTCATAGCCTTATGCAATAGTACAGAAGTGTTTTCAAAATACTAATACAACTTTGGGCTGTTACAGAAAACTTATATGGAGGCCCCATCCACCTTCTCATATATATATGTCTATGTATATATATGCATATGTATATATATATATATATATATAGTTTTATAAACACACATCTATGAAGAAATTAATATTCGATGCATAAAAATTACTTATATAGAACACTTTAAATTTTATGAAATGACAAATGTAAATTATAATCATAAACACTTACTTGACACTTGAGTCTTGACATCATCTTAAAAAATTTCTTCTAACATTTTGTGGGGGCCCAATGATTTTAGGGGCCCGGGTGGCCGCCACCCCGACACCCCCAGCAGGCCGGCCCTACAAGTGAAAATTAACACCATGATTCTATTTAGTTCCTTTCTATCATTTTCATCTCTGCAAGGAATCTTATGACTATTCATGCTTTGAAAAAAAAAGCACCATGACTAAATTCTTCAATTTCGTTTGATATATTGACCTGGCATGAGGATGGGGCTTTCACTTAAGGCCTTAAGGGCATTTTCTCTTTATCCAAAATGGGCTGCTCCCTAGTTTAAGATTGCTCTTATTTGACTAGCGAACATACACATTGTCGAACTTTGGAGTATTTTACTACATGCCATGTATAATGGTTTATACAGATATCATATTATTATGAAGGACTTTTTAATGATGTAAGTTAAAATCAATTTAATTGAGGATTACACGATTTTTCGTGGATCATAATTTTTGAAAAGCTATGGTGCAAGAATGGAAAACATTCATGATACAGTTGTTGGAATAGACCACCAATACCGTCTCCTCACCCAAGTCCAAGGATCTTGTTCTCATCTAGACTGTACATGCATCTTCGGATCTTCCTATTCCCATGGTCTGCAAGCTCCTGATACCGACAGACACCGGCGGTGGCTCTCACTCTCCCTAAGCACAAGACCAAGTAATGTGACAGCATTGTTCACATTGTGGCCTCACAGCATCATACTACTGTTATTGAAGCTATAACAACAATTTTAGTTGATTATAGCCATATCAGAGATAACTTGTTATAAATACAAATAATGGCTCAAGTCAAAGATTACATCCAGTTTTCCTTTCCAAGGTATGTGCTTTTTAATTTTACCGATAAACTCAGTATACCATAAATAAACAAGTTATCTAAAAGTGTGTCTGAATGCAGATCTGTACCTCAACAGTGAAGGAGTCATTGCAAAATGTAAGCCCATTGTATTTATTGTTCGAAGATCACTTTCTATTAACATTCCTGACACATCTTTCACTTATTATGTGTATCGATATATGGTGCTAGGTTTGACAGTTTCATGAGAAATTTCATGGATTTTAGTAGCACATTGATGATGTTGCATCTTATTAATAAGATACTGTGTATGAGAAAAGGCATATTCTTGAATGTTATTTTTAAGCATGAGTTTTAGACTACTTGACCACTGCTGATTTGCAAAATCGGGCACATGATGTTGATAGCAAGATGTACCATGTGAATTCTGTAGATTTGTCAACTTGTTCTTATGCCAGAGAGGCAGGGACAATCACCAGGTGGCTCATCTAGCTTCCAAAAGTACATCTGCATTCTCAATGCATTTGAGTGATCTGTGAAGCAGCAAGCTGGCTCAAGTGAGCTCAAGAAATTTGGGATAGAGATTAGCATGAGATAGGGCTTAGCATGAGAACGTTGCAACTGAAAATCAGTCGGTTAGCTCTTTTCTCCCACTCTCAAATGTTAAGTGTATTAAATTTTATTGGGTTTCAGAAAAAGCTTCCTTCCATGGGGATATTTTTGTAATATTTTTATGCGTTTGTAATGTGGTATGAGTATCCTATTTGGTGTAGAAGTGTACTTATTTGTATTGCATAGAGCCTTCTTTTTAATATTTCGTTGCAATGCACAGGCACTCAACTAGACAACTAATAAATGAACTCAACCTATTTTGCTAGTTGAGTCATTTTATATATTCTATTGCTGGTTATGTTTATTCAACAAGAATAACTCGTGACTTGTTAAATTCTTTTGATATATATAGTCCTGCTTTTATTTAGAATATGTGGCAATAATATTTTTCTTATCATAATTAAGTTTGTAATATAAGTAATTGAAAATTTGCTAATACCATGACGACGTAGCTGTCCTCTTTTTTTTTTTTAGAAAACGAAACTGTCCTCTTGCTGTTGTGTTCACAGCATGGTTGTACAATTGATCAATGAAAGTTTCGCTCTTAGTCTCATGAAATGCCATTTGAAGTGTCAACTGTCATGTGCTTGTGGTCATAACATGGTAGGTGTGCAATTCTTGTGCCAAAACAAACCAGAATATTGCTCCCCATCTTATTCAAACTTGTTACTTTACACTCCAGTTTTCAGTGAAACAAAAGACTTGTGTTCAAAAATTCATGCTAGATCACTATTCCAACGCGCTGTGTTTAAAGAAAATAATGTCTTTTCCATGCACACAGTTCTTTTACTATTGATAAACATAAGCAAATACTATATATAAAAAGTAATGGACATTTGAGAGAGCTAGCAATTCTAACCTAGTTTGGATTTAAAGTTAAATAGAACTACACCAATATATAACAGCAGCATATAGTAGCACAAGAGGAGGATCAACAAAAAACATGTGATAAGAACTCGAACCTTCAGAATTTCATTCAACTTCGTAATTGAAAAACATATTAGAACCATATAGTTGAAACAAGGAAAGGTAGAACACAAAACTTCAGAATTCTAAACTTACATGAATACAATGACTCCACACATATTACAGTATATCATTCAAGTACAAGACAAACATTCATAATTTGATGACATAATAACACAGTAACTTCACAACAAACCTAATTAAGAACTGATGAAAATTGCCATCCACAATCATGTATGCTATAGTCATTATTGTGAAGTAGGAAAAAGGCAGGAAGGAATACATTGACAAGCACTTGGTGATGTATCAAACTTTGATGTCTGCCACATGCTGCAGCTTCATCTTCCAGCCGTCTGTCTCCCACTGTGATTTGAAAGCAGCTGAGTGCCCCCACACCATGAGCTTCTTGAGCGACAAGACGTGGTCCAAACCTGTCGGCACCCCCTTCATAGACGTCAGTGACACCAGGTACAGCGCCTCCAGGCTAGCGACCGCTGATGACTCGATTTCGATGCTGAGCACCTGGTCCATGTCAGCGAGGTGGAGAGTCTTCAGTTGCGGGAACCAGCCTTTGCGGAGAAGAATCTCCTCTGCGCAGCACCATTTGCGGATGCTCAGGTAGATGAGGTTTTCCAAGTGCGTTGCGAGCAGCAGGAGAGGGTCGGAACCAATCTTGGAGGAGCTGAGTGAGAGGGACTTGATGTGTGACCCGTGCTGTCTGAACACAGGTTTCCCAAATGTGCCATTATCAAGGCGGCCTCTGACGATGAGCTTCTGCAGGTGCATGGTTCTAGGACTGAAGGTGTCCAAGTCGATGACCTCATCGTCATCGCTAGCACTGATGAGCAGGCTAGAGAGCTTCTCCATTCTAGACAAACAAGAAAACAGCTTTGCGCAGTCAGCGCGATGCACGTTCTCGATCCACAGGGTTCTCAGCGCAGTCAGAGTCTGCAGCAGCTCGACGGTGTCCTTGGTTGCCTCCACTGTCTCAAGAGTCTGGAGCTGCTCCATGTGAGAAAATCCATTTGGCAGCTGCACGCCTCTGAAGTATCTGAACTGTTTCCGATAGGGATCGATGAGGTTGTCAGCAAATAAGTGCCTCAACTTCTTCAGTTTGTTGATCTCCTTGGGCAGTCCATCAACCTGGGTGTACTTGAGGTCCAGAGTTTCCAGATTGGTGAGCTTCTCGATCGACCTTGGAAGGGATTTCACCTTGGTCCTTCTGAATCCAAGATAGCGCAGATTGAACAGCTCCCCAATGTTTTCTGGAATTGTGTCAATGGGTGAGTCCTGCAGCTCCAGAACAGCAAGGTACTTGGACTTCGCCATGAGAGAGGTCAACAAGTCTGGGTTTGCAGCTCCATTCGCAGCGATGAAAGTTCGAAGGTGAGGAAATTCCATGCTTGATCCAATGTTCTTGTCACACATGGAAATCGACACGCGGCGGACGTCTTCCTTTTGATCTGTTTGAAGGTCTCCTTGTATCAGGCCAAACATCTCCTTCCTGGAGTATGAAAGAGCCATGTCACGCACAATGTCATGCATCTTGCACAAGGCAACTCTGCCGAGCTCGTCTGTATCCAGCAGCTGAAGCAAGCTTCCACGGATCAGTTCCATCACGTACTCATCTGCAACTTCCTCCAGAGTGCTGTTTCCTCTATTTGCTATGAATCCTTCTGCTATCCACAGCTTTACGAGGCTATCACGACAGAGCTGGTAGCCTTTTGGGAACAGGCTGCAATACAGGAAGCAGTTCTTGAGATGCCTTGGAAGGAACAAGATGCTAATGCTCAGGGCACTCCTCACTTCTCCAAGGCCAGGGTTGTCCTCTAACATGCACTGGAACTGGTCATTCATTGTTTTCCATGCCACCTCAGTCTGATCTCTAACAGCGAGCACGTTGCCTATCGCGTAGATAGCCGACGGTAAGCCACCACACTTGCTCACAATTTGTTGGCAGAGCTCCTCTAGGTGTGGGGGGCACTTCATACCGCTATTCCGGAAAGCCCTTCTCTTAAAGAGTTCCAACGCATCTTTATCATCCAAGGGCTTCAGCTTCAGCCTGTAGGATTCTTGAGCTAGTGAAGCAACATCACTGGTCCTAGTTGTGATGATTATCCTGTTTGCTTTGCCATTTTTGATCAAGAAGCCCGATAATCGATTGAATGCCGCTGCATCCCAAACACCATCAAGCACAATCAGGTACCTCCGATTGGACAACACTGCACATAGCATATCACCAAGCTCGCCACCGTACATACTGTCAAGGTTGCCAGGTATCTGGCTTTGGTCTTCACTTAAGTCCTTGATCAACTGTCTTAGCATCACATCAATGTTGTATTTGTGTGGTACCTCAATCCAAGAATAGCAATCAAAGCTCTTCTTCTCCTTGTTAGATTCATAAACCTTGTTGACCAGAGTTGTTTTCCCCAGCCCAAACAGACCCCAGACAGACATCACTGCTCGAGATTTTTCTGTGGGTTCTTCTAACCATGAATCCAGTAATTCCATCTCTTTCTTCATGCCAACAATGTCTTCTCTCACTGGATGAAAAGAACCAGCATGGCATAGATGAGCTTGCGTGCTGTCATTTGCAAGGCTAACTAATTCACCAAAGTATTCCGCATATTTTGTTTTCATTTGTGACAAATGCTGTATCTCCACATCTACTTCTTTCAGTCCAGAAGCAATGCCATGAAAAGTTGTTACATAGTAGGTCGAGTGCACCATTCTACCCAAAAATCCTTCTTCCTGCAGAAGGGCGACATTGTAGGAATAGTCATCCATGATGTCCTCAATGCGGTAAGCAACCTTTCGCACTCTCACCACCCAGCTTTTCAGAACTTCATTATCAGTGCTGTGGATCTTGGCCCGTACTTGAATCAGGAAGCTACGGATCAGGTCCAGCTCCCTCTCAACGCGTTTCGCGATCTCAGGGAGTTCTTGCAACAGAGCTGCCTCTTTCTTTATGAAGTCTTTGAGCTGCGCTAGGGCTACTTCTCCAAAAGCAGAACCAATCTTGATAAGAGCCTGCACTACTGCAGCTTCCGCCATACCTTGCTTTATCCTTGTGCAAAGTACTAGCTAGTTGTTGTTTTCCCACCTCACCTGCTCATCAAAAATGAACACTTTGAGCTTGACAGCATGAACAAAAGCAGGATACTGGTGATACATCTCATACATCATATCAAACCATTCTTATGTAACACTGATGCTTATGTTACACTGATACTTTCATGGTCTACCATATTTTCAATCATATAAGATTGGTCTTTTCATGGTCCCTTGTACAATGTTTACACAGAGATATAAGCATGGTAATAAAAAAGAAATGGGGATAAATTGCAAACATAGCATGGTAATGAACATTTTGGGTGGTAGTATACTGATTTTTTGGGATAACTTAATGAACAGCACAGAACACACATTATTTCATTCTCCAAGTACCTCCTACAAGTCATAATCATCTGTTTGTTAAAATTAACAGCCAAGATTAATACTATGAAACAATACTACCGTAAAAATGAAGCTTCTAGCTTTTGAATACTTTGCAGTGTTCTGTTTGTGAACAAGGGGAATAATTGGCTCTCTGTTGAGATAATTACCAAAATATCATGTAAAATATATGTATATATTTGCACTAGATACTTGTACATACTGCTGATCTAAATTTTGTAACCACCATAATTTCAAGCATAAATGTGCAACTCAACCTATGACCATAGAGGCCATAATTGACAGCCAAATCTGTAGAGACGAACAGAGCAAACAGCACAGAGATTAGGAACTATTCAAGCTATTATGCAACCAAGATATATTTTTATTTGCACTAACTACGTTTCGTATGGTTTACAGACAACAAATCCATCAGTGGTTAACAATCATGTGGAACTTCATGACAACAATCACCAGATCAATTGAAACAACCAATCCGTGTGACTACTGATCTTGCTTGCTAACTTGCAGAATGAAAGAAATTAAAGGTGGATGTACCTGTGGCCCGTCAATGGGGAACAGCACACCAGATGGAAAGCATCAGTTGAGGAAGAGGAATGAAGTGAATGATATGTGAAAACTGCAGAGCCAAAAATATGGACCTATATTTCATTCTTCTTGCTTAATTTAAACCATTAATGTCTTGGGGGTCACATTCTTGGGGGGTGGTTGGGAATAAAAAATATTGACCTACATCAACGACCTAAATTTTCTGTTCATCTACCAATCCTTGGCTTGACCTGAAGAAAGACTTGCATTTTTTATCTTCTGTACTGACAATTGAAAGGTATCCTTCAACCGAGGTAGATTTTTTATGTTAATGATAGCTTCACCGTATTAAATATTATATTAAATGATATCATCAAGCATACAGCTGAAAAATACAGCATTGTAAAATTTATATCTTTATTTTTTCCCATTATAACATAACATAGCCCTCTGAACTAACTTGTGCCCCCTAAACCTGGAAACCTGTTAACTTTTGATTTACATCAAGCAGCCTAATTTTTATCTGTTCTTCCATAAAACCATACTCAGCTTGACTTGAAGAAAGACTTGTACTCTTATTCCCCGTACAAAAACAGGAAGGTATATGTTGAGATGCTAGCATCAAGCATACAACTGAAATATAAAGCATTAAAAAATTTACACCTCTATTTTCTTTCATTATAGCATAACCTTGGCCCTCTGAACTAACTTGTGCCTCTGAGCCTGTAAAATTTTTAATTAACGTTTGATTTACATTAATTAGAGATGGGTTCAAGAAAAGAAAATGATTAGAGAAGCACATGCTAAACCAAGATTGGATCCATAAGCTACGGACCTCCCCCAAGCCAACCTCCCCCATAAGCTCCAGCCTCCAGGCCATCACATGGATAATAAATCAAGAGCATAAACAAAGTAAAAGAGGCACCACTCACTGGGACGTGAGCTCGACATCCCAAAGGCTTGACTCTATGCCTGGATCTGGATCATCGGGTGGGCACTGAGCACTGGGCACTGCTGCCGACCTTGACGCTTCTTGCTGCTTCTCGTCGTCTCCAACCAGACGGGCCGGCACGGTTCAGCCCCGGTTACCATACCAAACGGCACCCGCATCCATTTAACTGTCTGCTAAAAAAAATTTCCAATCTATATTTCTAGGATCAGTCTAACCAACTACAACATGAAGGAAACACATGAAACGCCGTGGTACTCCCACACAGAGAAAATATAGAGATATGAAAACATCCATAAAGTACCGATGAAACATCGACAAAGTACTGATACGAGACCAAGCGCGCGCATGTTGGATGGTTACTATTCATGTGATGCTACTGTTTATGTGAACGGTAGTCATGCAACAACGGTGTTGCTTGCGAAGAAAAAAGGAGAGAAAAGAAAACAAGAAAAGAATTCCCTTAACTTGCAAAGGTTTTAAGTACATTGATTTGTAATATTCAGTGTGGGTGTGTTTTGGAAGGTGCATAGGGATGGCCCCATTACTAGAAAAACGGGCTTTAGTCCCGATTGGGAACAAGTTTTAGTCCCGGTTCTTGAATCGGGACAGGCCATTCAGGACTAAAGGTCACGTACCTTTAGTCCCGGTTCCCCTAACTGGTACTAAAGTGTAGAAAATATCTAAAAAGTAAGACGAAGCCAAGACTCGAACCTGGGACCTCATGCCACCACGTGACTCCCCACTCACTCTTCTAACCAACCCACCCACCCATGCGTATTTAATAGACTAGGATATGCATTCCTTTTGAAGTATGCTGGAATGAGCCTTTAGTACCGGTTCGTAACATGAACCGGGACTAATATGTGCCTGTGCCAGCTAGCATGTATCCGCTTGCCAAAACCACCTCTAGTATCGGTTCGTGTCCGGGACTAATATGAGCGAAAAATCGTGCTTTTAGCCCTGTAGCCACGAACCGGGACTATTGCCACATCAGTCCCGGTTCGTGGCCAACCGAGACTGATGTGCCGGTATGAAAGGTCATTTTTCTAGTAGTGCCCACACCTACACACTCGCTTATATAAAAACATTTATATCTCCATTGTAATAGACTATGTTTATGCATTGATTTGTAATAATTTGCTTTCTATATTCAACGTGTGTGTTTTGGAAGGTGCATGGGGGTGGTACTATGAAGGAGAACGGGTAGGCTACACTAGTACAATTTTAAAAATTTCTACTGTGAACACCCAATTTCTATCGCGGACACCTAGAACATCATGCGAGTAAAGGATCACAGATCGTTGCCCTTGACACGCAGTTGTAGCGGAAGGAGAATCGAACTAGTTCATTCCGACATCATGCGTGTCGAGGTATGGGAAGGGTGTTCATGTCGAACCGAACGTCCTCTTTTCACACATCACCACCGCAGCAACGTCGTACATACTACCGTAGAGGAAATAATCAATGTCGCCGACCTTCTCCTCCCTGTCGCCGATCAGCACCACAGAACCGCAACAGTATCTATATGGTATCCACACGTCTGGGGACAGAATGTCATACGCCGATGCGCTAGCACCGCACGTATGCGGCTCGGGTTTCTAGGAGTCAAAAGGGGCGCGACGGCTAGAGTTACGTAGTGGCGAACTCGTATATTTGCGCCACCTCCACTGCCTCCCTTATATGGAGTGCACTAATAGGCTTCTACGTAGAGGCCCATTAGGACTCTAATCCTACACGGAACAGCATCTGCAAATCTCATTAATTAATCCAATTCACTAGACATGTTCCAACCCATTAAGTGTGTGACTCGTTAGGTTCATGCGCAAGTGGCCGTGACTCCAAAACTCTTTTCCAAACCACAAGTGAATAATAGTTTCTAGCAGAACATATTGACCCCAAATGACAGAATGATCATATTGGCTAAACTTTGATATACTCACGTACCGATCCCTTTACCACACGATACTAGTCAAGCTCAAGACGAAATGCGTGCCACCATTGTGATACTCGATCATTCACTCGATCATGTGATGGATTCTAAACCGTGATTAGCTCTTTAATCACATTGACATAATCATGCATTTTCCAATTCAATCACATCGAGGGGTTCAGAGATATCTCTCCTACTATCAAGGAGGAGCAAATTCCATCTTGATCGTTCACACCCCACGTCATGTTTCATAGCCTACCCGAAAACTATCTTTATAGCTACCTAGTTACGGTGTAGCGGTTGATAACCCCAAAGTATACAACTACGCATATTGGATTTAATTACGATCTCAGGTCTAAGGATCATATAGGTATACCGCTCGAAACTATAGGTTGATGGCATATGTAAGATAACAATTTTAACAGTGTCTCGAAGTAGGTTTATTCAACACCATGTTTTCTAACATGTGTTCACATTATTGATTTGATATCTCTACATCTATAATATATGAAACATTACCATCAATGATATGATGAAATCATTATTGTGCCACATAATGATATGAGACTAGGGATCATTTAGAATAAGATAAAATAAACAATGTGTCTCAACCAAGTCGTACTTGATGAACAATGTGAATGATATTTATTCATATAACTGATAACATATTATCGAAGAGTACATAAACATAGACGTAATACAATTATCTTATATGATCGTCTCTAGGCATATCACTAACATACTATTTATGTGAACGGTACCACGCACACACACTCTTATATATAAACCATTGTATATCTCCATTGTAATAGACTATGTTTATGCATTGAGTAAATATCAAAAAAATTGCCCTTTGGGTGCCATTGGTTGTGTGTGTTGGATAGGTGAACTATCAAGAGGGAATTGAGAGGTTGGAATGAGATTTGAGAGGAATGAGATCCTTGAGCAAATTGAGAAATCTATTATTCTCAGATTGTACAAGTGCACTTTTCTTGCAATTCGATCAAATCAGATCGATTTGAGAGTCCTTATGTTTGGTACCATGAAAGATCGGGCCACACACGCATCAATCGGCGACTTGTGCTGGTTGGTCTGTATCATTTGGTATCAAAACATCAGTTGCTTACGGTACCGGTGTTCTTGTTGCTGCAAAATTTATCAATGGAGGGCACATCAAAGATGAAGGTTAAGATTCAGCTTGGCTTGGCATTGGAGAAGAGCGAGGGACACCCAATGTAGCAACCATGCAATCTGGATCTGTTCTTTCATCGATGCTGACTTGGGAACACCAATTGCGCCATAATAATGGATCAAGTGAGTTTCATCAATGCAACAAGCAAGATGCTTGTGGAGAAATTGGGATTGACAATGATATCCCATTTGAATTCATATCGGTTGTTGTGGTTATTCCGAGATATCCTAATTGCACATCAAGTCGAGGTAAAATTTTCTGTCAATGGTTATGATGTGATTGCTACTTGTGACGTGATAACGATGTATATGAAATCATGCTCGCTAGTGTTGGACAACGATTGGTTGCATGAACAGGGTATATGGCAAGTTGCAAGGAAGCAAGTTGCACTCTCTTTTCCATGGAGAGGAAAGCGTCGAGAGATTAAATCTTGGACAAACAAACAATATCTAAAGGATCGTCAACGCTGCGATAAGGCTCAAGACAAGTATAAAGCACATCTTCAAGAAGAAAGGGTCAAGGCAAGAGAAGAAACTCAAAAAAATCCAAGGAAGTAGAGAAGACAGCAGCGACTTATATGGCTTATCATGATGAAGGGTCTTCTCATGGTAGCAACACTACCATACACTACAGGAATCTGTCGTATTTACGTTAGCCAAAACTATTTATGTCGGCTTAAAGAAAGCTGATGTGTATGAAGGGTTTTTTACGTCGGCCTAGAACAAAGCCGATGTAAACACTCCACGTGGAGTCTATTTACGTTGGCCCGGCCAACATAAACACATGCCATCCCGCCAGGCCGAATTTGAAATATGGTAGGGGCGTGTTTACATCGTGTAGGCCAATGTAAATAGTACCCACGTGGCATCGGATCTGTTTACATCGGCTTGCCCGACGTAAACAGGACACATTTTGTCTACTTACGTCGGCCTGGCTGACATAAGTAGGATTGGTGCCACATGCCCTTATTTACGTCAGCCCGGCTGACTTAAATAGTGTGCGTATCGATAACGACATAGGCTGCCCTAACCCCGTGACACACGTGCCTACTCGCCCGATACAGCCTCCTCGCCCGCACCACGCTGCTACCAGCCGCACCGCCTTCATGCCACCACCGGCCGCCGCCCGCTCCGCAAGGAGGTTTAAGCATGTTGGCCAAGAGAGTTCATGTTGACAACACACCAATTGTTGCATGTAGGCCGTAGTCCAATGTGTTTAAATCAAATTGCAAGGTAAATGATAAGGTTTGCAAGCTTATAATTGATGGTGGCAGCTATAACAATATCATTAGTAAGGATTTGGTACACGCTTTGGATCTAAGGATGCGTTGGCATCCGGAACCATGTTATGTGCAGTGGTCGCATAATGTTGGTAAGCTTAAAGCCACACTCCATGCTCAAGTTTCTTTTCAGTGGATGACTATCATGATTTTATGGAGTGCGATGTCATGCCAATGCACGCATGCCACTTGCTATTAGGCCGTCCATGGCAGTTTGGTCGCAATGCTACGCATCACGAAATATCGAACAAGTACTCATTGCGTGAGGGCAGATCGTTCACTCTATGTCCTATGTCAGATAATGCAATGAAAGCTAAGGTGGACATTAGTTTCCTACAAGTAATCTCAAAAAGACAAGCCCAAAACTGAGGACGTTTTTGCTTGAAGGGCGAGGGAATGATACAGGACCAAGTGTGTGCATGGTGGATGGATACTATTCTCATGATGCTAGAACAGTACTCATACATCAACCGGTGCTGCTTGCGAAGAAAAGGGAAGGAAGAAGAAGAAAGAAAAGAAAATAAAACAAGGAAAGAATCCCTATAATTTGCAAAGGTTTTAAGTAGATTGGTTTGTAATAGTTTGCTTTCTGTATTCAGCGTGTGTGTGTGTTTTGGAAAGTGCATAGGGTGTTCACATGAACAGTACCCATGCCCACACACTCTCTTGTATAAACCATTGTATATCTCTATTGTAATAGACTATGTTTATGCATTGAGTAAAAGTCAGAAAAGTTGCCCTTTGGGCACCATTGATTGTGCATGTTGGAGAGATGAACTATCAAGAGAAAATTAAGAGGTTGAAATCAAATTTGAGAGTAGATCCTTGTGCAAATTGAGAATTTTATTATTCTCATATTGTACGAGTGCGGATTGTACGAGTACGCTGTTCTTGCAATTAGATCAAATCAGATCAGTTTGGGAGCCCTTGTGTTTGGTACTGTTAAAGATTAGGCCACACACACATCAATCGGCGAGGAGCTAACAAACGGAAAGTAAAGGAGAGGTGGAGAATGAGAGAGTCAGTGGAGACTATGAGAGGGGAAGGCATCAACTGTAGAATGGTGTCTCATGTCTGACAATCTGAGCAGGTGAGGTGCCGTGTGGACGCGGCCTATAGCTCGATGAGTGGGTGATGCGTTCGATCCTAACGAAATATAGGTCACATGATAGGTACTTTGTTGGATCTAGAGAGAATACCCAAATATAGAGAGAATACCCAAATTTTGGGTATTATGCCTTTTTAGGTCTCTTGTTGGAGATAGTCTAATGGGCCACAGGTTGGGGTCTTGACCTAGGCACGGTTCATTGGACAATTGGGTTGGCCTGGTTACAAATGAGCCGACCCATTTTCTCTAAAAAATATTTATAAAAATCATGAACATTGATTATATTTCAAAAATATACATTATAAATTGAAAACATAAATTATATATATATCATGAGAAAATGAGTTTTGTTATGGTGCTTCGTGAAGCATGGACTTCTCTATGCTTCACATAGCGTTTGAAAAATCCGAGATCAAAATCACCGATCTGAACTTGCCATCTTGTTCATATCGTTCAAATCTCACTACCCACAAAATTTTACATTTTAAAATTTTTTATACTATTTGTTTGGATTTTATGAAAGTCTATGATCTAAATAGTTGTGGAGCATCCAATAATGCTGATTTTGAAAAATATGAAACAAATGGTAACAAAACAAAAAAGTGTAAAATATCTGGATAGGTAGGTTTGAAGAAGATGAACAAAATGGCCCGTTCGTATTGGCGATTTTGGCCTCGAATGTTTCAAATACGACATGACGCACCATAGCAAAACTCTAAGAAAATAGACAAATAAATATAATTATATGTATATTTAATTATATATGGATGCTATAGTAGTGAGCTGAACCAGCCAGCTAGACGGGCCGAGACGTCGGCCTAGTGAACAGTCCAAGTCAGCCTAGTTTAGCCCATTGGGCCCGACCCATTCGGCCACATCTATCCTAACCTCTAGAAATTTGTTTCTTAATCATAGAATGTCTCTTAGAAAAGGAAAAGGTATTGTATAGGTTCGGAATTATGGTCACTGACCCATTTTGTTTCATAAACTGTCAGGACCCAGGCCAATTGTCCAATCCTTTTTATGTTATAACGGTACTAGTCCCAACATCAATGCTTGTATTCATAGATTTGAAATAGAATGACATCATAACCAACGATAAAGAAATGGGTGTGGAGTATTTTCATCGTATGACTATATTATTACATAAATACAACATGCATACAACGAAAAGACTTATTATATTTTTTTGAAATTAAACCCAAAAGAACTTCATATGTAAAGACAATAAGCACATTCATAGCCGTCCGACGACACATCCTCGTCTTCATCTCCAACAACACGAATATTGACCGGCGGGTCATGCAGTACGGTGATATGTTTGTTAGAATGAACAACCCCACGAAAGAGCAAGACGAGTATGCAACATACTCAACAAGTTAATGATAAACACATTTTGAGGTTTATGCGTGTTGATGCAAAGAGCTGGCTTCGACGCCAACGCACATGGGCTTAGGGTTTTGAAACCCCGCAGCACTGGAACGCAGATTCAGAGTGTGCCAGCCGATTTGATCTTGCAATCGGCAAGATAGATGTAATCAATTTTATATAGCCAATTAGATCTATAAAAGTAGTATAAACTTGTGTAATCAATTTTATATAACCGATTAGATATATAAAAGTAGTATGAACTTGTCTAATCTCAAAGGCAAGTTAACAAGGCCAAAGTATAGCGAGACTATCGGCAAAAATCAAATCTAAGCCAATAGGTTCAAAAGGTAAACAATCTATTACTAAGACGACGGGATCAACTAAATAGTAGATTGAGAGGTAAATAGACTATCAACTAGCCGATTAGATCGTCTAGTTGGCGGAACGAAAGGTAAACAGACTATTGGCTAGATTAACAAATTAATCAAACCAATAGAACGAGGGTAAATAGACTATCGGCTAAATAGCAAGCTATAAGCCGATAGAACAATGGTAGAACCTAACCCTTTGCACGAAACGGTGATGCGTAGCAATATCGGTAAATATAGTATTATGATAAACCAAACAAAAAGATCGGACTTAACCGAGACAATACTCACTTGGGGTTATATCTTAAAGTCGATCGAGAAGACGATGCGCAACAAGTCGATCGAAAGCAAAATACGACGAAACTAATTACCGCTACTCCTAGGAATTAAAAGACGATTGTATTGAAATAGTAGATTGATTCGTCGGGACCCTTTTTCCGTTACACAGGTTATACCCAGAACATGGACCCGATATAATACGACTCGACCTCTCAAACTTACTATAGATAACCTAACCGACTTAATATATAATTAGGACTCTCTTTGAATAGAAAATTATCTAAATATATGCCCAAAATATACTACATAGCCAATCTAGACACTGCCCCCCGAACCTTCCTAAATCAGTCTTTTCCTATTCTAACTCTAGTAGCCGATTAGGATTCTGATTATGGATCTTCTTCCTTATTGGTTTTAATAGTCCTTCCAATTATGCTTCTAACTGATTGTGCATGATCCAAATTCTTTTAGAATATCAGCTTCTTGACTAAGTATCTTATCAACTTCTACAAATTTCGGCTATGTCCGAAATTGGATGTCAATAATGTGGTTGAGTTATTTTGTATAAAGCCAATTTCAAAATTTTATCCCAGGTTTTATCAAGAACACTTTTCAAGGAGAGGTTTATCCAAATAAAAGCATTTTTAAAATTCTTTTCCTTATGTTTTTGCGATAGTCACTGAAAAAATAATTTTGGAAATGGAAATGGAGGCCAGTTGATGGTGATTATGGCTTTAATTGAAGCGTTTGCAATGCTCGAATAATTTTTTGATGAGGTAATGTAGTGGCCATTATCGGCGTGATTGGCAGCGACGGAATCCAAAGAGCAGGGTGGAAGAACACAAGGGGAAAGGTGCTGCAGGTGGGCCAGGTTGGCGGTGAGATAGAAAGCGAGAATGGGAGCCGACATGCGGGACCGCGTGGTCAGCGAGAGAAGGGAAAGCTGGCTTGGCCAGCTAGCTTGGTTGCGTGAATCCGGCCCGAAGGAGTGGAAGGAAAAAGAGAAATCGGCTAGGTTTTAATGATGATGGGTTTCAGCCCAAAAGAAATCTTCTATTCATTTTGCTTTACATTTACTAGAATTCCTTTGCAAGTATTTAATGTACTCATATTATTATTTGAATTTTTATTTGCTCTTCTCTCGCTTTTTCAAAGTTTATTTGCCCTAGATTTATTTTGGAAAATAAAATTTTAAAACCTAAATTGTAAAAATGGAGGATGTTACGTAATCTCTAAAATCAGGTTAACTCGATTCTCAAAATATCAAAGGTGGATACAAATGTCACCTTAGCCGGTCAAAGGTTAAAATGTTACATGTATTTTTACACAAAAATATTTTATAAAATCCAAACTAAATTATATATCTGACTTCATAATTTTTTTTGCAAGTTCATAAAAATTTTCTCCATATTTTACCACATTGTATTAATTTATTAAACTTTTCAGCATTTTTGGTAGTCTTAAAAATAGTGCAAAATGCTAAACAATTGTGTAACGTTCAAAAAATTATGAGAAAAATATGACCAAAGGATGGAGTCCAAGATATGAAAGTTGCCACTATTTCCATTTAAATTGTTTGTTTTTGTAATAATTTTTGTTCATAAAAAATGACCAGAATACCCTTACTCATGTTACCACCGTCGCAATCATCCAGTGATGCTCCGGGACCGGTCCAGTGAGTGCCCCCTTTTAGCCACAATCGATTCAGACGACATTCAACCCATCCATTCAATGAATTTTATTTTTTTTTATATTTAAAAATAATTCGAAATAAATAAATAATATTCCATTTAATAAAAATAAATAAATAGCCTCCCGTCGCCACCCCATACGGCGGGAAAGAGAAATCGCCATATCAAACGGCGATTTTATAAAAATCGCCATTTGGTTGGGCGATTTATATAAATCGCCATTTGGAATGGCGATATTTGCCCCCACCGCCAAGGGTTGGTAATAATCGCCATTTGGTTTGGCGAAAATTTAAATCGCCTGATTGAAAGGGCGATGTTTGCCTAAACTTTTGTTTTCATTATTAAATATGAAGTGTTTATCGAATAAATCATCGAAAAGGCGACAAGAAATGGGCCTTAACCGTCCCGACCATGTGTGGGGGCAAATAGAGCGACTGTCAAGATGTAGTGGGGCGACCGCCCACCGCACGAGCAATAATTCATTTGAAGTACATATGATATATATTACATATGAAAGTATATATATTATCATTTTTGTGGCCTAAACAAATGCCTCCTATCGAACGAGCTTTATTTTATATTCTCATGGCGGACCTAAAAGTCACGGATGAAGGGCGAGGTTTGCTAAATTTTGCCTACTTGGTTGGGCGATATTTAGAATATGGTCCTCCTCCAGGATTCTCCATTCTTTTCTATTATTAGATTTAAAAAGAAAAAATGTCCGTATTGTCACAAAGCATTCATCGCATGGCAGCAGATATAGCGTTGAAAGTAGAGTGCTCTTCACGAAATTTTTATTGTCGATTACAAGGAAGTTTCTCTTGAGTACAACGGGATATTTCCCTTCTGGTAGCGTCGAGTCCAGCCTCCTTTCTTGCGACGTGCCCTCGCGCTTTCTCTCCTGTCACCTCTCGTGCCTCAAAGAACTGACGTTCGGCGCCCTCTTGTTGCTTGTGGTACTCCTCTAGCTAACGCTATGCTTCTCCTCTTGCTCCTCCTCATATTGGCGTTGCCTAAACCCTCCCTCTTCCAACGGACCTCACGCTCGATGTGTTTCTTGTCATCCTCCGATTGCTCGTGTCTAGCCACTTGTAAATCGCAGAGAGGTGGGGAGACTAATTGTTCAACGAAGTTAGTACAGCTCACATGCTATGTAGTATATATAATTATGCGAGGTTAGGGTGAGCAAGTACCTTTGGGACTTCGCCAAAGGCAACCTTGGGTGGATCGTACTCGTAGTTCGCACACATGAAGAACCTCCTTCCGTAAGTGTATGAGAAATCTTCGTTGGATTGAACAAACTTGCATGTGTCACCGCAAGCACATTGGAACATTGACCCCTTCCGCACGGTGGTCTTAAACTTGTTCGCGGAGGGTCTCAGAGCCGAGGTCGCCATTGCTTGTTATCGCGGAGATTTGTGGAGTGTATCGCGGAGGAGTATGGGACTTGCAGAGGAAGTTGCGTACAGAGGTCCCGAATGGAGGTGGGTATTTATAGCGAAGTTTGTTGGTGCATGGACGGAGTTCATGGAAGCGTCGCATCCTCCCGAAAGTCCTGATGCGATTGATGTGACCGACGCTGAAAAGCGGTACCGTTGGTCGTGATGCCCCTTCATTATTGCTGGATCTTGATGCGATTGATGTGACCGACGACAGGGGAAGCTGTTGGTCGCCAGTGCCCTTCATTATTGATGGATCTTTGGTGCGATTGATGTGACCGACGCTGAAAAGAGGAGATAGAGTAGACTACTTATCGCCTACAAGATAAAGAAGAAAAGAACATCAAGTATGAAAAACCGGGACGCACGCAGCGCCGCCTACCACATTTATGTGGACGCCCGCCCCGACGGTGTATGCCCCCGGTGCGAAAATCGGAAAAGCTTAACTTTGTGTTAAAAAACCAGAATTGTGCTCACTTGTGAGTTTCCGTAGGTCACCGAGCCCACCCGATATCTCCGAAAAATTATGGCAAAAATCGGGGACGTCGCAACGCCGCCTACCATATTTATGTGGACGTCCGCCCGACGGTGTATGCCTCAGCAGCGCGTAAAAATCGGAAAAGTATAACTGTGAAAATCGGAAGACATACGCAAGGAAGAACAGAACAAGTGAACAAAACATATAGAAGCAAATGCCCAACAAGGTCGAAATACAAGGGTCAAACTAAATTAGTACTAGGGGCCCTACTAATCTATACATCACGACCCTCTTGGGCGAACCCTCGACCGACCCCTCATTTGTGGCTTGCGACCCGTCGAAGCTGTCCACTAGGGAAGGTAAGGCGGTCCGGAGGTGCAAGTCCCGTCTTGGCGCTCGGTCGGGGCGGTGTGGCTGCTCCGGCTGCGACGTCTCGAGTCGGTGGAGGGTGGCTCGGTCTCACGAGAGGCGCGAGCCTCGTCGGGCGGGGCGAAGAAGGAGTCCACGTCGTAGTAGGCGTGGCCCAGTCCGCCTCGGAGGTAGCGTCTGCTTGTCCCGATCCGTCGGTAGACGACACGATAATCTGAACATTAAATTTCAATTGAAATCACGTACAAAAATTATAAAGCGGCAGGAGGGTTCTAACCTCGCACATCTACCCGGGGTAGGGACGAACCGAGACGCAGCCTCACGGAGGATGGCCCAGCCTCACGGAGGACGGGCCAGCTCGAGTCTCAAGTCCACCGCGGTCTCGTGGTGGGACTGTGAGGACGCCCCAGCCTCGTGGCCTAAGTCCACGACGCTCTCAGTGCGGGCCTGTGTGCCCATCCCAGGCCGTGGAGTGCGACCTCCAAAGTCGAAGCGAGGGCCAGCGTGGCCTGGTACATAGTTGAACACCGTGTTATTGTACGAACGATATATGACAATTTTAAATCTTGTATTACTGCCGTGCTAGAAGAAGGGCGGACGTGGGGAATCGAGGCCTCTCACCGAAGCGGGTGGGCGTCTCGGACGAACGACGCAGAAGTAAGGCTCAACGAACGCAGGTCTTGTCACGAATCTGAGAAAGGTGTCGGGATCTCCGTCGGGTCATCTGCACCCTCCTCGCAAACGCATCACCGCGCTCCGCATCGACGTGGGACTCGCGACAAGATCGTCTTGAAAGTAAGGACAATTGCATTGCATGTTGAAAATGCCCATTTTACGAATGTAAGCACCGAAGAACATAAGGACAAAGGTAAAGAATCGTCGAGGAAGGTAGTACTGCAAGGTAGGCCGACCGAGCTCGGTGAAGTGGGTGCGATGTCGGTCACGGTCGCCACGTGGGCGACCTCGGCCGTGGGGTGTGACCAGCGTCCCGAAGTCGCGAGCGATACCGGCGCAAGTAGGCTGGGCACGAGGCGGGTCGTACTCTCCGTCCTCCTCGACGCGATCTGCAAGGCGTCCTCCCACCTCTCGACCGAGCGCCATGACGGTGCCCACAGAATCCCCTAGTGTGGCCCGTCTAGTCGACCTCTGTAACAATGCTCACTTAGGTATAATTGAATTTATAATGAAACATAATGCGTAAAAGGAGGACGTCTTACAGGTGAGCTGCGGGAGGCACGGCGTAGGTGAGTGGCAGAGGAAACACCTGGTGTCGTCCGAACTGCCGCATCACCCGGTGCGGCGAGTAATCCTCGACGAAGATGTCGAAGATTAGAGGCGACCTCGTCAGCCAGTAGGCCTGGTCCCGCTCGCACAAGGACGACAGGCCGTGCGGAGCGCGGTCGTCTACCCGCTCAGCAGTGTAGGGGGTCCACAGGACATCGTCACCCTGTAGCTCGTCCAACTGCCGGACGTAGTCCGGTAACCTCAATAGTGCTGCGTGGGCCCACGAGGTCGCAAAATGAAAGGACGGAATTAGTCAGTCCTCGGTACAAAAATACATGATGAATACTGGAAAGTTCAGAATGAATACCCGGCGGCGAGTCCAGAGAAGGCCCATCGTGGGCCGGTCCTCCGGAGTGGCGTGGTAGTAGACCACGCTGTACGGTCGGTGATCCATGAGAGGCCGCCCGATGGCGATCCTCTCGTAAGACCACAGCTGGAGGAGTAGGGGGCACCCGCCTAGCACGGCCTGCGCGTCCGTCTTCACGACGGCGTCACACGAGCCTCAGACGTACCGCGAGGACAGCGGAGGCCCACCAGACTTGCGGAACGCGTCGGTGTGTCGTCGCGATCTCCCTCGCGTAGGGAGGAGGTGCTGTCGACCGCGTGGCCGTCTGCGTGCGGTGAACATTACCCGGCCGAACAACCACGGGAGGTACGCCGAGGTGCCTCGCCACCATCCTCGTCCGCCTCGGGGTGGATGAGCTCCACTGTTCAAGAGAAGTGGAAAACGATGTTAGATCTAAACTTGCGCCAAGGAGAGGCGAGGAGAGCAATTTGACGGTTGCGCATCGTGAACTGGAGAATCCACCTCTTGGCGGGCCGTGTGTCTCGGGATGGGAAGGGCTCAGACCCCAAAGCACCGGGGCTCGGACGTCGCCCGGCGATCCAGAGCTCCGTCGCCACTCGGGGAGACGCCCACAACGACGACAGGTGCGCCCGACACGGCGAGCCCAGAGAAGGACACATCTGCGGGGTGGCGCCATCTCCCCACATGGGAGATGGAACGTGCGCGTCTCCGGTCTCCACTGTCGACCGGAGCCGCCAGAGGGACTGCCGGCAGAAGCGCCTCGTCGCCTCCTCGCCACCGTCGCCTCGATCATCCGGCTAAGGGTAGTAGGCGGACAGCGCAACACAGGAAAACTTCAGATTTAGCGAGTGGTAATATTACAAAATATCTACGCGACGAGAGTTAATGGAGCACGTACCTCTCAACCCGCAGGCGTCAAGCTGAGGTGCTCGGACGGCGTCTGGTGCGAACACGCCGAGCATCGCACCTCCTCCGCAGAAGGTAGGAGCGGTGCCGGCGTCCAGCGTGGCCGGAGAAGCTCACGCGGCGGCGGTGGTGTGCACCTGGTCGGCCATCTGTCGTGTTCTGCAAAAAATAATGGTTAGGGCGATTACGGTTTGAGATAGAATGTGGATAGTGACGTTAAAAATTCGAAAATTACTACGGAATGAACATTGAAGTATAACATACCATATGCCAAACCATTTGAAACATACGAAATTACGGTTCATATTACGTATCATATTACAAAGCTGTGAAAATACAAAGGACGACATAGTTCCATACAACATTGAATTGAGCGTGCCATATTACATAGCATATTACAACAATGCGTACTATGCGAGACGACTTGAACTACAACATACCATATTACATATGAACTAACATTTCATTGGGTGAGTACCATCACATCAAGAATAACCATCGCCGCCGCATCCGCGCGCTGACCGGAAGGTCCGGCATCAAGTCATACAACACGGATCCAATCCGTGTGTTGCGATTGATGTATGTGTGACTGTTTCATTGCACTGCTTGCATCCGGTATCAACTCTCCCCCTCGGATCGATCCATATCGTTACGGATCCTACGATCGCCGTCGCCAAGATCACACTTCAATTTTTCCTGTCGGTACATGTCGGTGTGCGGCCCGGGGATCCGTAAATGTCCCGAACGTGGCGTGCCGTAAATCTCTGCATGCCATGTGTTCGGGATGGATTGTTTCAAATAATATTCGGAGACATACGGCAAAGTTGGATGATCGCTTATACTAGCGGCGGCAAGTACATGGGAGCATGGCTTGTGCAAGAGAGAGGCTTGCGGCATGAGCAAATGCACTTGTCTTCACGGTCACGACTCTGCTTTGCCCTATGGCGATGACCGCGCGCGGCCTCTATCCTCGCATATAATCTCATACCGAAGCTCGGCGGTACCCATCGGTGTAACTACGTGTCTCTGTGCCTTCGTAATCTTTTCTTCAATGTACTTTGTCATGGCGGTGCAAGATAGCAATCGATGGTCCCCATTGCAATGGAGGCTACCGGTGTCGATCCATGAAGTATTTGCATGTACGGTGCAGAATTCCCTCGACAATTGCGACAAGAGGCAAAGCCCTCATCCCTCGCATCACCCGCTTGTATACCTCTGCTAAATTTGTGGTCATGGTCCCATATCTAGCTCCGTCTTTATCGTATAACAGGACCACTTTTCCTTTGGATCATCCTTAATCCAATCGAGAAGCATCGATACTAGAGTTTGTTTGTACTCCTTGCCTACCGTGCGGTGGATGTTTCTGCGATCGCTTCATTGTTAGCTCGTCAAGGGTCTTCCATAATTTATTATATTTTCTTTGTTGATTCTGTTTGCCTGACCTTTTGAAGAGATTCATGAGGTGCTTATTTTTGAAGTGATGAAAAAATTGGCTCCCATATGTCTCATGCACCACCGCTTTGTATGTCCCTCCATTGTGCATTACCACGGTCGTCATAACCATTCTGATTTTTCAATTGCTCGCAAAGACAAACTCGCATGCTGTCATGTATAACGCATAAACATTTGGTCTCCCAAAGACGATCGCATGTTTCACGCTCTAGAAACCAATTACCGGCTATCGGTGTTCTCCCCCTCCACAAATGCAAACGCTATCGGCAATATCTGGTTATTGCCATCCATGCCAATAGCTGTCAATATTTGGCCCTTGTATTTTCCGGTTAGGAATGTACCATCCACACAGAGGACAGGGGACAAGACGGGAAGGCTCGTATGCATGGTCCCAAAGCGAAGAACGCCGCTCCGAACCATCTTCGGTGTCCACCCCGATCGCAAAGATACTCCTTGATATCGTAGTATGTACCAGGTTTCTTCTAATCGATGGTCTGCAGAGCGCAGGAAGGTTGGCATATGAGGCTTCGTATGTACCAAACCTCCTCTCCAAAGCCTTACCTTTGCCCTCCAAGCTGTGGCATACTTTATCTTGTCTTGAAATTGTTCTTCAATTGCCGAATTATCGATCGTGGCTCATAACTTATGTTGTCTACTATCTGTGAATACATCACCACTCCAACAAAAGTGGAACTTAGGTTCCGGTGCCCTTCTTCTTTGTTGTTCAACCGACAGTTGTGCTCCATCACTGTCGAACACATCCGAGAATCGACCCACTTTCCTTGAATGCATGTACCCTCCAAGGACATCCGGGACGACGACCGAACATCATCTGAGACTTTTCTTGGACTTGACAACACGGAATTCCCTCCTAAGAGATAATGCCCAATACTTCATTTGCATCCATAACGGCCTCCTTACTAGGGTACATTGATCCTGTGTCACTTCGCTCGATCGTAATTCCATGAAGTCCGCCTACTTTGGTTCACACATAAATCTTGGAAGTTGTACGAGTTCCACTCATTTGGGACCGGATGATCTCCAAAACTTGCCTCATCGTCTGAGATGTCCTCGTCGGGTACTTGCTCGTGCGCCTCATCCTCTGCCTCCATCAGTTGTACTAGCACTTCAATTTCTTCCCCCTCATCTACGACACCGGTCGCCTCATCTCTCCTGGGGTGCTCAGTGCCAACCTCCTCCGTCCCGTCATCTCCGTCTATATCTTCCCCTCCCTCCTCCGTGCTCCCTGCCCCTTCACCCTCCTCTGCCCCTTCTTGACCAGTGGTAGGCATCGTCTCTTGCACCGGTGTCTCGTTTGAGTCACCGGTTGGTTTGAACTCTGCCTGAGCAAGCAGCACTAGAGGAAAGCCGCGTTCAATTCCTATCTCAACATACCGCCTCCAACTCCGTGTACACAATATCGGCATCAACTCCCAAAAGAAACCGTCCCTAGCACGGGTGACCACGGCCCTAACCTTCATCACATGTTCTTACGAGTTAAACCGAAGCGTCGTAACAACCAGTTTTGTAAACCCCAAACGTTCTCTCGGTGGGCCTCGATATCCCTAGTGTTACCGATTCCAAATTACTAAGATCCACCCGTTTGGACCATACATAATCTCTCCGTCCCCATAGTGAATCTGAAAATATAACTTCTCTCGACATTTGTCCGTAAATAAACCATCCAACATAAATTATTACACGTGGGTGCGAATATTAAGTCGTCTATATTTTTCCCTCATCTAAAGCTCACGGAGGAGGATCAAACCTACGTTTGTATGACCTCAAGAATTCAGGGCAAAGCTATCATTTTAACTCGAGATATTTTTGTATGTACTAATTACATCCGAGCGTAAATCCCACCATCAATAGACCCTTATCTTAATCTATAAATACCCTACCAACCCCAAACCCATAGCCCTACAAACTAACAAATTTCATTCCTAAAATTACCGTAAACATACCGTACTCATAATCTATACATACACTACGACATATGTAAACCCTACCCCTACGATATCAAATTAGGCCCTAAAAATACCGTAAACAAACCCTAACAATACTCAGTAAATATCATACTGAAGCAATAAACCCTAGCCCTATATATATCAAATCCTGCTCCTAAAAAGGCCAAGAATATACTCTATCGATAATCTATACATACCCTAAAACCCCTAAACTCTATTCCTACAAATATCCTAAATATCCCTTTTACTATCTACTTACTACTAATTTTAACATTCATATTGCTATCCTACCATGTTTTGAATAAAACAATAATACAAGATATAAAAATTTACTGAAACGTAGATGGCGTTGATTTTCCTACCTCTTTTCCACTTCCTCTCTCTCTTTTTTTTTTTCTTCCTCACCTCTTCCTTTTTTTTTTTTCTCCGTGGGTCTCGGGCTCTCAAGAAGACGCGGCTTGCATAGCGGCGGCCATATATAGGCGATAGTTCGCCACCCCATTTGGCGATTTAAACCGCGCATAAAATTTCGCCAATCGAATGGCGGTTTTAAAATATCGCCATTTGGGGTGGCGATCTATTGGCCTAAGCGCGCCTCGGGGTGGGCTTAATCCCGCCAAATGGGGTGGCGAAATTTCAAAATTTCGCCTTTTCATATGGCGATTTATCTTTCCCGCCGTACGGGGTGGCGACGGGAGGCTATTTATTTATTTTTATTAAATGGAATATTATTTATTTATTTCGAATTATTTTTAAATATAAAAAAAAATAAAATTCTCCATTCAATGGCGGTTGTTCAGCTCATCCATTCCATATAGGCCCAATATGAAGTTACATGATATCGTTCCTCTAAAAAGAACAATGAATCGTAAGTTGTAACATACTTAAGCAACCATACAACCATTAGATGCAGTGTCGAAATCATGTGTGCCATTTTTCTTAATCCATGGGTGAGAGAGAGAAAGGCTGGGGGTGGTTGCCCTCCAACTACACATATATACCCTATATTTCATTTGACTTATATGTAATCTTCTTTTTCTTTTCTTTCCCAGTCACTTGATGGCTGATGCATGGTTTACTTGCTAATGCTGTTGCTGTCGTATGTGCATTAACTTGTATTACAGAAACCTTTGAAATGCAAACACAATATATTTCTACACAATAGAATTTATGTTGGATTTTCTGTCTCCATTCCCTGTACTTGACCTACTCTTGGTATGGTTCGTGATGCAAGTCATTTCATAAGGTTATTTTTTTCCTCTGTTTCGCCATGGCCTAAGAGGGGTTGATTAATTCGGCTGTCATTGAGACAGAGCACACATACCGTGCAAATGTTCACGTTAGATATTACGCTACGTATATAGATTAATGCATGGACCTTCTCTTAACAAGGCATGAGTCTTAACCACTATACGACATGCACATATTATATCTCTAAACAAGATACAAGCTTAATTATAAAAATAATCATAGGGAGTACCATAGAAGTGCTTCTCTCAGGGCATGTGCAGGTGCACGTTGTTGGCACCGGTTTAGACAACTGAAATATAGGTGCTCCTTTTACTTTACATTCTCTCTTTACCACTTTGATAATTGGCAATTTTATCACAAATATTAATATCTTTATCCACTCTTTTTTACATGTCTTGTCAGAAAGGTATGACATTGGAAGTACTTAACAGTTCTAAACAAATTAAATCGTTTACAGTCAAATATCGAGAGAAAAAGGTGGATAAGTCCAAGATAACACCATGACCATGAGTTGCAGCAATCTTCTGTCAAACACACAATCACAAGCAATCTCAACACAATTCACACGGTAATCCAGTTCAAACAATCAAAATGATAGCAAGCACACAGAAAGCATGGTTGATCGACAACAAATCAATCCACGATGGATTTCCTTCTATAAAAGATAAGAACCAATGGGTCTGACAGAGAAATAACAAAGATCAATTAGATTAACCATACTCAAATCTATATTCACCCGCCCTTACATGACGTCGACAAAAAACATTTATATACACAACATGTACAAATAAAAAGGAAACCCAAATGATAACTATGGCTTTATTGGCCATTTGTAGTGTGCTGGTCTATTCTCTACTGCTAATCTTCGTATTCTTATCTAATTTGCTCATCTTTATTTTCGAAAAGGCAAACTTTTTGGTTTTTAAGCTCTATTTTTTTTCATCTCGAATGTCTCACTCTCAAAGCTTTAAAAAAACAAGGCAAACGAGCCGCACTCTCCATGCTACTTGAGAAAGCTCTCGTAGTTCAGCTTTTCAGTAGATTAAATTAGAATAAGAGTTTGTTTACGAAAGTTACAAACTCTTTACTACATGCCTCCCAAGCTATATCCTGGATTTGATCCAAATTGATTTGCTGCATGTTGCAGCCCAACACCATATCCTTGCATACAAGGTCATCCCAAGGACACTAGCAAGTAAGGATTCAACTAGCCTTCTGACTTCAACAACAGAGCACCTTTATCATCCTATCGCGATACTTCGGGTTTTTTTTTCTACTTTTCATCACTTTTCACCTACGCGTATATTTGGATTGACATTGAACTTTGGACGCTTGGGCTGTTGTTTACAGCAAATTATGAGGCTGATCACCAAATCCAAAGCCATCAGCATCGTACAAGATACAACTCAGGCGTCAATATTTTCATGTCATTGACGTTTCTATCATGCGAGGGCATTTATCATTGATGTAGATGACCTAACCTAACTCTTGTCAAGTTCTCACGCTGAGGATTTCACAACCTCGTAAGCAATTAAGCAGTACAGTAACGTAGGTGGTCTTGTTTGTGGTTAATTGGCACGCAAAAAAAGAATCTCTGAGCAAAACTCCTCCAGTGACAGGTTATGCCATCGCACTATGCAAGTGTCAAGCAGACATAGCTGCTTAGGTGCTACAAGTCGATAATAATCCACTTCTACAGGTGACGAACAAGCCAATGCGGTGTGTACATAGCAGGCATTTGTGCCCTTCAATGCTGTAACATCTGTAGGCAGAGTTCCCTAGAGGCCAAGACCAACAGTTCGACCATCTCTCCGGCGCAGGCCTGCTATGTAATGCTTCTCCAGGTCTGTCTCCAGATCCTCCAGTTTCTTGGTATCTGCTGAGTTCCCCTCCTTGTCGTCCACCTTGTTCTCCTGAACCGGGGTGGAGGTGCTGCTCTTCACACCCTACAATAGGCCATAGCCACCAAGGCATCCTCAGACTCTAAAAAACGTGTTAGTGCATCGCAGAGTAACGAGGTATATATGTTGCTTCTATGAAAAACTTGGAAGGTCAGAATTGTTTTACTACAAAGTAGGACTTCAAGAAGGAATTACCATGAGTTTGTTAAATTTCTCTTGGCGTTCCCGGTCAGAAAACAAATTTGAGTCCCAGTGAGTACTTGTCTGTAGCATTAGGGATAAAATTACATCACATGATAAACATATGATATGCAAGACAAGAGACGAAAAACAATTGACTGTTCTCCGAATATACCTCTGAAGGATTGCTCTTTTTGTTTCCCCAAAGCAGTTTTTTCTTCTGGTCAGTGGATAAGCGTCCAGATCCAGCTCCAAATCCTACAATGTTCCTATTCACTGCGATAGGACATGTGGGGATGGTTACATAACTCATATTTGTCAGCGAAAAGATTAACACCATGATCATATCATTGGACACTATCAGGGAACCAAAATTCTTGTGTTAACTACTTAGCTGTAATGTTCAGCCAGTCAAAATTAATAAACATTCTATTCTTTGCACAAACATTATTATTGACATGTGCACGCATCAAGTTTACACAAAACACAGAACAAGAAACAGAGCCAGCCAATGAGAGTACATGTCCTAGAGACAATAAATAGTGCCACAGTGGAAGACAAAATATTGACAAGAATTAAGAATTAAGGTAATGCTCACCTAATTCAGCAGCTTTCATAGCAGCAACTTTTGCCGCATCCACACTATTTATAATTCCCTCCTTTTTAATTCCTGATGTAGAGCTATCTAAGCCTTCGCTTGGGGTTGAGTTTGGCTTGCCATCTGTGGAAGGCCATGTTTTCAATTGAAACTAAAGAAAAATGTGCATCAACAAGAAATGTTAAGAACTTTAAAATTAACGAACCTCCTGAGCAATCAAATGATAGTTTCTTTCCTGTGGAGTCCGACATTTCCATGTTTTGCGCATTTTCAACATCTCGCCCTACAGAACTGAATAAACTTCTTCTCTTCTCCCTAGTTTCCACCTCGGGTTCTGTTATGCTGCTGTTTTTCTCAATTTCGTTGGCATTTCTTTTCTTTAGGGCCCCCTCCTGCTTGGCAATTTCCTTGTTCTTACTTTCCTTTTCTTCTGTATATCTTCTGGAAGAATATGTTTGCTTTCTCGAATCTGCATATTTATCATAATCTCCACTTTCATATCTAGAAAATTCACGGGGGGATTCTTTCCTTTCTTGGTTCTTACACCTCTGCTCTTGCTTGACAGGTTTGTCTCCATACCTGCCATCACCATTTCGCCGTTCACCACATGATCTATCAGATGTGCTATCACGTTTCGAATGATCATAGTAACTGTCAGCCCTTGATTCCCGATCTGAACGAGAGGTTCTAGGATGGCTCCTGTCAATATCATCAGCACGCTTGTCACGATACCTCCTATGATCATCATGACTCCTGGATTCGCGTGATGCTCCATAGGAATGTCTATCAGAATGCCTAACAAATTCATGATCTCTTCCTGGCCTCGCATGACTTGAGTCCTTATCTAGGTCTCTTGAGTTATCTTTCCTTCTGGAATTCTCACTCTCCTTAGTGTGACCATCCTTGGGTTCAACTGGACTATGACTCCTTTCACGTTTAGAGTTCATCTTGCACTCAGCAGCATCTATCAATTAAACAGCCATTCAACATTTCAAATAACAAGAAGAATTTTTAGTTCACACTGAAGGGGAAAATCGTTTGTAAGATTGGATATCATTTACTAGTAGCACCGCCAGAATGTATAATCTGTTTTCACAGGGAATTGCATATAAAAAGACAAATGAAGTTAAACAATCATTTCATACATCAGATTACCACACTTCAGTTTAAAAGTTTAATTGTGCCAAGGATTCAGATGCCTTTAAAGTCTAATTAAGTGACATTTAGCTCTGTAATGGTCTCAGAAAGCACTGCCTCTTACTTCTTGAATGAGAATAATGTAATTCTGCATTGCACTCCCTCCAATCCTTCTTATGTTCAAACTAAGTAAAGCAAATAATGTAGGTTGGAGAATTAACAGAAGAAAAGAAACCAATCTAGTGCTGACTTACAGTTAGATCAAAGGAACCAGAAAACCTAAATGAGACAGTTAGACAGTAGCTGCAAATGCTTGCATATAAGGTGTGTTAGGACAACAAGGCATTGTCAACATAGAATTGCATATCCTCGATTGATAGTAAGTTGGATCAACTAGTGGAGTGATGCTTGTATGTTGCCTGATGTTTGTATGTTGCCTGCATATTCCCTGACTCTGGGTCAGACTAGGTGGGAGCTTACAGAGTGGTGGTCAGTGACTAGATTTTTAGGGCCCCGGAGAAGTGCTGAAGTATGAAAAAAATTAGCACCTGCTTCAAAACCAGCTATGGGAAAGCAGGTAATTGAGGCAAAGCAGAAGAATAACTGCACAAGCAGTTGGGATAGTTTTCCTTGCCTGCTTTCCCGAACACCGGGTGGTTCTGTATGAGCCTACCAAGTACTAAAGTTGGCATCGCCAAGAGAATATTGCCACTCCACTGGCTGCTAAAATTTATCAAAACTCAAATTGCCAGCAAAAATTTATGGATGAAAACACATACAAATAGGCACAGAAGATTATGGATGCCAAAAGTGACAAATTCTCCAAGCGATCAGCATACATGAACTAAAACACTACATAATTTAATCTGTATCAGCAACCAGGGGAGCAAAACTGTGGATAAAACAACAGTAGCTCCACCAAAAATCTTGAATTTTGACCGACATCAATGAAACTAATTTATGGCACAAATCAAAGCAACCAATTCATGTAAATACATGAACTAACTGAGTGTCAACAGAAATGTAACTATGACAGATTCTGCATGATCAAACGTGGCAAAGATTCGACACAGTTTGCCCTCAATCACCTAAACATGTTAGACAAGCATAAGGAACGTAGAATCAGCCACAATCTCAGCAAGCAAACCAGAAAGAGTGCCTAAACTTTCTTCTTTAACACCGTGGAGCATGAAGCTAAAATATTTTTACTTAAAAAGTTCCTGTGGTGGTGGTGAGTGATGAATGGTACGCCACGATTCCCCCCTCCCCATTTCTGGATCGCGCCCACACCCTTCCGCCACCACAGAGACCTCCGCTGGTTGGATCTAGCCCCGCCACCGCCGCACCTCCTCTGCCCACTTATGCTCGGTTCGGCTCCCTCTGGTATCGTTGCTGCCGGCCGGATCCGGTGAAGGTGAGGAAGGAGACTAGGCAACGCCGCCATGAGATGGGGATGGAAGGGAGGGAACCAGCTCTAGGGGAAGAGGAAGCCGCAGCGCAGAGAGGGAGGAGAAGGAGGGGGCAACGGTGGGACCGCGAGAGAGGGGGAGGGGAGGAGGAGGTCTGAGGAAGAGTTTCCCACCCGGAGCAGAGCTCGGTGCCGCCGTCGCCGCCCCGCACGAGCTCGATGTCGCCGCCGCGCGATGGTAGGACGACGAGGGATGGAAGCCGAGGTCGCTCTGGCTGTAGGTGGCGGTGAGAGGGCAACAGAGCGGGCCGACAGCCGGTCCGCTTCGGACCCGGGAATCAGGCCCATCTCCGGCCTGGTTACTAGTCGTACTCAACCGAATTTTTTTTATATTATTTTTAATTAAAAATTTTTTAAATGTCCGCCCGGGCTGCGATTTCGCATTTTTGGACGCCCGTCACCCGTGGGCCGGGCGATCGCTCATGCCACGGGCGATGGGCGCCAGGCCGTTGTCGCGCCCATTCTCGGCTTACTGGCGAAGCGGTCGGACCAAGACTTAAGCCTGGATCAATGAAGCTAGTCAAGCAAGAGTTACTGGTGAAATCATTTCATACATCGATGTCCAAATATTACATAACAGCGATCATCGATCGCATTAGTAGCAAACGGCTTTTAAGGCTTAGTTCTGCACCAAAGTTCATCGAGTGGCGGAAATCTCCCAAAAGGCAACTTTGTAAGTTCAAAGAACAACAAAATCACACCAAGAATTGTGTAACCACACACGATCGTGGAACGACTAAACCCTATCTAAAACAACTACTCTGGTCACTGCATCGAGGATCTCCTTCCTCATGACAATCGTAGGCATCTTCCTCGATGGGCTCCTCCATGTCTAAAGATAGATATTTATGCGAGGTCAGTGTCATCCAAACACTGGCGAGCTAACACCCAACCCAATGTATTTAATGATAGAGGTTTCAAAGGAAAGGCTGGGTTTATTTATTTCCAGATAAGCCAATTTTGGAAATCAAGCCTATGACTTAGCAGTTTAACCAAATTCCATATCAAATTGATTATTTATCATATTTCCATTTCAATGCTCAACCAAACCCATGGCAGTTTCCAGACACTCTGCCAAACGTTCTCTTCCTACTCCCGCCATCATCTTCCGAGTGTGGCGACTCGTTAGGATCACATTCCCAAATAGTGCGGTCTCGCCCTAGCCGGGTTTGTCGACCCACGCTAGACTCACGACTCTCTGAAGAATGGACCTAGATCATCCTCGGATGACGACATGAAACCTGTCTTCACCTCAAGCATGGCGGCAGACAGGTGCGCCCGCAGTCGTAACTACCCCTAAATCCCCAATACTTGCACTACCGCGCGATGGCCGTGGCGTTGTGGTGTTAGGAACTATCTCCCGCAGCGAGATAGTCGATGACGCCTGCTGTGCATCCTCGATGCACTGTCGGGGAATCACGATTCAGCCCACCATCCACTAAGGGCCTCACCCTTATGCACTTCCTTCTTGGCTAACTTCGCACCCTCCGTGTGAAACACACGATGTGGCGGAACCCTCCTTTTGGGCGGCGCGACGCATTACGCGGATCTCGCCAGCGCCTCTTCCATGCACTACGATGTGGGCGATTAGCTTCCTCAAATCACGTAGCCCGGCTACTCCATCTCTTACACAATGCTGGACCCGTCGCATTGCAAAGACATCACAACCATACACACACCGGCATGCCAGCCCAAATTCCAGCTTAACCATTTTCATTGTGTGATCATGTCCGGTGAATATCGGTTCACCGTTCCGAGGCAATTCTAAGCCTAAAATTAATAGTTGGACCTAAGCACTGTCTAAGCAAGATTTTAACCAAGACTTAGGAGTCTAAATCAGTTTATTTAAATTAACTAGGCTACCAAGGGTGATCATCAAAGCGATCAATAGCAAAGCCAAATGACAGATGATTAATTCAAGACAACATCATCATGGTAAATTGATGGCAAGTAAGTAAGTGGCATGATATATCATGATTGAATAAATAGGCATAAGTACTTAAAAGTGCATGCAGTTTAATACTGTAAAATAAATACTTTAGAAATCTGGGATTCAATATGATAATATTGGATGTTAACTCGCACTAGGGAAAGCGCATCCTCTCCCTAGTAAGAGCAACACTATTAAGGATAGGTATTAACTCGCACTAGGGAAAGCTAACTCTCCCTAGTAAAAGCCAAATCCTATGAGGGTAGATATTAACTCGCCTTGGGAATTGAAGTCCGGGTCTTGTGCGGAGTCTTTGAACAGTGTTTCCGGATCCTCTACGTCTAATCGGAGAATCAACAATTTATCATAAGCACAATGCGGCGAAGAAAAGAATGATGCATGAAATGCAATCGAGGTTGCTCGTATTCGCTCATTTACGATTCCTATGTTTAACTATCTATATGAATCCATATATATATATATATATATCGAGAAAGTTCCATGATCCTTCTAAATAATAAATCATAGCGGAATGGCCGCGAAGTGCTAGTGAGATGATGCACATGATACATATATATATATATGTAATTTCTACCCTAATTAACCCAATAGGACAAAATATGGTTTTATCGTCTTTTAAAGTACTTTAAATAGTTAGAATATGTTAACTCGCATTTTGTTTGAAGTATTTCCTTCATCAACTTATTTAATCCTTATTATCTTAGTAGAGTAGAATTTAAGTGGTGTGTGGGTGATAATGGTCATATATGCTCTATATATATATATATATATATAATCATGATGTTGCATGTTGTGAGATTGAATTGAAGCAACAGATTTGCTATTCTAACATGCTGTGTAATAGCTTAATTGAATAGGTTCATAGACTAGGTACGTTAAGCTAGTTATTCATGTTTCCTAATTATACCAATATTGAGTTAACATGTAATTAGGAAACATATCATAGGTTATATTATATTCTCCTAGGTCGAAAAAGTCATTTATCGGCATCCATGATTTTCTTATGTTTAACTTAATTGTTAATCTATTTTTAATACATAACATTCTATTTTTGCTTATTTCTATATGAATTAATACCCTAAAATAAGCTTAATGAATTTAATCTAGGAACCGTGTTCGGTTACTGTGTGAGGTACTATTTTTAATAACTCCAACACAAACCCTAGTATTTACCCTAATTTTTCCAAAATTTTTAAAGATATCTACCTATTTTAAATAAATCGTTTCTAATTACTGTCTTTGTTTTATTAATAAAATCCGGGAAAGGTCGGTGAACAAGATCGGGCCGCCCGCTAACTCATCGCGAGCCGAGCCACCACGCCGAAAACGATTTGGAGGCGTAATCATGAGCTTAAAGCGCCCATGAAGGAGAAAGCGTCCACTAACCCTGGTCCCACATGTCACGACGTGAAGAAGCCGCGAGAGTTTTTAAAACCATGAAGGCCGATGAGGGGCCCCTGTCGATGACCACGACGGTGAAGTCGCACGGATCTTGGCGCAGATCGGACGGCTCGCCGTCATCGTCTTCCTCCGGCGCCAGACGGCCGAGGTTTAGCCGACGGCTAGCCGAGCTAGGTGCACCGTTTGGGGCGTTCTTGAGTGCGTTGGAATCAGTGAACTAGCGCGCATCTAGGGATGCCCTCGTCGAGGCCAGAAATGGCCGGACGCGGCAGAGCCAAGCATGGCGGCGGAGCCGACTACCGGCGGACATGAGTAAAAGTTCTAGGGTCGATCTTATGGAAAACTAGCACGCGCATGAGCATCAGCGGGCTTCGGGAAGTCTTACCTAGTGATTTTTCGGGGTCGAAGGCGGCCGAGGTGGATGTCGACGAAGAAGCCGGACAGGAGGCGGCACGCCACGATCTTTGGGAAGACCCGCGAAGCCTGGGCCAAAAGAGGGAGCACAGTGTGAGGGGAAGACAAAGAAGCTCACGGAGCAAGGAATTGCCCAAGCTCACCAGAGATGGGGAAATCGAAAAGGGAAGAACTGGCTGCGGCGGTGGCGAGAGCGTTCCGACAAGCTCGAGCGACTCGACCAATTCCTTCGGACGGAGCTTCACGAGGCCATGGCGGCCAACGCGAGTCAATGGGGAGGTTAGGGAGGTCCGGTTTGGGCTGCCGACGGAGAGTGAAAAGAGGAGAAAATGGCGATGTGGTGCGGTGCCATATAAGCTCGGTCTCGAGCTCGGCTTTTGTCTGCGGTCATGAGAGTGTGTGAGATGGTCTCGGAGGAGTTCTTGCTCGATTGGTGGTCAAGGCGGTGGCTTGCTTTGCCTTGTGAGTGTCCGAGCCGGCGGCGAGGGTGGCGTCTTGTGGCGGCATTGCTACTGAGGAAGCGGCGGTGCCGAGGACATCGATGGCGAACCAGAGCGACCATTGGGCAAGGTGGGCGGTGCTGGCGGGCCTCGACACTACGGCCCGACAAAGCGGCTTTCGGCTGGCCACGGCGCTAGGAAGCGATGGCGAACCGATGGCGGAGGTCACATCCACAGTGGTGGGCCCGCAAGAGCTAAGAAGACACACACAAGCAAACAGAGAGGGAATTGCCGGGCGATTTTGGCACCATGAGGTGGATTTCACGGTGGGGGAGCGAGCAAGCCGAGGCACTCAATTGCTCGACGAAATGCTCACAAGAGCAGGGCAGAAGAAGAGGCTGCCAAATGGGTCCCACCAAGGTTCCAATTGGTCAACAACTGAGTCAAACTCTCTATTAGGGTTTAAACTAATCTATAAAATTTTCCTGGGATTTTTAGAGCAATTTATCATATTTAGGCTTATGTGAATATGTGTATATATATATATACATATATATATATATATATATATATATATATATCGTATGGATGTTTTATGAATATGAAAATATATTCCCAATTTAAGGTCCATTAGAATCTTATATTTCAACAATTTCCTAAATAGTGCTATAAATTATAAATTCTTATGCAAGGTTTATTAATTAGCTATTTAGTGATTTATTCAAGTAAAAATCATCAATTTCTAATGGCTTCTAAAATCTAGAAATGTGTGTTTGTCACATAGAAATTTCATGGGAAACGTCATAGCTTATGCAATGGTACAGAAGTGTTTTCAAAATATTAACACAACTTTGGGTCAAGTTACTGTAGTGCTTTCTCCGGGTCGCTCGACCGACGCCGTTGGGCGTTGCGTCTGGGCAAGAAACAAGGCTCCTACCACCTGCCCACGTGAGTTACACCTATTTTACAATAATATGTTATATATATATAAAACAGTTATAACATATAAAATAAAATATTATCAATATATGTTATAACATATAACTATTATATATGATATGTTATATATAATAGCTATAACATATATAATATAAATAAAAGTATATATATTATATATAATATTTATTTACATATAGAACATATGAATAATGTATATTATATATAGGGTCTACCGAATCTGCGTGGTTGGAAATTAGGGTTTAGGAAGGGAGAAAATTTTGTTATTTTTTCTGAAAAGGGCCGATAATTTTAATTTTTATCTTTTGTATTATTAGAATTATAAAAAATAAATGTTCCTCTTGTCACAAAGTATTCCTCGCATAACAGCAGTTATAGCGTTTAAAATTGAGTGCTCTCGGAAAATTTTTATTGCCAACATTAGCATTACACGGTAGTTCGTACTGAGTACATTGGGGATATTTCTCCTTGTTGGTAGCATCAGGTCGACCACCTTCACCCGGCATGCATGGGTGGTCATCATGAACCGGTGAAAGGGTTGTGGCATTGGCATGAACACCAAGTGGCCGTACACCGGGTAGTCGCTTCCCATTCCGTGTCGTAGTACACCGGGTAAGTTTCTTGCATGATGGCTCTTCGACGTAGGACTTCAGCGTTGGATGTGCCGGGGTAGTGGCATCCGCATAGACATGCATGGTCCTGACATGATCGATTCGGTTGATAGTATTGGTCCAAGATCGCTGGTTGTGCGATTAACGTCTGCGGCATGGATTGCCTAGAGGCGGGAAGCCCGCGCGGACCTCCGCCGCCTTCGATCGCGCCGCCTCTGTAGGATCCACTATAGCACGCAGTTTATCGATTCTTGCATGCGGTATGTTATGTAGGTGTATCTTCGCCGCCGGTATGGCTCATCCATCCAGCAAGTCCAACCGCACGTGACGTCTGGTAACTGGAAATAAGAGAACTGGTAAGTAACATGTATTTGCGGTACCATATCGCAGAGGGAGGGAACTTACATTGTAATCTGGGCATCGGTAGAACCTGCGACCAGTAAACCCCTCGTGCACATGGTCAAACCACTGCACAACGGCTGGGTTCCCACATTCACATGTCGCCCAGTCAAAAATGGACGCGAAGTGACGATCTCGTAGCAAAGGAGGGCCGTCTCTCCAGTCTGCATAATGTATGACATGCATATCGTCCGAAGGAGGACGAGTATGCTCTCCAGGCTCATAAGACTCCCACCATGCATCAGGCACATATGGCCGGAAGAGGCTCCCCAACTCGCCATGAACTATAAAGCAGTAAGCTGTCAGGAAAGATGTAGCGCAGAGGACCCGAAGGTAGAAGGGTTTTTATAGCGAAGTCTGGCAGGTGCATGGACGGAGTTCATGGAAGCGTCTGGCGCCCTCACGATGTCTGCTGCTGCGCTTGATGTGACCGACGGTGAAAAGCGGATGTTGGTCGCGGTGCGATGAAATAATTGATGGCAGCTGCAGGTTGATGTGACCAGGCGGTGCAAAGCGACGCTGCGGGACCAAGATCGATGGATGCTGCAGATTAATGTGACCGACGGTGGAAAGCGGATCATGTTGTAGCAAAGGCAAAGAAATAATTGATGGCCGCTGCACTTGATGTGACCGGGCACTACAAAGCTAGAAATTATATTTGATATTTTTTAGGAAGAAGAAAAACGCAAGGTTAGAAATTATGCCTAACATCCATTACAGAAGTACACAAAGTAGTGCAGTACATCGTAAAAAAAGGAAAAGAAGTCAGAGGACAAGTGCAGTACAAAGTCTAGTCCAAGTACAACATACACGCCGGTCACTGACGTGTGCGCTTCCTAATCTGGTCCTCGGGATATGTGAACTGGTCGGGAGGATGGACATCCTCTGGGCCCGCCGTGGTCTACCGGTGTCGGGATCCTCGTCTTTGTGGCGGCCGAGTAGGGGCGAGTGGAGCCCTAGGCAAGCCGCGACAGCCGAGGAGGTCTCGCGAGAGCCATCGATCTAGGTCCCGCCGCCAAAGATCGTCGGCGTTGTCGCCAGAAGACGACTCCTGCATTGAAGGAAACACGACAATCAAGAAGACGTTAACGCAGACGCATTGCTAAAACATTATATAGCAGTGTTATCATTGCTCACCTCCCGCTAGTCCGAGTAGAAGGGATGGCTGGTCGACTCGGTGGGCCAAGCTCCCGATCCTGCTGGCTGGGGTGGTGCAAAGACGCGAAGAGCCGGCGCCCTGCCCATCCCAACCTCCCCAGCCCTGCTGCTGGGGTGGTGCAGCACGCGAAGAGCCGGCGCCCTGCCCATCCCAACCTCCCCAGCCCTGCTGCTGGGGTGGTGCAAGACGCCAAAGAGCCGCCGCCTATCCCAACCTCCCGGCCTTCTTCTTTGGGGTGGTGCAAAGACGCTGTAATCTTTGGTGCCCGCCCACCCAACCTCCCAAGCCCTGAGGCCGCTGTGGGTGAAGGCCAGGAGTGTGGCTCGGGCGAAGGCCCGAGGTCTGCTGTGGACGAAGTCCCGGAGTCTGCTGCGGCCCACGTGGAAAGGGTGGAGTAAGCGGCGATGCCCCACCACGTGGGACAACGTCGGGGACCCGCTAGCACGACGTCAGGCGGCACAACTGGGTCGCCTTGCATAGCATCCTCGACCACAAGGATCTGTTCTCAACCGGCGTCAACTCTGCACCCGCCCTCAAACGGGACACCACAGACTGGGCGTCCGCTCTAAGCTCCTGCGACAAATCAGCCTTTGCAATTCGGAGAAAATGTGAGAGGATGTAATGGGTTAAGTACGTGTGGATGACAAAACCAAATGGGACTCTTACCGTGGTGTAGGACCTCTGCGCCTGATGGTGCGGGTACAGCTCCTCCACCAAGGGCTTGTGGGTGACGTAGTCGGTCGGTGAGTAGCCCACACGAAGGCGAGTCCAAGGGGCGTACCATCTCATGTACGCGTCGTACGAGTCAGGGTCGTAAGGGCGGTACTCCGTGACTCGGTCCTCGAGTGCCTCGTCCCACTATGCCCTCCAAGTCTGCATCTGGTACGAGAACGGGGTCCCTCCACGAACGTCCATCCGGGTAAGCCTGCAATATGGAGGACATAACATATTACGAAATAACATGTTACATAATCATAGAGGACACTAAGCGAACTGTGAATAAATGGATCTTACTTGTGCGCGGCTGATGGAATAACCATCTGATGCTGAGGGGGGATCTCCTGGTACAACCCGAACTGTCGCAAAACCCGGTGTGGACAGTAGTTCTCGACAAAGATGTCGAAAACCAAGGACTTTCGTGTAAGCCAGTATTCCATGTCCCTGGTACACAGCAAGGAGAGGCCGTAGGGTGCGTGTGCCTGCACGTGGTACGCGTCGTACGGTGTCCAAACGACCTCGTCGTCGTGTAGGTAGTCGAACTAGCGCTTGAACTCTTCGTATACCCGATGGACCTGCTCGTGCGTCTAAAAGCGCTGCGAAACAAAGGACATGAACAAGTTAGTTCAAATGGATGGATCTTCGAGTAACATGACAAAAGGACTCACCTGTCGTCTGACCCAGTAGTGGCCCATGGTGGGCCAATCTGTGTGAGGCCCCGTGTACAGTGAGGGAGGGTACGGATCGCGGTCCACCTGTGGCCGCCCCACAGGGAACTGCTCCCACGACCAAAGCTCGAGAAGTAGGACGCAACCTGCGATGGTTGCGTCCTTCGTCATCCGAAAGACAGCGTCGCAGAGGCCCCGGTAAGTGCCAGCAAGAACCGCGGAGGCCCAAGAGTCGCTCCATCTGCGTGAAAAAGCATGTCGAAAGTCATCGGGATCATTTCGTACCATGTTAGCTCACCTCGACCGGAGTGTCGGCGATGTAGCGCAGAACTGGATCAGTGCTCATTAAGCTGTGTCCCGTGGGTGGGCGGAACATCACCCAACCAACAACAGAGCAAGTACGCCTCAAGTGCCTCGAATTGTGTCGCCATCCACCATCGGGTGTATCGATCGTCTGCGCAAAGATTTCATGACCATGTTAGCTTCTAATCAATATATGGGAAAATACGTTATTAAATTTATAAGGTTGCGCATCGTGAACTGTAGACCAAGCACGCGTCGGTCCGTGCCGCCGCGCTCCGCCTCAAAGGCTCGTGACGCCCGGCGGCAGGTGTCGTGGTAGCGTCAAGCGGTCCGACAGTCGTGCCGGTCGGCGCGCGTCCGCCGGATAACCGCAGTCCCGCGCAAGTCGACCCAAGAGGTAGGACACGCCCGGTGTAGGTGCCATCTCCCCAACGGGAGGTGGAACGTGTGCGTCTCGTCGCCACCGGCCGACGAGTGCCGCTAGGAGGAACGTCAGATGCGTGTACCGCCGATCCTCCGCCGCCGAGAGCTCCACCACCGCAAAGTGGAAGAAGACTGCCGCCGCAACCCGCAAAGTGGAGTCATCAAGACGGTTAAATATGTGGGGACATATAAAACATGGAAGTGCATGCGAAAAATAAATTGAATTCAGACATGCCGACCCATCGCGTCGACTGAAGCAACCGGTCGGGAACACGAGGCGCGGTGTGTCTGACTTCTTGTCCTCTGTCTTGACAATCTTGACCTGTGCTTGTGATCTATGTTACGGTCGAACAACTCAGCGTGCTCTCGACTAGGTCCAAAGACCGGCCATGGTCACTTTGGCCCTGCAGTTAAGTCGTACAAAACGAAATAAAACATACATGACACAAAAAACATTACATTTCATGGCAAGACATTTAATTGCAAAATCAATTACAACGATAGAGTCCGTGACAACTGTTACAATACCAAACAAATGTTATGAAAATACGAACATTACATTGCATTACATCGTCAATTAAACATATTACATTAAGTAAGATAAACATATTACATTAAGTAAGATAAACATATTACATTGTAGCGATACATTGCTCAGGAACGCTCATCCTCTCCCGGTGCGTGACCCCGATGTCCCAGCTTGACCCGCCGATGACCGACGCCCACCTTCGGCCTTGTCCATGTCATTGCGAATACGGCGGGTCCTCCGACGGCTAGGCTTCTGTCTCAGCCTACTCATATCTGGCACCCAGCGGTAGCCTGCAGGAGGATTTTCCGTGAAGGACCCGTCGATTCTGTACCCGTAGACCTCATAATTCCATGTGTCCCAAACACTTTCCTTCAGGTAGTAAGGCGACACGAAGGAGCGGGTTGATTCATTACAGACGGCGGAAGAGGCTATAATGTGAGAGCACGGGAGGTGAAGGAGCTTTGGCTTCTAGCAGGTGCACTCACATTGGGCCCCCGTGATGGTGCAGAGATGCGTCCTTGTCGCCCGGTGGGTACCTCGACGACCACGCTCAGCACAGTGCACATGAAATCGACGGACGGTGCCACTCTGTGGAGTCACACGATGCATCTGCGCTTTTCTTGTTTTCTTCTCTATGTATTCACTGGTAAGGGTTGAATAGACAAGATGCCTGTCAGCCATAGCTGAAGCAGCCTTCTGCACCCGGTCGATGAAGTACTTTTGGACCCCATGCAGGACACCTTCAACAATTCCGACAAGAGGAAGACATCTCGTTCCTTTCATTACCCAGTTGTACACCTCGGCTATGTTCGTGGTCATGATGCCATACCGTGCACCTCCGGTGTCATGTAGGAGCGACCATTTCTCCTTTCTACGGATCCAGTCCGAGAAACTTTTAATATCTGTGCCCGCCTTTCTACGGATGTTTCTGGAGTCCGTAGGGAGCGCACATAGAGCAGTCAAATCATCGCCTTTGACATGATAAAGCATGGGATTTCTGAATGAAGTTGGTGGGTCTGCTGGTTGGGCCGTCTGCTTCCTTGTCATTTCATCTAAGGTCTTCTAGAGCACTTCAAACTTGGCCGGCTGGTTTGTTTGGCACAACCTTTTGAACATGTTCATCAACGTCTTGTTCTTGAACTGACGGAAGAAATTTGCTCCCATATGTCTCATGCACCACCTACTAGTCAAGTCTGGTCACTTCAGTGGTCCCACAACGGCAGAACCTTCTTACATGTCAATAATAGCCTTCATCAAACCCGCGTGCCGATCGTGTATGATGCACACGTTCGGCCTAGCGAGCACCACTCCGTGCTTAACTCGCTCCAGGAACCAATACCAGCTATCTGTGTTTTCCCCCTCGACAATAGCAACTGCGACTGGCAACACCTGGTTGTTCGCGTCCACAGCAATTGCGGTCAGTATCTGTCCTTTGTATTTACCCGTCAGGAAGGGGCCGTTCATACATATTACCGGCCTGTAGTGCCTGAAGGCATTTATGCAAGCTCCTAGCGCGAAAAATGCACGCTGCAGCACCCACTTGCCCTCATGGACACCACTAGCTGGATACTCTTTCATGTCTATGTACGTTCCAGGGTTCCTGAATGCTATTGCCCTGAGCATGTGAACCACGTTCTCGTACGATGCCTCGTACGTCCCGAACCTAACCTCCAACGCCTTCCTCTTTGCCCTCCAAGCCTTCCCGTAGTCCATGGTGTACTGATATCTCTCCTCCACGGCTCGAATGATATCTTTAGCTGGCATTTGAGGATTACCCACAATCTCTCCATACGTAACATTAGCCACCCAAGTTGATTTAAAGGTTGCGGTGCACTTGCTCGGCTTCCTTCAAGATACACTCGTCGCCGCACCACTATGGAGCACTCCTAGTAGTCCTTCCACTTCCCTCTCAGATGCATGCACTGCCAGTGACAGTTGTCATTCACGATTTCACGTCAGATTCTTCTTGCCTGGACTTCACCACCTTGAACCGACGGCGATAAACATTGCCCAAGATTTCACCGCATTCAAGCAATGATTCCTTATCCTTGTATATGGCTCCCTTCGTGACCTCGTTCGCATGGTACTCCAATGCGCCATGGCTCCCTTCATTCACTGTTAACTGCTCGAAGTTGTAACTGCTCCATGTGCTCGGGGTAGGGACATCAGGGACATTAACCTCCTCGTCGGACTAGTCATCATCCGGCAACTCTTCATCCTCTCGGTCCTCCGCCTCCATCATATTCACTATGATCTCCGCCTCTTCACCTTCGTCTGCCACCCCCCTCGCCTCTACGCCTGCACCACCCTCCTCTTGCGCCTCGTCTGGTAGTTCCTCCTGCGCCTCATCCCCATCGCCAACTTGGTCATCGCCACCCTCTCCACTACAATCTCCCATGCTTGTGCCATGGTCCTCCATTGTGTCCACCTCCTCATCTTGCAGTTCGGGCACGGCTGGGTTTACTATCTAGTAGCATTGAACCAGTAGCATAAGGGGCCAACCACGCTGCATTGCATTTTTTACGTACCTTCTCCAATTGTGTGTTCCTTTTATAGGAAACAACTCTCCAAAAAAACCTTCATGAGCACGACTCACCACGGCTCTTACACGCAGCCGACATGTATGTGCATCCAGGCCGAACAACCGAAACAACCATTCTATTATCCACCGGTATGTCCTCTCGCTCGGCCTAGATATACCACGCATCATAGAGGGAAATACCGATAAATCCACTCCATTTGGCCCTTCTGTTATCTCTCCATCTCCGTAAAATATTTGGAAATATAATTTTTCTGACATTTCGCCTATAACATATGATGAACCGTACTATTAGTTAGTGTATATTTCATTATCAAAAATAATATTATGTAATATTTACCATAACAAGAACGCAAGCAAAATTATCTATTTAATATATAAATTACATCTATAACATCAAATTTATATTATACATCGTGTGCCTATCCTAGCATGTCTTCAATTAATATATAAATTACATCTATTTATGTCTAACTTAACTCCATTTTGAAATAACCCTATTTTCATGATTTTATATTTTTTCTATACTCTAATAAAAATTTTAACGGTACCTACATCCATGAATAACAAAATTATCTACATATTTCATGTGTCACTATTCTACCATTTTTCCAATCATCAAATTAAATTACACGTATTTATGTCAACTATGCGCGTAAATAACAAAAATATGTAACTATTTAATGTGTGACCATCCTAACGTGTCTTCAATTAAAATTTTAAAATTACACATATTTATATCAGCTATGCGCGTAAATAACAAAATTATTTACGTATATTCAACGTGTGACTATCCTACCATGTTTTGAATAAAAATTTTATTTATATGTATTTATATCAACTATCTAATTCAATATTAAATTTAATCAATAATACATTCTTAATCATAATATCAACATTCTAAATCAATGATAAATTTTAATTATGCATATTTATATCAACTATCGGTATCAATAATAACATTATATTTATTAATATGTGACTATCCTACCATGTTTTAATCATAAAAATTAATTACATAATTACACTACTAAATTACTTAAGAAATTAACTTACCAAATGTCGATCCTGCGTGATCCAAATTTTTTCCTCTCTTCTTTTTCGCTCTTTTTTCTTTTCTTTCTTTCTCCTCTCTTCTCTTTTCCTCTCTTCTTTTCTTTCCTTTCTCTCCTCTCCACTTCTTTCCTTCGCCTCCTCTTCTTCGCCTGCAGCTACTGCCGGGATCAGCGACGCTGCTTAAATAAGAGGTCTTGCCGCTCATGGTCGGGCGATCGCTCAGGATGGGCGATCGGCCAACGGTCCAAGATCATAACGGCAAGAAAAGTAACGGTCGCCTCTAACGGCTACCCACGCTGCTCAAGGCCAAAGCCACCTGTCGCCCGAGCCATGGGCGATCGCCCGACCCACCAGGCGACGAGCGCCTAAACTTTAAATTTCATGGCCGAGTGGTATTTTAAAAATTTTGAATAAAAAATGTAAAAAAAATTCTACTCAACCTATCTGGCCAAAAATATTTTTAAAAATCAAACAAATTAATATAATTCGAAAATACATGGAACTTAATTTGTATTTCATATGAATATTACATATATATATAATCAAAATATTTGATTTACTAGAAGGATGCATGTGCATTGCTACTACATAATTTCAATGAAGAGTTGATATAAATGCTTGCGGTTAGGCCCTCTTCTTTACAGTTTAAAATCAGATTAAAATCTACAACTTAAAATTTATCATTTTTTTGTACAAGCCATATGTTGTACAACTCTATAGTCATTTTTTAGGATTTTTAATGATTTTTTCTCAAAGATTTAAGATTTTTGAAAAAAAATATTTTTCAGCCTCTCCGTGTCTCTTTTCGAAGGTCCTCAACTTTTCAATTTATAATCTATCTCAACTTTTAAACAGTATCTAACAGAGCCCAATCATGTTTGACAAGAAATGCATAAGAGAAGAATCATACTTCGTGTCACCCTGTACACGAAAAATAGTGCATACTACGACATATTTCTTCTAAAACGAGGTATTGATATGCCACTTGTTTATACACACGCTAACGAGGTATTGATCGAGCATAGATATGGTATGCTATTTACATGTTGTTATACGATATACCTCTAAAACTCCAAGGGCTGTACTACGACATCGTAGCACTCTACTGCATTTATATGATCATAAAGCGATTGCAGAGGAAATTTACTAAAGAGTATCAACTAAATTAGGGGCTAGATTACATTTTTTAGCTTCTTCTATACGAACTACAAGAGTCATATCGCAAAATACCATCTTTATAAAGAAAATCTCCTAAGTTGGTGGCTTCCCCTATACTTATACGTTTCATCTGATGGGGGTGCTGAGAGAGAGGAGTCAAGGGGAGCTCCATCGGGATAGCGGAGCCAAGGTAGCGGGGTTAGGACGAGCTAAGTGGCGGCGCCCCAAGGAGTGTAGCCAGAGGTGACGCCACTACTATAGAACACATCATCAATGCCAGAGATTGAGGTCGGAAAGCATAGAAAAATACAGATGAGGGAAACGAGATCAATCGATCGGAATAGATTATATAGATTATGAATAGGGAAAAATTTGCCTACGAAATGCCTTAGGAGACGAAACATTGTGTGTGTTGGTTGTAATTGCCAACCGTCACATATGACCTCAAAACAATGTAGCCTTTCAGTGGACACACAACAATAACTTTATATGTGCGATGCTAATTACCAACGGACACATATATACATATTATATATTCTGGTTAGTTATACAACCTAATCAGAACCGATACATATATGGCAAATAGCATCGGCACATAAAAGCTTTCGCCTCGTATCCACTAAAGTACTGGCACTAATAACCTTACTAATGCATATTCTAACTGAATCGATGCAGATATACAGATATATATATGACTATATATATGACAGGTTTTGGTGTAGTGCACACTACTCAAAGGATACCATCTAGTACTTGTCAAGCTAGAGGAGTGTTGGTCCAAGAGAGCTATTACAAGGTGGTCCCAATCAATAGTGGGCTAGGACGGTGCTTGAGCAGGTGGTGTCGTCCATGGAGCAAGGAGGTCAGCCACGGCGAAGTGGTGCACAACAGCATCGAAGAGGAGAAGAGCTAGAATTGATGTCGGTTCAAACAATGCACAACTGAGTCAATGGCCTATAGAGATGTTGGTTTGGGTAGCAACACCTCTATTAGGCCCTCGACTCCTCACCCTTCTTCCTTCCCTGTTGCAATGCCGCCTTCATCTTGCCCCGCACAGGCTTTCTGCAAATTATAGCGCCATACATGTCTCCTCCCTACCTCGCCTTGGCGGCGTTTCCGTTGGGTCCTCAGCTCCTCGCCCTCTTGCCTCCTCTCATGGTGCTGCCCTCCTCCCTTCCTGACAAGTAGCACGACGGCGGGCTCGTTGGCGTCAATGGCGACCGGTACGACGCGAACATCCACCTTATGTCCATATCTGGATGGCTAGCGACTAGGACGGTGTGGGCAGACTAGCGACTATCAGATCCGGGTGTGGGCGATAGCTAGAGGTGGGAGTTGAAATGATGGGAGCAACGACCGAGTTTGGTGATGAGACTGTTGATTAGCCTCCATCTGTTAGCTTGGGTTGGTCGTGGGGTGATATTTAGTGGGTAATTACCTTCCATTTGAAGGGCATTGATAAGTGACGTACCATTCATCACTCATCATTATTCATCACAAGAGTCTTTTTTTGTAACATCCCCATTTTTCAAAAATCTAAAATGCATGAACATGGCATGTAGTGAGGGGCATCACGAAAAGAAAATCATCAAACCAGAAATAATTTTTGAAAAATGTGCATGTTACTGTCTTTAGTTTTCTAAACACTGATTAAAAGATAGCTTGTGCAAAAGTGAAATTCAAAATGTTAAATATTAGGAACCTATTAGGATAATCTTGTAAGAATTGGTGATTTTAAACTTTGATTTTGGAAACCTCAATTTAAAGAACTGAACCAAATAAAGAGTTAAATTATAAGTTAAGTAATTGAATAGGTGAATTATTAGTTTCACTATTTTTATCTTTCATCCATTTTTCCCCTCTCCTTTTTACCTCCCTATGGCAGGTGGGCCCCACAGGTCACCCTCTCCTCCCCAATTGGAACTTTCCCAAAATGGCCCTACCCCTTTTGGCATTTCCCCTTTTACCCCCTTCACTGCTTCTCTCTCGGTCTCTCCTCCCCACCCCCTCATGGTCTCTCTCTCCATTCCCCCCCCTAGAAGAGCCCCCTCTGGCTGATCCCCGCCGCCACCCTCCTTCACCCCCTCGACCCTATTTTCGCCGACCGCTGCCGTCGCCATCGCCGGAGTCCACCGGGGGCTGCCGTCGGAACCACTCCGCCCCCGCGCGCCGTTGGAGTCCGTCCCTAGGTGAACCTCCTCCCTCTCGGCCTTTTCCCTTTCCCTAAGACCGTAGGAACTCCCTCCTACTGCCGGTCCCGTCTCTCCCTCGCCGGAGTTGGCTGACGGCGTGTCCTCCCCCCCGCCCGACCCCAGCCACGTCGCCGCGCCTCCTCGGCCAGCCCTACCCCTCGCCGAAGCCTCCATGAGTTTCCCCTCACCCTCGCGGACCTCGCCGACCCCCGCCTCCTCCTCTCCGCTGTTTGGCGGATAACGAGCTACTCGCCGCCGCCGCCTCACGCCGCTGACCTCATGGGCGTTCTCTCACCACCGACCCCACCCCGGTCCCACTTCTCCTCATCCCTTTCCCTCTCTCTCGACGGAGCGCCACCGCCGCCCGAGCCGCCCGCTATCCGTCCCTCGCTTTGAGTCGCGCCTTATACCGGCCGGACGGCCGACGGCCGAAGTCCCGCCATCGATCCTCGCGACGCTCAAGACGGGCTCGCGCGTTATTGAGCCACCACGTCGCGTCGTCACACGCGTTACCGCCGTCAGACGCACAGGCACAGCGACAGGCGACACGCCACAGCGCCACTGCCACCTCGGCCGCCATGGCTCGCCCATGCCAGTCGAGACGCCACGCTACTGGGCAGGATGACCATGGTCGGTCATGGCGCCTGTGGCCGCGCCATGTGCCGGTCGTCGCCCTCCGCCTCGCTAGGCTGAGCCAGCAAGCCCGTCCGCCGCCCTTTTCCTTTTAATTTATCAATTCAATTTAAATAGCAAAACTTGTTATTTTTATATCTTTTAAAATATAAATCCAAAATTAGTGAAACAAATTTCTAAAACTTCTAAAAATATGAAGTTTAATTTAAAAATATTACTTATATACTTTAATGCATATTAATACAGGGTTTAATAAATGCAAGATTATTATTCATCTTACTTAATTATGCCAAATGAAAATAAATAAATAATTTCTGAAATTGCTAAATAAAATAAAATGAATATTTAATTTATGAAGTTAAATATATTTTCTGCATCTCCCATTTAAAAGAAAAATAGTTTTACCACATATATTTATTAGGTAAAATTCCATCTAAAATAGGTTTTTACATTTATAAAATAAAGTAAAATAAAATATACACAAATTACAATTTAAAAATACCATCATCATGTTTATGCATATCCATTTGCATGCATAATTTTATTTTATCTTATTCGTTGTTTTTAAATGTGTGTTATTTGCTATCGTTAGATCCGACCGGATCCGTGCCCAGGAGTGAAGCTCAAGACGGGCAGGAGTACGACCACAATCGCGGCAAATCACTGTTGACATCTCCCCTAATTGCCTTTGACCATATCAATGCCCAGTTTTACAATTGCTTTCTTAGAAGTTTACTAAATGTGCATAGCTATGTTAATTAAACATTGTCATAATGGTAAGAAATTTAGTTAAAGAACCTACTACACTTTAATTATGCTATTAATCCTGATTTTTGGTAACCTTAGGCTAATTAATCCATAATTACTTGCCAATCCTTGATTAGCTATTTAATCTTGCTTAGTCATGCTATTAGGCATTAATTGATGATCACCGCATGATAAACACTTCACCCGATTTAATATCTGTTTTAATTCAAAGTAACCCTCTGTTTGCAAAGTGCTTGTTTGATTAGCAGTAGCAGGATGCTACTGTGGGAAAAGTGTTAGTGCCAGGTGGCGGGTATGTCACCCGAGGGTTTCTGGAAAAGTTTGCAAAACTTGATTGGGGTGGACGGATTGATTGGCTGGTGCAGTAAGCACGAGAATGGGGTCCAGTGTGGGAACCACCCCAGTCCCTAAGGACCACGACCTTGTGGTTGACAAGACTAAGTACAGCAGTGCGACCATAAGTGCCTGTATGGGCGGGACCTGGCTGAGTAGCATTCGAACTTCTAGTTTGGACATCCCGTGTGGTGGAGTAGGCGCAAAGCATTCGTCAACCTACCAAGCTCAAGAGGGGGCTTCAGCCAACTGGGGAGACCAGCGCTGCTGTGGAAACCTTAGAGGAGATGCCAAGCTAGGAGCGAGATTGTCAAAGGCCTTGTTGTGATCATTTTCCTTTGGGTGATACCTAGGAAAAACCACCTCTCATGGGTAAAGCGTGCGACCTTTGCAGAGTGAACAACTTTCTAGAAAGCCGTGCCCACGGTCAAGGGCCGACGACGGTGGTGCTGCCTCAATGGTAGTTTTCCTCCCTCTCTTTCTCAGTGGTTTTAAAGAAAAAAACTGGCAGGTGCCGTGTTTTGGTTTTGGGAGCCTACGGTGGTTAGCCGTGAGGAGATGACTTCGGTGGTTTAGACGACGTGTGATATTATGCATACGGTGGTTAGCCGTCGAGAGTTGTTGGTCCTTCGGTGGATTAGCCGTAAGGAAAATGTTTTGGATTAAAACCACGATTTGTATCGTGAGCCAGTCTTTGGGCATGGACCGGTTGGGGCCGGATGATTTAACTGTTTTATCGATCAATTTGATTACTCCACTTCTTTCCCAAATTGTTTTGAAAATCTTAGGCAAACTATTTTAAAACTTGCTTTCCGCAAATGAGCCCTACCTTTTCCCTTGGCTAAAACATGCATATGCACATGTTAATTGACTTGCGAGTATTTTCACCAATACTCACCCTCGCGCTTTGTCGCGGGGCTGCGCATTCTGACACGCAGGTGCGGAGTACCCCTGCAACCCCGAAGAAGGCGACCCTGAAGCCTACACCTTCGCCGACGGAACTCAGGACGAGGAGTATGCCGACGCCTAGGATTGCGTTCCTCCAGCTCTGCCTGTGGGGAGTGTTTTGGTCCTCCACTTTTGGAATTTCAGCTGTAAAATAAAGACTTCCGCTTTTGTAAGGCCTTCGAGCTAATCTTTTGTAATCACGCCGCTAGGCGCACTCTGATGTAAATTTATGTAAATTAATCGTTATGGTTGTGATCCAAATTCTGTATCTGTGTGTGCTAGCTACTGATCCAGGGACTAGCACAGGTAAGGCACAAGTGGGACCTTCCCTCCGCCGGGGGGTCCTGACATTTTTATAGTGGAGATTAATATTCTACAATAGCGGGTTGAAACAGGTAGGGCTGACTCACTAGGCCGACACCCCAACCCAAGCATGGCTCATTAGACCGAACCTGCAGGCCGACCCAATCCAGTTAGACCACCCAATTCAGCGAACTGAACCTAGCTCATTTGGTCAGCCTTACAGGCTAATGGAAAGATTGAGTATTGTAATTCCAGATTGGCATTAATTTGCCTGTCTTTACAGCGGAGAATCATCAACTTAGGCCTTGTTCTTGTCAGCTTATAAGGTCTTATTTGTCTTATTTGGAGTAAGGGCTTATTTTTGTTTAAAATAAAAATGATTTGTTTTTTGAATCCTTTTTTCTATCTCAAATATTTGTCTAAAACATTTAAAACACAAATCGAACGAAGCTGATTCGACTCTTGAGGACTTAGGAAGCTCTTGAAGTTAGAAAAAAAGTTAAATAAGTCAAATAAGACAAATAAGTCAGATAAGATAAACTGACGAGAACAGGGTCTCACTCTAAGCTAATGGCACTAGGTATCATTACCAAACATCAACTTATTTATGGGTTCATGGTAATGGCAGTATATGAGTTTCAAAGTATATGAGTTGTGTCTAGTACAATAAATTTTTCCTAGTTTTCACTTGATGAACAACTTTGCTGCTAAGACAAATGTCCTACAATAATATTGGAGATCATAGTATTTCTATTTTTCATTGTTATGTTTGTCGGCAATCAAAATATCGTTGCAAGTCAAGGAGTTGATGGCGCTGAAGTTAAACAAGTCCAACACGTTCATTGTTCGATGGACCTATTTCTGGCCCATTGTCTGTTTTCAATCTTCAATGAATCAATGTAATACCTAAGTACTGGTATACTTATAAATTATTAATATAAATCAGTGTTTTTCTAAAAAAAAGAGAAATAAAGGCTGTTGGTTTGGTATTTTTCGGTCCGGTATGTTTTTTGGGTTTAGTTAAAAAATGTGGAGTCGTACTAGGAGAGGGCTTCATATATTTGATAGCAACCAAGACTATATATGGGCGCAACATTGTAATCTTTATGGATGGTGACCATAGAAGACACTAGCAAGGTGCGATGTACCAGGATGCGAGCCTTTGTCTTGCACCACTGTATGCGCTTTCATTCATCAAACTAATTAGCCTAATTTCTTCGGCTAAAAAGCTATTGTGGATTATAATATAAAATTATGAGCTTTTGTTAGGTGGTTTAGACTTTTTTGCGTGAGTTTTGATTGTGCTTTAGTATATTAATGATGTGAGATGGAGGAATTACGTTGGTGTAATAATAAAATTTGTTACGAACAAGACACCGGGCCTAGACTACACAGAATGTGCGCTGATCCCCTAAGCCAGAAAGCCAAGTGTTTAATCCCTAAGCTCGTAACATCCCAATTTTGGGAAAGATTTAAATTTTCAAAAATGCTATGATAATTTTTATCTTGTGAATTAATTAAGGGATTTGGCCCTAATAAAGAAAAATGTCATCTATTTTAAACAAAAAAACAACGTATTAAAACCATGTACTTTGAATCTATAAAAAATAAATTTAAAATCAAATTTAAACTTTGAATCTTGCTATCTTGCTATTTAAACATCTTGGAATATGTTATGACTACATGTATGTTTAAGTGTGTGACAATGCTCCATCAAGTTTTATCGAAATAAAGTTTTGGATTTCCAAAGCTAATACCTTGTGCAAATTCATATTCCCAAAATATGGAACTATTTGGGATATTACAAATAAAGGTCATGTTTTATTTGCAAAACTCTTGGGTGAAACTTTATATTTTGGTGAATTTGTATATACAAACACTTTGTATTTGAAAATTTTGAATATTATCTTTGGTACATCCATATTTTCAAATCATGAATAGTAATTTCACCCAAAGTTTGATTTTCAATATATTGCTTGGATTATATTTATATTGTAAATATGTCTATCAGAATACTTGTAAAATGGTATTTTTCATACCATGAATAGTAATTTCAGCATGGTGAATAGTAATTAATCAACTACACCCTTTAGAAAGCAAATTTTCAAACCCTCTTTAACCCATTTTTTTAATCATACTACTCTTATACACATTTTTGAATCCATTTTCAAAATCCAAAACATATTTTCGGATTTGGAACAGTGCTATCCTTCTCTTCTCTGTTTTGGACTCAAAATTATCTAAACCTCTCTCTCCCCTGGCCTGCTTCATCCCTGGGCTTGGCCCACTTCCCCTCTCCTCTCCCGGTCGAGGCCCAACAAGGCCCAGCCAAACTCCCCTCTCCTAGCGCTCGCTCCGCTCCTCTGCTCCTTGCTCGCTGTTCTGTTTCTTCCACTGACCCGGCGTCCCCACCGCCGTCCAGCCGCGCTATTGGCCGCCAACCACCCAAGTCACCGGCTATTGGCGCCATGCCGAACCTCGGTCAGCGCCGTCCTTCCCACACGAAAATCCCGGAGCCGCCGTGTAACAGCCCGAAATTATGATATTTTAAAAAACACTATTGTGATGCTTGTATGTTGAAAACACATTTTTCTTTGAAAACAATTTTTGCTAAAAATCCATTTTTGGACATTTGAAATTTTATAAGCTAAGAATTGGTTAAATTAGGTTGATATAAAAAAAACAAAAGTAGCAATGTTTAGGCTAGGTTGATTTTAGTGATTTTAAATATCCCTCTAAATCTCATGTATATGTGTATATATAATTGTATATGTATATGTACACATGTATGTGTGTGTGTGTGTGTATATATATATATATATATATATATATATATATGATAAATCATGTTAGAAATCCTACAAAAATTCTAGAAACTAATCTAGACCCTAAGTGACGCAGCTGGGCTGCGCCAGCCCAACTCCTTTCTTTGGCGCGAAATCCTCCTCCTCTGCCAGGATCTTGGCTGGAGATCTTCTTTTGGCCATTTGTGGGTGTCGGGATGAAACGTGGCCCCCACTTCTGATGCCGAATTGGCCTCGCCACCAATGGCTGCGTCGCCGCCTGACATGGTGTGCTACCCCGTCGCTTTGTCGGTCCTCGCGCGCGCTGCCGTTCCCTGGCACCGTCGGGTTGCCTAATCCCCTTAACTACTACGTGCTCAAGTGCGTTGTGTCGCTGCAATGCCCTTAACCGGAGCTTGGCACGCTGCCGCGCGCAATCACCGCTCGGGCCAATTCTAGCCCATGCAGCTGGCACGCTAGCAAGCTACCGCCCATGTCCGCCAATCCCACGCGTAGCACACTAGCACCCACGCCGTTCTACCTAGAGACCTGAGCTCGCTCTGACCCTATAACCGAGCCGCACTTGTCGGGCATACCCTTCCCGCACCGCGCGCTTGTTGCCCCACTCTTCTCGCTCAGTCATTCTCGCCCAAGGCACCCGAATTAGGCTCGCCTTCCTCCTACCTTGCTCCTGCTCCCCGCAATCGGCCGGCGACAGCCTAGGCTAGCCGGAATCGTCAATTTTACGTCACCGGTCCAAAGCACCGCCTGGCGTTTCTGCCTCAAATTCGTCAACCACGGTGAGTCCCTTTGTGATTCCTTGCACTTGGAGTATCACCTCACCAGAATATACTTTTCGCCCAGGTCAATTGAACCCCAGCGCCACCAGAGTTTCCTGCCGTTGGGTGCCCTATTTTTGCATCATTTCAGCCTCATCGGCGCCTGGACATTCCACGTCTTCCCCGGTCCGGGCCAGAGCTTGGTGAACTTCCTCATATCCCCCGTAAGCTCATGATTGTTTTACTTTAGCCTAGAAGGCCTTGTAGCATCATAGATAGTTGCTTCTGTGGGAGTTCCCCATCGCCATTCAGCTCGCCGCCGTTCTTGGCCGTCGCCGGTGAGTTCCCCGGCGACACGTCCTAGGATTGCTCACGTGAAACCCGTAGCGCCCAAAATCACCCATAGTGGTGCATTGTAGCTCCGCCGGCAAGTCACCGAGAGATCGCTGGAGTTGTGGCCTCTTCCCGTCGCCTCGGCTGGAGGTGGAAGACCATCTCGCAGCCGCAGATTCCGCGCCAAGATTCGCGCAAGCGCAGTTCCAATTTAAAACTCCCGTGGTTAAGGATTGAGCCACTGACATGTGGGCCTAAGGACCCACATGTTAGTGTTAGCCTCGGCGCGCCGCTGTCTCTGCGTGTCTCTGGCACGCGGGACCCGTGTGCCAGCCATCCCTCGCGAGCGCTGGCCCCGCGCGCGTCCTTCGTATGTTGGCGCACGCCTAAATTACGCCTTCGGCGTGGCTGGCTCGGCCGCGAGTTAGCGGGCCAGCCCAGTACTGTTCACTGATTTTTTCCTGAATTTAGTGAATATAACAAATACAGTAAATGGAAATGATTTATTAAAAATAGCTAGACTTCTTCAATATTACTAGAAATTTTATGGTTAATACTAGAGATTATGTCACATACCCAAAATTTTAAATTTTGGTATAAATTTTTTTACAAAAGTCATAAATATATTTCTATAACCATTCCTAATTTTTTAAATAATTTTCTAAACTTAACTCCTATTTATTCCCTAAAGAAAATACCCTACCTATCTTTTTCCAAAAATATAAATCCCATAAAATAATAAATATTATTTCATATTTGGATTCTACTTATTTTTATGGATTTTAGAAATTTAATTCATATTTTTCTGAGCTTCCTTTAACTCTTTATGAATTTTCAAAACCATAAATAAATTCTGAAAATATCTTTTCCTTCTTAATTCCATACCTTCTTTTTTAGGCAAGCCCAGGAATGCGCTTTCCCTTTCAGAAAAGTACACTTCCACTTTAGGCCTAACCAGCCGCCTCTTTGACTGAACCGTGGGCCCCAAATGTCAGCCCTCCATTCTAATCCAACGGTGCCCATAAGTCTACCTTTAATTCGACGGCACACACGGTTTCTTCTCCCTCCCTCACCACGCCGCCATCGCCCATAGGAAACTCGCCGCCACCGCCATTTTCCTCCTCCCCTGCCCTGGATTCCGCCTCCACCAAATAGCCTACACCATCGCCAACACTCGCCGCCGCGTCATTGTCCTCATCCTCCATCCACGAACACCTAGTCTGTCACCGCCACCTCATAGCGCCGCCGCCGCCATTACTCAATTCGCCGTGCCCGCCACTCCATCCTTCGTCTATAAAAACCTACCTCCGGCGTCGCAATACCCCAAACTATCTCTTCCACTCCTTCCCTCCCCCTCTACTACCCTAAGCTGCCGCCACCACCACTTTCTTCTCCAAGTCCGGCAAAGCTGCCTCCTCATAGCTCCGGTCCTCCTCTAACCTCGACACCCATAGCAAAAATCTCCCACATCCTATTACGAACCTAGCCTAACTATCACCCAACCTCATCACTCATCGGAATCCCTTCTCCGCCGTCGTCCTGACACCCTGTCGCCACGACCTCGCCGCCATGGCAATTCCGGCCACCTCCATCTCCACTACGACCAACAATAGGACCCTTATACCCCTAATTCCATGAATTTCCCCCCAATTGCTCACCGCCGGCCACCAAGCTTCATCGCCGGTGAAACCTCCACCGCTCTCCTCATTCCCCTTTTCTCCTCTCACTGTCACCCTGGCCCCATCCGTCAGCCACATGCACCAACCCGCAAGACACACCTCCTCTCATTGCCATCTTGGTCCACACGACAGCCACACAACCCGCCCGCGCATCAGTCATTTGGGCCAAGCCCAATACCCTTAGCCTAGTAAGAATTTAAATCTTTTTCTTATTTTTTATTCCTATTTGTTATGTTTAGATTTATTTAAAACATTTAATCATTTCTATAAATTCTGTAAAAATTCTTGAAAATCTAAAATAAATTAAAGAATTATATCAAAATATAAAATACCATATTTTCTAATAAAATAACCCTTAATAAATCCTTTTACTCTCTTATTTATATATCAAAACATTTTAATTAAAGAATATAGAAGTAGAATTAGTAAAACTTTCTATATAAAAAATTCCTTAAAATAATATTTTTACATTTTTAAACCTTATAGAAATCTAAATTTAAATTTAAAACCCTATCTTTAATCTAATTAGAATTTTCCTAAATATAAAATTAATATAAGATTTTGCCTAGTAAATTTTACATATCCCACCCAACTTATATAAGTATTTCTATATAGGATTATAATGCCCAAATCAATTCTTATCACTATAAGGTCAAATAGAAATAATAATATTCCAAAACTAATATTAAAATATAAAATTTATATATCAATTTACCATAAACAAATTATAAAATTCTCTCCACAATTATTATTTACAATCACCAATTATAAATTACATACATTTAAACTAAACCTAATTACACCCTACAAAAATTAGATTACAGTTTCAATGCGAGACACATCATAATCCCACAAAAGATTGAGCTAGATCTTTACATTCATAATCTTTTAATGATCATGGCAAAAGATTAAATTTTCTTCATTTTTTAAGCAAAGAAGAAGCTCCATTGAACATATTTTTCTATAAAATGACCGGTATTGAAAACTATTTAAAATCTTATGTGGCTAAATTTATTCCTACCTAGGGCAAATTACATCAAATATTTCTCATAGCAATTCTTATTTTAAAACCAACTGTAAACTTAAAATAAATTTATTTCATTACATATTTTATGAAGAATTATATTTCATAAAATTTTTTCTATAAAATGATTATTTGCTTCGGTATTCATACTTGACAAGTTATTGCAACCTACATAAAAAAATTGATCTATGAATCGATGTATCGAAGTCTAGATTTAAAATTCTTCATTCATCGATGGGACAAAAACCTACATTACACCTTCAATGCGAGATACATCATAATACCACAAAACATCCAACAAAAGATTGAACTATATCATTACATTCATAATCTTTCAATAATCATGGCAAAAGATCAAATTTTCTTTATTTTTCAAGCAAAGAAGAAGCTCCATTGAACATCCAATGTAGTGAGGAATAATACACTAATCATGATTAACTTGGCTTGGAGTAAAATGACCAAAATTTTGAAATTTTGGCAGCACCTCCCCTTTCTTAAGCTCTTGGCCACCGGCGCTACAGTTCTTGGCCACCGGCTTGAAGATCTTTCAATGATCATGGCAAAAGATCAAATTTTCTTCATTTTTCAAGCAAAGAAGAAGCTCCATTGAACATCCAATGTAGTGAGGAATGATGCACTAACCTTAATTAACTTGGTTTGGAGTAAAATGACCAAAATTTTGAAATTTTGGCAGCCCCTCCCCTTTCTTGAAGCTCTTGGCCGCCGGCGCTACTGTTCTTGGTCAGGCAGAGTGGGGACTGCGAGAGGAAGAAGGAAGATCAAATATGGCATAGTAATCCCAGTTGGAGACACAAACCGGTATTGTGCCCGCCCTCCCGTTTGCAACAGGAGTTCAAATATGGCATACTAATCCCGGTTGGGCACACAGACCGGTATTGTGCCCCCTTCCCGTCTGCAACAGGACGTTTAAATATGGCATACTAATCCTGGTTGGGCACACAGACCGGTATTGTACCCCCATTCCCGCCTGCAAGCCGTCGCAGGCACCATCAGTCCGGTTCATAACACAAACGGGGATTGATGGTGTTGGATCAGTCCCGGTTAGTGTCTCCAACCGGGACTGATCCCACCTGTGGCCCAACTTACATTCAACCGGGACTGTTGTGAATGTCAGTCATGGTTCATATCTAACCGGGACTGATGAGCGGGTATTAAAGGCCAGTTCTCTAGTAGTGGGGGCACGGAGCGGCGGACGCGGGCGTGCTGGTGGGGCTGAAAATTTGAATCGATTGTCACAATAGAATAGGCCAAAAGAACTGAACCGGGCCAGTCCGGTTCGTATAGTAACAAACCGGGCCGCTACTATAGGAACTGAATCGTGTTGGCCCGACGTGCCAAGGGCCAAGCCCAAGCATGGTTCACCAAACCAAACCAGGCCAGCCTGGTTCGTTTTGTAACCAAATCAGGCTAGACTGGCCTAGTGAACAGTAACAAGCCGTCCGGTTTGGTTTTTTTGATTTGGCCCATATGCCCACCTCTAGCATAGTTCCAAGGACTAAAGGCATGGGCACAAGGTGATAGGATTGCACTTCATGATCCTGTGAGCACCACTATTCTCACCTGTTTAGGCAGACAGCTACAGCGTGTAGCTTCTCGTACATGACATCTTCATATGCCGTTTCAATGCAGAAGGGTTTGTTTCATCACCGAGATTGTTCCTGTTGGAATAATTAGCACTTTCAGGTTTAATTCAATCAAGAGATAAAACATGCACAACGTCTGACAGATTGATAATAACATATAAATATCACAGGAGCATATCCTAGACACACATGCAACAATACTACACGTATATCCCTCTGATATACCCACTAGCAGCAGACTCAACAACAACATAATTGAAAGGGAGGTGATGGGAATCACGTACTGGACGTGGTTGTCGTCGCCGTACGGGACCAGCGGCTGGTTCTGGTTACCAGAGGTGGACGCCGTCTTGCAGAAGACGTAGCTGATGCAGATCGCGACAAGACATGGATGTAGACCTCATGAGCGACGGCGAAGAAGCGATGAAGCGATCGGCGCGCGCTTCCCAAAACCTGATTCGCCCTACCCGGCAGAGCTCTTGGGCGTCGGTTCCGAGACTGCTCTCCCGAACGACGGTGCACGCCGGCGCACGGGATGGGATCACCGAACGGCGGCGCAGCTCTGAGGGAGTTGGCGAAAACCTAGTTTTCTCTTCTGTATTCTCGCGGCGGCGGCGGCTCAAATATATAGATGGATGCCGTGGAACAGGCCACGACCGTGTCCAACACGATCAGCCCACGACCGAGTCCAACACGATTTCCATATCTCGTATCCGACCCGCCAAAAAACCCGGAGAGCAAAAGAAATAAACTGCAAAAGGAGGCCGCGTCTGCGCAAGCACGAAGGCCCGGTTTTGGCGGACCATTCACGCAGGTGCCGTGCGCGACGCTTGCCCGCCCGCCCCGCCCGAGCCCGAGCCCGAGCCCGAGGCCAGGCAAAGCCAAAGCCAAAGCCGAAGTGAGGCGAAGGAAGGCCAGCGTGTGAGCTTCCCTTTCTCCCACACACTTGTTTAGCAAGGAATGCACACTCCACTATATAAACTAGTATATGTCACTCCCAACTAGCAATGTGGTACTAAAAGGAGTTCACATGCCTCATGCATACATGGGCCTTTGAGATTTTTCAGGAATTTATTTGGCAATTAATTAGGCGAAGCCCAAAAATTCTAACAATCCCCCACCAGATCTCAAAGTCCCATCCAAGTTTGCCAGTTCCCAAAGCTGTTAATATACCAGTGTTTCGATAACAATGGACTATGCCTTGAATTGCACCTAGACATTTAAGCTACACTTATCCACAACTTGGACAATGGACTACGCCTTGAATTGCAAGTTCTGTGTGAACAAGTTTCACTCAAAGTCAACTGATACTTGGCTGCCAATAGGCTACCCCGCGGTTGGAGCATATACGTCGTACTCCATGGTCTCTTCATGAGCTTACTAGAGATTACCCAGGTCTCATAGACTGCGACTTCCAACAGTCGGGCTCATATAGGTGTGTTCTTTCAAGATGCTCTGTAGGATTACATCTTCGCTAATTAAAGCCAACAAAACAACATTAAGGCAAATTCCAGCCTGCCATACAGATTTCGAGAGTATTGCATCTCACATGGAACGGGTCAGGTTATACTCTCAGCCAGTTAACCAATAGCTTGTTTTTTCCAGGACCTAATTCACGGGATCTCCGATCACATAGGTTGGGTTACCACTATGGTGTAACTCATGTGGGTCTCATACCCAGTTCCCTTGATGCACTGTCTATCACGCACCGTGATAAACCTTTAAATAAAAGGATCGCGAGTTTTTAGCCGTTTGGATATAATCCAGTGCTATCACTCCGGAGTTTCTCAATTTCCTGACAGATTTCAGACGCCTTTTCACATGTCTTGAGGACTTCATGCTTTCCTTAAAACTGTTCACCTTGACAATCACCGTTTGATTATCACAGTTCATAAGGATAGCCGGAATTGGCTTTTCAACCACTGGAAGGTCCAACAAGAGTTCACGCAACCACTCTGCTTCAACAGTGGCCGTGTCCAAAGCAGTCAATTCTGCTTCCATTGTTGAGCGTGTCAAGATAGTCTGTTTGCAAGACCTCCACGAGACAGCTCCGCCACCACTTTTATCTCATCGGCGTCAGATATCCAATTGGAATCACTATACCCTTCCAGCGCTGTTGAGTAACCTATATAGTGCAAACCAAAATCTGTTGTACCTCTCAAGTAGCGCATTACTCTTTCGAGTGCTCGCCAATGATCATCTCCCGGATTAGAAGTAAACCGGCTCAACTTGCTGACAGCAAATGAGATGTCTAGCCTTGTAGCGCTGGCTAGGTACATGAGCGACCCGATGATTTGAGAATAAGTTAGTTGATCTCTAGCGATTTTCTTGTTTCTTGTTCTTTCGAAGCACAATGCTAGGATCATAGGGTGTTGGAGAAGTTTTGCAATCAACAAAGCCAAAGCGATTCAAAACCTTTTCCACATAATGGGACTGTGACAAAGTGATCCCATCCTCACCCTTGAGTAGCTTGATGTTCAAGATTACATCAGCCTCTTCCAGATCTTTCATATCAAAATTTTGAGACAAGAAAGACTTGACCTGAAGAATCACATCAAGACTTGTCCCAAAAATTAATATGTCGCCCACATAGAGACACAAAATAGCGCCAGCCCCTACCATACCGATAATATACACATTTATCGGCCTCATTCACGACAAAGCCCGAGGTTAAGATTCATCGAACTTCTCATGCCATTGCTTAGGAGCTTGTTTCAGGCCATACAAAGATTTCAATAACTTACACACCTTGCCTTCTTGACCTTCTACTACAAATCCATTAGGCTGATCCATATATATCTCCTCGTCCAACTCTCCATTGAGGAAAGCTGTCTTAACATCCATTTGATGGACAATAAGACCATATGAGACAGCCAAGGAAAGTAGTACACGAATTGTAGTCAATCTAGCCACAGGTGAATAGGTATCAAAGAAATCTTCGCCTTTCTTTTGGGTATAACCCTTGGCCATAAGTCGAGCCTTATACTTTTCAATAGTACCATCAGCCCTAAGCTTCTTCTTAAATATCCACTTACACCCCACAGGTTTGCAACCATAAGGTAGCTCTGTGAGTTCCCAAGTCTGGTTCGCAAGAATGGATTCCATTTCGCTGCGAACCGCCTCCTTCCAGTAGTCCGCATCCGGGGATGCAAAGGCTTCTGAAATAGACGTGGGAGTATCATCCACGAGGTACACAGTGAAGTCATCACCAAAGGATTTTGCAGTCCTTTGTCTCTTGCTCCTTCTAGGAGCCTCACTGTCATCCTCCTCAGGTTTTTCCTCAGGTGTTAACTCAGGATATTCAATTTGAGTGGTTGGTTCGGGAATTATCTCAGAAGTTTTAGTAGAACTGCCATGCTCATTTCTCATAGGAAAGATTTTCTCAAAGAAAGTAGCATCATTAGACTCCATGATCGTCCCAATAGATATGTCGGGCACCTCTGATCTTATTACCAAGAATCTACTACCAACGCTATGAGGTGCATATCCTAGATGGACACAATCTACGGTCTTAGGCCCAAGTTTGCGCTTCTTTGTGATTGGCACATTGACTTTTGTCAAACAACCCCATGTGCGCAAATAAGAAAGTGATGGCTTTCTCCCCTTCCATATTTCATATGGCGTTTTCTCCTTATTCTTTGCAGGAACCTTATTCAGGACATGACATGCAGTCAACACGGCCTCCCCCCACCATGCCTTAGATAAACCCGCAGTGTCTAACATGGCATTCACTAAATCAGTTAGAGTGCGGTTCTTTCTTTCGGCGACCCCGTTTGATTGGGGCGAATAGGGAGGCGTCCTCTCATGAATAATTCCATGTTCCTCGTAGAATAAGTCAAACTCAGTAGAGAAATACTCTCCTCCACGATCCGACCTAAGTCTCTTGATTTTCCGATCTAACTGGTTTTCAACCTCAGCTTTATAGATTTTAAAGAAGCCTAGAGCCTCGTCTTTAGTTTTCTACAAGTAAACATGGCAATATCTAGATGCATCACAGAGTCATGAAATATCTCTTACCACCCTTTGTCAACACACTATTCATCTCATAGATATCAGAATGTATGAGCTCCAGAGGTACCAAGTTTCTCTCCTCGGCAGCCTTGTGAGGCTTACGAGGTTGCTTTGCTTGCACACAAGTCTGGCACTTAGAACCTTTGACAGTGGGAAATTTTGGAATTAAATTCATACTCGCAAGCCGAGACATAGAACCAAAATTAATATGACATAAACGTGAGTGCCAAACATCGGCCTCACTCTCAACAACATTGTCACAAATATGGTTCACAACTTTATGACAGTTATCAGAAAGGAAAAAGCGGAACAAGCCTCCGCACTCATAGCCTTTGCCAATAAACAAACCATGTTTAGACAAGACTACCTTATTTGATTCAAACACTACTTTAAACCCATCTCTGCCGAGAAGGGCCCCGCTAACTAGGTTCTTATTGATTGAAGGGACATGCTGCACGTTCTTTAGTTGCACGATCTTCCCCGAAGTAAACTTCAGATCTATCGTACCAACACCAAGAACAGAAGCATTGGACCCATTCCCCATCAAAACGGTTGAACCTCGGGCTGCCTGATAAGAAGTGAACAGTGATAAGTCAGCACACACATGCACATTAGCTCCAGTATCAATCCACCAATCAGTAGACTGACTCACTGAAAGAACAATAGGTAATACATACCCGTCAGTTCCCTCTTCAATATGGCCAATGGTCACATTTACAGACTTTGAAGTTTGTCCAGGATTACCCTTTTTGTCTTTACGGTTTGGACACATTTTAGCCCAGTGCCCAATCTCACCGCAAATCCAGCAGGGCATCTCATCCTTATTCACCTTCTTCTTCTTAAAAGCAGTGTTTTGCTTGACTTTGTTCTTCCCTTTGTTCTTGCTGGGCTGTTGCACAAAATTGGCGCTGGACTGTCCCTCGCCTCCTTTCCCATGTGCATCTTTAGCCCGAGCTTTCTCCTCAACATCTAGAGACGCGATCAACCCCTCAACGGAGATCTCTTGTCTCTTATGTTTCAGAGATGTGGCAAAGTTCCTCCATGAATGAGGCAACTTGGCAATGATGCCCCCAGCCACAAACTTGTTGGGTAATTTGCACTGAAGGAGTTCGAGTTCTCTCACAATGACCAATATTTCATGAGCTTGCTCGACAACAGATCGGTTATCAACCATCTTGAAGTCGTGGTACTGCTCCATGACATACAGTTCACTGCCAGCGTCAGATGCCCCGAATTTATTATTCAGTGCATCCCACAGCTCCTTCGCATCTGTGATGTTTAGGTACACATCACACAGACGGTCAGAGAGCACACTAAGAACTGCACCCAGGAAAAGGGTGGTGGCCTCCCGAAACTCTTTCTCCTTTTCAGGAGTTAGGGTTCCCTCTGGTTTGCCATCCTTAACCCAGTACACGTTCATAGCAGTCAGCCACAGCTGTACTTTAACCTGCCATCTCTTGAAATTTACGCCACCGAATTTCTCCGGCTTCAGCGCATCAGCAAAACGAGCCATCGATAAACCAAAGTGCCTAATCATATCAGGTTTTTGGATTGTTGGAATAATTAGCACTTTCAGGTTTAATTCAATCAAGAGATAAAACTTGCACAACGTCTGATAGATTGATAATAACATATAAATATCACAGGAGCATATCCTAGACACACATGCAGCAATACTACACGTATATCCCTCTGATATACCCACTAGCAGCAGACTCAACAACAACATAATTGAAAGGGAGTTGGCGAAAACCTAGTTTTCTCTTCTGTATTCTCGCGGCGGCGGCGGCTCAAATATATATATGGATGCCGTGGAACATGCCACGACCGTGTCCAACACAATCAGCCCACGACCGAGTCCAACACGATTTCCATATCTCGTATCCGACCCACCAAAAAACCCGGAGAGCAAAAGAAATAAACTGTAAAAGGAGGCCGCGTCTGCGCAAGCACGAAGGCCCGGTTTTGGCGGACCATTCACGCAGGTGCAGGCGCGCGCGCCCGCCCGAGCCCGAGCCAAAGCGAAGCGGCGGCAGGCGTGTGAGCTTCCCTTTCTCTCCCACACACTTGTTTAGCAAGGAATGCACACTCCACTATATAAACTAGTGTATGCCACTCCCAAATAGCAATGTGGTACTAAAAGGAGTTCACATGCCTCATGCATACATGGGCCTTTGAGATTTTCCAGGAATTTATTTGGCAATTAATTGGGCCAAGCCCAAAAATTCTAACAGTTCCTGCTGTTCTGATAAATTTGTATCCAATTAGTGGCTTCTTGTAAGTGTCATCAGACGGCATTCGTTTTCACCCCTTTTAAGTGAAATGCATAGATAAAAACATCTTAATTACATGTGTGATGCAAAATAATGGACGGGCTTACATACTGTTCTTAATGAGTCATTGGTATTTCTGAATTTTGGTGAGGTTAGGGATGTAATTGCCAAATGCTAATCACTTGGTTGACTGTTGTATATGGAAATCTCCAGCAAGGAATGCATTTTATGCCAGCAGAATGTCAAGGAATATGGTAAATCATGGCGTTGTGCCTTGTGCGGTTAGCTAGCAGATGTAGCTTAGTAAATTATCTCCTTATGTAGGTTAATTTCAGTACTGGATGGAACTCCTCATTCTGCACATCTTTTGCTCATCATATTAAAAGGCGGGCTGATAATCTATTTGGAAGGCCCTGTTGCATTTGTTATTTTTTTTTACTTATCGGGAAACAAATAAGTCTATAAACTAGCTAGATTGTATTGGGATGCAATTATATTGTAAAACTGTGAGTTTGACTTTTCCTGTCAAGTTTAAGCACGCTAATTATAATACAATATTCTATTCCAAGTAGTGGACCTTTTTAATGAACCTAGCTATCAAAGTTTAGTTTATACTTCCATTGTTTTCTTAGTTCCTTGGAATGTTTGCATCAAAAAGCATGTGCCCCGGTTTGTTTATTCCTTGATTGGAGTTCCCTCAAGTTTCAATTCAAAGCATACTGGCAGGCGGCAGCAGCCAGCTCTTGCAAATTTAGTTTCCCTGATATTTACTTATACTCTGATTAAAATTCTTGGTATTATCCCCATTTTTTTAATATGGAACTTTGAGTCACTGATTGTTATGTCACCGAGCATATATGTAAGCCATCATATTATTAGGTGCATGAAGCATTGCAGCCTACCCTTAGGATGTATATAACCATTCGATCCATTTCGATTAGGGCACAATATCAACAGGAAGCAGTAAAAAAAATTAATGATGATGTCTATGGAGTGACGTACGTACGTACCTCCCAATACAATTTCAACTTCAAACAAAGCGTGTTAGAAGGTAAACAGAGATAATTCTGCTACAAATTATGGGTGTGTTTCTTTTTGCGTTTGCGTTGCGTTTGCTTATAAGCTGAAAATTTGTTATTTTTGTACAAGTAAAACGCTTTGACGTTTGGTCGCCAATTTTTGTAGATCTTCTCATTCTTCTCAAAGCTCTCAAAACCATTTTTTCTATAATTTTTTGATCCCTCAGAGGTCCTAATCGAGGAGATACAAATTCTCAGCTTAAACGCAACCGCAACCGCAACCGCCGAAAGAAACACTACCATAACTGCATCTATACACTTTCTTTGTTAAAAATATCTGAACACATGAAATTTTTGCAATTAGGGAGAGTTAATCCAGAAAGTACACGTACAACTGTTTTTGAAAAAAAAAAAGGTAATTTTGTGCCACCGAGATGTATCAATCTTATTTTCATCTAAAAAATTAAATCCAAAACAATAGTTATCGATCAAATATCACAAAACTGCAGGTTTTTGTGACCTAACATATATGCATGGTCTAGCTAGATATAGAGTAGCTAGTCTAAACTCCAAAGATCCTATTAATAGGAAAGTTTGGCTAACATTCTGTTTAGCCTTTTTAAGCTCCTTTCTAGCTAATTCTATCTCACTCCCTCGTGTGGCATCTTGGTTAAGTTGATACTCCCTCCTGTTGTTGAAAACACGACGTTTTAGACTTGTCCTAGTCAAAGTTTTAAATTTTTTTATGAAAATCTTTTGAATTATTTGGATTGGGCGCATAAAAATTACACATATAGATTCGATCGTCTCGAAAAGCACTTCCATAATATCATAATTTTTGCAGATTTTATAAATAAATTGCAATGATAATTAGTGATCAAAGTTGTATTTCGAACTCCGTGGCAATATCTAAAATGTGAAATTTTTAAGAACTGGAGGGAGTAAATGGGACACATCACGACTCTCCATGGCAAAAACAAGGGGAGCATTGGGAGGATGGCACTGCTGAAACTTTAGGAGGTCGTGGTCCTCCTTCACATTAAAGTCACTGCCACTAGAATAGAATGGAAGTTTGTTTGGTCCAACAAAGAGTTATTCCCAGGTGTGGATTCTTTGTGGTGCTCTTGAATCTCGATAGATGTGAAATCTAGGAAGGATTAATAAAATTGTTTACTACTTCTTACATAACATGGTTCAAATTTTTATGTATGCTGCACTACTTGTGAAATTCCAATACTAATGCAATCATTCTATGTTTGATTTCAAATATTCAATGCATGGATGTAAATTCATTGTACTCAAGTATATATTTGTTCTGTGGATGAATTTGCGTAAGTAGAAACTTGATCCCTACACTACTAGAGAACTCACCTTTAGTACCGGTTCATAACTGGCTTTAATATCGGTTTTTGAACCGGTACAAGCCATCCGGGACTGATGCTCAAGGAGCATCGGTCCCGGTTCCCTCACCTGGTACTGAATAGTACTATGAAATGTTTAAAAATGTTAAGGATGTATGGGAGAAGCGGGACTTGAACCCACAACCTCATGACTCTAGCCTCACCCTTCTAACCAACCAACCCACCATCGCGTACTGATATAAATAGAATATGCATTCCTTTTGAACTTTCTGAACGAGGCATCGATGCGGTTCGTAACACTAACGGGACTAATGAGAGAACATCGATGCGGTTCGTGTTACGAACCGGACTAATTTACTCCGTGCCTTGATGCTGGTTCAGATCACAAACCGGGACTAATGCAAGGGCATCAGTACCGGTTCATGGCTCCAACCGGGACTACTGCTCTGTACCCAATGAACCGGGACTGATGCCACTGTTAGTACCGGTTCCAATCCAATCGGTACTGATGTGCCGGTATGAAAGGTCAGTTTTCTAGTAGTGCTAGCTAGAGAGATTTTGAGTGGGTGTTTTCATCCTTGTTCCTTCAGCAGTGCGATTTGCTGTTTTATTGTACTAATTATTATTTCGTATAGAAATGGTCATCTCTAAGGCATGCATTATTAATTCTACAGTTAGTTTTCACTGAATTTCAATATATACTTCTGTAAATATCTTTTTTAGAATTTTTTAATACTTATTGGTTTTCGCACATGATGTATATTTACCATTCCTAATATTGTATGGGTGAAAATGAAATAAACAACTTTTGCAAAGTTATAATGCACAATAGACAACCTTGCACATGTTTACACGAACATCAATCAAGACCTTGTACACGTTCTAACTAACAGTTTTGTTCTCATTGGACATATACCATAATCTACACTATAAAATGAACTAGTGGGCATGATAGGCTTGACTCTCTTTTCCATTACAGGTTCCATGTCATTAGAGAAGCTCTCTTCACTGGCTTTTTAATATAGATAGGGACCTTTTGTTGCATTAGGAAAAGGGTCGTAGCTAGGCTAAACAGATGGTCTCCCTGCTGCATCCTGGGCTGACATCCTGTCATTTAAAATGTATTACCTCATGCAGGATTTCTGGTGGAAGGGCTCCAACTCACTGAAAGCAACAGAAGACATTGCAAATTTAAAAACAGAATGGAAGAAAGATTACTCCATGGCCACACCTCAGACCCTCAGCTTGATTTGGCGATTCCAATGCGCTGACCACACGTGTGGGTGTGAAGTTTATTTTAAAATATAATATAACAATGGAATGTATGTATATAAATATATTTTTCTCAATTTTAATTTCACCATGTGAGGGGCGACTACTACTACGTACTGCTACCTCCTGTACAAAATAGATAATGTTCGAGGAGGGTAGTTTTGGTCTGCATGTTGATTTTTCAAGGCAACATTTTACAGTAAATACCTTTGGTAATTGCATAATTATCAATTGGTAGTCGTGTTGGAGAGATACAGATATACAAATATGGAAAATAATCGGAAAATGGAGCATTAACTCTTTGTTCTTAATTTCGTGCATGAAGCTAATTATATTTTAAATGAATTTACATATGAGAATTATGCATGATTATGCTATAGTACTATTGATATTATAATGTTCACAGAAAGGGGTGAAGAAGATCAAATGGTGTTATTGAATTATATCCTAATGTTAGGGCATGTTAAACTCCCTCCAATCACAAATAGTTGATGTTACTTTGACCACTAATCAGTATTACCATTTATTTATGAAACACAATAAAATCATAAAATTGTAGAAGTACTTTTCAAGATGAATCTGCATATATATCATTTTTTCCTAATCTAATTATTTAAAAATATATTAATTGCCAGGTTTCAAAACTCTGATTTTCATGTATATCAAACGATATATGATATTTGTTGCTGAAGGGAGTAGTTTATTAGTTAGTATCTTGTTATTCTTACAAGAAATAGATTTGGTGTGTCTTCTTTCAAATTAAGAAAAAGGCTTCATTGCTCAAAAATACAGAATAAATAAAAACAAGGAAAACAAAACCCACATGCACTTTTTTCCTCTTCATTTCGTACTAATTCACCTACCTAGCTAGATATGTAACTTGTTTGTGTACTGTAATGCAAAGTTAAATTAAGGTGGAAGATAAGCTAACATTAGGAAGTGAAGCGTGGGAGCCACTTTGAATGCTCTTTTGGTCCTATTATCGTCAGTTTTCAACGGGGCCGGCATGCATATTGGAGCTGTGGACAGCCAGACAGATTGCTTGCTTCACTCTTCCCTTCTCTATCAAGCAGTAGTGCATGACATGTAGCTCCATGCATGCATCTAGGGATGGCAACGGGTCCATACCCGTCGGGTATTGTCAACCCATACCCGTACCCACGAAGTGCAAATATACCCGTTAATATACCCGTACCCGTGCACGGGTATGATTTTCTTCCCATACCCGTACCCGTCGGGTAACTCACACCCGATAGGTTACCCGCACCCATCTCAGTACCCGTTAGGGAGGAGGGAGGAGGAAGGATGAAGAAGCAATTCTCACCGTGTTCGTGCGGTGCGGAGGCGGAGGAGGCCGTGGGGGCATGGAGGCAGTGGCGCCTGTGGGGCATGGAGGCGGCGGTGCCACTGGGAGGGAGGCAGGCGGCGTCGATTGGAAATGGGGAGGCGGCGCCCGGCTGCGGGGGTGGCGGGAAGGCAGCGGCATCGGCATCGGTGGGTGCAGAGGTGGTGGCGCCCGGCTGGGACAGCGAGGCGGCGGCGCCGTCGAGGCACGGAGGCGGTGGCGCCGGATGGGGAAGAGGGCAGGGAGGCGACACAGCGGCGGATGGGGACTGGGGAGGTGTAGGGAGACGACGGCTGGGGACTTTGGGAGGCTACGGGACTAGGACAGCGGCGGGCGGCGGCTGAGGACTGGGGAGGCTGGGGAGTGGGGACTGATTGGAAGGATGAATTAGGGTTAGGGATATATGCTAGTTGGGCTGGGATTGGAATGGCTAAGTGGGCTGTTGATTTGTTAGGATTATTTGGTAAACGGGTATGGGTGGCATTACCGCATATCCGTACCGCCATACCCGGCGGGTACATGTTTTTCCCATTAACGTACCCACGGGTATAATTATTGTACAAAACCCGTACCTAATGGAGTAAATACCCATCGGGTATCGGGTTTCGGGTACCCATTGCCATCCTACATGCATCCCATTTGATTAAAACAATCTATCATGCATGGTCAGTTAACTTGGAAGCAAAGCCTTGGAACGCCCTAAATATTCTTCCAGATCAGCATGCATGCAACATATATGGATTGTCAGTATGAACATTAGGCAAACGCTTCTCTATATCGGAGATATGCAGTAAAAAAAAAAAATCTCTGTTGGTACATAAGCAAATGACTGCAGATCTTTGCTCTCTCGTGAGAGATTCAAAGATTGTGCCATTTGCTATGTAAGCAAAAAACTGTGATTATGTTTAAGAAAAGAATCATACATGTAATTAATGTGCATCCTAATTAATTACCCTAAAAACACGGCTCGGCTTCGAAGGACGTGCACGAAGCTAATTACTACACACACGCTTGCATGCATACTTCTATCCAAGCACACATGCATCGAGCTTCTATTGCACTTATGCGCCCATGTGCATGCACGCGTAAATGTTTGACCTACACAACTGATGTTTCATGTTAGTTGTATGGTGAAATATATAACACCGATGTATATACAGTGCAATACCGATAGTATGGCAGCGGCCAAATTGCTGAACAGCTAAAATGCTGGCCTCCCGGAGTTTTGAAAAGCTTTTGATTTAGTTGGGTTTCAAGAGCTTTAATTGTAAACGTCTTTCACATCGACATTCGAGAAATGGTATGGATCTATTGGATAGTAAATAGTCACAACAACTATGTGTTTCACATCGATATTTTAGAAATGGTACGGATCTATTGGTTAGTAAATAGTCACAACAACTATGCGTTGTATATTCTATTTTATTATGAGACATAGGACTTGTTTGCTATGTATGGCTTAAAGCTGGATTATACTCCATGACTACATATATATATATATATATATATATATATATATGTTCTTTTGTACACGCCAAAAAATTTGGCACTTTGTAACTTTTTTTTTGAATATCTTAGTGCTCGTACTCAAAACTCTTAAAACTATTTTTTAACAATTTTTTCGTTCTTTGAAAACCTCCTAGTGAAAACTTACAACTTGTAATATTATGATCTACAGCTGGATTAAAGTTATAGCAAACAAAGAAAAAAAATGAGTGTATATATATACACACACACTGAGCTAGCTTCTTTCACCGCTCATTTCCCTTGCATTGACCAAACGTGTAAAATAAAATGGAAACTGTGCTGCTAGCTCATCCTGAAATATTTCTCCCCTGTGATGAAGTCACCATATATAAAGCATATATAGGGTTTGTATGCTAGTTCGAATACAAAAGTATGTCATGCCAAGTTTTTAGACTTGTCATGCAAAGTCAACACTTGGTTACCTGTTACTATGACAAAGAATGTGAAACAAGAGCCTTGCTCATGTACATGAGAAATGAGAAGGACAATGATTTACCAAGACCGCATGCATCCGCCATGTTTTTCAGACATAACCTTTAGTTATTAGGAATGAGTAACAACGCAAATATTTGAAGTTTAAGATACATGCAAGTCAATATTTTGAAACTTTAGTTACAAATATTTTTAAAAGTATTTAGATTGGTAGCAAGAAAAAATATGTAAAATTTCTTGAAAAGTACTCTCGTAATTTATAGCTTTCACTACAAGAAAGAATTTCTTTCTCGATGACTGGTATCATTATCGATAACCATATTCTAGCTGTGCACAGAAGTACAGTGCCAATGACTAGGAAGATCTTGTCACCAGAAACAAACAGAGTCGATGGCCATAGCTGTATACCGTCGATATAGAGGTTATGACGGTGGAAATGGTGGTCATTGACCTAACTAGCAACCCAAGGCCGGAAATCACAAAATATATCTTTTTTTCTACCTAGGACAACGACTAGTGTGGACGATATATTCTGAGGTTGTTGAACCTAACTTGCCCAAGATGGTAGATATAACAGACCAGCGGAATTAGAACCAAACGGACTGTGGTTCACCAGCTATAACTTTTAGACTACAGGATATCCAATCTTTAATTTAGGGAATGTATATATAATAGAAAATGAACTGATCTTTACTAAATTTATTTTGGATCCATGTTCCTATATACCCTCTCTCTCAACCTAGCTCTGCCCCTGATAACTACTAGATCAAATGCTAACTACTAGATCTAGACCGGCGCGACACCGCTTATCTCACACCGCGTCGCGACATGGAGCCTCGCCTGGTTCGGCTGCCTCGATGCCCTGGTTGTGCATGGTTAGGGTCGACGGCGCCTTTGCCTGTCGAGGAGGAAATCATTTTCTCTTGTGTTTATTTGATTTTATAAATAAATTGTAATTTTAATTGGTGGTACGTCGAAGTTGTATTTTATTTGGGCACTGTGTGATGTTGAAGATAACAAATATTTATGACGGAAGGGAATACAAGCTAACCACGACCTTTTTTTTTTACTATAATTAAGTTTAATTTTCTATTATGACATGCAAAGAGCATCTCTCTTTTATTGAAATGACGTGGAAATAAGCTCGATTGTTCTGGGAAAAAAAAGAGAGCATATATTAAAGCACCGAAATTTCATTGTATAGTCGAATGTCACTGGAGATTCCTTGTGCGCTAGTCTCGGTGAGTATGGTAACGTGGTTACATATATACATGTCATACTTCCTTGTTTTATTAGCCACTGAGGATATATATATATGCATGATAAGTGTTTCAGATTAATCTATAGTCATATATGTCCAAAAATGACCTTTTCACCATTGCAATTTGCAAATACCTGAATTTGACGAGAGGGAGAGACGAGGTAATTAAATCACGGTAGCTCTAGCGAGGAACTATATATAGTATAAAGAAAAATGTCTATTTTACATTCTGAACTATCACGATTCGTCCGCATACCTCCATGAACAATGAGACTAGGTATTCTATCTCAGAACTTTCAAAAGCGGCTTAAATAACTCCCTGAGATGGTTTTGAAGGAGGTTTTGCTATCATGGCTGCGACGTGGCGTTTGACATGGATATGACATGGTGTGGGCCCTACATGTAAGTGAGTCATCCCTTTCCTCTTCTTCCCTTGCCTCTCTCTCCCCTATCTCTCTTCCCTGTCTCGCCCTCTGCTATAGGAGGACACACGATCCTGTCGCCTCCATCAGTGCCGTTCTCCTCCAGTCCCCTAGCTCGCCACCCCTGCCCCAGCCAAGCCGTGGCCAGCCTCCTCCTCCTTCATGCATTGCCCTTCGTCTCTAGCGGCAAGATCTATAGCACGGCAGGCCAGCAGTGGGGAGAGAGGTGGAAGTGGCGGCATGGTGCCTAAGAGAGTAGGCTGGCCCTCCAAATAAGACATGGTGCAAAGGTAAGCGGCAGCGTAGCCAGGGCGCATCGTAGTAGTGCAATGGAACTCGAGTAGGCCGAGGCTAAGCATGTGTAACTCCGATGGTGCCTCCCGGTAGCCGTGAAGGCCACGATAGTGTCAGGGGAGAGGGGGAGAGAGAGGGGGAGGGAGGGAGGATAAGTAACTGACATGTTGGCCATCACCATGTTTGTAGCCATGTCACAAGCCATAGCAGCAAAACCACCTCCCAAAACGCTCCAAGGGGTTATTCGCACGTTTTTTGAAAGTTAAGGGGCAGAATATCCGGTTTTATAGTTCAGGGGGTTATGTAGACAAAGCTGATAGTTCATGTTATAAAATAGACTTTTTCTAGTATATAGAGTAATTGACTTTCATAGTGGTAAGCTAGCTAGCCTGGCTTTGTATGACCAAAATTAACACATTCGTCAATCTTACTCCAAAAATTAACATGCATTGCGTAGCCTGCATGTTAGCTTTTCCTCAGACAATTGATGTACGGTTCTGGATTTAATTGAAAAGGGTTTATATATATATATGTAGGCTTATAGCACATATGTACATATATAAAAATATAAAATATATATATATATATATATATATATATATATATATATATATATATGTTGTACTTAATTTCTCCGTTTCTATTTACTTATAAATTGATTTTGAGTGGTCAATCTTAATTTGTAACATTCAATCAATAATATTCCTCTATATATTTAGACCCATAATGTTAATGATATTGTTAGATTTTACATAAGAAATACATCCATAATAATATAATTTAAAAAATATCTATGCATATATTAGCTCAAAATTAGCCGTCAAAATTTAACCTTGAAGACTACGAAAAATCAACGGTTCCAAGTAAATGAACGCGGGGAATATTTTATATGTACCACCTTTAGCTCAACACTAGACTGTTACTACTACATGCATGCCAACAACTCACCAAACCGAAATCATTAACAATAAATTTCAACAGCAATTATACCTCGAATAAATCACAATCTAGCTAGAGATAACCATATAAAGACAATAAAATCAACACATCAAGATCAGCCAACAGCCCAACAAGAAGAAGCAGTATATAAACCATCAGCAACTAACATTAACCTATAAAATCAACTAGCTAGGCACCACAAATCTACCACTAGTCCTTATCATTAAGCAAGTGACACGTATACATGCCCCTAAATATCAAGGTCATGGAGGCAACTTTTCTCAATTTTAATCAACACCTCACTTACTATATATATAGCTATTTTAATGATATTAATTAGGTAGCTGTGTGCATTCATCAGTCCTATCATTGAAGTTATGTTAGGACTTAGGACGTAGTTACTTGGTGAGATGCTAAATAAAACTAGTTTTCTCTTGGAACATAAAAAAAAATAAATAAGTTGCTTATTTCATGTCATCAATGATTAACAGATCCTTATATACATAAGTACATGTAATTAATAGAGAACATTGCAATCATCTCAGGTAGCACATATATATAAAGATGGTGCCTGCATAAGTGGATATGAATTTATATAACACTACGGGTGCTCGCTATAATATGATGGGGCTATACTCTCTCTGTTTAACTACCACTGTATAGGTATATATCTTGCATGCTTTGATCGATGCCCCGTTTCGGTCGATATTTAGAGTTGTAAAATTTGCTAATAATGTACGGGTAATGAATTAAGTTTTCACCAATAAGTTGAGTCACGGTTCAAGAACATTTTTGAGATTAGAACATAAATTAATGTGATGGCATCATTGCTCAAGTTCAAGGATACGATGGGTCTTTCTCTCTCTGGAAAAATGAGTAAAATACACTAAATTAATAATGCCCCACGAACCTGTATCATATAGTCGCTTAATTAAAGTTAAAATTGCGTATAGCGCATAATATAATCATGCTAATTTGGTGCTTAACGACGAACGTGTGCATCATCTGGAGCATGAAGCAAGTACGGAATGCCGCTATACTCTCACACACCGGACACACGAGAGATAGAGATAGAGATGGTTAGCTAAGTAGTAGGTAGCAGGCGCTGCCGACGTGGCGAGAGATGCATTGGTGGCCGGTGGCGAATGGAGATCATATCGACCGCCGCTGGCCACTGTTGCATGCGATATACACTACAAGTCTACACTCTCAATCGATCGATCGTACCTACGTTCGTTCTAGCATCCATTGCACTGTTCGTTTATTCTGCGCGCGCGCGTTGTTAGGATTAATTTTGATAATTCAATGAGTCCGTTTCGTATAAGAGTAGAATTGAGTTCGTATATGAGTTGGAGTTGTCTTAGAGATAAAGTTTACTTTTATACGTATAAGAGTCCTAGTCGGTTTCATGTAATCTACTAGTATAAATAAAGGGCCATAGGCCAAAGAAAAGGTGTGACGGTTAGAGGCACCACCAAAATATTTCTCCCGTGATTTTCTCAGCGTATTGCTAGATTGATGTACGCATGTGTGCTGTTCGCACGTATAGCCGCTTGGCTGCTAGGAGCATCAAGTACGTCTGACATCTTCGCTATACGCGTGTACATGGATGCTGCATGAGATTGCGTTGCATGCTGCTGCATTGATCGAAGGGTGACGCCGTTGTGACCTTGGGAGACTGTAGATCGATCCTGGAGTTCCAACAATTGGTATCAGAGCCAAGTTGAAGGCCTAAATCACGATGGAAAGCGGAACCTCCAACAACAACAGCAAAACTCTTGTGGTGGCGCCGACAAGGGAAGGAAGCGTATCCTTACAATACCCTATGCTCTCGCGAGAAAACTACGCGACATGGGGCGTAAAGATGAAAGTTTTCATGCGAGCGCAAGGTATATGGGATGCGATCATCGTGGAGGTGCCGGTGGACGAGAGGAGAGATCAGATGGCACTCGCGGCCATATTCCAAGCCATACCGGAAGACATGATGCTGCTGTTGGCGGAGAAGGAGACAGCCAAGGAAGCTTGGAGCACCTTGGAAAAGATATTCCTTGGTGAAGATCGGGTGAAGGAGGCACATGTGCAGAATCTCAAATCTGAGTTTGAGAGCATGCGCATGAACGATTCGGAGAGCATCGACGAGTTCTCGATGAAGCTAACATCTCTCGTTAGCAGGATTCGAGGCTTGGGGGAAAAGGTGGAGGAATCCTATGTTGTTAGAAAATTTCTTCGTGCAGCCCCTAGGAAGTTCGCGACGGTGGTCACTGCGCTTGAACAGTTCGCCGACCTCAAGAAGATGACAGTTGAAGAGTTAATTGGTCGTCTAAAGACACATGAGGAGGGATTTCGTCGGTTTGAAAACACCGGGGATACACATCTTCTCCTTACACGTGCCGAGTGGGAAACCAAGTTTGGTAATAAGCATCGAAAATTTGACAAGTCTAAGATTCGCTGCTACAATTGTCATATTTTCGGTCACTTCGCTAAGGAGTGCAAGAAACCAAAGAAGGAAGAAGAGCAGGCATTATTCGCTTGTGCCGAAGATGAGCCCGCACTTCTATAAAAAAGTAAGGGATTCGACGAGTTGTGTCCAGGATGTTGAGAAGATGAGACGCCATCCTGAAGTCAAGTTCAAGGAAAGGTTGGCTTCAACGAGTTGTGTCCAAGACGTTGAGGAGGTGTGACGCAGTCTTGAAGTTGAGCCACGTGAGTTGGTTTCGATGAGTTGTGACTAGGACGTTGAGTAGCTGTGTCGCCGTCCTGAAGTCGAAATCAAGGAGCAGTGAGGCGTTGAGTAGCCGTGTCGCCGTCCCATGTCTTGTGTGGAGTTGAGCATGTCGTAGCTGTGTCCGACTGCTTCAACAAGTTAGAGTATCAAGATTAAGGGGGAGATTGTTAGGATTAATCTTGATAATTCAATGAGTCCGTTTCATATAAGAGTAGAATTGAGTTGGTATATGAGTTGGAGTTGTCTTAGAGATAAAGTTTACTTTTATACGTATAAGAGTCCTAATCGGTTTCATGTAATCTACTAGTATAAATAAAGGGCCATATGTAACAGCCCAAAGTTATGATAATATTTTGAAAACACTTCTGTACCATTGCATAAGCTATGACGTTTCCCGTAAAATTTCTATGTGACAAACACACATTTCTAGACTTTAGAAGCCATTTGAAATTGATGATTTTTGTTTGAATAAAGCACTAAATAGCTAATTAATAAACCCTTGCATAAGAATTTATAATTTATAGCACTATTTAAGAAATTGTTGAAATATAAGATTCTAATGGACCTTAAATTGGGAATATATTTTCATATTCATAAAACATCCATACACACACACATATATATATATATATGTATATATATATATATATGTATACACATAATCACATAAGCCTAAATATGTTATATTGCCCTAAAAATCCTAGGAAAAATCCATAGATTAGTTTAAACCCTAATAGAGAGTTTGACTCGGTGTTGACCAATTTGACCTGGTAGGGCCCACATGGCGCCTTCCTATTCCTTTCGCTTCTTGCGGCATTTGGTCAACGCCTGGCCGCCTTTGCCACCTTCCACCCCTGCTCAACCGTCACTCCCTCGCCCGAATCTCGGGAAGATCTTCAATTGGCGGCTTGTGTGTGTCGCTCGACCTGTGGACCCCACCTCCGACCATGACGCGACGCTGCCATCGCCGCTGCTGCACCTTTCGCCGCGGACGACTTGCCGTCTTGTCGGCGGCTCGCAGCGTGGAGTTCGAGCACCGCCCACCTTGCCCAATGGCCGACTTGGTCGCGCCATCGATGCCCCCGCACCGCCGCGTCTCCGGTGGCAATGCCGCCCGAAAGCAAGCCATCTCGCCGCCCGGCTCGGACATTCGCAGCAACAAGCCACCGCCCAGCCTAGCCAATGAGCACTAGAGCTCCTCTCAGGACTGCCTCACATCTTCGCCACCGTGGTCAAGAGCCGAGCTCGGACCGAGCTTATATGCCACCGCGCCACATCGGCCGTTTTCTCCTCTTTTCACTCTCACGCCGCCAGCCCAAACCAGACCTCCTTAGTCTCCACATTGTCTCGCTTGTTTCGCCATGACCTCGTGAAGCTCTGCCGAAGGAATTGGTCCGAGTCATCCCGAGCTCGTCGGAACGCTTATCGCCACCGCCGACCACCCGGTTCTTCCTTGCTCGGACCGCTCGGGACACGCCGATCATCATCTCTGGTGAGCTTCGCGGCAAGCCCTTGCTCGGTGAGCCACTGCCTTCCCTCACACCGTGCTCCCTCTTGGCCCAGGCTTCACGGCCTTCCCAAAGATCTTGAGCGCCGCCTTCCTTGCTCGGACCGCTCGGGACGCCGATCATCATCTCTGGTGAGCCGCGGCAAGCCCTTGCTCGGTGAGCCACTGCCTTCCCTCACACCGTGCTCCCTCTTTGGCCCAGGCTTCGCCGGTCTTCCCAAAGATCTTGAGCGCCGCCTTCCTTGCTCGGACCGCACGTGACGCCGCCGATCCAACCGTGCCCCGACTACCTTTTTGCTCGGTAGCACCCACTAACCCCGTGATAGCTCATGCGCGCTATTTTTCCATAAGCTCGACCCTAGGTCATTTACTCATGTCCGCCGGTAGCGGTTCCGCCGCCGGGCATGGCTCGCCGCGTCCGGCCGTTTACGGCCTCGACAAGGGCACCCCTAGATGCGCGTTAGCTCACCGATTCCACCGAACCCAAGAACGCCCCAAACGGTGCACCTAGTTCGGCCAGCCGTCGGCTAGCCTCGGCGCGGAAAGCGCCGCAGAAGGAAGACGATGACGGCGAGCCGTCCGATCCGCACTAAGATCCGTGCGGCTTCACCGTGTGTGGTCGCCGACAGTGGGCCCGGCTATCGGCCGCGGGATTTAAAACTCCGCCGCTGCTTTCACGTTGCCGACATGTGGGCCCTCGGTCCCACATGTCGCAGGTAAGTAGAGGCGCCTATGACCCCAGCGCCTTCACTCTCGAAGTTACGCCTTCTCGGCACGTCTTCGACGTGGTTGGCTCGGCCATGAAGTTAGCGGCCGGCCAAAGATTGTTCACCCTTTTTTCCCAGATTTTATAAATAAAACAAAGACAATAAATAGAAACGATTTATTTAAAATAGGTAGATATCATTAAAAATTCGGAAAAATTAGGGTAAATACTAGAGCTTGTGTTGGATTTAATAAAAATAGTACCTCACACAAGAATCGAACACGGTTCCTAGATTAAATCCATTAAGCTTATTTTAGGTATTAATTCATATAAAAATAAGAAAAAATGGAATGTTGTGTATTAAAAATAGATTAACAATTAAGTTAAACATAAGAAAATCATGGATGCCGATAAATGACTTTTTGGACCTAGGTGAATATAGTATAACCTATAATATGTTTCCCAATTACATGTTAACTCAATATTGGTATAATTAGGAAACATGAATAACTAGCTACATGTATCATGTTAACATATTCTAACTATTTAAAGTACTTTAAAAGACGATAAAACCATATTTTGTCCTATTGGGTTAATTAGGTAGAAATTTCATTACACATATATATACATGTATCATGTGCATCATCTCACAAGCACTTCATGCCATTCCGCTATGATTCATTATTTAGAAGGATCATGGAACTTTTCGATATATATATATATATATATATATATATGGATTCATGTAGATAGTTAAACATAGGAATCAGAACGAGCGAATCTAGCGACCTCGATTGCATTTCATGCATCATTCTCTTCTTCGCAGATCGTGTTTATGATGAATTGTTGATTCTCCGCTTAGACGTAGAGGATCCGGAAACACTGCTCGAGGACTCCGCACAAGACCCGGACTTCAATTCCCAAGGCGAAGTTAATATCTACCCTCAAAGGAGTTTGCTTTTACTAGGAGAATCTCGATTTTCCCTAGTGCGAAGTTAATACCTATCCTTAATAGTGTTGCTTTTACTAGGAGAGGATGCGCTTTCCTAGTGCAAGTTAACATCCAATAATAACATATTGAATCCCTGATTTCTAAAGTATTTATTTTACAAGATTAAACCGCATGCCTTTTAAGTACTTATGCCTACTTGTTCAATCATGATGTATCATGCCATTTATTTTCTTGCTATCAATTTACCATGATGATGTTGCCTTGAATTAATCATCTGTCATTTGGCTTGCTATTGATCGCTTTGATGATCACCCTTGGTAGCCTGGTTAATTTAAATAATCTGATTTAGACTCCTAAGTCTCGGTTAAAATCTTGCTTAGACATTGCTCAGGTCCAACTATTAATTTTAGGCTTAGAATTGCCTCGGAACGGTGAACCGACATTCACCGGACATGATCACACAAAGAATATGGTTAATCGAATTTGGGCTGGCATGCCGGTGTGTGTATATGGTTGTGATGTCTTTGAATGCGGATCGGGTCCCATTGGGTAAGAGATGAAGTAGTGGGCTACGTGATTTGAGGAAGCTAATCGCCCACATACGTAGTGCATGGAAGAGAGCGGCGAGATCCGCGTAATGCCGCGGCGCCGCCCCAAAGGAGGGTTCCGCCACATCGTGTGAATCACACGGAGGGTGCGAAGTTAGCCGAAGAAGGAAGTGCATAAGGGTGAGGCCCTTAGTGGATGGTGGGCTGAATCAAGGATTCTCTGCACGGGTGCATCGAGGATGCACAGCAGACGCCATCGACTATCCGCTCTGCGGAGATAGTTCCTAACACCACAACGCCGCCATCGCGCGGTAGTGCAAGTTTTGGGGATTCAGGGTAGTTACGACTGCGGGCGCATTCTGTCCGCCGCCATGCTTGAGGTGAAGACAGTTTCATGTCGCTCATCTCGAGGATGATCTAGGTCCATTCTACAGAGAGCCGTGAGTCTAGCGTGGGTCGTGACCCACCTAGGACGAGACCGGTACTTTTGTCAGAATGTGATCCTAACGAAAAGCGCCACACTCGGAAGATGATGGCGGGAGTGGGAAGAGAACGTTTATGAGTGCTTGAAACCGCCATGGGTTTGGTTGTGCATTGAAAAGGAAACATGATAAATAATCAATTTGACAGAATTTGGTTAAACCGCTAAGTCATAGGCTTTCATTTCCAAGGCGGCTTTCATGCAAATAAATAAACCCAGCCTTTCCTTTGAAACCTCTATCACTAAATGCATTGGGTTGGGTGTTAGCTCGCCAGGTGTTTGGATGACACCGACCTCGCATAAATATCTATCTTTAGACATGGAGGAGCCCGTCGAGGAAGATGCCTACGATTGTCATGAGGAAGGAGATCCTCAGCACTGTGACCGGAGTAGTTGCTTAAGATAGGGTTTAGTCGCTCCACCACCGTGTGTGGTTACACACCGCTGGTGTGATTTTGTTATTCTTTTGAACTTGCAAGTTGCCCTTTGGGAGATTTCCGCTACTCGATGAACTTTGGTCTCAGAACTAAGGCTTAAATGCCGTTTGCTACTAATGCGATCGGATGATCGCTGTTATGTAATATTTGGACACCGATGTATGAAATGATTCCATTTGTGTAACTCTTGCACTAGCCATCGATCCAGGCCTAGTGCAGTCCGACCGTTCTCGCTAGGTAAGCCGAGAAGGGCGCGACAAGAGCTGGTATCGAGCATACGATCAGAGAACCCTAAACCCCGCCGCTAGCTAAGGATTGCGTGATAGTTTATATAAAATATTTTTCCAAAACTGCTCTTGTATATCTTGTCTTTTAACTTTCACAACTATACTATTTCTTACTTAAAGGAATTCTTCTTTCGCTTTTTGTAGATGGATGAGCAGGTTTCCCAGCTTTTTCTCTCGAGCGTGCTACCTACTGATTCTGACGACCCTTTGCACGCCACCAGATGGTTCTTGTCCTCCGCCGCTTGTCGGACTTCACGTGCTTTAACGACCGCCCTTGCTACTACGGAGGCTCGTTCGCACCTGCCCGCTTAGGGTACATTGTAGAGGTTCGAGTCTACTACCACCACTCGACACAAGGGGCCACTACTGAGGCGGAGACGGCCGGGACCACTTGCACCTGCTATCGATGATGCGGCAAAGATTAGCGATACGGGCCACAGGAGAGGTACCACGACGACTTGAGGGCACTTCTTTCGCCCGACCTTCCTTTCAAAGACTTCGCACTTCTCCTGTGCTTTACCAAAGGTCCCCGCCTTCACCGAGGGACCACTTGGAGAGGGTTGCGCGCTTTCTCCAGGTGCGGAGACAGACCGTGATGGCGCTCTTGAGGAGATCGGCTTCCTCCGCTACTCTCTTCAGACAGCAGACAACCGTCTGCGGGTGGTCTGACGGCGTTTTCACCACTACGCCGCTAGATCGACGATGAGTAGACGCCAAAGGACTCAAGACTTGCCTGGGCTTGGCGCGGCAAAAGCGAGGACCCTTCCTTTCTCCGGGTCCTCGCCTCCACTGAGTACCCTAACCGCCGACTACCATGCGGAAACGGGTCTTCCTCCTAGTGCCTTGGTGGGATTCCTCGTCACGACACTTCCCCGCCGACCTCTTTGTCACCGCAGAGTACTCTTCGACTCGGAGACCTCCGTGGACCTACTTGCTCCCCGGTTGAGCCACCTCATCGTTGTTCTTCTTTGTGCCTTCTCAACGATCGCTAGAGGACTTCGGTTATTTCCACCCGCTACCCGGTTGGGAGACCGGTGATAGTTTACACTCGTCGTCCCCCGCCTTGAGTAGCTAGTTAGCTTGACAGATCGACTTAGATCGAAATGTGTCTTTTGTTTCGCCATAGTAGATGATTGGCGACTTGTATCCGTGTCGATAATTGTACTTTTGTGGTATGATGTAAAACTGATTTGACTATTGCGCTTTTGGGTATCTTAAATGACAAGCGTTTCGTGTCTGCATTTATTCGATTTCTTTGATATTGGCCTCATGCATGCATATTTAGCTATAATGTTAAGGATCCCCGTCATGCAGATGGTACGTGGTCGTGGAGCTGCCCGTGGCCAAGGGGCAGATCTAGGTCATGTGCCGCCGTGGCCAAGGAGCTGGCCAAGCCCGTGGTGCCTGCAAGCAGCCTAGAGGTCGGGTCATGGCCGAGGCCGAGGTAATCTACCTCCTCCTCCCAAGCAGAGACCCAACCATGGCCCAGTCTTAGCTTATCAAGCACGGATGTTGGGTCAAGTATCGCTCAACCAAAGAAAGAGACAGAATCAAATGAGGATCCAAACATCTTGCCTTTATGCTAACCAATCCCCTACCTTCGCGCAAGCTACCGATCCCATGGAAGCGTAAGACCGGTTACGACTGTGACCAAGAACCCGAGTTGATCGATGTCCGAAATGGAGAAAGTACGCTATGGCCTCCCACCGCTAGTAGGACCCGCAGTGTGTGGTGGGATAATTATGTCGCCACCCGGCCAGTGTGGATGAAGAAGAAATGGAAGAAAATGAACCCGTCAAGATGGAGATGCCGAAGCTCAACAAGCCGATAATTGAAGTGTCGCCTTATGTTCCCCACCCAAGGATTCATTCCATGGGAAGAATTTGTCACCGCTTTAAATTTTCACATACCCATAGGAATCACCAGATGAAGAAGTATGAGTTCCGCAGACTCTCTCAAGGGACGATGACAATTTCGAATATCTTACTAAGTTCAATGAGCTTGCAAGATATGCCCCCAAGACATCCACAATGAAGCCGAAAAGATAGATTGGTTCCTAGAAGGGATGGATTTTCGGTACAAATCCCGCCTTAGGATTTTGGAGTATCAAAACTTCCACCGCTTAGTCAACAAGGCCTTGGTGTTGGAAAGGGACTTGAAGGGCGAGGATCTTCGCGTAAGCGCAAGATGGTGAACGACGATTCGCCGGGTCAAGCCGACGGGACAATTCAAACCTCAACCTCCTCAGAGAGCTGGACAAACAATCTTCCATGTTCAACCGAGGATATGCTATGAGGGGTGGGCGCGTCTGTCGAATCTCTGGTTTTCGACTAAGCACCAATCTGCTCCCGCAATGCACGAGCACCCAAAATAGGATGACAGTAATCGCTACCTATGCCACCACCGACACTATGCCGCTAACCGCCCTAGTCGAATCGCGCAAAACCTCAAGGGAATGTTGTGCGGGGTCGTGGCAGAGGTCGCCCACCGCAGAATCAAGCTCAAGGTATGGGACGTGGGAGACTCAACAATATCATCGCAGTATAAAGACAAGAAGATGAAGGAGTACTTGTGGGTACGTTTGGACTTCACGACTCCCAAAGACAAGTTTTATTTGATTCGGTGCATCACATTCCTTTATTTCACAAGAATACGAGATAAGCACCAGCTACAAACCTTTCCTCTTAATAAGCCCTTCACCATTAGATCTCGTTGGGATACTTAAGGCCTATAGGTCCGCAAATGGGTAGAAATAAGGAAGGAAAGAGTAGGATTCTATTTCGACCTAATGGTCATGTGCGGATTAGGAGTTGATGTCATAATCGGCATGGATTGGCTAAGACTCTATAAGGGAGTATTAGATTGCGCCAAGCGAAGAAGTCGCTTGTAAAGGATGGTGTGTTTGAAAGAGTATGGAAGGTAGATGAACCCTACAGATGGGGTAGAGCCATCTGGTACCTCAAGGAAGACAACCCGAGTAAGGTAAAGGTAGTCCAAGAATATTTGGACGTATTCCGGATGACTTACCGACTACCGCCGATCGAGAGGTAGAGTTTGTTATAGAGTTAACACTGTACAGCCCCAATCTACAAAACATATTTCAAGATGAACTCGAAAGAATTAGAAGAACTCAAGAAACAATCGACGACTTATTAAGCAAGGGTTTGATCCGCCAAGCTCATCTCGCTGGGGATCCCCGCCATGTTTGTGGATAAGAAGGATGGTGGACGAAGATTAGTGGTGGACTATAGGCGTTGAACGCCGTCACTATTAAAAATAAGTATCCTCGCCCAGATCGATGACTGCTTGACCAACTCCAAGGAGCTACACGTTTTCCAAGATCGACCTTCGATCCGATACCATCAAGTAAAGGTGCGGAAGGATGATATACCCAAAACAAGCCTTCACCACTCGGTATGGCCTGTTTGAATATTTGGTCATGTCCTTTGGGTTAACCAATGCACCCTATTTCATGAACCTCATGAATTTAATCCTAATGGAATACCTTGACAAGTTTGTTGTCGTCTTCATTGACGACATCCTTGTGTACTCCAAATCGGACGAAGAGCATGAGAAGCACCTGAGAGCGGTGTTGGATAAACTCAGAGAGCATAAGCTATATGCAAAATATAGTAAATGTGAATTTTGGATTAGTGATGTCAGTTTCTTGGGACATATTATATCTGTTGAAGGAATTAAAGTGGACCCATCTAAGATAGACACGGTCATGAATTGGAAAACACGCCATCAGAAGGAAATTGCAGATTTTTAGGTCCAGCAGATATTATCGGCGTTTCATCGAAGGATTCTCAAAATTTCCGACCACTAACTCAGCTATTGAAAAAGGAAAGGAAGTTTGAATGGACCAAGATTGTGAACTCGGTTTCGTAAGCTCAAAACCCTTCTGACCACCACTCCTGTTTTGGCCACACCTAATATCGCCAAGAAGTTTGAAGTATACTGTGACGCTTCCCGACAAGGATTAGGATGTGTATTGATGCAAGATGGCAAGGTTGTATGCATCTATCACGGCGCTAGCTTGCAAGCACGAGGACAATTACCCAACCCATGACCTAGAACTTGCTGCCGTAGTTCATGCACTCAAGCTATGGAGACATTTTTTGATGGGAAAACAATGTGACATCTACACAGATCACAAAAGCCTAAAATACGTTTTCACCCAAGCCAACCTCAATATGAGGCAAAGAAGGTGGTTAGAGTTGATTAAAGATTACAGCCTAAATATATTATACCACCCTGGCAAGGCCAACGTGGTGGCAGATGCTCTAAGCGAAAGAACCGGTGCAACTTCGATGGTGATCCCAGAGAAGACATGAATACTCGTGAAGATACCTCCTCGAAGCGAGCCATCGAAGAATTGAATAAGTTATGCCTAAATCTCGTAAAATCTGGAGAATTAGCCAACATCACGGTTCACCAGATCTCGATCGATCGTATCAAAGATAAGCAACAAGATCATCCTAGTACCCTTAGGCTCAAGGACCGATGAATAGGGTTTCGAACAAAAATTGTTAAGGACGAACAAGGAATTCTTTGGATGGAGAAGAGGATCTTTGTGCCTCACGACCGAATTAAAGGAAGAAATCTTAAAAGAAGCACACGAGTCACCGTTTTCCATGCACCTGTGATGTACAAAATGTACCAAGATCTCAAGGCAATCTTCGGTGGCCCGAATGAAACGAGATGTAGCGTAATATGTGGCCAAATGTAATACCCGTTTGCTCAAGTGAAGGCGAGAACACCAACGCCCAAAGCAGGTTATCGCAACCAATCAAAATCCTGAATGGAAGTGGGATGAAGTGACCATGGACTTTATTATAGGACTTCCCGGTCTCGAAGTGGACATGACTCTATATGGGTAATAGTAGACCGGTTGACCAAGGTAGCTCATTTTATCGATCAAAACCACTCACAAGGGTAGCAAACTAGCGTAACTATTCATCATGGGATAGTAAGCCTTCATGGAGTTCCCAAGAGAATTATATCTGATCGTGGATCACAGTTTACCTCAAAGTTTTGGGAAGAACTCCATAGTGCCTCGGGCACCAAATTGTCATTTAGCACAGCCTACCACCCTCAAACTGACGGACAAACGGAAAGGACTATTCGAACTCTAGAAGACATGCTTCGAGCTTGTGCTTTGGAATTCCCAGCAGAATGGGAAAAATGGTTACCTTATGCGGAATTTGCTTATAACAACAGTTATCAAAGCAGTCTGCAAATGTCACCTTTTGAAGCTCTATACGGAAGAAAATGTAGGACCCCTCTTTATTGGTCCGAGTCTGGAGAAGGGCAGGTATTTGGAAGGAACACCTCGCAAGAAGTCAAGCAAAGGTCAAAACGATTAGGAAGCAATTGCTTGCTGCCCAATCCCGACAAAAGAGTTATGCCGACCATCGCCGAGGGACCTATCTTTGAAGTTGGAGACTATGTGTATCTCAAGATCTCACCCTTCAAAGGAACACGAAGATTTCAAGTAAAGGCAAAATTGGCCCCAAGGTTTGTGGGACCATATCCGATCTTGTCTCGTAAGGGTATGGTCGCCATTTAACTTGACCTTCCCAAGGAGTTGGGAGAAGTTCACAACGTGTTTCACGTGTCCCAACTCCGAAAGTGTTTGAGAAAACTCAAGGAGAAGTAGTTCACCGTCTGCCGACACCCTACAACCCAACTTGGGATATCAAGTCAAGCCTATTCAAATATTAGAGACTCAGAAAAGAAGCTCAAGAATAAGACCATTCGACTTTGCAAGGTGCAATGGAGCAATCAATCCGGAGGATGACTTTCATGGGAACCGAAGAGAAAATGCGCCAAGAATTCCCCTACCTATTCGCTTCATAGAAATATCAATCTCGAGGTCGAGATTTGTTTTTAGGGGAGGATTTGTAATGATTTCAAAGTTATGATAATATTTTGAAAACACTACGTATCATTGCATAAGCTATGACGCTTCCGTAAAATTTCTATGTGACAAACACACATTTCTAGACTTTAGAAGCCATTTGAAATTGATGATTTTGTTTGAATAAAGCACTAAATAGCTAATTAATAAACCCTTGCATAAGAATTTATAATTTATAGCACTATTTAAGAAATTGTTGAAATATAAGATTCTAATGGACCTTAAATTGGGAATATATTTTCATATTCATAAAACATCCATACACACACATATATATATATATATGTATATATATATATATATGTATACACATAATCACATAAGCCTAAATATGTTATATTGCCCTAAAAATCCTAGGAAAAATCCATAGATTAGTTTAAACCCTAATAGAGAGTTTGACTCAGTGTTGACCAATTTGACCTGGTAGGGCCCACATGGCGCCTTCCTATTCCTTTTCGCCTCTTGCGGCATTTGGTCAACGCCGCCGCCGCCAGCCTTCCACCCCGGCTCAACCGTCACCCCGCCCGAATCTCGGGAAGATCTTCAATTGGCGGCTTGTGTGTGTCGCCTGGACCTGTGGACCCCACCTCCGACCATGACGCGACGCTGCCATCGCCGCTGCTGCACCGCTCGCCGCGGACGACTTGCCGTCTTGTCGGCCGGCTCGCGTGGAGTTCCCAGCACCGCCCACCTTGCCCAATGGTCGACTTGGTCGCGCCATCGATGCCCCCGCACCGCTGCTCTCCGGCCGGGCAATGCCGCCCGAAAGCAAGCCATCTCGCCGCCGGCTCGGACATTCGCCGCCAACAAGCCACCGCCCAGCCTAGCTAATGAGCACTAGAGCTCCTCTGTGACCGCCTCACATCTTCGCTACGATCGCTGGTCAAGAGCCGAGCTCTGACCGAGCTTATATGCCACCGCGCCACATCGGCCGCTTTCTCCCTCTTTTCACTCTCACGCCGCCAGCCCAAACCAGACCTCCTTAGTCTCCACATTGTCTCGCTTGTTTCGCCATGACCTCGTGAAGCTCCGCCGAAGGAATTGGTCCGAGTCATCCCGAGCTCGTTGAACGCTTATCGCCACCGCCGACCGCCGGTTCTTCCTTGCTCGACCTGCTCGGGGACACGCCGATCATCATCTCTCGTGAGCTTCGCGGCAAGCCCTTGCTCGGTGAGCTCACTGCCTTCCCTCACACCGTGCTCCCTCTTTGGCCCAGGCTTCACGGCCTTCCCAAAGATCTTGAGCGCCGCCTTCCTTGTTTCGGACTGCCGGGACGCCACGATCATCATCTCTCGTGAGCTTCGCGGCAAGCCCTTGCTCGGTGAGCTCACTGCCTTCCTCACACCGTGCTCCCTCTTGGCCCAGGCTTCACGGTCTTCCCAAAGATCTTGGCGCGCCGCTTTCCTTGCTCGGACCCGCACGTGACGCCGCCGATCCAACCGTGCCCCGACTACCTTTTTGCTCGGTAGCACCCACTAACCCCGCGATAGCTCATGCGCGCGCTTATTTTTCCATAAGCTCGACCCCAGGTCATTTACTCATGTCCGCCGGTAGCCGGTTCCGCCGCCGGGCATGGCTCGCCGCGTCCGGCCGTTTCGCCTCGACAAGGGCACCCTAGATGCGCGTTAGCTCACCGATTCCACCGAACCCAAGAACGCCCCAAACGGTGCACCTAGCTCGGCTAGCCGTCGGCTAGCCTCGGCGAAATCTTGGCCGCAGAAGGAAGACGATGACGGCGAGCCGTCCGACCGCGCTTAAGATCCGCGGCGGCTTCACGTGTGTGGTCGCCGACAGTGGGCTCATTGTCGGCCTTCGGGATTTAAAACTCCCGCGCGGCTTCTTCACGTTGCCGACATGTGGGCCCTCGGCCCCACATGTCGAGGTAAGTGAGGCGCCCTATGACCCCAATACTTTCACTCGAAGTTACGCCTTCTCGGCACGCTTCGACGTGGTTGGCTTCGGCCATGAAGTTAGCGGGCCTACCAAAGATTGTTCAACCTTTTTTCCCAGATTTTATAAATAAAACAAAGACAAGAATAGAAACGATTTATTTAAAATAGGTAGATATCATTAAAAATTCTGGAAAAATTAGGGTAAATACTAGAGCTTGTGTTGGATTTAATAAAAATAGTACCTCACACAAGAATCGAACACGGTTCCTAGATTAAATCCATTAAGCTTATTTTAGGTATTAATTCATATAAAAATAAGAAAAATGGAATGTTGTGTATTAAAAATAGATTAACAATTAAGTTAAACATAAGAAAATCATGGATGCCGATAAATGACTTTTTGGACCTAGGTGAATATAGTATAACCTATAATATGTTTCCCAATTACATGTTAACTCAATATTGGTATAATTAGGAAACATGAATAACTAGCTACATGTATCATGTTAACATATTCTAACTATTTAAAGTACTTTAAAAGACGATAAAACCATATTTTGTCCTATTGGGTTAATTAGGTAGAAATTTCATTACACATATATATACATGTATCATGTGCATCATCTCACAAGCACTTCGGCCATTCCGCTATGATTCATTATTTAGAAGGATCATGGAACTTTTCGATATATATATATATATATATATATATATATATATATATATATATATATATATATATATATATATATATATATATATATATATATATGGATTCATGTAGATAGTTAAACATAGGAATAAAGAACGAGCTTAATACGAAGCGACCTCGATTGCATTTCATGCATCATTCTCTTCTTCGCCGATCGTGTTTATGATGAATTGTTGATTCTCCGCTTAGACGTAGAGGATCCTAAACACTGCTCGAGGACTCCGCACAAGACCCGGACTTCAATTCCCAAGGCGAGTTAATATCTACCCTCAAAGGAGTTTGCTTTTACTAGGAGAATCTCGATTTTCCTAGTGCGAAGTTAATACCTATCCTTAATAGTGTTGCTTTTACTAGGAGAGGATGCGCTTTCCTAGTGCAAGTTAACATCCAATAATAACATATTGAATCCCAGATTTCTAAAGTATTTATTTTACAGTATTAAACTGCATGCCTTTTTAAGTACTTATGCCTACTTGTTCAATCATGATGTATCATGCCATTTATTTTCTTGCTATCAATTTACCATGATGATGTTGCCTTGAATTAATCATCGTCATTTGGCTTGCTATTGATCGCTTTGATGATCACCCTTGGTAGCCTGGTTAATTTAAATAATCTGATTTAGACTCCTAAGTCTCGGTTAAAATCTTGCTTAGACATTGCTCAGGTCCAACTATTAATTTTAGGCTTAGAATTGCCTCGGAGCGGTGAACCGACATTCACCGGACATGATCACACAAAGAATATGGTTAACTCGAATTTGGGCTCGCATGCCGTGTGTGTATATGGTTGTGATGTCTTTGCAATGCGGATCGGGTCCGCATTGGGTAAGAGATGAAGTAGCCGGGCTACGTGATTTGAGGAAGCTAATCGCCCACATCGTAGTGCATGGAAGAGAGAGCGGCGAGATCCGCGTAATGCCGCGGCGCTGCCCCTAAAGGAGGGGTTCCGCCACATCGTGTGAATCACACGGAGGGTGCGAAGTTAGTCAAGAAGGAAGTGCATAAGGGTGAGGCCCTTAGTGGATGGCTGGGCTGAATCAAGGATTCTCTGCACGGTGCATCGAGGATGCACAGCAGACGCCATCGACTATCCGTCTGGGAGATAGTTCCTAACACCACAACGCGCCGCCATCGCGCGGTAGTGCAAGTTTTGGGGATTCAGGGTAGTTACGACTGCGGGCGCACTCTGTCTGCCGCCATGCTTGAGGTGAAGACAGTTTCATGTCGCTATCCGAGGATGATCTAGGTCCATTCTACAGAGAGCCGTGAGTCTAGCGTGGGTCGGCAGCCCAGCCTAGGACGAGACGGGTACTTTGTGGGGAATGTGATCCATTAACGAAAAGCGCCACACTCGGAAGATGATGGCGGAGTGGGAAGAGAACGTTTGGCGAGTGCTTGGAACCGCCATGGGTTTGGTTGTGCATTGAAAAGGAAACATGATAAATAATCAATTTGACAGGAATTTGGTTAAACCGCTAAGTCATAGGCTTTCATTTCCAAGACCGGCTTTCATGCAAATAAATAAACCCACCTTTCCTTTGAAACCTCTATCACTAAATGCATTGGGTTGGTGTTAGCTCGCCAGTTGTTTGGATGACACCGACCTCGCATAAATATCTATCTTTAGACATGGAGGAGCCCGCCGAGGAAGATGCCTACGATTGTCATGAGGAAGGAGATCCTCGAAGCACTGTGACCAGGAGTAGTTGCTTAAGATAGGGTTTAGTCGTTCCACCACCGTGTGTGGTTACACAACCGCCGTGTGATTTTGTTATTCTTTTGAACTTGCAAGTTGCCCTTTGGGAGATTTCCGCTACTCGATGAACTTTGGTCTCAGAATTAAGGCTTAAATGCCGCTTGCTACTAATGCGATCGGATGATCGCTGTTATGTAATATTTGGACACCGATGTATGAAATGATTCCAGTGTGTAACTCTTGCACTAGCCTATCGATCCGTGGCCTAGTGCAGGTCCGACCGCTCGCTAGGTAAGCCGAGAAGGGCGCGACACCATAGGCCAAAGAAAAGGTGTGACGGTTGGAGGCACCACCAAAATATTTCTCCGTGATTTTCTCAACAGATTGCTAGATTGATGTACGATGTGTGTTGTTCAGACGCATACCGCTTGATCGCTAGGAGCATCAAGCACGCTCGACGTCTTCGCTATCTGGCGTGTACATGGATCTGATGAGATTGCGTTGCACGCCGCATTGATCGAAGGGTGACGCCACAGACTTTGGGAGGCAGAGATCGATCCCGAGTTCCAACACGCAGACGCATTTTACTTGCATCGATATCGGTCGATCGTATATTAATTTGTTGCAGTCCTACTGTACACGCGTGGTTGTTGTGCTGCTTGTCCAGTTGGTTTTTCATGCTAATGGTATGTTCTGGTTTTGTCATCAGCTATGCGAGCATCATTGTCGAAATTCTATTAATCAGTTTAGGTGACATATATCTAGTATTGGCGCTTAGCCTTGTTCTCTCTGCAGTTAATACATCATGGTGAAACCGTATGTGCACTTAGGGCTAGATTCGAGCTAAGCTTAGCTCGAGCCTAGAAGCTCAGGCTCGGGATTGAGCTTCAGGTTGGGCTTGAACTTGGGCTCAGCGAAAGCTTGGTGGATTCAGCTCAGCTCGGGTAGAGCTCGACCGAAGGAGGTTGGGAGTCGAAAGGTGGAGGGAATGGGGCTAGGCTAGCGTTTCATATTGGATATTGGTTGTCTGATTATGTTGGCACTACTACAGATCTGGTCATCTGTACCGGTTCACAACGGCCATCAGTACCGGTTTTTGAACCGGTACATGCTATCCGGGACTGATGCCCCATGGCATCAGTCCCGGTTCCCTCACCCGGTGCCGATATAGTATCAGTACCGGTTGGAGGCCACACGTGGCTTTAGCCCGTGCCTCATGAAGCTCCGGTCAAGACGGTTGGAGACACCAATCGGCATCGATAAGTCGTTGCTCAATCCTGCTGGTTCCTTCAACCGCATCGAGCGAGCACACGTGGCTTTAGCCCGTGCGCCACCGAAGCCCTTGTCAGTACCGATTGGAGACACCAACTGGTACTGACAAGTTGTTCCGTGCTGGTTGGTTCCTCCAATCGGTACTGAGCAACCACCACTTGAGCTATAAATAATATATATATATATATATATATATATATGTGTGAGGTAATATATATTATATATGTGTCTGTGTGTGTTAAGTCTAATATTATTATTATATATATATATCTGTGTGCTAAGTCACAATTAATTAAAGCACATATAATCAATCATGCATAATTAACTGATAATTAAATCACAGAACTTTTATTAACAACTTTAATTACAACTATTAGGTATCACAATGAATCAATCATGCTTATATATAGTACACATATACAGTTTACATAACATTCATTACAACTTTAATTACAGAACGTTCATCGTGATCTTTTATGTGCATCGCTCTTGGTAGCCGTAGATGTCGACCCCGATAGTTCACCGGTCTTTATTGAAGGGCCCCACCTATTTGCCGCTGGATCGTGAAACTGACCTCTTGGATTTACGACCTCTTCGAAAATCCAGCCGACGAGTTATTCTTGGATCGCTCTCACTTTCGCCGGCGAGAAATCGGAAGAACCTTGCAAGTCGCTAGCACCTCTGGTCAGGATCTGCATAGTATGGCACACATAGTAGCCGCATAGATTGGTGCCCGACGGCTGACGCCAGATCTGTGGTGAAAAGAGCTAAAAGCGTGAAATGGATGCATGGAAATAAAGTTAACTAACACAAAAGCTACCATGATGGCATACATACTCGGGAAGCAAGTGTAATATCGAATTCCTCCTTGAATTCGCCCACGGTTTCAGTACGGAATCGTGCGAATGCACTACACACGTGATTGCAAATTGAACATTATTAGAATTTGTTTAAAATGGAGTAGAACTAGCACAATAATGGAAAGAAAAAGAATACCGGTTGAGCATGTCGATCAAGTTTTGGTACTTTTCAACTGGTCTCCTCAGCGAGTCCATAACTGTGATCATGCCTCGATCTACCTCGATAATGAGAAGAATCCAGTGAAAGTTGTACATATATATGGCAACATAGGTAACTAATTTGTTCTAACATCGTGTTATGGAAAAAGATTAGAACGAGGGGGTACGAAAACACTTACTCAAAGCTGTAGGGTAAAAGTATCTTTGACTTGTATTTTTGATCTATTAGCCCCTTGTATATGTTGGTCTCTGTATCGGTAGGGGATAGTTGAACGGTCGTCTCATTGATAACTAAAGGGTCAAGGAAGCCTGTGTCGAAAATGCTCTTACTTTTGCATCTTTGTATCTCCATTCTACATAAGAAGAAATTAGTTAGGCTTGCAAGTTAGTATAGTGCAAGGGCCCGCACGGTGGATTTTTGCAATTAAATAAGACACTTACAGAGTCCAGCAACTCAACATGGACATGTCGATGGCGTCTGACTGGTATAGCTCATACATTACTTGCCATTGGACATAAAATTCACTGTCGCCGTGAAAAAAAATGTTCTTCCTTGTACTTGACGGCAAATGACGCTAGGCCATGCTTGAACGCATCCAGGTACCATTCATGGAATTAGCGCATCCTAGTTGGTAGCTGGCCAAGCTCCTCACGCGTGACCAAGGAAGCACCCGATGTAAATGGCCATCTGACTTGTGCATCTTCAATCTGCATGTCGTCTAATATTTGATCTGGGTGCAGACCAGTTTCTTCGATGAATTTTTGCATCTCCTTGGCCTTCTGATCAGCTGATGACGTCGTCTCCTTTGACGTCTTCTTCTTGGACCTTTCCTTGACCAATGTGCGCTCGTAGTTAGATACACAAGGTTTTTCCTTTTTGTCATTCAAATTTTTCACTGTCCTCAAGCCTTTTAGAAATTCTTCCGTACCAGGCTTAACCTTCTTCTCTGGTGACTTGGGTTTAAAAAATTTAGTGACCTCGGCTCTGACTACCTTTTCGGTCTCCTCCTCCGTCATATCGTACGCCCGCTTTGGAAGTGCAGCCAGCTTCTTGGGTTGGGTGGACCTCGCCCACTTGCGAGTCAGCTTGGCGAAGTGGCTTGCTTGTCTTGGGCGACAATGTTGGAGTTAGAGTTTAGCGTCTTGGGGCTCGGTGCAGAGACAAAGCTTCTTCGGGAGGCATCTCCTTTGGTGACGATGGAGGTGATGACGGACCGCTTATGTGTGCAGAAGGTGATGAAGGTGTTGGAGAGGACACGTCCATGTGATCTTGAAAAATAATGTACTTCTTGTGCCATAGGATGAAATTGTGGACTGCCTCTCCTAACTTCGTAGTCCCGTCACCTCCGGGAATATCGAGGTCCAGGTCCTCGCACCCTGGGCATACCTCCTCCACCGAGACCCTGGAGTAGCCCGGCAGTATCGATCGATGGAACAAAAACCTAAATTTGGGCTAGATCCACACCAAACAACAAAAACTTGGTAGATCAAAGTCTAGATTCAAAATTCTTCATGGATCGATGGAACCAAAACCTAAATTTGAGCTAGATCCACACCTAACAACAAAGACTGGTAGATCAAAGTCTAGATTCAAAATTTTTCATCGATCGATGGAACCAAAACCTAAATTTGAGCTAGATCCACACATTCAATGCGAGCTACATCTAATCCAAGCAAATTCCAAACTTACACAATAAGTTATTGCAACCTACATGGAAAGATCGAACTAGCTCTCTACATTCATAATCTTTCATCAATCATGAGAAAAGATCAAATTTTCATCACATTTCAAGAAAAAAAGAAGCTCCATTTTACACCAAATGTAGCGAGGAACGATGTTACTAACCTTGGTTAACTTGGTGGGAGTAAATGACCAAAATTTTGGCAAAGACCTCCTCTTTCTTGAAGCTCTTGGCCGGTCTTTGCATCGTTTTAATCGATCATGAGAAAAGATCAAAATTTCTTCACATTTCAAGTAAAGAAGAAGCTCCATTTTACACCAAATGTAGTGAGGAACGATGTTACTAACCTTGGTTAACTTGGCTAGGAGTAAAATGACCAAAATTTTGGCAGCACCTCCCCCTTTCTTGAAGCTCTGGCGGCATTGACCGTTTTGATCTGGCGCAGTGGGGAGGAAGCGGGGAAGAGGATGTTCAAATAAGGCTGCTTAGTACCGGTTTAAGAAACCGGCCTATACTGATGCTCTAACATCGGTCCCAGTTCTTGTAACTAACCGGTATTAAGCAGGCCGAGTTCCGGTTGGTGTAATCGGTACTGATGTTAGAGAATCAGTACCGGTTGGTTTCTTCAGCTGGTCCATGTTATGGAAGACCAAATCTGTCCGGGGGGTTGCCGTACCGGCTCATGTTATGAACCGGTACTGGTGGGGCACCCAGGTTACCATTTCAATGCAAATCGGCATTTGCACATATCACCAATTCATTGTACAAATCACCATTTCAAATTGAAGAAAAAGACTTAACATTCATTTAATGAACATTTACACAGATCACCAATTCATTACACAGATCACTATTTCACAGATTCATACTTATACTCATTTAATGAATATTTTTGCACATATCAACAATTCATTGCACAGATCACCAGTTCACCATAACTCATTTCATGAACATTTGCATAGATCACCGTCACTCACAAATAACCATTTCATCATCCATCACACACTGATACAAACAATTCATAATTAAGGACATCACATAATTAAACACTGATCCCATTCCATCACAAAATAGTTCATCACATAATAACATACATACATAATAACTAACACTAATTCACTACATCACATAATTAAACAACATATATACATATATATATATATATAATAGCTATATTTTAGTCATCCTCCTCCACCATCAGCGCCTCCCAGTCGATTTTTGTGACATCCTAATAAAATTAGTACTGTTTTGCTAGCCTATCCTTGTGTAGTTGCTTAGCCATGCTTCTGGGATTGGTAGTTGATAGGTTTAACTTATTATTAAACTTGTTCCGTGGAGTTTCGGCTTCGTGGTGCTGTTTTAGGATAAACCTAATCAACTAAAATCAACGTGGTATGTGTTGATTTGAGGAGACCCAGAAGAGGCGGATTTTGGGCTTGTGGTTGTATTGTGCAGGTCTTCTCTGTCATATAAGGACCGTATACTTGTAACTACCATATCGAACCTGAACCGTACAGCCACTTGTGCCTTCTGGCCCTAATCTACTAGATGTGGAAACCTAGCTTCCACTGTACTCGTAGTGGACGGACATGATTCGCGATCACTGGTTCCGAATGGCTTAAATGGGGGCTAACCTCATGCGGTGCGCTATCGTCGGTGAAGGAGTCGCGCGATTTGTCGGCTTTCGGTCGAAGTGTACCGTATGGGGCGAAACCAAAAGAAAGGGTACATTATGTGGCAGGTGAAAGCAGTGAACGGTTTTGTACTGTTTCTCTCTCGGGATGAGACAGGGCTTGTGGGGAACGTGTACACACTCTGCATAGTTAAAACTATCATGGTAGCCGTGCCCACGGTTATGGGCGGGGGAAAGAAGTTTGACACAAGGTAGTTCAATGTGTTTTAATTAATTAACTTGATGGTAGTGTAGGCAGGGATTGTCTCTCTTGGAGCTGGTTAGCCGTCCCTTGGCTACGCTCGTGTATTATCATATGTTCAATGAATCAAGAACAAATAAACAAGTAGATAGGTGACATTTTAGCAAAATAACCATACCCATCCATTGACCTTGCATTCATTTATTAAGGACCGCTTGCTGAGTAGCCGTGTACTCATTATATGGACCACAGATCTTTTGTTCAGGTCAAGAATTTAGCAACGGTGCCAGCTGTGACCAGGTGGGTCGAGGTGATTAGCCGCGCGTTCCGGGTAAACCTCGGGATATCATCGTTTTCAGTCTTCTGCTGTGTTTTCTTTATGTTATTGAATTAAGTCCTGTGTAAGACTATGTAATGTCTATGTCAACTGGGACACTATTTATGCTATGTAAATTGTTAAATTCTAGTTAAATGCAATGCCTACGAGGATATTCCAAATGTCCTTGAGTGCAATACTAGCTATGGTCTTCTGGGACTAGTATTCGGTCACTCAAGCCGGTAAAATTACAGGGGTGCACGATAATTTCGTCATCGTCGGGCAGAGGACGAGGCGCAGGGGGAGGACGAGGCGGCGCACGCGGCGTGGGATCCCCACCTCCACGTGCATCCGATCCTGGAAGGTTGGCGGTGGCAACAGCGGCGGTAGCAGCGAGGCCAGTTCCTCCCAGCTGTGAGGTTGATATGGTGCCGGGTAGTAGATGGGGCTCCGACGGTCGAAGGCCCTCCATGCCTCCTCCAGGTTTGGTGCAGGAGGTTGCGGCGGAGGTGAGCGGGGCAGCGCGCGAGGTTGTGGCGGAGGAGGTGGGTGGGGCGGCGCGGGCGGTTGCGGCGGAGGAGGTGGACTGGCCTGCTCTAGCGGTGGAGGATGTGGATGGGCCTGTGCTGGCGGTGGGAGGTTGCAGCAGAGGATGGGGATTGCAAGTCAACCTGCAGGTCTTGAGGCGGCGAATCATTGCGGAGGGAATGTGGGCGGTTGTAGCAGAGGAGAGAAGATCGAAATGGTGCGGTATTGTTCCCCATGTGGATGGAGGGAAAAAATATAGGGGAGGGGAAGATAGAAGGTCGGATCCATTAAACACACGGTAAATTCCAATGCAGTCAAATGTGATTGAACACACAAAGCCAATTCCAATGCAGAACTGCAAAATCTAATGCGAAATCAATAAAAACAAGTTATAATGAACCGGAGAAAAACCAATGAACTGAAGGAAACCAGAGATGAACTGAAGCCGAGGTGGTAGCTAGGAAGAAGAAGAGTGTGTGGCTAGCCGAGTAGGCGGGGTTCAAATAAGGTGCTTAGTACCGGTTGGTTGCACCAACCTGTACTGATGTTAGAGCATCAGTACAGGTTGGTGTAACCAACCGGTACTAAGCAGACCCCGGGCATGCTAGTCTACTTAGTACCGGTTGGTTACACCAACTGCATCGATGTTTAGAGCATCAAGACAGGTTGGTGTAAGCAACCGTACTAAGTGCACCGCCGCCTAACTCGCTTAGTACCGGTTGGTTACACCAACCGGCATGGATGTTAGAATATTAGTACCGGTTGGTGTCTTCACCAGATCGATGTTCCGCCGGACCAAGAGACCGCTGAAACAGATCGATGTAATCGTCTGTCCTGTTCATGCATAACCGGTACTGATGTGCCGGTATGAAAGGCCATTTCTGTCAGTGTGGGCTCGGCTGGTTTAATGGTGGTGGTTGGGTTAGTAGGCTAGTGCTAGGCTCGACTCAGCTAGACTCGTCGAGGGCTCGAGCTCGAATTATACTTGAGCTCAAAGCCATGCTTGAACTCGACTCGTTTGGCTTCCGAGCTCCATCCAATCTCGAGTAGCTCATCAAGCCCGAGCTTTTGGTCCAGCCCTAAATTTATGCCCACTAAATTAAAATATATATTTGATATCCTAACAATATGACGAGATCATAACAAATCCCATATATATTTTAATCAGTGTATTAATTTATAAAATTTTCTAGCAATTTCAAGTAGTCTTAAAAGGGATAAAATGCTAAACAATGTGTAAATTCAGAAAATTGTGGTACAGGTTAGGTAAACATAAGGAATTCAAAATATAGTTTAATTTAGATTTCGTGAAATATTTTTATCTAAAAATAAATGTAACACTTCAATGAAATCACCGACCAGTTAAAACGACCATTAACTTGATCAGAAGACAATCGTGAAGGGTTTTCATAATTGAGAGATCAATTTTACCCGATATTACAATTTATGGACCAAAATATGTTGAGGCAACAAGAATAGACTTTTCCCTTTTTTTTACTGCTCGAGTGCTTATATATGAAATATAATATGTCTATATCTGATTAATCCTCACATTTATAATCTAGACATACCATAATTGACAATTCTCTTTTTCTCCGATTAATATAGAAAATTTCTAGCTTTGAAAAGTGAATGTGGCAAATTTTGTAACAAATTAAATAAACAGATATCAAGATGCAGTAAATTGTACACAAAGTACAATGCTATGCGTATAAACATTTACCAACCAGCTTTTTCTTCATTGAATGAAAATTTTGTATAGAAAAGTTCAAAGGTATTACCCAACTAATGCACGAACTGTTCTAAACAGGATCCTGTGTCACAAGACTTTTGGAAAGACCCACTACTGGGCAAAGGGCCTACACTACCAGTTCCAAACCAGCTCTAGTACTGGTTTTGGAACCGGCTGTAAGCATCCGGGAGTAATTCCCACGGGGTTCTACTACCGGTTGATCTACCCGGTAGAGCTTGCTAGAAAAGAGGGCGCACGTATGGTGCTCCAGGGTATCTACTACCGGTTTGTATTACCAACTAGTAGTACACCTTGCCAGAAAAGGAGCCTTCTTTGGTGCCAACAACGGATTCACTACCAGTTTGTATTACAAACCGGTAGTAGATCCAGGGATTCACTGCCAGTTTGTATTATAAACTGGTAGTAGAGACGACAACAGAACACAAATTACTTTCAATTCAGGTTTAATTGCAATCCACATTTCAATCAAATTCTTAATTCACAGATTTGCATATCAGTTTTCAAAATGCACACATAATTCATTCACAACACAACAAATTCATTCACAACATTAATTAATTTAACAAAGTACATATTCACATTCAAATAATATTCACATCAAATTAATTTAACACATATTCACATCAAGTACACGAGGGAACTCAAGTTTACAATTCAAAATACAATAGTTCATTTTTTTTGTCCATCGCTTTTTGAAACCGAGGTTGAGCCCGTGAGTTAGCTAGTCCTTATCGAAGGGCACGGTCTAAACGCATGTTCGTGGGACTCGCCCTTTGGAGATATGACCTCATCAACAAGGAAGCCAACGAGTTGTTCTTGGATTGCGTTGACTCGGTGCGATAAGAGTATGCTTTTTTCAGAGTTGGTGAGCTGTCATTAGGTGAAGTGAAAAAATTAATCAATCCGTGAACTTTCATGCGTAGGAATTGAGAATTATGAATTAATAAGTTTCTACATACCCATTCGGTACTTTGCATCTAATTGTGGCTGATAGTGAAATACCGCATGAACTCACATACATAGTAGCCACATAAGTTAGTTCCTGACTCCTGCCTCATACACTACGGTGAGAAGAGTTGAAAAACATTATTGGCATGTAAATGTCAAAATCATTATTGGCATAAAAAAGTGGTATGACACATGAATATTCGCAACGTACTAGAAAGTCGGTTATAATATGAAATGTCTCCTTGAATTGACCACCCTTCTGTGCACGAAAACTTGTGAATGCACTGCGCATGATTATGGATAGTAGTTATTGGAGTTCAACTCACTCGAAATAAATATTGCTAGAATAATAATGAAAGAAACAATATTACCTGTTAAGCAAGCGTATGATTTTTTCCAAATTTTTTACGGGTCTCTTTTGTGAGTCGAAAACAATGATCTGGCTGCGATCTAAGTAGATAGCAAGAAGGGCCTAGTGAAACCTGTGCATATGTCAACATAGGTAATTAGTCCTAACTTCATGTCACATGAAAAAAATTTGGAACGAGAAGATACGAAAACACGTACCCAAAGTTATAGGGTAGAAATATAAAGTTTTTGTAGTATTGTCCCAAGAGAGTATTGAGGATATTGTTCTCGGTTTCTTTTGCCTTGTCCTTAACGGTTGATTCATTTACAACTATTGGATCGATGTAACCTATATTGTAAATAGACATGTTTCTGCAATTTTGTATCTCCATTCTACATAAAAGGAAATTAGTTACACTTGCAATTTAATTCAGGATGCACACGGCGAATTTTACAAATAAGACACTTACAGAGTCTAGCAACCCAACAAGGCCACGTCGAGGGCGTCTCGCTGGTTCATTTGGTAAATATTGTTGAATTCAATCCATGCGAGGCCGTCACCGCGAAAGAAATTCTCTTGTTTGAATTGGGCGGCAAACATTGTTCTGCCATTCTTTGACTCCCGCAAGTACCATTAGTGCAATTGCCTCATTTTCGTTGATAAGAATGGCACCTCATCAGGCCGAACTAATGGCTCACCCAACTTAAATGGCCATCGAACGGGTGCCGCTTCAACCTCACCTTCTCCATGAATTTGAGATTCCGTCAGTCCAGTTTCTGCCATAAACTGTTGCATCTGTAAATCCACTAGGGACTGCGACTTCTTTTTAGCCTTACTTAGTGTGCGCTCGTAGTCTGACGGCAACTTCTTCGGCTCCGCCCACGATGTCGTGAAAATTTTTTTCACTGCATCGTCGATCGAAACCGTCTTCTCAGGCTCCAGACGTTTGAAGTGTGCAGTTACACTTGCTTGAACTTCCTTTCTCGTCTCCTCGGGAGTTAGGTCGTAAGGCTTCTTAGATGGAGCTGACTTCTTAGCTTGGGTAGACCTCTCCTTTTGTGGAGCCGGCTTCTTCGCTGGGGCCAGCTTCTTAACTAGGGCCGACTTCTTGCTTTCGCTGGTCATCTCCTGTTGTGGGCCCAATTTCTTAGGTGAAGCCGGCTTATGTTTAGGCACTGGGTGGTGGAGGAGTCGGGCTTCTTGTCACCACCATCTTCTTGCGTGGAGGTGGTGGTGGAGTTGGACTTCTAACAAGCATAGGATCTGGGTGCGAGAGGTTCCTCGGCGGAGTGGACACCTCCTGGTTATCTTGAAATATAATATAGCGCTTGCGCCACAAGATGATACTGTGTAGGGCCTCTCCAAGCTTGGTAACCCCATCACCTCCAGGAATGTCGAGGTCAAGGTCCTCATATCCTTCGCAAACCTGCTTCACACTGACCTTAGAGTAGCCCGGCGGTATCTCGTTGCAATGAAAAATCTGGCCCGGCTCCACGGAGAATGCCATGGCATAAGCCGCCTTGAGGGACAGGTTATGCGCTTCAATATGCAGTTCACACGGACGGCGCATCGTGGTGTCATCCACGGGTAAATGGCCCAAGTCCGCTTCAGGGAGCCTGGTGGAAACGCAGCTACTCCGCCTCAGAGAGGGGCTAATGACAACATCAGGATTACTAGGCGGTTCCTGCAGCTGGCTAATGGCTAGCTGCACTTATCGTTTAACTTCTTTCTTTATACTTACTTGTGTTGCATTTAGCAGTTCTTCCAATACACGGTACATTTGTTCTTCTTGGGCTTTGCTTCTCTGCCGACTCCTATAACTGTCGCTGTACTCAGCGAAGCCGTACTTCCATGGAACCACGCCAATACCGCGTGTTCGTCTAGGGTGCTCAGGGTTTTGCAGGGCCATGGTTAGCTCGTCATTCTCCCTATCTTGCCTGAATGATCCTTGGGAAGTCTGTTCGAGGGCGTCTACAAGTCTTGTGGCCACTTCCTACACTTCCTCTGAATACACCAAGCTACCGTCATATGCAAGGCTTCCCCCGTGGGCAAAGTACCAATTCTTCGATCGTTCAGGCCAGTCGTACGTTATGGAGTTATACCTCTGTCCATGAGTTCTTGTTCCCTCTTTTGCCATTTTGATATATTCTTGACGTAACCACCAGTGCCAAGGTGGTGGTGGTATCGCTTCTTCGCTGCATTAACCTTGTTCTTTGCACTCAAAGATTAACCTTGTTCCGATTGCTTGTACTCCACAAAAGCATCCCAGTGATCTGCCAATTTTGGCAAAGTATTAAAGTTGGGCGTTCGACCCTTCTACACGTAGGTGGAGTTCAGATACTTCTTCCAAGTCTGGAAATGGATGGCCATTTCCTTCAAAGTGTATTTCTTCACCAGTTCTTCAGACCCTGTAGGGAAGGTGAACGTCTCTTTTTTTGATATCAGCCCAGAGCATGTTCTTGATAGCGTCAGAGACCGCGTCATTGTCATCTTGTTTGTCACTCCATTTTCCTAGGCTAATGGGCACGTGATCCCTGACATGGTAGCCGCAGGCATTGTTGTAAGGACCCAACATTGACTTCGGTGTAACAAGCATGCCATCGGTGTTAACTTCAGTGATTACATGTTTCACTATCAACTTCTTGTTAGGCCCTCGACTTTTCACTTGGCTGCTCGAACTAGCAAGCTTAAAAATACGACAAAGAAGAAACAGGTCAGGATGTTTAGTAATCATCAAAGGGTTACCAACATATGCTTTCATATGAATTACCTCAGTGCTAACAGTTTCAGCGGCCTCACTGTGCTCAGTGTTAACGGCTTAAGCGGCCTTACCAGCCTCAGTGTGAACAGCCTGAGCGGCCGCATCAGGCTTAGCGCTACCTTGCACGATTTGCTCGAATAGAAATTGTTCCTCCTCCTCGAAGGTGCTATCACGTGCCATCTCTTATAACTGTAACATGATCCTAATTAGTTGATCATACAGGAGTGCATCAAGTTCATGCACAACACATCAATTCATGCTTACTACGAGCAGTTTACCTCGTGACAACATCATTGAAAACATGCTACCTTAGGCCCAAGTACATACAACTAATAATACATCTTTGGGGCCTATCACTATCATACCATAGCCTAAGTTGATCATACAGGAGCGCCACTACGGAAAGGCATCCGAATTGGATTACTCTGGTTATTGTTAACAATGGGCTTAAGGGAGGCCACTGCTGACTCAACTTTGGCAATGATCGCAACAACATCTCTCTCAGTTTCTTGTTCTCATTCTCCATCTTTATGCAAAAAGGTACATTAGTTTCATGTATTTAATGGCATCACCTTTAATTCTCGTGCTACAGTCGACTACTACATTATAGACAACATCTTTCTCTTTTAGCACTACCCCTCTCTCGCCCAAATTAGTTGAAATCCTAGGTGGTAAGAATTTATAGACAAATGACATGTACATTGTTGACAAATCAATCACATGATCAAACCGATACATTGTTGACAAACAGCAATGTATTGGAGGCACACTTATTTAGCACGAGAGCAATACATTGTTGACAAACAATAATGTTGACAAACAAATCAATCACATGGTACACTAATACATTGTTGACAAACAGCAGATCCAGACTTGGTACACAAATACATTGTTGACATACATCATTGAAAATATGCTACGTTAAGCCCAAGTACATACAACTAGTAATACATCTTTGGGGGGCTATTACTATCGTACCCATAGCCATGTTCATCCAGTCATAGGCTATAGGGCACATCATCGTCCTTTACTGGTAGTAGGATCCATTGGAAGACAATCATCTAAATCGACATCACACTTAGGGTTGCCCTAATTCCTTTCAGGTGTTAAATTTTGAAGAAATTCCCTCGATTAAAGTATGACAATGTAGTCACTTGACAATTCTCTGAATTTTTAGGTGAGTGTCATTGAACTCACTGCTGAAAGGCAATTCATATTTACATTATTTGTATTCGAGAAAACACTATACCGGATGCTCTATTCGTATAATCCACATCCGAACACAAACACAATTTATATTTACATTATATGTATCCAAAAAAATGCTATGTAGCAATACCTTCCAGTCAAGGTCAACGACAGGGACGGGGATGCCGGCGACGGAGACACGGACGGGGTCGGCGACGGGGACGGAGACGCCGGTAGGGCGGAGACGGCTGCGACGGGGGCAGGGATGGGGTTGGCAACGGGGACACCGACGACGAGGGCTAGGTTGTCGGAGGCGTCGACATGGGGGGCGTCGGAGGCATCGGCGCGCAGGGTCATTGGAGGCGTCAGCGCGGGGGGTCGTCGGGGGCAACGGCGCGTGGGGTCGTCGGAGGCGGAGACGGTGGCGACGCTAGGGGTTTGGGAAAGTTGGAAATTTGGGGGAGAATATGGTTAAGTCCCCTTGCACGCGCGTTTTTGAGCGGCAATTCACAGGTCACAACCGGTTGGTTAAACAAACCGGTAGTAGAGCCAGCTCTACGATCGATTTGAATAAACAACCGGTAGTAGAGCTTCCTCTGTACTACCGGTTTGTTTAACCAACCGGTCGTGGTCTCAACCCAAAAAATCCCGTGGTGGGGCAGTTCACATGCCACTACCGGTTGGTTAAACAAACCCGTACCAGAGACGGCTCTACTATCGGTTTGACTAAACAACCGGTAGTAGAGCCTTGAAAATAAAAGAATGCAGCGACGTGAGCGGGGCTCGAACTCGTGACCGCACGGGGAGCCCACTCTCAAGCGCACGCTGCTAGCTAAGGGAGAGGAGGGAGTTTGTTCAACGTTCTGGGGTGCGTACCGCTATTGTACCACAACTACGAGAGGAGAGGAGAAAGGGCCTGGTCACTGACAAGTGGGCCCATCTCTGGTGGGTCCCACATGTTAGTGGTAGTAATTTTCCATACAGTACTCGAAAATTATAGAAAATTGTTTGGAAACCATACAAATTAAATAAAAATATCACAAAATTCATAAAAATATGAAAAATTGATATATATAAGAAAATATGATCTTTTTAGAAACATCTAAACTTCAAATTATTTTAGTGTGTTTTTTATTGATTAAATTTGTCTTTCTGGGTTATTTATTTTTCGGAGCCCATAAAAATAAAATAAAAATATGACCAAATTCAAAAATTGTGTAAAATTCAAATATGGTATCAATTAATTTGATCTTTTTAGAAACTTCGATAGTTAGAAATATTTTGCCGAGTGTTTTGTAATGTTGTGAGCCCATACAAAAGAAATATGAAAACATATTGACAGGTGTCACACATGTACCATTACCGGTTGTTTAAACAAACTAGTAGTAGAGCCAGCTCTACGACCAGTTTAAATAAACAACCGGTAGTAGAGCTTCCTCTCTACTACCGGTTTGTTTAACCAATCGGCCGTGGTCTCAACCAAAAAAATCCCGTGGCGGGGCAATTCGCATGCCACTACCGGTTGGTTAAACAAACCCGTACTAGAGACGGCTCTACTATCGGTTTGACTAAACAACAGGTAGGAGAGTCTTAAAAATAAAAGTTTGCAGCGGCGCGAGCGGGGCTCGAACCCATGACCGCACGGGGAGCCCGAGCTCAAGCGCACGCTACTAGCCAGGGGAGAGGAGAGAGTTTGTTCAACGTTCTGGGGCGCGTACCGCTATTGTACCATAACTAGGAGAGGAGCAGAGAAAGGGCCTGGTCACTGACAAGTGGGCCCATCTCTAGTGGGTCCCACATGTCAGTGGTAGTAATTTTCCATATAGTACTCGAAAATTATAGAAAATTATTGGGAAACGATACAAATTAAATAAAAATATCACAAAATTCATAAAAATATGAAAAATTGACATATATAAGAAAATATGATCTTTTTCGAAACTTCTAGACTTTAAATTATTTTAGTGGGTTTTTTATTGATTAAATCTATTTTTCTGGGTTATTTATTTTTGGGAGCCCATAAAAATGAGTTGGAAGCCCATAAAAATGAAATACAAATATGAAAAAAATATTTCGCCGAGGGATTTATAATGTTGTGAGCCCATACAAATGAAATAAAAATATGAAAAAATTCATTGGTCACACACATGTCCCAACAACACGGTACGTCTTAACTGTTTACATACTTTGTTTTGATAAGTGTTCCCTCATTATGATCGTGGCGTACATTGGGAGCTTACTCAATATCATCTACGACACTTACATTAACCGGCACCGTGAAAGGAGGCAGCTCATCGAATTGATTATATTCTTCTTCATCTGTGACGTCCTCAACTCCGATAATCCTTCTTTTGCTTGGAAGAACCACGTGGCGCTTTGGCTGATCGGTAGACTTGTCCTTCCGCTTGTTCGGTTTTGTAACAGCCCAAAGTTGTGTTAATATTTTGAAAACACTTCTGTACCATTGCATAAGCTATGACGTTTCCCGTGAAATTTCTATGTGACAAACACACATTTCTAGATTTTAGAAGCCATTAGAAATTGATGATTTTTACTTGAATAAATCACTAAATAGCTAATTAATAAACCTTGCATAAGAATTTATAATTTATAGCACTATTTAGGAAATTGTTGAAATATAAGATTCTAATAGACCTTAAATTAGGAATATATTTTCATATTCATAAAACATCCATACACACACACACACATATATATATATATATATATGTACACACATATTCACATAAGCCTAAATATGATAAATTGCTCTAAAAATCCCAGGAAAATTCTATAGATTAGTTTAAACCCTAATAGAGAGTTTGACTCAGTTGTTGACCAATTGGAACCTTGGTGGGACCCATTTGGCAGCCTCTTCTTCTGCCCTGCTCTTGTGAGCATTTCGTCGAGCAGCTGAGCTGCCTCGGCTTGCTCTGCTCCCCGCCGGCGAAATCCACCTCGCGGCTGCCAAAATCGCCCCGGCGATTCCCTCTCTGGCTGCTTGTGTGTGTCTTCTTAGCTCTTGCGGGCCCACCACTGTGTGGATGTGACCTCCCGCCACTGGTTCGCCGCCGCTTCCGGCGCGTGCGGGCCGCATCGAGCCGCTTTGTCGGGCCGCCGTGTCGAGGCCCGCCAGCACCGCCCACCTTGCCCAATGGTCGCTCTGGTTGCGCCATCGATGTCCTCGCACCGCCGCTTCCTCAGCCGGCAATGCCGCCACAAGACGCCACCTCGCCGCCCGGCCAGACACTCACGCATGAAAGCAAGCCACCGCCCAGCCCACTAATCGGGCAAGAACTCCTCCGAGACCATCTCACACACTCTCATGACCCGCAGACAAAAGCCGAGCTCGGACCGAGCTTATATGGCACCGCACCACATCGGCCATTTTCTCCCTCTTTTCACTCTCCGCCGACAGCCCAAACCAGACCTCCCTAACCTCCCCATTGACTCGCGGCTTCGCCATGGCCTCGTGAAGCTCCCCGTCCGAAGGAATTGGTGAGTCGCCCGAGCTTGTCTGAACGCTCTCGCCACCGCCGGCGGCCAGTTCTTCCCCTTTCGATTTCCCCATCTCTCGTGAGCTTGCGGCAATTCCTTGCTCGTGAGCCGCTTTGTCTTCCCTCACTTGTGCTCCCTCTTTTGGCCTAGGGCTTCGCGGTCTTCCCAAAGATCGTGGCGTGCCGCCTCCCTGTCCGGCTTCTTCGTCGACAGTCCACCTCGGCGCCGCCGACCCCAAAAATCACTAGGTAAGACTTCCGGCCCGCCGATGCTCATCGCGCGCTAGTTTTCCATAAGATCGACCCTAGAACTTTTACTCATGTCCATGGGTAGTCGGCTCCGCCGCCATGCATGGCTCTGCCGCGTCCGGCCATTTCTGGCCTCGACGAGGGCATCCCTAGATGCGCGCTAGTTCACTGATTCCAACGCACTCAAGAACGCCCCAAACGGTGCACCCTAGCTCCGGCTAGCCGTCGGCTAAACCTCGGCCGTCTGCGCCGCCGGAGGAAGACGATGACGGCGAGCCGTCCGATCGCGCCAAGATCCGTGCGACTTCACCGTCGCGTGGTCGCCGACGAGAGGGCCTCATTGTCGGCGCTTCGCGGTTTTAAAACTCCAGCGGCTTCTTCACGTCGCCGACATGTGGGCCCTTGGTCCCACATGGGGAGGTTAATGACTTATTTCTCCTTCATGGGTGCTTTAAGCTCGCGGTTACGCCTCCCCAAGAACGTTTTCGGCGTGGTGGCTCGGCCATGAAGTTAGCGGGCGACCCGATCTTGTTCAACCGACTTTTCCGGATTTTATTAATAAAACAAAGACGAGAATTAGAAACGATTTATTTAAAATAGGTAGATATCTTTAAAATTCGGAAAAATTAGGGTAAATACTAGGGTTTGTGTTGGAGTTATTAAAAATAGTACCTCACACAGTAACCGAACACGGTTCCTAGATTAAATTCATTAAGCTTATTTTAGGGTATTAATTCATATAGAAATAAGCAAAAATAGAATGTTATGTATTAAAAATAGATTAACAATTAAGTTAAACATAAGAAAATCATGGATGCCGATAAATGACTTTTTCGACCTAGGTGAATATAATATAACCTATGATATGTTTCCTAATTACATGTTAACTCAATATTGGTATAATTAGGAAACATGAATAACTAGCTTAACGTACCTAGTCTATGAACCTATTCAATTAAGCTATTACACAGCATGTTAGAATAGCAAATCTGTTGCTTCAATTCAATCTCACAACATGCAACATCATGATTATATATATATATATATATATATATATATATATAGAGAGAGAGAGAGAGAGTTGGGCTATGGTGCTTCGCGAAGCACGGAAAACGCCGTGCTTCGCGTCTAATTTGAAAAATCTGAGACTCAAATGACCGATCCGAACCGTCCATCTTAATCTTCTCGTTGAAATCTCTTAAAACGAACAAATTTTGTATTTTTTTGAATTTTTTGCTATTTATTTTGTATTTTTAAAAACCAGCAAATTGGACGCTTCACAACTAATTAGATCGGTGATTTTCAAAAATACAAAACAAATAGCAAAAAAATTTAAAAAAATACGAAATTTGGTTGTCTAAGAGATTTCAACGAGAAGATCAAGATGGACGGTTCGGATCGGCCATTTGAGTCTCGGATTTTTCAAACTAGACACGAAGCACGACGTCTTCCGTGCTTCGCGAAGCACCGTAGCTCAACTCTATATATATATATATATATATAGAGCATATATGACCATTATCACCCACACACCACTTAAATTCTACTCTACTAAGATAATAAGGATTAAATAAGTTGATGAAGGAAATACTTCAAACAAAATGCGAGTTAACATATTCTAACTATTTAAAGTACTTTAAAAGACGATAAAACCATATTTTGTCCTATTGGGTTAATTAGGGTAGAAATTACATATATATATATATGTATCATGTGCATCATCTCACTAGCACTTCGCGGCCATTCCGCTATGATTCATTATTTAGAAGGATCATGGAACTTTCTCGATATATATATATATATGGATTCATATAGATAGTTAAACATAGGAATCGTAAATGAGCAAATACGAGCGACCTCGATTGCATTTCATGTATCATTCTTTTCTTCGCCGCATTGTGCTTATGATAAATTGTTGATTCTCCGATTAGGCGTAGAGGATCCGGAAACACTGTTAGAAGACTCGCACAAGACCGGACTTCAATTCCCAAGGCGAGTTAATATCTACCCTCATAGGAGTTGGCTTTTACTAGGAGAGTTAGCTTTCCTAGTGCGAGTTAATACCTATCCTTAATAGTGTTGCTCTTACTAGGGAGAGGATGCGCTTTCCCTAGTGCGAGTTAACATCCAATATTATCATATTGAATCCTAGATTTCTAAAGTATTTATTTTACAGTATTAAACTGCATGCACTTTTAAGTACTTATGCCTATTTGTTCAATCATGATATATCATGCCACTTACTTACTTGCCATCAATTTACCATGATGATGTTGTCTTGAATTAATCATCGGTTATTTGGCTTTGCTATTGATCGCTTTGATGATCACCCTTGGTAGCCTAGTTAATTTAAATAAACTGATTTAGACTCCTAAGTCTTGATTAAAATCTTGCTTAGACAATTGCTCAGTCCAACTATTAATTTTAGGTTTAGAATTGCCTCGGAGCGGTGAACCGATATTCACCGGACATGATCACACAATGAAAATGGTTAGCGGAATTTGGGCTGGCATGCCGGTGTGTGTATGGTTGTGATGTCTTTGCAATGCGCACGGGTCCGCATTGTGTAAGAGATGGATAGCTGGGCTACGTGATTTGAGGAAGCTAATCGCCCACATCGTAGTGCATGGAAGAGAGGCGGCGAGATCCGCGTAATGCCGCGGCGCTACCCCAAAAGGAGGGTTCCGCCACATCGTGTGTTTCACACGGAGGGTGCGAAGTTAGCCGAAGAAGGAAGTGCATAAGGGTGAGGCCCTTAGTGGGTAGCTAGGCTGAATCGTGGATTCCCGGATGGGTGCATCAGGATGCACAGTGTGGCGTCATCGACTATCCACTGCGGAGATAGTTCCTAACACCACAACGCCGCCGCCGCGCGGTAGTGCAAGTATTGAGGATTCAGGGGTAGTTACGACTGTGGGCGTACCTGTCTGCCGCCATGCTTGAGGTGAAGACGGTTTCATGTCGTCATCCGAGGATGATCTAGGTCCATTCTTCTGAGAGCCGTGAGTCTAGCGTGGGTGGCGGCCCAGCTAGGGCGAGACCGGGTACTTTTTGGGAATGTGATCCTAGCAGTGCGCCACACTCGGAAGATGATGGCGGGAGTAGGAAGAGAACGTTTGGCGAGTGCAGAAGCGCCATGGGTTTGGTTGAGCATTGAAATGGAAATATGATAAATAATCAATTTGATATGGAATTTGGTTAAACTGCTAAGTCATAGGCTTGATTTCCAAAACTGGCTTATCTGCAAATAAATAAACCCAGCCTTTCCTTTGAAACCTCTATCATTAAATGCATTGGGTTGGGTGTTAGCTCGCCAGTGTTTGGATGACACTGACCTCGCATAAATATCTATCTTTAGACATGGAGGAGCCCATCGAGGAAGATGCCTACGATTGTTATGAGGAAGGAGATCCTCAGTACCAGGACCAGGAGTAGTTGTTTTAGATAGGGTTTAGTGCGTTCCACCAGTCGTGTGTGGTTACACAGCTGCTGGTGTGATTTTGTTATTCTTTTGAACCTACAAAGTTGCCTTTTTGGGAGATTTCCGCTACTCTGATGAACTTTGGTCTGTAACTAAGGCTTAAAAGCCGTTTGCTACTAATGCGATCTGATGATCGCTGTTATGTAATATTTGGACATCGATGTATGAAATGATTCGGTTGTGTAACTCTTGCACTAGCCTCCTCTTGATCCAGGCCTAGTCTTGGTCGACCGTTCTCGCCAGTAAGCCGAGAATGGGCGTGACAAGAGCTGGTATCAGAGCATACGACTGTAGGAACCCTAAACCCTGCCGCTAGCTAAGGATTGCGTATTGTTCATATAAAATATTTTTTTCCAAAACTGCTCTTGTATATCTTGTCTTTTAACTTTCACAACTATACTATTTCTTACCTAAAAGAATTCCTCTTTCATTTTTTTGTAGATGGATGAGCGGGTTTCCCAGCTTTTCTCCGGGCGTCTTTGCCCTCTGATTCTGACGACCCTTTGCACGCCAGCCACATGGTTCTTGTCCTCCGCCAGTTGTCGGACTTTCTATGCTTTGACGACCGTCCCTGCTACTTCTGGAGGCTTGTTCGTACCCTGCCCCGCTTAGGGTACATTGTAGAGGTTCGAGTCTACTACCACCACCGAGACACAAGGCCCACACCACTGAGGCGGAGACGGCCGGGACCACTGCACCTGCTATCGATGATGCGGCGGCATTAGCGTCTGAGGGCTTCAGGAGGAGTACCACGGCGACTTGGAGGGCACTTCTTTCGCCCGACCTTCCTTTCAAGACTTCAAGACCTTTGCTCCTGTGCTTTACCGGTGCCCGCCTTCACCGAGGACCACTTGGAAGGTTGCACGCCTTCTCCAGGCGCGAGAGCAGACCGTGATAGCGCTCTTGAGAGATCGGCTTCCTCACTTCTCTCTTCGTCAGCAGACAACCGCTGCGGGTGGTTGGGACGGCGCCTTCACACACGCCGCGATCGGCGATGTGCGACGCCAGAAGGACTCGCGCTTGCCCGGTTAGCACGACAAAGAAAGCGAGGACCCTTCCCTTTCCCCTCCGGTCCTCGGTTTCCTCCACTGAGTACCCTAACCGCCAAGACTACCATGCGGAAACGGGGTCTCCCTCCTAGTGCCTTGGTGGGGATTCCTCGTCACGACACTTCCCCACTGACCTCTTTGTCACTGCAGGAGTACTCTTTTGACTCGGAGACCTCCGTGGACCTACTGCTCCCGGTTGAGCCACCTCTGCTTTGTTCTTCTTTGTGCCTTCTCGTGGTCGCTAGAGGACTTCTCGGCTACTTCCACCGCTACCCGGTTGGGAGACCGGTGATAGCTTACACTCGTCGTCCCCGCCCTTGAGTAGCTAGTTAGCTTGGCAGACTGACCTAGATCGGATATGTGTCTTTTGTTTCGCCATAGTAGACGATTGGCGACTTGTATCCTTGTCAGGGTAATTGTACTTTTGTGGTATGATGTAAGACTGATTGGCTGTTGCCGCTTTTGGATATCTTAAATGACAAGCGCTTCGTTGCTGCATTTATTGGATTTATTTGATATTGGCCTCATGCATGCATATTTAGCTATAATGTTAAGGATCATCGTCATGCAGATGGTACGTGGTCATGGAGCTGCCCGTGGCCAAGGGGCAGATCTAGGCCGCGGTGCCGCTCGTGGCCAAGGAGCTGGCCAAGCCTGTGGTGCTTGGCAGCCTAGAGGCGTGGCATGATCGAGGCCGAGGTGATCTACCTCCTCCTCCGGCAGGAGACCCAACCATGGCCCAAGTCTTAGCTTATCAAGCACAGATGTTGGGTCAAGTGCTATTCAACCAGCAGGCAGACAGGAATCGAAATGAGGGATCCAAACATGCTGCCTTTATGCGGACCAATCCCCCTACCTTCGCTCAAGCTACCGATCCCGTGGAAGCAGAAGACTGGTTACGCACTGTGACCAAGAACCTGGAGTTGATCAGATGTCCAGAAATGGAAAAAGTGCGCTTGGCCTCCCACCTGCTAGTAGGACCCACAGGTGTGTGGTGGGATAATTATGTCGCCACCCGGCCAGGTGTGGATGAAGAAGAAATAGAAGAAAATGAACCTGCTGAAGATGGAGATGACGATGAAGCTCAACAAGCTGATAATGCTGAAGTGCCGCCTTATGTTCCCCCAGTCCAAGGGTTTATTCCATGGGGAGAATTTGTCACTGCTTTCAGAAATTTTCACTTACCCATAGGAATCACCAAGATGAAGAAGTATGAGTTTCGCAGACTCTCTCAGGGAACGATGACAATTTCTGAATATCTTACTAAGTTCAATGAGCTTGCAAGGTATGCCCCCCAAGACATCCAGAATGAAGCTGAAAAGATAGATTGGTTCCTGAAAGGGATGGATTTCCGGTATAAATCCTGCCTTAGGATTTTGGAGTACCAAAACATCCACCAGCTCGTCAACAAGGCCTTGGTGTTAGAAAGGGACTTGAAGGGTGAGGATCTCTCGCGTAAGCGCAAGATGGCTGAACGTACGGCCGCCGGATCAAGCCGTACGGGACAATTCAAACCTCAACCTCCTCAGAGAGCTGGACAGCAATCTTCCATGTTCAACCGAGGATATGCTATGAGGGTGGGCGCGGTCTTTGGAATCTCTGGTTTTAGTACTCAAGCACCAATCGCTCCCGCAATGCACCGAGCACCCAAAATAGGATGACAGCAATCGCTACCTATGCCACTAGCTCGACACTATGCCGCCAACCGCCCTAGCCGAATCGCGCAAGACCTCAAGGAATGTTGTGCGAGGTCGTGGCAGAGGTCGCCCACCGCAGAATCAAGCTCAAGGTATGGGGCGTGGAAGACTCAACAATATCACTCGAAGCGGCACAAGAGGATGAAGGAGTACTTGTGGAGTGCGTTTGGACTTCACGACTCCCAATACAAGTTTTATTTGATTACGGTGCATCACATTCATTTATTTCACAAGAATACGAGATAAGCACCACTACAAACCTTTCCTCTTAATAAGCCCTTCACCATTAGATCTCCGATTGGGATATTTAAGGCCTATAGGTCTGCAAATGGGTAGAAATAAGAAAGGAAAGAGTAGGATTCTATTTCGACCTAATGGTCATATCTGGATTAGGAGTTGATGTCATAATCGGCATGGATTGGCTAAGACTCTATAAGGGAGTATTAGATTGTGCTTAGCGAGAAGTCGCTTATAAAGGATGGTGTGTTTGAAAGAGTATGGAAAGTAGATGAACCCTACAGATGGGGCGCGAGCCATCTGGTACCTCAAGGAAGACAACCCGAGTAAGGTGAAGGTAGTCCAAGAATATTTGGACGTATTCCCGGATGACTTACCTGGACTACCGCCTGACCGAGAGGTAGAGTTTGTTATAGAGTTAACACCTGGTACAGCCCCAATCTACAAAACATATTTCAAGATGAACTCGGAAGAATTAGAAGAACTCAAGAAACAACTGGACGATTTATTGAGCAAGGGTTTGATCCGGCCAAGCTCATCCGCTTGGGGATCCCCCGCCATGTTTGTGGATAAGAAGGATGGTGGACGAAGACTAGTGGTGGACTATAGGGCGTTAAATGTCGTCACTATTAAAAATAAGTATCCTCTGCCCAGGATCGATGACCTGTTCGACCAACTCCAAGGAGCTACACGTTTTTCCAAGATCGACCTTCGATCTGGATACCATCAAGTAAAGGTGCGGAAGGAAGATATACCCAAAATAGCCTTCACCACTCGGTATGGCCTGTTTGAATATTTGGTCATATCTTATGGGTTAACCAATGCACCGGCCTATTTCATGAACCTCATGAATTTAATCCTAATGGAATACCTTGACAAGTTTGTTGTCGTCTTCATTGACGATATCCTTGTGTACTCCAAATCGGACGAAGAGCATGAAAAGCACCTGAGAGCGGTGTTGGATAAACTCAGAGAGAATAAGCTATATGCAAAATATAGCAAATGCGAATTTTGGATTAGTGATGTCAGTTTCTTGGGACATATTATATCTGCTGAAGGAGTTAAAGTGGACCCATCTAAGATTGACACGGTCATGAATTGGAAAACACCTGCCACTGTAAAGGAAATTCGCAGTTTTCTAGGTCTGGCAGGATATTATCGGCGTTTCATCGAAGGATTCTAAAAAATTTCCCAACCACTGACCCAGCTATTGAAAAAGGAAAGGAAGTTTGAATGGACCGAAGATTGTGAACTCAGTTTCCAGAAGCTCAAAACCCTTCTGACCACCAGTCCTATTTTGGCCACACCCAATATAGCCAAGAAGTTTGAAGTGTACTGTGACGCTTCCCGACAAGGATTAGGATGTGTATTGATGCAAGATGGCAAGGTTGTGGCGACGCATCACGGCGATTCTTGCAAGCATGAGGACAATTACCCAACCCATGACCTAGAACTTGCTGCCAGTAGTTCATGCACTCAAGTCAGTGGAGACATTTTACGATAGGAAAACAATGTGACATCTACAGATCACAAAATCCTAAAATATGTTTTCACACAAGCCAACCTCAACATGAGGCAAAGAAGGTGGTTAGAGTTGATTAAAGATTACAACCTAAATATATTATACCACCGCAAGGCCAACGTGGTTGCAGATGCTCTAGCAGAAGAACCGATGCAACTTTCGATGGTGATCTCAAGAGAAGACAGGAATACCCAGGAAGATACCCCCTCAGAACAGCTACTGGAAGAATTGAATAAGCTATGCCTGAATCTCGTAAAATCTGGAGAATTAGCCAACATCACGATTCAGCCAGATCTGATCAACCGTATCAAGGATAAGCAACAGAACCATCCAAGTACCCTTAGGCTCGAAGGACTGATGAATAGGGGTTTCGGAACAAAAATTGTTAAGGATGAACAAGGAATTCTCTGGATGGAGAAGAGGATCTTTGTGCCTCACGACCAAAAATTAAAGGAAGAGATCTTAAAGGAAGCACATGAGTCACCGTTTTCAATGCACCCAGGATGTACAAAAATGTACCAAGATCTGAAGGTAATCTTCTGGTGGCCCCGAATGAAACGAGATGTAGCATAATATGTGGCCAAATGTAATATCTGCTGTTTAGTTAAGGCAGAACACCAACGTCCAGCAGGGTTACTGCAACCAATCAAAATCCTATAATGGAAGTGGGATGAAGTGACCATGGACTTTATTATAGGACTTCCCCGGTCTCGAAGTGGCCATGACTCTATATGGGTAATAGTAGACCGGTTGACCAAGGTAGCTCATTTCATCCCAGTCAAAACCACTCACAAGGGTAGCAAGCTAGCAGAACTATTCATCGCCCGGATAGTGAGCCTTCATGGAGTTCCTAAGAGAATTATATCTGATCGTGGATCATAGTTTACCTCAAGGTTTTGGGAAGAACTCCATAGCGCCTCAGGCACCAAATTGTCATTTAGCACAGCCTACCACCCTCAAACAGACGGATAAACGGAAAGGACTATCCGAACTCTAGAAGACATGCTTCGAGCTTGTGCTTTGGAGATCCCTGCGGAGTGGGATAAATGGCTGCCTTATGCGGAATTTGCTTATAACAACAGTTATCAAGGCAGTTTGCAAATGTCTCCTTTCGAAGCTCTATACGGAAGAAAATGTAGGACCCCTCTCTATTGGTCCGAAGTCCGAGAAGGGCGGTATTTGGAAGGAACACTGCGCAGAAGCGAAGCAAAGGTCAAAATGATTAGGAAGCAATTGCTTGCTGCTCAATCCCGACAAAAGAGTTATGCTGACCTTCGTCGGAGGGACCTATCCTTCGAGGTTGGAGACTATGTGTATCTTAAGGTCTCACCCTTCAAGGGAACTCGCAGATTTCAAGTCAAGGGAAAATTGGCCCCAAGGTTTGTGGGACCTTATCCAGTCTTATCTCGTAAGGGTATGGTAGCTTACAAGGTTGATCTTCCCAAGGAATTGGGAGAAGTGCACAACGTGTTTCACGTGTCCCAACTCAAAAAGTGTTTGAGAAAACCTGAAGAAGAAATAGTTCAGCTGCCTGCCGACACCCTGCAACCCAACTTGGGATATCAAGTCGAGCCTATTCAAATATTAGAGACTCAGGAAAAGAAGCTCAAGAACAAGACCATTCGGCTTTGCAAGGTGCAATGGAGCAATCAATCCGGAGGATGCTTTCATGGGAACCGAAGAGAAGATCGCAAGAATTCCCTACCTATTCATTTGATAGAAATATCAATCTCGAGGTCAAGATTTGTTTTTAGGGGAGGATTTGTAATGACCCAAAGTTGTGTTAATATTTTGAAAACACTTGCACCATTGCATAAGCTATGACGTTTCCCGTGAAATTTCTATGTGACAAACACACATTTCTAGATTTTAGAAGCCATTAGAAATTGATGATTTTTACTTGAATAAATCACTAAATAGCTAATTAATAAACCTTGCATAAGAATTTATAATTTATAGCACTATTTAGGAAATTGTTGAAATATAAGATTCTAATAGACCTTAAATTAGGAATATATTTTCATATTCATAAAACATCCATACACACACACACACACATATATATATATATATATGTACACACATATTCACATAAGCCTAAATATGATAAATTGCTCTAAAAATCCCAGGAAAATTCTATAGATTAGTTTAAACCCTAATAGAGAGTTTGACTCAGTTGTTGACCAATTGGAACCTTGGTGGGACCCATTTGGCGACCTCTTCTTCTTCGCCTCGCTCTTGTGAGCATTTCGTCGGCATTGAGTGCCTCTGCTTGCTTCTGCTCCACGCCGCGAAATCCACCTCATGGTCGCCAAAATCGCCCGGCGATTCCCTCTCTGGTCGCTTGTGTGTGTCTTCTTAGCTCTTGCGGGCCCACCATGTGTGGATGTGACCTCCGCCATCGTTCGCCGCCTCTCTGGCGCCAGTGGCGACCGAGCCGCTTTGTCGGCCGGCCGTGTCAGGCCCGCCAGCACCGCCCACCTTGCCCAATGGTCTCTGGTTGCGCCATCGATGTCCTCGCACCGCCGCTTCCTCAGCCGGGCAATGCCGCCACAAGACGCCACCCTCGCCGCCCGGCTCAGACACTTTCGCCAGGAAAGCAAGCCACCGCCTGACCACCTAATCAGAGCAAGAACTCCTCCGAGACCATCTCACACACTCTCATGACCGCAGACAAAAGCCGAGCTCGGACCGAGCTTATATGGCACCGCACCACATCGCCATTTTCTCCCTCTTTTCACTCTCCGTCGACAGCCCAAACCAGACCTCCCTAACCTCCCCATTGACTCGCGTTATTTCGCCATGGCCTCGTGAAGCTCCCCGTCCGGGAATTGGTGGAGTCGCCCGAGCTTGTCGGAACGCTCTCGCCACCGCCGGCGGCCGGTTCTTCCCCTTTCGATTTCCCCATCTCTCGTGAGCTTGGCGGCAATTCCTTGCTCCGTGAGCCGCTGCCTTCCCTCACACCGTGCTCCCTCTTTTGGCCTAGGGCCATGGGTCTTCCCAAAGATCGTGAGCGTGCCGCCTCCTGTCCGGCTTCTTCGCCGACAAATCCACCTCGGCCGCCGACCCCGAAAAATCACTAGGTAAGACTTCCCGAAGCCCGCTGATGCTCATGCGCGCGCTAGTTTTCCATAAGATCGACCCTAGAACTTTTACTCATGTCCGCCGGTAGTCGGCTCCGCCGCCATGCATGGCTCTGCCGCGTCCGGCCATTTCTGGCCTCGACGAGGGCATCCCTAGATGCGCGCTAGTTCACTGATTCCAACGCACTCAAGAACGCCCCAAACGGTGCACCCTAGCTCCGGCTAGCCGTCGGCTAAACCTCGGCCGTCGGCGGCGCCACGGAGGAAGACGATGACGGCGAGCCGTCCGATCGCGCCAAGATCCGTGCGACTTCACCGGCGTGGTCGCCGACAGAGGGCCCCATTTGTCGGCGCTTCATGGGTTTTAAAACTCCAGCGGCTTCTTCCGTTGACGACATGTGGGCCCTTGGTCCCACATGTCGAGGGTTAGTCAGACTATTTCTCCTTCATGGGCGCTTTGCTCGCGGGTTACGCCTCCGGCACGCTGACGTTTTCGGCGTGGTGGCCATGAAGTTAGCGGCCGACCCAAGATCGTTCACCGACTTTTCCGGATTTTATTAATAAAACAAAGACAGTAATTAGAAATGATTTATTTAAAATAGGTAGATATCTTTAAAAATTCTGGAAAAATTAGGGTAAATACTAGGGTTTGTGTTGGAGTTATTAAAAATAGTACCTCACACAGTAACCGAACACGGTTCCTAGATTAAATTCATTAAGCTTATTTTAGGGTATTAATTCATATAGAAATAAGCAAAAATAGAATGTTATGTATTAAAAATAGATTAACAATTAAGTTAAACATAAGAAAATCATGGATCTTAGATAAATGACTTTTTCGACCTAGGTGAATATAATATAACCTATGATATGTTTCCTAATTACATGTTAACTCAATATTGGTATAATTAGGAAACATGAATAACTAGCTTAACGTACCTAGTCTATGAACCTATTCAATTAAGCTATTACACAAAGATGTTAGAATAGCAAATCTGTTGCTTCAATTCAATCTCACAACATGCAACATCATGATTATATATATATATATATATATATATATATATATATATATATATATATATATATAGAGAGAGAGAGAGTTGGGCTATGGTGAGAAGTTACGGAAAAGCCAGTGCTTAGCGTCTAATTTGAAAATCTGAGACTCAAATGACCGATCCGAACCGTCCATCTTAATCTTCTCGTTGAAATCTCTTAAGCGAACAAATTTTGTATTTTTTGAATTTTTTGCTATTTATTTTGTATTTTTAAAACCAGCAAATTGACGCTTCACAACTAATTAGATCGGTGATTTTCAAAAATACAAAACAAATAGCAAAAAATTTAAAAAATACTAAATTTGGTTGTCTAAGAGATTTCAACGAGAAGATCAAGATGGACGGTTGATCGCCATTTGAGTCTCGGATTTTTCAAACTAGACACTAAGCACGACGTCTTCCGTGCTTCATGGCTAATCAGAGCTCAACTCTATATATATATATATATATATAGAGCATATATGACCATTATCACCCACACACCACTTAAATTCTACTCTACTAAGATAATAAGGATTAAATAAGTTGATGAAGGAAATACTTCAAACAAAATGCGAGTTAACATATTCTAACTATTTAAAGTACTTTAAAAGACGATAAAACCATATTTTGTCCTATTGGGTTAATTAGGGTAGAAATTACATATATATATATATGTATCATGTGCATCATCTCACTAGCACTTCGCGGCCATTCCGCTATGATTCATTATTTAGAAGGATCATGGAACTTTCTCGATATATATATATATATATGGATTCATATAGATAGTTAAACATAGGAATCGTAAATGAGCAAATACGAGCGACCTCGATTGCATTTCATGTATCATTCTTTTCTTCGCCGCATTGTGCTTATGATAAATTGTTGATTCTCCGATTAGACGTAGAGGATCCGGAAACACTGTTCGAAGACTCCGCACAAGACCCGGACTTCAATTCCCAAGGCGAGTTAATATCTACCCTCATAGGAGTTGGCTTTTACTAGGGAGAGTTAGCTTTCCCTAGTGCGAGTTAATACCTATCCTTAATAGTGTTGCTCTTACTAGGGAGAGGATGCGCTTTCCCTAGTGCGAGTTAACATCCAATATTATCATATTGAATCCTAGATTTCTAAAGTATTTATTTTACAGTATTAAACTGCATGCACTTTTAAGTACTTATGCCTATTTGTTCAATCATGATATATCATGCCACTTACTTACTTGCCATCAATTTACCATGATGATGTTGTCTTGAATTAATCATCGGTTATTTGGCTTTGCTATTGATCGCTTTGATGATCACCCTTGGTAGCCTAGTTAATTTAAATAAACTGATTTAGACTCCTAAGTCTTGATTAAAATCTTGCTTAGACAGTGCTCAGGTCCAACTATTAATTTTAGGTTTAGAATTGCCTCGGAACGGTGAACCGATATTCACCGGACATGATCACACAATGAAAATGGTTAACTGGAATTTGGGCCTGGCATGCCAGTGTGTGTATGGTTGTGATGTGCTGCAATGCAGACGGGGTCTGGCATTGTGTAAGAGATGGAGTAGCTGGGCTACGTGATTTGAGGAAGCTAATCGCCCACATACGTAGTGCATGGAAGAGGAGCGCGGCGAGATCCGCGTAATGCCGTGCGCTACCCCAAAAGGAGGGGTTCCGCCACATCGTGTGTTTCACACGGAGGGTGCGAGTTAGCCGAAGAAGGAAGTGCATAAGGGTGAGGCCCTTAGTGGACTGGCTAGGCTGAATCGTGGATTCCCCCAGATGGGTGCATCAGGGATGCACAGTGTGACGCCATCGACTATCTCGCTGCGGAGATAGTTCCTAACACCACAACGCGCCGCCATCGCACGGTAGTGCAAGTATTGGGGATTCGAGGGGTAGTTACGACTGCGGGCGCCACTGTCTGCCGCCATGCTTGAGGTGAAGACAGTTTCATGTCGTCATCCGAGGATGATCTAGGTCCATTCTTCAGAGAGCCGTGAGTCTAGCGTGGGTGGCGGCCAGCTAGGACGAGACCGGTACTTTGTGGGAATGTGATCCCTAACGAAAGCGCGCCACACTCGGAAGATGATGGCGGGAGTAGGAAGAGAACGTTTGGCAGAGTGCCTGGAAACTGCCATGGGTTTGGTTGAGCATTGAAATGGAAATATGATAAATAATCAATTTGATATGGAATTTGGTTAAACTGCTAAGTCATAGGCTTGATTTCCAAAACTGGCTTATCTCGCAAATAAATAAACCCACCTTTCCTTTGAAACCTCTATCATTAAATGCATTGGGTTGGTGTTAGCTCGCCGATGTTTGGATGACACCGACCTCGCATAAATATCTATCTTTAGATATGGAGGAGCCCATCGAGGAAGATGCCTCACGATTGTTATGAGGAAGGAGATCCTCGATGCACTGTGACCAGGAGTAGTTGTTTTAGATAGGGTTTAGTGCGTTCCACCAGTCGTGTGTGGTTACACAGCTGCTGGTGTGATTTTGTTGTTCTTTTGAACTTACAAAGTTGCCTTTTTGGGAGATTTCCGCTACTCTGATGAACTTTGGTCTGTAACTAAGGCTTAAAAGCCGTTTGCTACTAATGCGATCTGATGATCGCTATTATGTAATATTTGGACATCGATGTATGAAATGATTCCAGTTGTGTAACTCTTGCACTAGCCTACTGATCCAGGGCCTAGTGCAGGTCCGACCGTTCTCGCTAGGTAAGCCGAGAATGGGCGCGACAGGTTTGCTACATATGTCCATTACATAGAAGACCTGTGTCACATCATTGGCGAGCATAAATGGTTCGTCCCTATATCCGATTTGTGTAAGGTCCACGGTTGTCACTACAACAAATGTGCTTATCAGTGACGAAAACGTCATGACGTTGCAAATTTTCATCATAAATAGGCACGCTTCTATGACGATTGTTTTCTATTCGTCATGGAATGTATCCTGCGTCCTCGCCCCCTAGAATTTAGTGACGAAACATGACATTTCATCATAAAACAACATAATAAATCATCATAGATAGCAGAAATCTGTTCGGTGGGACTGCCGTCATGTAGTATCCCTACCTGTGACGATATGCTTTTCGTCATAAACAAAAGGGACGTATGTCCATCCAACGTGGACAGATGTGGGCCCACTATCTCACGTGTGCATGTGGCATCCGAAGAGATTGATTAGATTTGTTTTAATGTTAGGACAAATTAATACTTGATAGCCATGAAGAGGAAGAAAACAAATGATTCTTTTTTTAAGAAAGTTGAATCAAGCAGCAAAAATGAGTTCAGATGAATTTATTTGACTTACGTGATCTTCTAGGTAGTCGTAGAGCTAAATTTAAGTTGATTGAGATGTACTTTTTTTATTATAACAAAACAATAGACATTTCATTTTCTTTGTTACCCTTAAATATATGTTTATTGAATAATATGTCACTGGTAGTATATATGCTTGTATGTAATCGCTTGTTTTTTTGATAAATCGGTCAATTTCTTCAATAAATCGACCAATTTCTTTGATAAATCGTTTGAAAATAAAAAATCAGTATTGAAAATTTGAAATCTCGAGCCAAACTTCCAAAAATGGCATTTTCGCTTAGCTGTAAAATTTTGGCGCACAAATTTTTGCCAAGGAATGCAACTAATCCAGCCACCGCCTCCACAAAGCCCCACGTCCACTTCGCCTAAACGCCTCCACCAAATATATATATGAATCTAGCTTGCACCTTGATCCAAGTAGAACATTCCTTGACAACCGGTAGCTAACTCCTTTCCGGACTCCTGTACGATGTCTACACATAAAATAAGGCACCGACGAATCAACAGCAGCAAATAAAATTCAGAAAAATATGAAATAAATACAGGAGGTAGATTAGGTTAAAAGAAGATCAACAAAATTAGTTTGGCGTGAATCGGAGTTACGGTTTGGGAGATATAAAAAGATGAAGCAGTACTGTTCATATAAACAGTACCCGGGTTGACCAGACTTCTGACCGGACTGAGATTAAAGAGGCTAGCTGCCTCTACTTCCTTCACGCGCACGCGCAGAGAAACAAGAAAGGCAGTAGAGAGAGAGAAAAAGGGAGAGAAGAGATGGGGGCGGCGGCGGCTTGACTCCGGCCGGCGGACGGCGGCGGCGGAGGGCCACGGCAGGCGGCGGCTCCAGCGCGCGGGCTGCAGGCGCGCGGGCTGCAGGCGCGCGGCGAGCGGCGGCCGTCGGCGGCAGCACCGGCGGAAGGCGGCGACGGCGCGGTTCCCTCCCCGGCTTGGGGCCCTACGACAGGAACCTCTTCTCCTCTCCTTCCCTTGCTCTGTGATGATCTGTTGGCGCTTGTGGCGGCTAGGGTTTCGGGATTGGGTGCTACAACCGATCTGTTTTGGCATGATTGGGGAATAAGGATATAGCATTATTTGGTATTACGGGATTTGGGTTTAGGGATAAATATGGTATGATTGGGGGATAAAATTTACACTGGATTAAGTCATGGTAGAAATATAAGTTTGTACCATTCTACTCTAGAAATGGACTCACAAATCTGAAATAGGGTACCAGCAGTTTTATTTCTACAATTATCAATAATGCTATTGGTAGGTGTAAACAAGTGCAACAAGACAGTTCCAGTAGCTTACCTGCTATCAATTTTTATAGCTAAGATAGTTTTTGGTATTTGAACTAAGTTACTCTAGTATACTTGTACAACTTTTCCTTGGATGTTTAGCACAAGTGCAGAAAGTTCAGCAAGCTAGGTATAATTTTTAGGTTGTTGTTTGTTGTGCTAGTGAGGTCTTCCTGCCAAAAAACACTAGTAGCTAGTTCTGAGACTGCAGTCTGCCTCTAGTATTTACATGTTTTTAAAACCAGGAATAGTGTGCTCTTACCATTTCAGCACTAAAAGCTGATTTGGGATGTGTGTCAAGACTAATTGCAAAATTCTGGAATTAAGTGCTCAGTAATCTGGGATGTGTGTTAAGACTAATTTTAGTGCAAAAAGTACTAGTGCTGTGACTAGTGAATTAGTAGCTCTGTCAACTAGATTGATTTACAGGCAATATAAGTCATCTGCCTGTTAAGTCTGACCTATTGGATGAACCAAAGAACATGTTCATGGTTGATACTTCTGCTACTGCTTTGCCTAGAATTTCAAGTACATGCACATTTTATAAAATTAACTCTTAATGTCTAGTATATTTACATTTCAGAATATGCATATAATACTTCAATCTTATGGTCATTATTCTTTTCTTCAGTATGTACCTTCTTTCTTTCTTATGAAAAATAATTATTTACTAAAACCTATGCAAATAATTGCTCACTTTTTGCTTCTTTTGATAATTTAGGCTCAAATGGAAGAAATGATGCAGCTTGCTGCAGATGGTCAAACACCAACATCCACTACAGAGGTTGTTTCCATGGTTCTCAGCCAGAGCGGTGCAAGCAGCAGCAAATTTTTGAAAAATGTTGGCTTAGAGACAACATCTCCAAAAACTACTAAGTCATCCACTAAAAAAGAACTTTAGGAACAACTTGATAAGGAGAGACAACAAACAGCTTCATTTCGCAAGGAACTTGAAGAATTGAAGCAAAAGGGAGAAGAAGCAATTATGTCAACCCAAAGAGGATTGGAAGAAGTTAGGAGGGGTCAGGAGGAAAGTAGGAAGAGACAGGAGGAAAGTGATGAATGCTTGTGACTTGCTGACACAATGTTGCTATGCATTGGTCAAACACTTAATCTTATATCTACTGCTATGTTTAATATAATATATATGTTCCAATTGGTACCTTTGCTAATGTGCTGAATGTGATTATGTGATGATGAATTGGGAATAGGCTAAATGTAATTCTATAATGTTAAATTTGTGGATTGGGCCATAAGTGTTCATATAATTCTGGGAATGGGCTATGGATTGCGAATGTAATTCTGTAAGAGACGAAAAACATGGACATGTGGCATCTATCTATGACGAAAATTATTCGTTACTAAACATGCCACGTCACCTGACATTCTAGCCGATGACGTGGCATAGACATGTTCAATGACGAAATTGATGTCCACGTGGCTTCTACCTATGATGAAATTATTCGTCACTAAACATGCCACCTCACCTGACACCCTGGCCGATGACGTGGTGAGGCATTCATATATGACGAAATTGTTCGTCACTAAACTTGCCTTGTCATTTGACACGCTGGCCAGTGACGTGGCATCGGACGGCCGAGTATGTGATTTGTGACGAAATGGCACATATTAGTAACGAATTTCTCTCGTCATAGAAGAGACCTATTCAGTGAGGGTTATGTACTTCGTCATAGATTGTTGCCCATTCTATGACGAAATAACACGATTCGTCATTGTGTAACAAATGTGACGCGATATAGATGACGGTTTTCGTTTCGTCACAAATTCGTCACAGAAGTAGAACAATGACATTTTGGGAGTTTTTCATGATGTATTTCGGGCGTCATAGATCACCATTCATGTCATACCGTACTTATCGATCATCACGCTGTTTGCTGTTAGTTTGACCCATTGGCACCGAAATAGAGGAATCTTCAAAGGTCCATAGTCAAGCTCCCAGATCTTCTCTATGAAACCATAATAGGTGTCCTTATTTCTATTGTTGTCTATAGTATTTATACGGACACCGCTGTTTTGATTGGTGCTCTTGTTATCGTGGGCTCTAGTATAAAATGTGTACCCATTTATGTAATACCCTTGGAATGTCAATATTGTACTGTATGGTCCTCGAGCCAAGCATTTTAATTGTTCATCATTGGTCTCCTTACCCATCATGTGCTTTTGTAACCAACCACCAAAAAGATCCATGTGCTGTCGTGTGATCCAATCCTCTGACCTGCCAGCGTATTGAGAGCGTAGAATCCTCTTGTGCTCATCGACATATGGAGCCACTACAGCTGATTGTCACAATACCGTGTAATGTGCTTGTTTAAATGAAACAAGATCATTGCTGATCATTGCTTTTCTCTCTAGTGTCCCTTTTCCCTAGCCTCCCCTCATGGCGTGATATAGGAACGCCAATCGGATTCAGATCGTCGATGTAATCGACATAAAACTCAACCACCTCCTTTGTCCTAACACCCTTGGCAATGCAGCCTTCTGGATGAGATCGGTTACAAAAATACTTCTTTAGGACACCCATGTACCTCTCAAAAGGGAACATATTATGTTGGAACACGGGTCCGAGAATATCTATCTTTTTGACAATGTGAACCATAAGATAGACCATAATATCAAAGAAGGATCGAGGGAAGATCATCTCAAGGCTCACCACGCTTTGAATGACGTCATCCTGCAGCTTAGCTAATTTATCTGGATCGATGACCTTCTGTGACACCTCATTGAAGAATGAACACAACTTGATTATTGTCCCTCGTATCCTTTCCGGTAGAATACCTCTCACTGCAACTGGAAGCAACTGTGTCATCAACACGTGACAATCATGGGATTTCAGGTGTACGATTTTTTTCTCTTTCGTGTTGATGAGTCTCTTTATGTTCAAGGAGTATCCAGACAGGACCTTAAGATTGTTCAAGCATTGGATCATGCTTTTTTTCTCTTCCTTGCTTAGAGTGTAACTGGCAGGTTGTAGGTAATGTCTTCCTTTCCCTCTCTTTTCTAGAAGTAAGTCGTTCCTTAGTTCCAATTGTTTTAGGTCCTTTCATGCTTGAAGTGTATCTTTCAATTTGCCGTACATATCTAGGAAGCCTAGCAGGTTGACACAAACATTTTTCACTAGGTGCATGACGTCAATTGTGTGACGGACCTCCAAGAGTTTCTAATAAGGTAAGTCCAAAAAAATTGACTTCTTCTTCCACATGGGTGCCTTGCCTTCTTCACTCGGGACAAGTTTGCTACCAGCACCCTTTCCAAAGACTACTTTCAGATCCTTTACCATAGCGAATACCCCTATCCCATTATGATGCGCAGGCTTAGTACGATGGTCTAGTTTCCCGCTAAAATTCTTATCTTTCTTCCGTAACGGGTGATTTGTAAGAAGAAATTTACGGTGGCCCATGTACACAACCTTCCGACAGTTTTTCAGGTACATGCTGTCAATATCATTTAAGCACTGGATGCAGGCTTTATACCCTTTGATAGCCAGGCCCGCTAAGTTGCCAAGTGCAGGCCAGTATTGATGGTTACAAATAACATGGCGCGTAAGGTGAAGTGTTCTCGTTTGTACTCATCCCGTATCCGTACACCATCGTTTCACATTGTTAGTAGATCTTCAACCAATGGTTTAAGGTACACATCAATGTCGTTTCCAGTTTGCTTGGGGCCTTGGATAAGCAACGGCATCATATGTACTTTCGCTTCATGCACAGCCATAGAGGAAGGCTGTAGATACATAGAGTCACATGCCAAGTGCTATGACTGCTGCTCATCTCGCCGAAAGGATTCATCCCATCCGTACTCAAGCCAAACCTTATGTTCCTCACCTCCTCTGGAAAGTGAGGGAATGTTCTATCGACCTTCCTCTATTGGGAGCCATCAATGGGGTGTTTGTGCCAACGCAACATTTGGGCATGCGCTTTGTTTGCAAATAAACATTTCAACCGGGGGATTATAGAGAAATATCACATCACCTTAGCGGGAGGTCTCTCTTCTTCTTGGGCTCCCCCTCTACCGCCCCTGGGTCATCACGCTTGATCTTATACCATGATGCTTGGGACACTGGACAAGCATCCAAATCCTCGTACTCCTTGCGATAAAGGATACAGTCATTAGGCATGCATGTATTTTCCATACTTCTAATCCCAAAAGACAGACAATTTGCTTGGCTTCGTAAGTACTTTCAGACAGCGTGTTATCCTTTGGAAGCAACCTCTTAATGAGACATAGCAACTCGTCGAATCCCTTATCGGACAAACCATTTGTCGCTTTCCCTTACATCAAGTCAAGTGTGGTACGCAACTTTTTGTGGTCCTGCTCGTAGTCTAGGTACAAGAGTGTTCTGTAGTCCTCTAACAAGCGTTGGAATTTTTAGAATTGTCTTTCATCGGTGTAATCTCCCACACCATCACGCAGCATCTGATCTAAATCTTCCCCATCAAACTCCCAATGTATCTGCCATTGAACCGTATTGGGCTGTGTCCAGGTTTATGTTGTCTCCCTCTTCTTCTTCATCGTCTTCCTGTATAATCTCTTCTTCACCGTGCTTGCTCCAATAGATATAGTTAGGCATGAAACCTCTTTAGAGCAAATGGCTGTGAAGGGGCCTTGAGTTTGAATACTCCTTCTCATTTCTGTAGTCCAGGCATGGACAACATATAAAGCCTGACGGCTTGCACGCAACGGCCGTACTGATAAAAGCTTGCACATCCTCAATGTACTCCTTTGAGCGTTGGTCCGTGTTGCCGATCCATCTACAATAGGATGTAGCAAGCTAATTTTTAATTAATTTTCACATGATGATTTATCAATTTTTAGAATCTCAAAACCTACATTAATTTACCATGTACATAAATTAGAGCTAAATTGGACTCTAACCCTTTCCTAGGCTATTCACCATGCACATAAATTAATCAATTAAATTATGATCGAGCTAGCTCTAGATTGGAGTAAAATCACCAAATTTTTTAATTATTTGCAATTTACTTCCAAAAATGATCGAGTTAGCTCTAGATTCAAAATCCTTCATCGATCATATGAACTCCAATTCCAAATTTGAGCTACATCCCCACCTTCAATTGGAGCTATATCTTAATCTAAGTAAACTCCAAACATACATAACAAGTTTTTAGCAATCTACTTCAAAAATGAGGTGAGCTAGCTATATGAAGTAAGGATGATGTTACTAACCTTTAAGCACTTGGATTGGAGTAAAATCACCAAATTTTAAAAAATTTGGGCAGCACCTCCCCTCAAATTTCAAAAATCTCCACGGCCAGCACTTGGATTGGATCTAGATTCAAAAGCTTTCATGAATCATGGAAAAAACTACATTTTCTCCAAATCTAAAGCAAAGAGGTATACATCTAACAACAAAAAAACTGAGGTTGATGTTACTAACCTTCAAGCACTTGGATTGGAGTAAAATCACCAAATTTTTAAAAATTTGGGCAGCACCTCCCCTCAAATTTCAAAAATCGCCACGGGCAGCACCTCCCTCCCTTCTCTGTTCATGGGCGACAGCTCTGGGAGGAAGACGACAGTTTAAATCGCGTGGCGGGAGCAGTGATCTACTACCGGTTAGTATCACCAACCGGTTAGGAACCCAATCATCTACTATCGGTTGGTATGACAAACCGGTAGTGGAAGATTCACTACCGGTTTGTGGTTCCAACTGGTAGTAAAACAACCCCCTCCAACCCCGCCCTGGCCTTGGATGCCCTTGTAGCCTTTGAACCAGTAGTGATGCAACCATCACTATGGGTTGATATCCAACCGGTAGTGATGGGCCGGTAGTAATGCCCAGTTCTCTAGTAGTGACCTGATCCTAGGAATGTGCTGAAAGATAGAAATGCAGTACTCATCCCAAAACTTGTCGTACAAGACCTACCCACTAGCCACTGAAATGCAAATTAATGTGGTCAATTTCAGGAAGAATAACGAAAGACTGTCTATATACGAATCGGCATACAAATGAATTTTAATTTCATAAGGAAGCCATGGCCACGGTTGCACGGAAGACCACCTATCCCCTCCGAATCAGACTGTACGTGGAGGTTATTCCTAGAGCAAAAACCAAAAACAGGACAAAGATTATTATGGCAAGATGTCACCTTTGCACGAAGGAAACGCTACTCGGCCAAACCATGCCTCACCACAAGGGGGAGGCAGGTATACGGGTCCAACAGGCTAGGAAGGCAAATCCTAGCTATGTGGCGATCGATTCGGTGTTATGTGGCACCTAGTGCCATATAATTTTCGTCAAGAGGCTAAGGGGAGGCCACTTGGTAACTAAGCCCACTCTGCAACGCAAGTATCTCATTACCACCTTACAACACAATCCCAGCTGTAAAATGTTGTAAATTTACCTTCTTGCCCCTGCCTAGTTGTGAATTCATTCATGTCAACACACATGTATACTTCGTCTTTTCCTACTCTTGGTCCTATAAATAGGGCCTAGTGTACATGTGCAAAAGGGTGGTGAAATTCAACGACTCAAGTTCTATCGATGAGTGGAAATGGGTTCCTTGGCGTGCTTACTATACATCTTGATTGAGAGATCAACAAGGCCCCTTTTTGCTATGTAGGACTTTGAAAGTGTCATGGGCCAACAGGATGAAAGAACAAGCAAAACAAAGTGTTTATCCTAGTTCGGGTCTCTCATGGTGGAGATAACAACCTTACTCCAGTGCCTGTTATGAAAGTACGTGGGTGAATGTGGTTACAATGAGGTGCGATCTCCCCTTTAAGAGAAAAGAGTGGGTATATATTTATAGTTACAAGGGGAATAACGGCTCTAGCGCACTAATACCGTCATATACTCATGTCGGTTACATTAATAAATTGTGGCTCTAGCGCACTAATACTGCCATTTACTCATGTCAAGCAAGACCAGCATGGTGAGGCTCAAGGAGCTCGATGTGCAAGGGCACTTTGACGTGCACCGCTGGTGACCAAGAGACCTCGGTGCCAAACGAGGTCGTCCTTTGAGAGCTTTTCACATGCCCGAGAGCGAGTTCGTGGAGGCCATGAAGGGGAACGGATAGGCTAAGATAGTGCATTTTCAAAAATTTCTAACGTGAATACTTAGGACATCATGCAAGTAGAGGATCATAGATCGTTGCCTTTGATGCGCAGTCACAGCAGAAGGAGAGTTGGAGTTGTTGAGTCCTACATGGCGCACGTCGAGGTATAGGAAGTAGTTATTCACGTCGAGCCGAACGTCCCCGTCTCGCTATTCACCACTGCAGCAATGTCGCACGTACTGCTGCAGAGGAAATAGTTGATCTCGCCAACCTTCTCCTCATTGTCGCCGATCAGCGCTGCTGCAGTTCTCTACGGTATCCACACATCTAGGGACGAAACGCTATGCGCCGGTGTGCTACCACCGCACGCGCGCAGCTAGGGTTTCTTGGAGTCGGAAGGAGGCGTGACGGCTAGAGTTATGTGGTGGCGAACTCGTATGTCTGCACTGCCCCCATCGCCTTCCCTTATATGGAGCACCCTAATGGGCTTCTATACTAGAGGCCTATTAGGACTCTAATCCTACATAAATCAGTATCCTAATAGGACTCTAATCCTACACGATCAATATCCCAATAGGAATTTAATCCTACATGGATCAGTATGAGCCAAACCCACTAATGAATCCAATCCATTAGACATATTCCAACCTGTTAAGTGTGTGACTCGTTAGGTTCATGCGCAAGCGGTCGTGGCCCCGGAAACTCCATTTCGAACCACAAGTCAATAGTGGTTTCTAGCAGGACATATAGACCCCTGAATGCATGGCATGATCATATCAGCTGAACTTTGATATATTCACATACCGATCCCTTTGTTGCACGATACCAGTCAAGCTCAAGACAAGATGAATGCCACTCTTGTGATAATTCGACCATTCACTCGATCTTATTATGAATTCTAAACCGTGATTAACTCCTTAATTACATTGGCATGTCTATGCACTTGCCAATCCAATCACATCGAGTGGCCCAGAGATATCTCTCTTGTTATCATGGAGGGTCAAATTCCATCTTGATCGCTCACATTCTACGTCATGTTTTATAGTATACCTGAAAGCTATCTTTATAACTACCCAGTTATGGTGTAGCGGTTGATAACCTAAAGTATATAACTATGCATGCTAGGATTCAATGATGGTCTTAGCTCTAAGAATCATATAAGGATACCAGTCGAAACTACAGGCTAATGGCACAAATAAGATAACAATCTCAATAGTGTCTTGGAGTAGGTCTATCCAACACCATGTTCTCAAACATGTATCCACATTATTGATTTCATATCTCGATATCTATGGTATGTGAAACATTACCATCGATCAATACATGTGCTAATCAAATCATTATTGTCCCACATAATGATATGAGAGCAGAGATTATTTAGAATAAGATCATATAAACAATGTATCTCACAACCAAGTTGTACTTGATGAACAATGTGAACAACATTTATTAATGAAACTGATAACATATTATCTAAGAGTACATACACATAGATGTGATACAATCATGTTACATGATCGCCTCTAGGGCATATCACTAACAATCTTCCACTTGAACGAGAGTCAATCATGCAAGTATCAAATACCCATGGTTCTTCTGTGCGCCTCATGCTTTGGCTGTGGAAAAGGTTTTATCAGCGGATCGACAATGTTCAAATCCGTGTGCACTTTGCAAATCTTTACATCACCTCTGTCAATGATCTCTCGAATGAGATGATAATGCATAAGGTTGTAATGGAGCGAGAAGAACAAGGATGCGTCTACAAGGCTCAACGCCCGGTCTACTTCATTAGCGAAGTATTGGGCGAGTCCAAGGTACGCTATCCGTAGGTGCAAAAGTTTCTGTATGTGGTCCAGATCGCCTCTCGGAAGCTGAAACACTATTTTCAAGAACATCCAATTTCGGTGGTCACATCTCTCCCTATTGGAGAAATTCTCCATAATCGGGAAACCATTGGGAGGATTGCTAAGTGGTCGGTTGAACTTGGGGATTTCGAGCTCTTGTTCAAGCCGTGCAGCGCCATAAAGTCACAAACACTAGCCGACTTTGTCGCCGAGTGGACGGAGATGCAGGCTCCCCCAGCCACCAAAGAGGCCGAGTACTGGAACATGTATTTCGACGGCTCTCTCTGGCGACAGGGCGCGGGGGCTGGTATCGTTCTTATATCACCTGGAGGCGAACGACTCAAATACGTCCTTCAGATTTATTTTCCAGCTTTAAACAACGCAGCAGAGTACGAGACGCTCATCCACGGCCTCCGTATTGCCATATCGCTCGGCATCCGGCGATTGGTGGTTCGCAGAGATTCCCAGCTTGTGGTGAGCCAAGTGCAGAAGGATTGGACTTGTGTCAACGACAACATGGCCGCCTACTGTCAGGAGGTCAGAAAGTCAGAGGACAAGTTCGACGGGTTGGAGCTTATACACATCCTGCAGCGAGACAACGAGGCGGCTGATGAGCTCGCGAACATGGGTTCTAGTCGGGCGCCAGTCCCGGCTAGGGTCTTTGTCCAAGAGCTTCATGCCCCCTCCATCACCCCGCAGGAACAACTACCCCAACCGGAGGAACAACAACCCGAGTCAGAGGTGCTTGCCCTCGACTCACATTGGACGAGGCCATACTTGGAGTACCTGCAAGAAGAAAAGCTTTCCGATGATCGGGGGGCTGCCGAGCAAATTCAACGTTGGAGTCGTGCATACGTGGTGTATGAAGGAATTCTGTACCGCCGAAGCGTCTCCGGCATACTTTAAAAGTGCATACCCGAGTCCGAAGGACGTGCCCTGTTGCGCGAAATTCACTCGGGCATGTGCGGCCATCATGCTGCATCATCTACGTTGGTCGGAAAAGCCATCCAGCAAGGATTTTACTAGCCAACCGCGGTCTCCTACTCAAAGGAGATCGTCCGCAAGTGCGAGGGTTGTCAGTTCTTCGCTTGGCAGATTCATGTGCCAGCTCAAGAACTTTAGACGATCCCTATTACCTGGCCGTTTGTAGTCTGGGGGCTCGACATTGTCGGACCCTTTAAGAAGGCCCCAGGTGGTTTCGAACACATCTTCGTCGCCATTGACAAGTTCACTAAATGGATTGAAGCCAAGCCTGTGACCAAGATTACGGCTGCCAAAGCCACGAGTTCTTCCAGGAGATCATCGGTCGGTTTGGCGTACCATCTCGGATCATTACGGACAACGGCTCCCAGTTCAGAAGTAACGAGTTTCAAAGCTGGTGCGAAGATGTGGGCATAAAGATTTGCTTTGCTTCCGTGGCACACCTACGAAGTAACGGGCAGGTCGAGCGCGCGAATGGCATGCCTCTACAAGGCGTCAGGGCGCGCATCTTCGATCGGCTCAACCTATACGCAGCAAAATGGATGAAAGAATTGCCTGCCGTACTCTGAGGGCTTCTCACAAGTCCCAGCCGAGCTACGGGGCAGTCTCCCTTCTTCCTTGTATATGGGTCTGAGGCGGTCCTTCCAACGGAGCTGCAATTCGGGTCACCCTGAGTTCAAAGGTTCAACGAGGATGAGTCGGAGGCCAGTCGAATCGACGATCTCGACCGATTGGAGGAAGCTCGAGACGCTGCAACAATTCGGTCGCCCAAGTACCTCCAGAGTCTGCGTCGCTACCATGATCGCAATGTATGGGATCGAGCCTTTTCGGTTGGAGATTTGGTCCTTCGGGTGAATCAATCGAGTGGCCATAAACTCTTCCCACGCTAGGAGGGTCCCTACATTGTCGACTCAGTAACGCGTCCGGGGGCTTACCGACTGAGGCGTGAAGACGGCGCTCTCATGGACAACTTGTGGAACATCGAACAATTGCGTCGGTTCTATACCTGACGACCGTTGTACACATATTTACAGATAAATAAAGATAAGTTTCCGTTCACATTGTCTTTACGATCATGCAATTCAGCTTCTGACTTGCTACTTATTTGTGTTTCAATTAAGTAGTAAGTCGAGTTATTTAATTAGAAAGCGCAATCGCGCACCTAATCTCTTTTATCTAGAATTTCACTTGACTTGCTCCCTAGTCGGATCCCGACTAGCCAGTAAGTCGGGGGCTACACCTAATTAGGTGCGCAATCGCGCACCCCTTCTCTTAGTGAGGATAAATTGACTTGCCTCCTAGTCGGATCCAGACTAGCTAGTAAATCGGGGGCTACACCTAATTAGGTGCATTCTGCACCTAATCGATACCTAATCGTTTTTTCGATATTCAAGTTCATGTTGAGCCTAAGTGTTAATCGTTCCGAGTAACAAAACTCTTGTCTCCTAGCAACACTCATACTTTCCGATTGCGTCCTTGGAGACAGAGCTCCGCGTCAACTCCTAACGCTAAGAAATGTGATGCGCTGGACAGAGTGCTTCGTAAAAGGAACCTAACTTGCTCGGGCAAAATGCATGACTTGAATAAAGAAAAGCCGATTAGCATATATTACATTTAAAAAAAATCATGTACATTGGTAATTCACATCAAGTTCCTATATCTAGAGGGAGTCTAAGCCTAGATGGCCTACAGGCCAATTACAGGGGATGGCGGCGAGCACGGTCGACGATCACACCCGCCACTTAGCCGAGAGCTGGGGCGACTTTGATCAGGACCGCGGCGCTGGCAGCGTCACGGACACGAGCACGGACCAGCACCTCAACGATCTCGTCGGCCACCTCGGCAAGAGCCGGGAGGACCTCGATCAAGACCGCGACGGTCACGACGTCGCGGGCACAGGCCTCTTCCTCGGCGACCTCGGCAAGCACGAGGTCGAACTGCGCCCAAAGCTCCGCAAACTCTTCGTCTTCCATGGAAGCACGCGGAGGCGGGAAGTAATGGCATTGGGGGGAACCCCGATGAGAGCAGTTCCCGAGATTTGACGCGGATGTCTCGGGGAACATGGCGCAATCATCAAAGCGACGGTTGGCATTCTGGTAAGCGGTGCTAGGGATGCCCCGTAGCGGCAGAGGTATGGCGCACACTTGTTAAAAGACTACGGGCGACGTTTTGTCTCCGCGCTAGGCGGACAAAAAAACGAAGCCCTAAGTTCGTCGCTGCAATATTCGAGCCCAGACTTAGGTTCCAGAGAGCACGTTCCATACGGGTCGTAAGCTGTACACGACATTGCTCGTGTACAGGTGCCGCTCAGGACAAACCTAGTTGGGAAAGAGGGCGCACCCCCGGTTGGGCCTTATGCCAGTCGTCAATCTTTTGAGGGCTAGGCGCTTCCCGGGTGATTAACTTAGCTTTTGATGTGCCCCCTGGGGACACAAGTCGGTCTGCCTCCAGTCAGAATGAACATCAAAGGCTACCTCTTCAGTTGGGTCTTAGTGGCACATCTTTGGATCGTTCATCGTCAAGACAAGCACCACTTGGAGGACCGCAACTTGGAGGCGGACGTATTCTTCCGAGAATCATTAGCTTGACTCCGCGCTAGTTGGGTCAGGATGCCTGAATGCCCTACGCGAGTTGTGGCATGTCCCCTGCTGGACCGAATGTCGGGTTCTGCAAGTCAGACTCGAATGTCATAATTCGTAACAGGGAGGATAAAGCGGGGTGGTATTGATCATCCGGCTACATCCGCCTTTTTGGTATGCCTCTCAGTGGGGCCAATAGCCAGCATACCGATCAGTCGGTCTGGGTACCAGACATCTTTTTGAGGCTTAAGATTTTCTCTTGAGTCCTTTGCATCTGAGTTGTTTGATCAGCAGGTTACTCAGCGAGCGGCACTTCATCGATTTCACGAAGAGTGACGTCACTCGGGCTACATCTAAAGAGATTGCACATCTAAAGGGCTGCAAGCTGAACCCGAAATCAAGACAACCTAGTCACGAAGCACTCGGGGGCTACTGTGGACAACATGGGCCCCCGGGTATCCGGAGACATACTATTGGACATACCACCTCTTTGGGCCGAGTTACACGGATCTTCCAGAAGACGGGCTTGGAGGCTGGTGCGGCCTGACTTTGTCTACAAGGAAATGAACTCGTCTTCTACTCGAATACATGGAGATAGATGTAACCAATCCGGTTATATCTTTATCTTCCTTATACGGATTAGGGAGCCTATCTGTAACCCGACCCCTTACACTATATAAAGGGGGTCGGGGGTCCCTAGTTAGATACATCCAATACATCATCATCTCGTCTGATCATTGTCTGTTCTTGTGCAATCTCGACAAGAACATACATTGTAATCGACACCCCACCATATAATCCACGAGCACAGGAGTAGGGTAATACCTCACCTTGAGGGCCCGAACCTGTATAATTTCGGCTCCCTGTGCTACCATCGTAGTTGTGATCTCTCGCATAGCCCTGTTAAATACATTGCCGACGCAATTCGTCGACAATACTCATGCAAGATTATATTTTTTAATAGATCCAGAGGGTCATCTAGTATTTACCAAAAAATATTGTGGAATTTTTAGATGTATCTAACTATTTTTAATAACTTATTTAAAATTTTGCAATTAGTTTTATTGGAAAAACCAGAGAAAACCCGAGAATAGTGTTGGGCCGGCCCATCTATGCCCGCGCGGGGCCAGCCAGTCCATCTATGCCCGTGCGTGACCAGCCTGCAAACGGTGGCTGACATGCAGGTCCCGTGCGTCAGTGACACGCGGCAACGATAGCGCCATGGCTAGCGCTGACATGTGGGTCCTCGAGCCCACATATGAGTGGCTCATTACCTTAACCGCAGGAGTTTTTAAACTATAACCTTGTATGCATGAATCTTGGAACGATCCAACGGCACTGGCGTCATCTTCCTCCTCAGCACTATTAGCGGCACTCTCGCGAGATCTCTAGCGCGTTCGCGACAGAGCTACAGGGCGTCAGCGAGGCCACCCAAGCTCGCAATGGGTTTAGCACATCTAAGGCTAGGACGTGTCACCGTCGGCTTGCCGGCGATGGCTCTGGAACGACGGCGCCATGCACGACAGCGGAAACAAGCTTCGGGACCATGTGCCTACAGTGATCTAGACCATTCTGGAGCTAGAAAATGATACTGGAGCTTCTAGGGATTATGAGGAAGCTTACCGAGCTCACGATTTGGACAGAGGAGGCTTGGAGAGGCGGGTTCACGGTGAGGCGAAGGCGGGCGGGGAACATGGTCGCCGTTGACAGGTCGCTATGGCAAAACTCTAGCCAAGGCGCTGTGAGGAAACGATGCACCTGGTCATGGTGATGCTCAAGGCACAAGGAATCGCCCAATGACTCACCGTAGAAGGAGAAATCGAAAAGGGCATGGTTGCCATGCTTTATGACCCGACGGTGGGGCAGTCGCCAACCGATTGGTTGGAGCAGAAGTAATGCGAGAGGGAGGCGAGGCCAGTGCGGGTGTCACGGGCGAGAGCTGGTAAGTGAAGAGGGGGGCGACGTGAGCGGGGTCATAGGGTTAATCAAAACTGAGATGGGCGTGGCGCTTCATGGCGCGAGCTCGCATGTGGGTAGGGGCAAAGCGTCCACGCGGGGGCGTCGGCAGGAGGAGCTCACCACGGGGCGATTTTGCCAAGAGCTGGGGGCCAGCACGATGGGGAGAGGAAGAGAGAGAGTTCCACCGAGGAGGAAGAGAGAGAGAGTGAACCGAGAAAGAGAGAGAGAAGAGGGGCTAACAGGTGGGCCCCATGGTGAACAGTGCAGTCAAAATTTGGTCAATGGTGGTGGGGACCATTAGTTATTTTCTGAGAATTTTGAGGATTTTTATTTGTAGCTAATTATGAAGTTCCAGACAAAATTTGATAAAAATTCAAATTCAAATTTGGATATGAATTGAGGTTTTCATATCAAGAGTGAATATAGTTTTTCATGATTTGATTTCCTTAGGTTATAAGAGGCTAGGTTCAATTTTTAACCATGACATGGATCAAATTCTCTAAATAAAAGGTTTTGCATATATGTATATATATTAAGTGCAAAAACTTAGAATTTCATTTCTAGGTTTAGTTCAAGTATTTGTGCCATATATATTGAATTTTGCTAATATGTTTTGAATATGGTCCCAATCTTATTTAGGATGTATTAAGTTTATCCTCTAATTACAAAAGATGACTTTAGGGCCTAATTAAAACATAATTCAAAAATAGGGTTTTTAGCTTAGCACCAATATTTGGGGCAATTTGTGGATATAAATACATGTGTTACAAAAGTTTTTACAACCTGTTAAACAAATTTTACAACCCCCCAAAATTAGGCGTTACACCTATACACATACCTCATAATGTACATCATGCCATTGTGATGAGCACACGGGGGTGCCCGATCTTCTGGTGAGAACGATAACTATGGTTTGGTGTCACGGCGATCTTGACGATCCGGCTACAAACCACGAAGAATTGGAACCTGGCGATCGCTAAACCACCACGACGAGCGTTATCAACCACACCAAAGCACGATCGACCTGATCACGAAGATATGTTCCTACGATGCAACCGAAGAACAAAGCAAGAGCAGGGTAAAAGCAATCTGAATTGCAAGTATGGATGATGCTTACCATATGTTTGAGGTTCTAAAACTCGATTTAGTTGGTCTAGCCGACACAACTCGAGGTGGTTTTTAAGCACATTGGGGAAAACTCAATCTAATCAAAACCTAATGAAGAAGAAGGAGGGTGGCGCCCATATATAGACATATGATGGCTAGAGGAGGCATGCTGGCCAGAGAGGCACGCATCCCCACGCAACCCTAGGGGTACATGGGCCATGGGCCCAAAATTGAGGTGGCGCAACATCTAGCAGATTGGCCCGCTTGATTATTTGATCGATTTTGGGTGGCTGAGGATGAATTTGCAGGTGAGGCTAGATCCATTGAAAAGGTTATCTCCTAAGCTTTCCATAGAGTACTTATTTGCCTCAATCGGACGTCGTATGTGTCATGGGCGTTCGTTTGAGTGCAGGCTGCACGCTAATGTCTGAACAGGGTCTCTAGGAGGGTTGTGATTACACTCAAGCTTCCTTGGCCGTGGGGGAGGCTCTTGGGTCTTGGTCGTGGCCTGCTAGATCTCCCTCCTTGATGACTTGAAAGGCTTGGCCAAAGGATTTAAGTCCACTTGATATTTCTCTTCAGTATGTGAACGTTGTTTAGCACATAAACGCGGCGTGGACGTCGGCGGAGTTGTAGTGGAAAGAGCAAGGGCGTCATGTTCACGTCCATGTTGGTGATGTCCTCGTCACATTGGTTGTATCAACAATGCACTAATGTAAAAGTATGGTTTGAACTAGATCTACTGGTGGGCAGCCCGGCCTGAGCCAGGCCTGAAATTGTGAGGCTAGGCCACGCTTGACCACCATGGCGGGTTTTGATTTTCAGTCATCTTAACTTTCGGGTCAGGCTCAGGCTTCAATTTGCAGCCTGAGAAAATCTTGGCTTGGCCCGAAATAGCCAGCCCCAGCTTGGCCAACCCATTTGTACTCGACCCCATCAAACTCCCGGCCTAATCCAACGAGCCAACGACCAAGCTGTTTGTGATATGCCCTAGAGACGATTATGCACTACTACAGATAACCACATTAGTGCCGGTTCGGAACCGGCATCACTGCCGGTTTCTAAACTGGCACTCCGTACGCGGTAGTGATAACCACCGTTATCATCTGCGGCGAAACCGCACCGATGCTAGGAATCGTGCGGTTTATGATGTAAAAACCGCAAGTGATACTTATTATCACCGCCGGTTCACCGCTTTGGGAATGTTACGGAACCTGCAGTGATAATAACTATCACTGCCGGTTCTAGCCTGTGGGCGGGAAGGGTGTATAAAACCGGCAGTGAAAATGGATTTCCACTACCGGTTCATATTAGTGCACTAAAAACCGGCACTGATATTCCACATCAGTGCCGGTTTTTAATATGAACCGGCAGTGAAACTATCACTGCCGGTTTGTGCCCCTAGCTGGTGCTGATGCTCCGATTTTTTGCTACCCCAGTTTGCAAACCGGTAGTGATAACTAATCACTGCCGATTTTCTTTGAACCGGCACAGATGAGGTGGTTACAAAGGGTAGTTCTATTGTAGTGATGGAGATAATTGTATCATGTTTATGTTTATGTACTCTTAGATAATGTGTTATCAGTTTCATGGATAAATATTATTTACATTGTTCATCGAGTACTACTTGGTTGTGAGACACACTGTAACAATTTATTCAAACCACTTTTGTCAGTTAACCACCCTTTGATAGGTTAAAAGACCATTATATGACTGGTTTTGCTATGTCGACATCGAGCTAAACGGGTTTGCAGTGGATGGACCAAAATGGATCAAGAACCATAGTTCAGGAATTAATAAGCAATAATTTTTCCTAAAATTTTACAACGTTGACTAATTCATTTTTTGTACTAATTTAATTATGGTTGTTCGGAAGTCTTTAGGGCTTGATTATTAGTTTATTACCACTTTACGTCTATTGACTAAAGTTTAGGGGTTAAGAAGAATTTGTCTGAGAAACCACAAATCTTACTCAAACTTCTGTTATTAATCTTTACAACAACAGGGGCTAATACAAAAAATTCCTAGTTATAAAAGCTAGATATGATTTTATTGACTCTCTGCATAAATAGATCATAGTTTAGGGGCTAAACTGCAAAATAGAACAGTTTGTAAAATCCCAACCTTCTTCCTCTCTTCTGGCCATGCATGGAGATCTAACAGGGAGATCTTGGCGTTCATGGCTTCTTCAGACGGCAACATATGCACAAGGAGGCAAGATGTGTTAACTATCGCTCAACGGAAACCTTGCTAGTGACGAGATGTGTTCATGACAGAAACCTTGCTAGCAAGGAGGCTAGCTTCTTCATATGTTCATGGCATCAGCTTAGCGTTCATGCGTTAACTAGCCATTGACAGTGAAGGGTTACACAGGTAGGCTATAGTAGCACTCGAAAATAATCTACCGCATAAACCAGGTACCGAGCAAGTATAGGATCATAGAATTTACTACTAGTCGTGCAGAATAGTGGAAGGAGAGTCGATGAGGCTGGTTCAATCGATCTGCGAGTAGTCATACGAAAGAAGTCGATCACGTCTCCTCCTCAAGTCCAATTGGCATGTCTTGCAGTTCGTCGCGGATCGTCTCGATCAGCACCATAAGGTAGCGGTGCCTCTACGGAAGTTCACACATGCCGAAAGGAATTCCGTACGTTAGAATGCTAGCACTGAGATGCATAGACATGAATGATGGCTAGGGTATAGAAGAGAGGATTGATCTATTAATCTGTCCTCTACCACTCCTTTAAATAGCCTCTCGGTGGACCCCTACCTGGAGGCCTAACATGACACAGAGTCTATGTTTCACGTGGCCCATTTGACTATGGGGGACAATCCCAAGAGACGGTTTGGCGTTAATAGCTTCTTCAGCACGAGCGAGCGAGCGATGTAGCTAGCGGGAAAAACCGGAAACAACCACCTTAGCCAGAAAAATAGGACCGAGCAGAAGGCCCACTGGACGATTGGGATATCTAGGGGGCTGTTTGGTTGCCGTATGAGCTCAGCCAGGCTGTATGAGCTCAGCCAGGCTGATGGGAGACAGGCTGAGGTGATGCAAGGGGATGTTGTTTGGTTGGTTGTATGAGATTGAACAGGCTGCGTAGAGATGTTGTTTGGTTGGCTGCACTGGGAGAGGAGTAGGATGGACAAATTCAAAAGAGGGAAATCAAAAAAAAGAAAACAAATTCAAAAGTGAAAATAAAATAATTTAAAAAATCCTGGAATAAAAATAAATTCAAAAACAAAAAATAAAAATTCAAAAAAACAAATACTAGAAAATCAATAAATTCAAAAACAAAAATAAAAATTCAAAAAATTCTGAAATTTTTTCAATACCTTGTATTTGAATCTACGGTTCCATTTTTTTTTTGTTTCATTGAATTTGGATGTCGTTTGAATTTTTAAAATTTTTCTAAAGAAGGAAAGGAAATGATAGTTGAACTGTTCGTTGCTAGCGGCCGGTACTGTGCTGGCCTGGCTGGGAAGGAACGCTCGCCCGTAGCGTTTCTTGGGAGCCAGGCCAACACAGTGTTTTTGCACCGGGCTGGCCTGGCTCCAGCGTCCATACAGCCAACCAAACGCACGGTGAATGCATGAGATGAGCCTGGCCGGGCTAGATGCAGCCAACCAAACGCCCCCTAGGTGACTGGGTTATGACCCCCTTGGGGATCGGGAATGGACTGCCTGATTAGGAATGGACGATTAGGATATCCGGCCATGTGATTGGGATATGACCCCCCGTGGGGGTAAGAGACCGTCTAGATCGTCGGATCAAAAGGATCAACGGTGCAAAATAATTTGGGGGACGTGCTAACAAAATCCAATTATTTTTTTTAAAAAAAAACCACGAATACAGAGGTTTCGTGTAAAGTGTGTAAAAATGCGAGCAGTACAATTATTGTATATAAACGATGGCCGGCCTACCCCACATGTCCCCTACATAATTAAGCACTGTCTGCGTACTGTCTTTCTACAGAGTTCGTTGTACCAATACGTACCTACGTAGAATCGTAGACTACAAACATGAATGGAAACATTGGCTGTGTACGGCTGCACGAAACGAGCTACTTGCAAAGTATAGTAGCTGGCCTGGCGGAGCAACGCCTAAATCTAATGGAAAAAGAGGTCACCTGATCAACGTACGCTAGCTAGCTCGCAGTCGTCGTGATTAAAGCTATAATGAACAAGTGAAACGTACGTACAAAGAGGATTATGTTATGGTTTTGACGGTTAGTGGCAAGTACAGTACTGGCAGCCAAACATATAGTACTTTAATTGACAAACAAAACCAGAGTTCATGCTCATCACACTGAGAAAGCTACGTTGCAGCTTTTGTTAATTACTAGCATGTTTTCTGGAGCTTGCATATATCGGTCCAACAGTTTCCCCTAAATCTCAGACTAAAGTTTCAGTAACCGCTGCCTTTTGATGAGCCTAGCTCCAAAGGACGAAATTTCAAGAGCAATGCAAGACAAAAGCGCCGTGATCGATCTCCAACTGTACACATATATATATTGATCATATTGATGAATGGAGGCCGGAGTACGTCTTGCATCTTGACCTTAAACCGTTTCAGTTATGGTAACTGATAGTACTAGATTACTCAATTTTTGGATTAACAAGCTAACTAATTCCAGAAAGGATATCTTAGGCATGATCGATGCTCCAAGAAAAGACCGAGTAGTTCTGTATAGTAGTTAGCGTAGAAAAGGAGGACCAGGAAAGAACAAGAAGGCCAAACCGCCATTGGGCCGGGCAGCTCCCTGGAATTTTATTGAACTCCAAGGGTATTTGTGTGATAAAATTATTCAGTACATGCACTACCTTAAATGCACCTGGCTATTATACGTAAGAAGACAGCACCACCTGTATTTACATGCGTGTGGTATACTACTGAAATATATAGCACTGAAGATGCGTGAAAGTTCTTCTTTTCCAAGATTGGATAATTTACTGAGGATCCATGTTTTTGTCCTGATCTGTGAAGGCATCACAGAGTTTTCTGGGGCGTCCACTAGGTAGGAGCTTAATTTGTGTAGTACGTAGTGAATTGACACACACACACATATATATATATATACCTTGATTGATCTAGAACTGACGACAGAATTAAGGTACGTACATGTACGTAGTTATCATCGATCAATAGACTCAGGTCTTTAACTTGAGATGTAGACGTGTTGAAGCTGAGGAGTGAAGAGGTGGTGAAGCAAGTTTCTGATCAGCTAGCTAGGGTGCCGTCTTTTGCCTTCCACGCATCCATATATAGATCTCACATGCACACACTACATCTGGAGAGAGGTAGGTGATAACTTCCTCCACACCCTCCTGCTCATGGGCTCATGCATCGTCATCTCGATCGCTAACCCTTGCAAGGCTCGCTACATGGATGATGGATGTGTTGTGACATGTGATAAGTAAAACTGAAAATTAATGCCAGTCATCGTCTGCCCCTATGTATGTCATTGGTCAAATATGTTTGGACTTTGGAGCTAGCATAACCTGAACAAAAACATACAGCTTTGCAACGCCATGTGGTGATTCCCATGCGTGTCTGGATGTGCATGGCTGCTTTAAAATTCGCGCAAACACGGCGACGGCTTCCCGGTGCAGATGGTACGACATTGTCGTGTCTTTTTTCTTCTTTCTTCTTGACATGGAAGAATCCAAAAGCTAGCAGCAGCGTATGGCATGCATATACGTTGAGAATTAACGTTCCTCTTCAGCTAGCCGACCAGCTAGTGCGTTCAAAGGATAGCTTTGGAGCACTTGATTTTCTGCTTCAGATATAGCCAGCTACATAGGATGCTTGCAGATAAGTGCACCAATTTTGCTTTATCAGAAAATAGTTAGTCCGTCGTTAAGTCATTTCAATTAGTTGCAATATACACATGTTACAAGGTTACATCGATCGCTTCCACATATTATATTAATTAAGGTGAATGTAAAGGTGTTACCATTAAATATATGCCACCGACAATCTGGTTTTTATATTATCTAGCAATCTTGCTAAAAAATGGGTAAAATGGATTATGTAGTTCATTGCAATACTTCGCAGCACCGTTACAACCAAATTCTCTATTTTTAGTTCGATGTGCGAAAACACGCGCGATGTTTCCATTCATACTCTAAAATAGTACTCATCCGTGTAAAGTTTTACATTATAAAAATGTAAACAAATTATCTTTAAAGATAAGTCACCGATAACCTGGTTTTCATATTATCTTGCGACGTTGACATAAAAAAAGTGGGTTATATAGTTTGTTCCAATTCGTAGCACCCTCTATTTTTAGTTCTAATTAAACACATGAAAACACAATGTTTTCATGCATATTTTAGAGAGTACATACTTATCAGCAATGTAAATGGGGTACCATTAAGGGTATCTCATCAACAACTTAATTAATTCCATTTTGTCTAGCTTGCGATGTTTCTAAAGAAATGTTTATGTACTTTATTGCAATTTGGTACAACCCGCTTCAAGCATGTGCTCTATTTTTAGCTCTATAGGTGGGATACATTTTTTCAGAAAATTTGTGAAATACATTGTTTCCACTCATGCTTTAGTTACATAATTATGTATGTTAACTTCTACGTTACAACATTGCAATCAATGTAAAAGTGTGATCGTTAAAATACATCACTGGCAAATTTTTTTGTATTATCTTACAGTGTGGCTAAAAATAGGCTATACATGTAGGTCGTTGCAATCCGTAGGACCGATTATGAGCAAGCACTGTGTGGTCTATTTTTAGTGATCTGCTTGAAAATATAATGTTTCCATCCATACTTTAGATAAGAATTTACGTGAACTAACTTGTACGTTATAGTATAGCAACACAAATGCAAATTAAGCCCCCTTCTCTTCAGCTTATCTTATTTACTTATCTTTTTATTTATTTATAAGCTGAACTTCGAGAGCTTCCCGAGATAGCTTGAAAAGTCCAGTAAACTTTATTTGACCTTTATTTGACTTGTTTCTCGGAGCTCTGAGATGTGGTTTCGAGATAGAAAAAAACGAATTACAAAAGCCAAACCCCATTTGACTTTTCGATTCGAAGATAAGTAGATAAGATAAGAAGATAAGCTGAAGAGAAAGGGGGCCTAAATAGTAACAGCATGATCTTTAGCAAAAGTTGATATACATGAAACCGCCGAATTAAAAAGGATCCATGTATAGCGTATGGAGGGGAAGAATGTCATGTTAGGATCACATGGGAGAGTGTGTGCAACGAGAGAGTCTTCAAGGGTGACGCAGTGGTAGTTTTAGATATATAGAAACTAATGAGAGAGAGAGAGAGAGAGAGGACGGATGCAATTGGAATTTCCGGTCTTCTCCTTGGCCAGTTTGCTTCACGCAATATTCTAACCCTTCGAGAGAGGAAGAGAAGTGTACCGGTAGCCAAGGCCATTGCAAGCTACTACTACTACTCGTTTTGCGACCTTCTCCTTTGTCTTGGCTTTAAAGTCTCATCAATACAACGGCACCAAAAGAAAACTAGCAGATATATATATATACATGTACACCTTAAAGATTTCAAGGCAACACCAAGAAATGGACAGCTAGCACAAGATTACAAGTTAGTAAATTAAGAGTGGCTAGTGTTAGAATTAGCTAATTAGAACAGTGGCCCGTATGTACGTACATACATTCGTACACCACCAGCTGCACCAATGGTACAAACAACCTACAGGTCACTTGAAGCTTTGTGTGTCTTTACATCTTTGCCCCTCCATCTTCTATATCTGTAACCCTCCTCTCTCATTCCTCAATTCTCTCTCTCTATCATCTGTAAGAACCTGCAGCTACAAGGATAGATACACACCTGCCGGTTTTTAACCCTATAAGAAGCAAGAGGCCAGAGCCTGAGCAGGAAAGCTAACTAGGTGCTAGCCATTGCAAGAATGAGCTCGTCTGCTGGTAGCGCGAGCGCGAGCGCGAGCGCGAGCGGGGGCAGCGGCGGCGGCGGCGCCGGAGGGGGAGGAGGAGGGCCGTGCGGGGCGTGCAAGTTCCTGCGGCGCAAGTGCGTGAGCGGGTGCATCTTCGCGCCCTACTTCGACTCGGAGCAGGGCGCGGCGCACTTCGCGGCGGTGCACAAGGTGTTCGGCGCCAGCAACGTCTCCAAGCTGCTCCTCCAGATCCCTCCCCACAAGCGCCTCGACGCCGTCGTCACCATCTGCTACGAGGCCCAGGCACGCCTCCGCGACCCCGTCTACGGCTGCGTCGCCCACATCTTCGCGCTCCAGCAGCAGGTACTCATACAGATCGACACTCGTACATCATGCATATATCATCGATGGCCATGGCCATCATCCTCTCAAGATCATGATCCAAGATCTTGCATTGGAAGGTGCACTCGGTTTGTTTTGGGCGTTTCGTTTTTTGAGGAGTAAGATTTTGGGGTGTGTGTCTCTTTCTCTGGGAAGGCATTGGGGAGGAGGAAAGGCCAGCAAGCCAAGCAAGGGGGCCAGAAGAAGCAAGCTACGCAGTTAATCAGGAGGGAACTTTCTGTTGCCAGTGATGTGCACATCTCATCATCCATCCTTCTTGTCGTTAATCCCATCATCTGTTTATATATAATTCATCTCTCTTTTAATTTTCTCTCTTGATGGATGGATCGATGATCTGATTCTGGTCTCCATGCATCCATCACATCGATCGTTGTGCATCTGGTTTGTTGCTCTACCTTTTTCTTTAATTTGTGATGGAACCAACAAGGGATGTAGACATGGTTTCCTCACTCCATGGAAGATTACAAGGGAACGATTGAGTAGTAGCATCAATCTCAAGTCCTAGAAGGGGGTAGCTGCTGCCTACCAAGCCAGCTCCCTTCTTGGGAACATTTGTCCTTTTTAAGTTTTCTTTACAAATTTCATCATCAAACATTTCATTAGGATATATATTTCTTGTTTTCTTCATCATAAATACATACTGGTCTTCGAAGATCAATTTTGATCTGACGATTAATTTCTTGAATTCTTTTGCTGCCATGATCGATATGATCCTCTAGGTGGTGAACCTCCAGGCCGAGCTCTCCTACCTGCAAGCTCACCTGGCCACGCTGGAGCTGCCGTCGCCGCCGCCCTTCCCCCCGCAGCCCCAGATGCCGATGGCCGCCGCGTTCTCTATCTCCGACCTGCCGTCGTCGTCCAACGTCCCGGCCACCGTCGACCTGTCGTCGCTGTTCGACCCGCCGGCGCAGTCCCAGTGGGCCTTCCAGCAGCTTCACCAGCAGACATATGGCCGGATGGGAGAGGGCGGCTCCGGCAGAGGCGGCGACGGTGGCGGTGCCGACGGCGGCGACTTGCAAGCGCTGGTGAGGGAGCTCCAGGACCGGCACGGCCGGTCGGCAGGGTCGAAGCCCGAACCACCACCGCACACACAGCAGTGAGCTAGCTAGGTGGACACTAACTGAGCAGGAACTCATCATACTAGCAATGCATTGTGGAGGCGAGTATATACATGAGCTGAGAAGCGTGAAGAAACTGCGGAGTTCGCGGCAGAGACCGCCGACGAAAGACAACGGCGAGGACGACGACGACGATGATGGTAGGTGACAGGCATTGCCCGGTTTTCGCGTACCGGCTTTGTTCTTGGCCGGGGGTGCAGGGGCGCCCACTTGCTCCGTTTTATATACTGCTTGGGAATTTGCTCCAAAAGAGGAAGCTTGGGAGAGAGTTCTTAGCTAGCTGTAGGCTGTAGCGTGATGTTACTACTATCTGCTTGCCTGCCTTTTGTCATTGTCCCAACATTGAAACAATTCATTCTGATTACAAACCTCATCTGATTAATTACTGCCATATACCTACCATCTTACTTCTTGCCACAGATTAATTGTCAGCTGCTTAATTGCTTGTTTAGTTTAAAGCTAAACAACTGAACTGATGTTGTCTTGATTTGCTCTTGCATGCCATCAGTGGAAAATGAGCAGCATTTTTTTTAGTTAAGTTATTGCATTATACAATACGAGAGATGATTGGTTAAAAGTGTTAAGGTTATTAATCTCTCTATATAGATGGATGCAAAGCAGCATTTTTCTGAGTTAATCTCTCTAGCTATATGGATGGGTGCGGTGTATCTCCGGGGCTAATTAAATCATTGGCAGGGGTTTGGGGTTGAGAGATTGAGAGAGAGATCAGAGGCCTGTGTGTGGGACATGTTTGACTGAGACCAAGCACACATGTTTTCCCTTCCTATGTTTCTTGAAGTTATATCATATGCCCTTGTATTCAGGACTCCCTTGTTATCATTGTTGGAAAATGACAAGCGGTTGGGGTATGATTAGCATGAAACCATAGCAAAGTACATTTTTTAAAAATGTTGATGTGGTGTTGCACACTTCTACGTGCATACAAAAGTTCCAACGGTACGAGTCAATCAATAACGATGAACGTCATTAAAATGTATATTGTTGGTTAATGTGAAAATATTCCTATATAAGATGAGGTTTATTATGCACTATGCAGTTGACTCTTGACGATGTTACAATGCTAATATTAAGATATCTATTTTGCAACTATATATGTAACGAAGGCAACAATTAATTAGGAGTTTAAGACTCACTGTGTGCATCGGAAGCACTTTAATTTCTTAATTTGTATGCATGCTGAGTAATACGTTCAAATATTAAGGGAAAAAAGGCCAAGTTATGTGTGATTATCGTGAGAGAGAGAGAGAGAGTGTATATATATATAAAGACTATAGAACACCTAGATGTTCTTTAACTAAATAACATCCACGTTTATAAGCTGTCACGTGTCCACCCTAGCCTCTCTCCACTACTTTCCCGTGCACAGGTTTCGGCAGACGCGGTTATAGTAAAGATGCGTATTAGATATAGTAAACTTTCTAAAAAATTATAGTAAACACGAAATAAATCTGAATCAGCTTGCTCCCCAAGCCTATCCACTTGCCACGTGGTGGAGGATGACGTGAGCATTTTTACCAAATTTTATTTGGTATTTTCGCAATAACTTTTGACTGAAAAATCCAATTTATAAATCGTTTTCATATTTATGTTCGTTACATTTTTTCGAACAAACTAGACCGGTCTTGCCATATATATTTTTTATAGTAAAGTGGTTTACTATATTTTATAACAACAGTTACTAGAGTCCGAACATTGTAAAATTGCAATATTAATTACGTTCCAAATTCTAGTAAGCTTCTTATTAAGATATAGTGTATGCTATAGTAAATTTGTCCTGAGAAAATAGTAAACCACTTTACTATTAGAATATACATTCATGATCGGTCTTGTTTTATTGAAAAAATAATCCAGAATACATATGTGAAAACGGTGCATCAATCGGAGCTCCTAATCAACGGCAAATTAGAAAAAAAAAAAAGAGAAACAATCACGTCATTAATGCACCTGTGCCATTACATTTTTTTCATATTTGTGTTCGTTACATTTTTTCAACAAAATAGAACAGTCTTGCCATATTTTTTTTATAGTAAATCAGTTTACTATACTTTATAGGAAATTTTACTAGGACCCGAACATGATTAAAATGTAACATTAGTTGTGTTTTCAGATTATAGCAAAGCTCCTTGTAAGGTATAGTAAACCACTTTACTAAAAAAATATATATGCATGATCGGTCTAGTTTTGTTGAAAAAAATGTTAAAAACATGTATGTGAAAACGGTTTGTTAATCGGAGCTCTCAGTCAGTGGCAAAAGTGAAAAAAAAAAAATAATCACGTCATTAATGCACCTGTGCATGCACATGAATTAGTTTTGCCCAGTTTTTGTTCGTTAATATTTTACTATTTTCTGTGTACAACTTTACTACAACGGATACACAGATTTACTGTATCGGCCCTGCTCGAGACTGCACACATGGGAGAGGTGGGGAAGGGTGGAGGACACGTGGCACAATATAAAAGTGGGTGTCTTTTAACTAAAGAACATGTAGGTGTCCTTTAGCTTCACTATATATATATATATATATATATATATATATATATATATATATATATATATTATTTGATGGAGTTTACCGTATTACCATATGTGTTGATTCTCCTACTATTAGCACTGATATGTAAGGTGACCATTACACTTGCGAACGCCTTTTCTTAATATGTGCACATGATATAGATGCAATACTTGATTTCAGGAACTTGCCGATACCAGGTACTATGCCTTCTAATTTTAATTTGGTGTGAATGAATCAGGTGCATATGTATCCCTTCTTTTGTGTGATCATTAGAACAGAAATTAAACAAGGAGAGGTGGAAGAGAAATTCTGCTGTACATTACTTGTGAAATCTTCAATGACCATCTTATTCATACAAGCTGTCTAGTCTTCTGCTGGATCCACAAGATGTAGTAGTAATTAATAAACTTCGTTTATCCTTTTTTATATATCTTTGGATATATAGTACTCACACTACTGCAGAACGGAACACCACAAGCGGTTCGTAAGGGCCTGTACAAGCGGTTTTTGAACCGCTTATACGAAACCGCGTGTGATACCAGCACACGCGGTTCCCTCAACCGCTTATGATAGTGTGTAAAAAAGGGTAAAATATATTGGGGGAAAGCCCCAATATATTTTACCCTTTTTTACACACTATCATAAGCGGTTGAGGGAACCGCGTGTGCTGGTATCACACGCGGTTTCGGATCCACAAGATGTAGTAGTAATTAATAAACTTCGTTTATCCTTTTTTATATATCTTTGGATATATAGTACTCACACTATCAGAGATCGGAACACCACAAGCGGTTCGTAAGGGCCTGTACAAGCGGTTTTTGAACCGCTTATACGAAACCGCGTGTGATACCAGCACACGCGGTTCCCTCAACCGCTTATGATAGTGTGTAAAAAAGGGTAAAATATATTGGGGGAAAGTGGGATTTGAACTCAGGACCTCATGCCTCCTTGTGACCCACACCTCACCCAGCTAGCCAACTCACCCACACATGCTCTTTGATAGAGTAGGACAAAATTTCTTTTTAGCCTTTCGAAAACTAGGTTTACAAGCGGTTCGTGTTCAACCGCTAGAAGTTATTTTTCCAAGCGGTTCGTGTCCCGAACCGCCAGAAGTCTATATGTTGGGGACACGAACCGCTTGTAGAAATGGGTTTTCCAAGCGGTTTGAGACACGAACCGCTTATAAAAGACCTCTTCTGGCCGGTTGGTTTCCAACCGCTTGTATTTCTCAAGTTACAAGCGGGCCGAAGTCAACCGCTTGTGATAGGCCGTTTGTAAAACCCTTATCTGTAGTAGTGTCACTAGCTACAGGAAACGTCTTTTTTTTCACGATGGCCAATCCCATTATCGACGGCCTCACTACAAGAAAAGGCAGCCTAGCTTCTCGACGACATAATTATCAACGGCCAACTATATTACAAGTTGTCCACATAATCAACTGCATGTCTTGACGACGACCGGAAAGCGCGCAAATTAAACCGTTCATATAGTATATATGTATCACCACTACTGCAGATAAGAGTTTCACAAACGGCCTATTATAACGTACCGTTCATATAGTATATATGTATCACCAGTACTGCACAATGCTGGACGGATGCACGGGAACCGTGGAGAGTCGATATTTATGGATGCCCAAGCCGAACGTAACCGTCAAGAATAAGGCCTAGCAGGAACGGGTCGGCGATCTAACGCCATCTTCGTGACCACTGTTATGGACATTCCAAGCGGAACCATCGAGCGAAACAAAACAAAAAAAGGAAAATTGGCAGAGAAGCGGGGAACAGGCTCGGACCAGCAATAGCACAAAAAACTTCATCACAGGCCGCTCAGAACCTCTGTCACAGGCGGTTTTTAAGCCATTAGTGATTATGTATTAGTAATAAATAGGGATTATTACAGACGACTTAGGAATTGTCTGTGATAGGCCCTACCACAGTCGGCTCACTTACGAGCTATCCATGGTAGACCACACATCACAGACAGCGATCAAACAAGCCGACTATGATAGTTTCTATATCATAACCGGCTCAAGTAAAAGCCGACTAGGATATTACAAATATCGCACACAGCTCATGCAAGAGCCGACTGTGATATGACAAGCATCGCAGTCAGCTCATCCGTGAGCCGACTATGATTTTTCTAATATCCCAATCGGCTCATATTGGAGCTATCTATCACTGCTACAGAAATGCTCATCCTTGACCCCTTATCACTGGCGGATTCATGTAGAATCGCCGGTGAAATGGCTCACGCCCGCCCCGCCCTGGGCCAGGGACAGAATGAACCGCCAGTGATGGTATCATATCACTAGCGGTTCGGCCACTGAACTGATAGTGAAACTATCACTAGCGGTTCTTCTGAGGATCCGCCAGTGATATGGTCCCTGCTTCCCACCAATTGGCGCCAACTTTTGGAGGAAAATGCCAAGGACATATCACTAGCGGTTTTTCTATGAACCGCTAGTGATAGGTACATAACACTAGCAGCTTACTTAAAGAACCGCCAGTGATATGCCTCCATTATTGTTCCAGTGGCCAGAGGAAGCTCTATTTAGTGCTGCTCTGTGTTCTCCCGAACTGTAGCGGCAGCAGTGGTGAGGAAACAGTGAAGAAGGTCTAAAAAAATTACAAATCTCTTGATGATCTCAGGAGATTTTAGTTGTTTAAAGGTTAGTGGTATCTCAATTATTTGTTAATTGCTCTCTTCTTGTTTGTTGAGGTAGATGAGAGATATGCATTATGTGTGTAGATCTAAATCTAGATTGTGTGTTAAATAATTAATATCCATTTGTTTGGTTCATGCATGCTAGTTTGAGGTGGATGAGAGTAATTAATATCCATATTGTTCTCATAGATATGCATGTGCTTATAGGTAGCTATAGTTTGAGTTGGATGAGAATAATTAACTAGTTTGAATGTGCTTATAGATAGCTAGTTTGTTTATGACTTATATGAGAGATCTAGCTAGATAGATCTAGTTGAATAGTTAATACACACACATATATAGTTTGAGTTGGATATGAGAGAGATCTAGATGGTTGTAAAATTATTATTTGAGATGGATTAATTTGTTAATCCATATGGTAGATAGCTATAAGAATATGAAGCATATGTGTAAATGTGTATATTTATGTGTGTAAATATCTTTAAGTTCATGAAAGGTGGCCATGTTAACTGTAAAAATAAAAAATTAAGGTTAGTGGTCTCTCTTTTCATAAACGGCCGACATGTTTACTCTATTTGCTATCTTGTTGTTAGTTAATTTATTTGAGATTATATTTGTGTAGGAAAAATCAATAGATAGAGCATGGATGTACATAGAAAATCATGCAACAGATGAGTACGTCAAAGACGTAAAAGGATTTTTAAGAGCTGTCGTGGAGGATATATAGGATAGAGGGGTTGATGTGATACGTTGTCCATGTATTGATTGCGATAACTTGAAGTTATATAGAAACGTTGATCACATCGAGTTTCATTTGATGAAGCGGGGATTCAAAATGGGTTATTCATGTTGGATGAGTCACGGTGAGGAAGAGTGTACACACGAATGTTGTGATGACCTTGACAAATATAGTATCGATGATGTTGGTGCGAAGTGTGATGGTGGCACAACTTGGTCTGATAAAGAGTACTACAATTTCGATCAAATGATGCGGGACGTAGAAAAGGACTATGACATGGTGGAAGAGGTCGGTAAATTCCAGAAATGGTCAGAAGAGTCGAAGAAACTATTATTTAATGGCTGCAAGCCGAAATACACTAGGTTGGCAACCGTGCTTGAGCTGCTATAATTAAAGGCGAGGAGCCGCTGGTCTGATAAGGGTTTCACTGAGCTCTTAGCACTGGTAAAGGATCTTATTCCGAAGGGAAATAAGCTCCCGGAAACAACATATCAGGCAAAGAAGGCTATATGTCCCTTAGGAATAGATGTACAGAAAATCCACGCATGTCCGACCGACTGTATCCTATATCATCGCAAGTATGCACACTTGCACTCGTGCCCAGTATGTGGAGCGTCCCGCTACAAGAGAAAGTGGCCATATGCCAAAGACAACGGCGATCTCAATGTTGAGATAAATCGAGGACCTCCGGCTAAGGTCATGTTGTTCTTGCCGTTGACTTCGCGAGTGATATGTTGGTTTGGAAATCAGAAGGAGTGGTTTGGAAATCAAAAGGAGTCTAGACTGCTCAGGTGGCACTCGGAGGGTCGCAAGAAAGATGGAAAACTCAGACACCCCGCAGATGCTCCGCAGTGGAGAAACATTAACCGGAAGTTCACTGAATTCGGTGCAGAACCTAGAAATTTGAGATTTGGGTTGAGCACGAATGGTATGAATCCTTTCGGTAACTGGAGTAGCAAGCATAGCACTTAGCCCGTCAATCTATGCATATATAATCTTCCTCTTTGGTTGTGCATGAAGCGAAAGTATATTATGATGTGTATACTAATACAAGGAAGCAGCCTAGAAATAATATTGATGTGTACCTAGCACCATTGGTGGAGGAACTGGAAACACTAAGGAACAAAGGGGTAAAGGTGTGGGATGCAGACCGACGCGAGACCTTCACTCTACGCGCCATGTTGTTCTGCACCATTAACGATTTTCCCGCACTTGGAAACCTATCGGGCATGACTACAAAAGGCAGCAAAGCATGTCCTCACTGTTTGGAGGATACCGCAAGTGTCTGGCTGCGGAACTCTCAGAAGACGGTCTATATGCACCATCGAATGTTTCTTCCCACCAATCATCCACATCATAAGATGACTAGACAATTCGACGGAACTAGTGCAGAATACATATATGGTTCTAAATTGTAAATTTAGGGCTCGGGCCTATGGTATAAAAATATATTACGAGATATATTACAAGTATTTACATCATCTAGAACTCAATAAGGGATTGCTTCCAATTACAAAAGAGGTATCGTTTCATTCCTTTCATTCTTGTATACGACGAATGAGATATTTCGTGACACTGTGGAACCAAACAGATACATATTTGAAGTATGCTTGTTCACTGAAGAATAAAAAACCGTATTACAAATTTTAAAAATGGATTGTGCTAGCTAAAAATAATTATATATGAATTACCTACTATCTATTTACTTTTGTGTATGTTAAATTCTTAAAAACTGTTAGGAAATTAGATGTACTGTTTGGCGATTAAATGTTACGTACTATGTACTTAATTGTTATGAAATTAGCTGTAAGTTAGTTTAGTTAATAATTTAATGGCACATTTTAGTTGTATATTAGTGCAAAAATAGAACCAAGCTCTTTTTAGATGAAATTAATATAAAAGATTATTACATGTAAATTATTTTATATGACCTTTATGCTTGTGCATTTCTATGTATCTTAAATTATCTATTTCTTATACATTGCATTCACTTGTCAACCAAGCCAGCCATTCATCACACGTTTGGGAGTGACACAATTTGTAAGGTACTCGGACGGTGGTTCGTTGGGTTTCATTTATAAATTTAACAAATGTTCTCTCATTGTCCATTTGGATAACCCTAATTGGGCGTCTGTTTGGACAACTTGCAAATGGGTGTTTGGGTATTGACTTGCTGTGATACCTATGGGTGTGAGACGGTTCATAATATTGTGGTTCTCCGGTGCATCACATAAGAGTTAGTATATGAGAAATGATACACGTCGTTGCACTCATAGACCAGCTGGGTTATGCTGCTCAAATTTGCCCTGTATCCGCGGATGCTACAGTGCCAAGTGTAGCCGTTTTTGTTGAAAAAAAATTTTCACCTAAAAAATAATAAATAAGAAAATACCCACCATTTTGACACTATTACAGAAATGCCCATCGGGTTGCCGCGACGTGGCACAGCGGCAACCCACTTGCCGCTACGCCACGGCGCGGTAAGTAGCTAACAGCTACATGCACGGCTAACTACTATTGTACATAAAAACAAACAAACTTTACCAAATTTTTTAAAATTATGCAACATCAAAACGCACAAAACTTGAAAAAAATGGAACCGTAGGTTCGCAGGAAGGGTCTACAAAAGTTTTGTTATTTTTGAAAATTTTGATTTTTTGAAATATTAAAATTTAAAAATCGTGAAGGCAAAAATTTCTAAAAAATCATATTTTGTGCCTATTACCTATTGTTCCATTTTTCAAGTTTCACTGCATTTTTTATGTTTCTAAAAAAATCATATTTTTTGAATTCATGTTTTTTAAATTCAAAGATTTTTAAAAATCAAAGCTTCCAAAAAATTTAAAACTTTTTGTGAACCCTTTTCGTGAACTTACGGCTCTATTTTTTAAAGTTTCGTTATATTTTGATATTATATAATTTTTATGATTTTTGAAAAAAAATCAAAAAATCATAATCCAAATTTTTTTCAAAAATCATAAAAAAAATTATGTAACATGAAAATACAACAAAACTTTTAAAAAATAGAGCCGTAGGTTCATGGAAAGGGTTCACAAAAAGTTTTAATTTTTTTTGAAAACTTTGATTTTAAAATTTTTTTGAATTTAAAAGTCGTGAATTCATAAAAATATGATTTTTTTAGAAACATGAAAAATGCAGTGAAACTTGAAAAAATGGAACAATAGGTAATAGGTTGATGAAAAGGGTCACAAAATATGATTTTTTTAGAAATTTTTGTCTTCATGATTTTAAAATTTAATATTTAAAAAAATCAAAATTTTAAAAATAACAAAACTTTGTGTAGACCCTTCCTATAAAGGTACGGTTATATTTTTTTCAAGTTTTGTTGTGTTTTGATGTTGCATAATTTTTAAAAATTTGGCAACTTTATTAGTTTTATGTACAATAGTAGTTAGGAGTGCATGTTAGCAGTTAGCCGTGCATGCAGCTGTTAGCTGCTTGCCACGCCTGCGGCGCAGCGGCAACCCAATAGCTATTGTATCGCGTCGAGCATTTCTACAATAACGTAAAAATGGTGAGCATTTCCATATTTATTAATTTTTTGGGAGAAATTTTTTTTTCCTTTTTGTTCTAGATGCTGGAAAAGTCAATAATATTATTCCATATAGATGCTGACCCTCATGGTTGACGAAACAAAAAGAGGTCGGGTTCCTGCTCGTAATTAGCAAATTTCTTAAGGTAACCATGGCAAAGACCACGGATTGAAAAATACTAGTACTATGCAATATGTGTCACTGACATGTTGTAACATTTTGATTTTTCATGTAAAAACGACTTCTAAATTTAATAAATTATTTTATTTGGAATGACTTTGTTTGTTATTTTCGACAATTTCAAAAATTTAAATTATTTTCACAAAATCAAGTAAAGGGCATATAAAATGAAAACAGCATTATTAATCAATACCGCCGCGCCTTGGCAATCCGCCGGAAACCATGCAATTACGTGGCCGTTTTGAAACGCCAAGTAGTGCTTTCTTGAATGCCTCAAAAATCCCCAAATCCTAGTCTATATAAACCCACAATCGATCTCCCGTTATAGCTTAGCCGCCGCCCCAAAAACCACGTCGAACCACCGTTGCGGTGAGTTCCTTCCCGTTTCCTTCCTCTCAGCCCCTCCCTACCTCCCTTTCCATCTCCTTCAGGGGCCAATTTGGCCGGGCCGCCGCCGGAGCGCCGCCGCGACGCACAGCCACCACGGCCGCAGCCTAGCTCCGCTGCGGGCTCGCCGCGGTGCACCCCGACCACTGGCGACCGTGTCCCCGTGACCGCCAAGCCCCGGCGCACCTTCCACGGGGGTCACCCGGACCGGCCGCGCCGCCAGTCGCCGGTGCCGTAGCTGCCCGAGCCGCCAAGCGAGGTCCCCTGCATTGTGCTGCTGACGGGTAGGCCCCACCTGTCAGCGTCGGGCTCTCTGGCCAGGCTGCGCTGGCGCGCTTGCGCTGTGGGCCGCGCTGGCCGGGCTGCTAGGCCGCATGGGCGCGTCGACGTCGTGGGCGGAGTGGGCCAAATGGGCCGCCTGGCTGCACAGTGCGCTGCGCGCAACTTGGGCTCGCAGCCCGCGAGCGTGTGGGCCGGAAGGCCTAATTGTTGTTTAAATTGCTGACATGTTGTGAAATTTATATCTCCGCAACCATAACTCTAAAAATCACCAAATTTTTTAGGTTTATAAAAATCTAATATCCAGCACTGTATTTTTATATTTTTTTGACTAACTCATATGTTTTTGAATAATTATTGCATTCATGTGTATTGATGCATATGCCTTGTGTGTTTATGTGTTTTTGTGTATAGACGATGCGGGGACCGAGGAGTGATTTGTACAGCAGGATTTTCCGGTACAAGCAGAGGAACCCTATGACCTTAGCCAAGGCAAGTTAGGAAATACATTTTTCTTAGAATAGAAAAGTTGCATTTAGCAATATGATATCATTTGATCACGTGAATACCAAAGAAATTAACAATGGAATTTGATAATATTTTTGTTAACATGCATGATAGTTTTAAATAGTAACTAATTGAATTTGGTAGTAATAGATATTATACTGATAGAATACTATAGATATCATTTGAATTTAAATTATCCTTTCCATTGTCAAACTAGGAAATACCATTGCTAGAATAAAAATTCATTGGATATAAAATAGGCAAAAATAATGCTTAGACAAGCTTAGCTTATTTTGTGTTTGAATTCTAAAGTTTGATGAATTGTTTGTGTCAAATTGGGTGCAAAGGCATTCGGGCCTATTTTGTGTTTGAATTCTAAAGTTTGATGAATTGTTTGTGTGATATTGGGTGCAAAGGCATTCGGGAAATGTCGGCAAAGTTTCTAAAACTTCTTGAAACAAAATATGTTTAGGGGATAAAAGGGAAGAATGGATTGGTGTAGTGGGTGCATGTTTTCGGGATGTAGTTCAAATCTTCTTTCCTAGTCTAAGGACCATTCGTCCTATGTATCTATGATCTGAGTCTTACAGTACAACCTCTTGAGCCGGTATGGGATGAACATGGACCAAATACTTAGCAACCGTTCTAGCTTAGTTCTACCATCTGATTGAAGGAGAACTTGTCCTGAAGGGCAGCGTTTTATGAGGCTCACGGGGGGCTTATGACTGAGCTACAGGCTCCTCTACAGCGAAACCTTACAGAGCAGAACTTTGCTAGACCAGGGCTTTGGATAAGCTTTGTGATGTTTATGTTTGGTGTCACACAAAGGAAGAGTGTTAACGAAATGAATGAACGTCACCTGAGAGTAAAGTATACAAACTCTATAGAGTCAAAACTATCAGGATAGCCGTGCTCACGGTTAAGAGCGCACAAGTTGACTGTGCATATGGTAGAATTTCTATTTCAAAAAGCCGAGAAATTTTAACTGGGGATGCTGCTGAGTTGTTTCAAAAGAAAGAAAGTATTTAAAATGTTTTGATCTTAAATTCTTTTCTTAGAAATCTGCTTTTGATAAAACTTAGGAAAAATCCTTGAAAAGTTGGATTTATGCAAAATAACCAATCGAAACTCATCTTGCATCTTTTCTAACTTCACTTGTTGAGTATGAAGTATATTCACCCTCGTCTTTTATACAGGGCTGTTTATTCCAACGAACAAATCATCGCACTGGAAAAGTTCCAAGGTTCCATGATCCAGCCAATGACATTTGTGCTACCGAAGATGAAGGTGAGGACTTTTTTGCCAGATGTTTAGGACTGCGCCTATAGTCTTTGCCTATGTAGTTTTTTAGGTTTTCCTTTAAATGAAATTTGTATAAGTCTTTCCTTTAAAGCTAAGTGGAGAGTACGCCACTATCGGTGCCGGCCAGTGGCCACCTCTATCTAGCCTTCCCTCCAATCACTCTCTCTTTAACGGTTTTCCTCTGCCCTCCCATACACCTCCACTCTCTCCTTATCTTTAAACCTCTGAATTTCTCATCCGAAGGAAACGGAGAGCAAGGGGAGCTGTTGAGCACCGCTACTAGCCTTTCCTCCCTCTATCTCTCGATAGGGAATAAGCGTCCCTTCGTCAACCTCACCGTGCTTTCTTGTGCTCGGCCCCAGTGTAACGCCATCCTATCTGCTACCAAAAATCTAAGGTGTGGATTTGTTGCAATGGGTCTTTTTGTTTGTTGCAACAAAGTATTTTATTTGTTGCATTAGTTCATTTTGTTTTTGTAAGTAATTTTTGCTCCAAGTCGTCAGTACAAATGTTTCATTACATCATCTTCATTTGTTGCAACAGTTCATTTTTTTTTCATGTATTCGGTATAAATATTTCATTGCATCTTCTCCGTTGTTATAATAGTTCATTATTTTTGTTGTAAGCTTAAAAATTTTTGAATAATTGTTGAAACATTTTCCATAAACGTTTGAAACTTTTATGAATAATTACCGGAACATTTTTATTCTTGATCTGGTAAGAAAGAACTCATCAACAAAGAATGCAACTGCTGCTTCTCTGCCGACTAGATTGAAAAATCTGTATTTACATTCATTCCGTTTGAACGTTAATTCTCTTCTTCTTTTTTTGAGGGGAAAACAGCAGGCAAGGAGCCCACTGTTATGAATAAATGATTTAAATTTACAGGTGTATGTACAGGGGGAAGTATAAAAAAATGGGAAAAAAGTACAAGAGGAGCAATGAACCTATTGTACTAAACCAGTTTTTCATGGGCTGAATCTTTTTCCTGTTTGCTCTAAGGATAACCATAGCAAACTCTTTTTTGAAAAAGGATAGTCCACTCTGTAAATTCATCAAATCATTGTTGAAAACCTAGCCATTGCGACCTTTCCAAAGGACCCAAGTGATTAAAATAAAAACCTCCATAAAGAACTTGTGACGAAAGAGTTGTTTCAACTTTGAAGGAGGTTATCTTTTCAATTAAACCAATGCCCCTTGGTAAGCCACCTGTGATCTGAACCCAGACATGTGTTGCAAAGGTGCAACTAAAAAAGAGGTGGATAGCATCTTCTTCAGCATTCATTGAGCAGACCAAGCAATCATAAGAGGGAAGGTGAAAATGCTTAACCCTGAGCCATTGTTTAGGATTCAGTTTGTCATGTGCCAGAAGCCAAGCAAACACTTTGTGCTTCAGTTGACAACAACTTTTCTGGATCCAAGAAAAAAACCTTATGGATTAGAGAATCACCCCTCATATGCTTATAGGCTTTGGAAGAAGAAACCATTACCGCATATGAAGAGGTCCATAAATCGTGCTCTTCTGAGAGGTTTAAAGTAGAGCATTGCTCTTGAAGCTGCTGAAATTGTTGGAAAGCTTGTAATGTAAGGGGCAGATCGAAAAGGTCTTGCAAATTATCATCCCTCAGAACTTGGCAAATTGATAAAAAAGTATTCTTGGCAAAAGAGAATAAATGAGGAAATTCATTTTGTAACAGATTGCCATTCCAAATGTCTGTCCAGAAAAAACAGGATGCACCATTTCCTAACCGGCAAGAGGAAAATCCTTCGAATATTGTGAACAGTTTGAGGTTTTGCTGCCGCCAGAAAGAACCTTTTTTCTGGGAATGTGGGAGGATTATCCTATAATAGTTATCCTAGAGTAAATTGACCCAAGGCAAATTTGCTCTGTTAAAAAATTTGTGAAGATTTTTCAAGAGGAGAGCATCATTTTGAGTGGTAATGCTCAAGACACCAAGTCCTCGTCTTTTTTTGGCTGACACACTAGACTCCAAGGGGCAAGAGGGGGGGCTTTTTTTGGATAAGTCTGAACCTCTCCACAAACAATGTCTCCTGATCTTGTCAATTTGAATTACGATGCTCTGAGGTTGTTTGAGAGTGCACATATAGAGTTGGTAACTGAGTAAGAACAGCATTAACCAGGGTTAGACGTCCGCCATAGGAGAGGTGAACTGAGCTGCTAACAAGTCTTTTTCTCAATTCTACTGACGAGAGGTAAGTAATCCTTGACTTTAGGTTTTGTCAGTCCAAGAGGAAGCCCAAGATATGTGAAGCTTGCAATTCAGAGTTTTTGTTAGTAAGTCCATCTTTTGGTGAGAAACATTAATGGGCACCATATGTGATTTATGATAATTGACTTTGAGTAAGAAATTTCAAAAATGATTCACCACGTCCTTAATTTTTCTCTGCAGGCTTGGGACGCAAGGGGTTGGGTGTCATCTAAGGTGCATTAGCCCAACCCATATTGGGGCTTGCCATTTGTCGTAGGAATATCGATTTGAAGTACGTCTCAATGTCTGATGCAATACATGCTTGTTGAGTCGAGTGAAGATACCGCGACGCGAGGTCCTGCTCCTGCATGACCCATGGGGTTGTGGTCGAGTAGAGAGAGATATCGCGAGACCCCACGAGGCCTGGACTGGAGACAACCTCAGGGCACCCTACGGGGTCATGATCCTGCACTGCACCATGAAGGAGCAGCTGGAGCGGTCGCAAAGGCACTGATCAAAAAAGCTAGGACACTACCATCCAAAGGGGAGTAAATCCGACAAATTAAAAGCCTGCAACGTGAAGAACAAGACAATTAAACTAGCAGCAGTGGATAGCAAGACAAACAGGCGACAGTGAGGAGGGACAACATTAAGGAATAGGACAAGCTTCACACTCTCGACCTAGGGCAGAAAGAATGAAAAGACTCGTTTGAACATCGCTTTAGGGACGTTGTAGCCCCTGTTTTGGTAGTTCGACCAAGGGCAAGGAAGACCTTTCCCTGGATTAGACTTTTCTTGGCTCCAATGACATATAGTTTATAAGTACAGTCATAGGAGCGAGCAAGGTCTTTTAGCACTACCCAATGACAAGCCCCATATAAGGAGTACTGTATGTACATTGTAGAGGGGGAGCAACCAATACAACAATGCACCACTTCCAAAATTTTTTCACAACTCTAGTTTTCACTCCTCTGTCATTCACCCCCCCCATTGAGAGTTCCTTGCCCTCAACCAGGGGGTGCCCCTAAGTTCACTGTCAGGGTCATCCCTATGACAGTTTAGTATGTCAATTAGTTTATGTTTACATGTATTATTTGAGAAAATGTCCATTCCGATGACTATCCAATCATATGTTATCTATAATCATTCAAATATTATATATATTCCGATGACTATCCAATCATATGTTATCCATAATCGTTCAAATATTATATATATATATTCTGATAACTATGTGATCATATGTTACCCATAATCGTTCGAATATTATATGTATTCTTAGCCGTCGGTATTCGTGTTTAAATCCGTCTTCGATACTACCGATGCCTAAATCCATATCCAACAGAACATATGCAAATACAACGAGTGGGTCCATTTCATCTGTAGTACACACGAATGATTATAATATCTTAAACAGCTTTATCATGGTAAAAGCTTGATATTTAAAGTTAATTTTATTTCACTGTAACAACTAAGCCACGGGTTTAGCTTCTAGGATTTCGTACAGATTACATCTCATCGATAACACAAGCTATTATATCTGCTAATTCAAAATATTTTATACAAAATGAAGCCAAAGAACCTGATGCTTCATTGATCTGAGACTGGTCTCAAAATAGGGCAAAAGATTGAGTTCAACAGCTATAATAACGTATAAACAAAAGCAGTGTACTCCAAACGTTAGCACATTAGCACACAGGGTCTTCAAGCATTCACAACAGCTCTCCAAACATATACTGATATGCAGGTTAACTGTACAGCAAACTAAGCATGGCTGGCACAATACACAGGTTAATACATCCTTCACAAGGGAAATCTCTACACACACACACCCTAATAGCAATACCTTCTCTCAATCTTCAAACAGGTAAGCAGATGTACAGTGGGATTCCATTGAGGTATAGGCAAAAGGAAACACAAAAACTCCAGACAACAACAAATGGCTGGAACTGTCACACTGAATCTGGATTTATAACTAAACCTCAAGCAAATACTAGTCCGGTAAATGCAGGCATCATCTACAGAATACGCGAAGAGGTTTTCTGGTGCTGCTGGCAAAAATATTGACCTGCATCGCTCTCGACAACAAGCCAATCAGATCACAATATGTAAAATATGAGATAACTTAATATTCACTTTTGCCCTTTGAGAATAACCGACTGAAACCCCGACCCTGTTTCTCTGGTAACTGGTTACTAAAAGAGGAGGAAGACGATCTTGATCTGTGCTTTGGGCGCTTGGAACTGTTGGGAGAGGTGAAGTAAGGGCTTCCATCTACACGAGAGGGGCTTTTCTGTGCTTTGCATCCATTTAGGGGGGACACATTTCCTGTTCCTGGAACACTTGAGAATGCATAATCTACATCAAATTGACCTGATGGCTTCTTCGTGTGCATGCCTTGGGTTGGTCCTGCATGATCTTCCGAAAATTCCCCCACTCGTTGCCTGTTTAGCACAGCACCTAATGGTTCTGCTGGAGAAGGAGGGCGCAGAGTTTGCAGCTGCCGGCCAAGAAGCAATATTGTCTCCTGGCACTCTGCTAGCTTCTCTGCTGCTGCTGCTATCTCTTTCTCCTGTAATTTTATGCAGGAATATATTTAACATCTATTGTTTCCAAAAAACACTAGGTTCATATTTACAAATGGCCATTCAGAAGAATAGTGAAGCCAAGTATTTATTCAGAGGACAAGGGGATAGTCTTTGCACACTATTTGTTTGATATAATGGCAGAAGATATGATTAATGAATGCAAGTTGGGAGTTAAAAACATCATAAATATTCACCATTGATTCATCATCGCATTAACTTAAAGCTGGGGCTTAGCAAAATACCTGCTTTGATTTCATATCTGCGTCCTTATCTACACTTAAGGAATTCCTCTCATTCTCATACCTTCATAGCAGAAACAATGTGACGTGAGAAGCAATCTGTTGAAAGTATGTAACAGACAGAAAAATAAAAGGAAAACAAGAATTGTTACAAGCTGGAAAACAGGTTTATTCATGAAGGACAGGTATTTTACCTTGCCATCTTCACCTCAAGATCTTTGTACTTGGCCAAGTCCTCCTGATGGTTTTGTCTTTCTTCTGCAAGTTCCCCTGTCAAAGTATCTATTTTTTTCTGCAAAACTTTAATTTCATTTTCTAATTTCACCTTCTGTGCTTCAAGTGAATTGTATGATTCAGCCATACACTTCAACTGTGTCTCAGCCAAGCTATTTGAATTCTCACAGGCAGCCATTGTCAATGTAAGCTCTTCCACTGTTTTCTCCATCTCACTAAATTTAAGCTTTGAAATTTCAAAAATTTCATTGCACTTTGCTAATTCCGTCTCCAAATTCCTCTTCTCCGATTTCAATTGTTCATATTCCTCTGCTGCGCATATTTGCACTGCAGTTTTAATGTCAAATGCCTCACTAGGACCCTCAAAATCAGGATCAGAAGATGAATTAGGAATAAGTGAACAAACACCAGACAGCCTATCTTTAATTGGCTCATGAAGCACTTTGTTTTCCAATAAGGTCACTTTATCAACGCAATCGAGATTATTGCTCTCTGCCGCATTGACACAGTCTCTCAACAGCGTGAGTTTAATTTCACCATTTTCTGACAAGATCTCATATAATGCAATCACAAACTCTCTTAGACCATTCTCATTAGACATAACTTTATGAGCTAAAATGGAGAACTGCTCTATTTTCTGAGAGATTGCATTATGGTAGGAATCTATTCCTTGAAGCCCAGATGCTTGTCTTCTGAGTGACCTAACAAACTCATGCAACTTTGAAATGGCATTTCTTAGACCATGATCCATAGCTCCCAATTTCTTGGCTTGCTTTGTTGAAGATCCATCATCAGAGACTTTAACCATGTGCTCATGTTGGATTCTGTCTGCATCCACCGATTCTGCCTCTTCTTCGATATCCCTTAGGATATTTCTGATACCATCTAGTACCTTTCCAACATTGTTCTCTGGCGATTGAGAGCCCAGCAAAGAAGAAATTCGTGAGTGCAGTTTTGAAAGCGGAGAGCCCTCAAGCAGATACTCACTACTGGACGGAGTACCTGGTAACTGCAATGCTGGCCATGAATCTTTGTCGCTGTCTCTTTTAGTGACAGAGGAGAGAGTCACCTCAACTTTATCAACCTTCTTCCTGTCAAGAATGTTGCCACATCCTTTAGCTTCTGAAGATAAACATGCCTCCATTTCTAAGAAGTCATCCAAGAGTCCCATCTGATTGGAGTTTTCTGTCAAACTGCCTTTACCTCCTTTATCTTTCTTGAAGTGTGAGAGCTCAGATGCCAAAGCATTGGCCCAAGATTCAGCACAGCTGGCTGAATCATCAACACCATCTTCAGACATGGAAGTTAGACTTGGTGGGTTACTTCCATTCTGGCTCAGTCTACCATCAAAATGGGCATCAATGTTTGAATTTGTTGGACTCTTATACTGATTAGCATTCAACATGTGAATTTCCATGCTGCGGAGCTTGCCTGCTGTCTTAGCACACATGTTTCTTGATGCCTGTAGCTCATTGTTACGCTTTGACAGTGCATCTTTTAACATCTTGGTTTCATCTTCCATTGATAATAAACGTGCAGTCAGAAATTCATTCTCCTTCTGCATGTGTTGCAGGTTGTCAAGAGCATAATCAGGAGATGGGGACATAGGATGATGGATGGTAGAACTCCTTGAAGGGGAACACCGCAATCTGCTGTCTGCATGGTCTCTGCCCCAGGTATCCACTTCCAGCTTCATTTGAGCTAATGCAGCAGGCCCAGGTAACTTTTTTCGGACAAGACCACGTAATCTTTGGCATTCTGCTTCCAATTTTGATAATTTCTTCACATCCTCCTGATGCTGTTTGGTTGCTACATCAGCCGAACGCACACTCATATTCTTTTCTTCATTCCGAATTTCAAGCTCCTTAGAGACAATGTGTAGTTCATATTTCAATGAATTTATCTCCTTTTCTCCTGATTGAATAGTGCTCTTCAACACTTCAATCTGGGCATCTGCTTGAGCTTTTTCGTTACCAACTTTCATCAGCAAGTTTGCCCGTTCTTCAAGAGACCTTGAGAGTGCATCATTCTCAGCACTTGCTCTAATGAGCTCCTGTTCAAAATCAGCTAATTTTGCTTCTAGTTCAGCCTTCATCATCTCCCACTGTGTGGTCTTTGTAAACACTACATCATGCAGCTTTTGCTCACTTTCTTCCTTCACTGTCCTTACTTGCTTTGCACACTCCTTCAGAGCACCATCCAGATGAGCAGCTCTTTCCTCAGCTGCTAGCTTGGACAATGTAACAGTTTCTAGTTGAAGTTTCAGTGCTGAAGCCTCTGCTTCAGCTTTCTCCCAACCTAACATGATTAAACATGTGTTAGTTTAGTAAATTGTTACATAAACTAGATTGGTTGCAGTTCAAAGGTCATGTAGATTTACTACAGATTTCATTCCACCTAAATAAAATGTTAGGTCATACACCGAGTTCATCAATTCTAGGGTTTAATGAAAAATGACCGACGTCTCTGTGAAGGTCATACTCACAGACAAACAATTATAGGCTGTAACATTCCCCTATAGTATATCCAAACAGCGCAAGGTAAAGAATAGCAATCAGTTCCGAACCTGATACAGCTTCTTCTGCCACTTTAGCATGCTGCTTTACTAGGCCATCTTTGGTGGTGATCTCAGATTGTGCTGTAGAAATTTTTTCATTTAATACCTTTACCTTATCATGTAAAATCTTTGCTTGTTCTTCTGATTCAGTAAGATTTGCATATCTTTCTGGTGAAATCTGCACAAATTTTAGGACATTTTCTTCCTGAAAAATATAGAAAAGTAATTTCATAATAGGTTGAGCAATCAAGTATGATAGTCATCAAATTGGTCTAACAAACTTTAAAAAAATGTCAAAAATGTCAAATGTTGTATGAATAGAATTGGTAATCACCAACACATAGCAAAAACATCAGCAGTGTACTCATGTACCATGGATGATGGCTGTAATGACTAAATGTACTGTTGGTATTGAAGGAGTAACAGCGGGCATGACCAAAAAGCAAACTCAGGCAAATTTGCAGCACGTAGTAGAAGTTAAGGATCTATGGTACATAGTAGTGCATGGACCTAACCTGGAGTTCAACAACTGGTAAATTAAAGTAAATTGTAACCACACTGAAAGCTATAGCAAGCATCTCTTGTTTAATTTTGGGGATACTTGGCTCCATTTTTCCACATGCAGGCAGTGATGCTTTGGTACTACTGAAGGAGTAAAAATTTTCTTTTAACAATAGCATTTAAAAATGCAAAAATATGCAGTGCAGTAGAACAGAAGTCCAGGTACTGGACAGAACATTAAAAAGGCGTAATTATTAGAATTCATCTGCGAGCATGTTTACTTTCGACTGCCACAATAAAACATGAGTTCAATGTCGCGGTAGTTTTGTTCTGAAATTGACTGTTAGTAAAATAGAAACATTAAGTAGACAAATACAAACTAAACAAAATGAGTTTCCTGCCATGATGAGACTATGGTATCTGTACCACGGGTACTAATAGCATGACAAAGCACAGAGTATGGGAGATCAGTGTCATTCTTTCAGGAGCTAACAAACCACCAGACAATTAGATTCATTTTCAGCAGTACAAATGCAGTGATGGAAAGCTAATTGAACAAATGAGGATAAATGGGGAAAGTAAAAATGAACTGCTAAAAGCAAAGGTATTACTAGGAAGCCACTAGACACCTGGATATTAAGTGAAACAAAATGTACTTCTATATTCTTCTTCAGATTAAAAAAAATACTTCAAAGGAATAAGAGCAACAAAGAGACATGTTAATCTTCGTAATTGGGGCATAAACTCAATACATCACAATACAAATAAAGAAATGACAAGCATAATAACAATAAACACAAACCTGCTCTGCTTGATTGGAACTCTGCAAAGCATCTGTGTTTGATGATTTCTCCGAGGGCTTCTTCTTCCAAGGCCAGCTTCGTCGATCCATCCTCTACTATGTATCTGATCAAATGAAGAATATTTTTCAGTTAACCAAACGAATGGAAATTTCAATCTACCATATATGAAGGGCTCATATATAGTTTTGGATTTTATAAGGATTAAAAGTAAGTAAACCAGACCTATCCACCAACCAGCTCTGAAGAAAACAGAAGGAAGAAAAAACAACAACGCAGCTGACATATAAGTCCAACCAAATCAGAAAACGAGCATAACAAGTTATCAATAATTTTAGACAATGCAGCTTGTGCGAAAGACACTTCCCACAGGAAACTAGTCTTCATATACGAGCCTCTTAATCAAAACTTGGTTGGTTGTTGGGAAAGTATTGCACACAGTTCAATACTATTCAGCCAAGGACATATATTATCTACTCAACAGCTTCTGTCTCGTCCACAAGCGTACACCTTCAGACAGAGCACAGAGGAGAGGACCTCATAACTTGTGCGGGCAGCAGCACATACATCCAAAGCAGATGCAGCTAAACAAGTGATTAATAGTTCTGTGACTTTTGTCACATTACACCTACAACCACAGTACATGACAGCAATTAGCCACCCTCGAAGCAAGGAAAACCCCAAAAACCCATGCTTAAAGCAAACATGCAATGTAGTCAAACTAGGCATTGTTACAGCGAAAATCAGCATGCTAAAGCATGGTTTTTTTTCTAGGGCGTCATCTGAAAATAGGTGAAATCTTAGTCGACGTGTTTTAAACTAGTAAATAACTAAATTTACATATGGTTTGATGTTGCAAAAAAAATGCATCAATTGATGTTGCAAGTTCATTCAAAACAAAAAAAAACAAGGTACACAAGAGGCTACTTATAAAACTGAAAGTATGTGGCAAAATAAGATATAAACTTTTTTACAATTAATTATGCACTTTTTATACATCTAATTATATGTAAATTTAGTTATTTACTAGTGTAAAACACGTTGACTGAGATTTCACTTATTTTCAGGCGACTGACAAGGAGCAATTCCGTTTTTTCTAGCTAGGAACCCAGCATCATGCCAATCCCAATTCCTACCTAAACCCACAAAGATTGCACATGACCTTCAATGGCTCCAGAAGAACTGCAAGAAGACAGGTCGCATCGCCATCAGCCAGTCCTCCAGCTTAATCAATTCTCAATCTATTCCCAGGGGAATATATCAATCCGATCTTCGCCACCAGATGACAGTGACAAGGACAAGCTTAGACGCGTCCATTAATCCACCCACCAAGATCAATCCTTCTCAGAACACATTGTGCCGCACATGCAGATCATTTGCAAGAACAAGCTGTAGCCCACCAGGAGCCACAGACGCAGACGCGACGAATGAAAGAGACGGCGACCGCACCGCCGGACCGGAGGAGGACGGAGGGGGAGGAGTAAATGTGGAATGTGAGCGTGCACATGTGTTTCCACTTCTTGCTCCGCTTCTGTACTTGCACCTACCATTAGTGGTGACTGCTATGCAGGGGGAAGCAGCGCATCGATTGCCATCGGCATGCGTGGATTGGGGTAAAGCCCCCGAGCTAGCACTGCACGTACGGCGCTCAATGATTAATGGAGTTTTGTTCAATCCGTTCTGTGGTGGATTTGGGACGGAGCAGCCGTTGCATTTACCAATCTTGTCAGAAACTCTCAAGAAATCAAGAACGAAATTTGGGGTCGCAAGAACTGCAGTTCATCTCTCGTCGAACGAAAACCGCCGAAACTCCCGCTGCGATTAAATCAGTTTCGCAGAGGGGAAAAACAACAAGAAACGCAATCCTAAAAAACTGCTGCATATGCAATGCGCAGCTGAAATCCCCAAGAACACGCAAGAGCGCCCAAGCTCCAAGAACATTCCAAGAAACCAGAACCCGTAGCACAGTGAAAGACGTGGGCTTTGGACTCACCGGAGCAGCAGCAGAGCCTCTCCGGCAGGGCGGGACGCGGAATGCAGCGGAGCTCCGGCCGGATCGGATCCGATCGGCCGGGAGTGTCGGTGGCGGCCTCTGCTCTGCTCTCCCCCTCGCTTTCGCTTTAAGCCCTTGCTTCGTGCGCACTCCTGCTCCCAATCTGGGGCGGATGGATGGATCGCGCTGGCCTGGATTGGATCCCCCCCTGCTCCTCCACCTTTACTCCTCTCCGCCTTTACCCCTTTTTGTCTGCCTCCCCCTCTCTCTCTCTCTCTCTCTCTACTTTTCATCCAATCTCACTACCACCTCTCCTCCATTGCTGCCTAGGTGGTGTGTGCCCCAGCTTGGCACTTGCCAATGCAGCTTCGCCGTCTCCTTCTTTAGCTCTGCCTCGTCGTGCAAGATTCTTGCGGCCGAGAGAAAGGCAGGGGCGCGTGTGGGTGAAGGCGACGAAAGCAGGGGATGGAACCGACCACCTCGCTGTTTCGATGGCGGTGATTAGTGACATTGATTTGTGTTCTTAGTTCACAATGCCCCGTCTTTTTAAATTAAGATTGAAATCCTAAAATACGTACTTTAAATTGAACAAAATGCCATGTGGGCAGATTGGTTCGAAAAGAATTTCTATCATATCGTAATATTACCGGAATTTACCGATATATTGCGCTAGGTAGCAAATAGTAGTGATCATATCTACATTTTGCATTTCAGGGCCGTTTCTAATAGTGTTCGGTTATGGCAACAAAGTAAAAGAGCCCAGTTATAAGTGTGATGGCATGAATCCAGCATAAAAGATCAGTCTAGTTTCTCCACCTAGCTAAAAAAGTATATATAGAGCACCTTCAACAGCTCCCCTTTCTCACCCTCTAAAAGCATCACCAGCAGCTTCCCTAAATTCGGATATCTATATCCTTTCTCTAAACCATTATTCATTCCCTATATTTTCATTCTATCCAGCAGAGGCTCTATCCTCGAAAAAATACAGAGACAAGAGAGAATCTCTAAATATAGAGACTCAGAGAGAGAATATCTAAATTTAGAGACTGACATAAAGACTCTGCTGGATGGATATAGAGACTGAGATAGAGTAGCAACAGCGATAGAGTATGCAAATAGAGACTCTGCTGGACTTGCTCTAAGTCTACTATTACGTTTTCTCTTTATCACTGTTTCACTCTCCGCGTCAAAATCATCTCTAGTAATAATATGTATACTATTCCCTATATTCTTTCTCCTATAAGCTATATCTATTATTACATCCATCTTTATCATTATTCATCTTGCTATAACAAAACCATCTCCAACACTAATCTCTAAATCTCATACCATATAAAAATAAGAAATACGGAGCGGTTGGACATGCTCTACGAGTGTTTGCTGTAGATTTCATACAGCTACGCATGAACTTGTAGTATCAGCCGAAGTCAAAACGTCCACACCGTAGGAGGATATGCTACAGTAGCTAACACGCAAAAATCCAAAATACGCCACCATCACTTCACTGCTAGCGCAAGAAACCTCATGCAAAAAACTATGGACGTACGTACGCCCATATTTTTTACCTCCCTCTATTACAATAAAGAGCTTTTTTTGATGTTAGGGAAATGCAAACTGCTTATGTATTATTGTGATACACAATTCATTATGGAAAAAGTAACTAATTGGTCTCTGAACTATGTCCGTTGGACCAAATTGGTCCCTAAACCGAAATACTAGGTTAACTCGGTCACTGAACTAATTAAATTGGACTAAAGTGGTCCCTTGACCAGTCAAAGAGCGGTTTAGGAAGTTTTTCGCTGATGTGGAGAGACACATGGCTGATTTCAGTGACGTGGCGGAAATGTGGTGTTTGTGTGGCACCGGAGGCAAAGAGGGGATTTGCTTGCTTGGCCAGAGAGAGAGATTAAGTAGAGAGGGAACTGAGGGGAGAACGGCAGTGGCGATCGGTGGCAAAGCTTGGCGGTGGTCCTCAGCTACGGCTCTAGGGACACGGCGGAGGCTACCATCCCTCCCCTGCTCCTCCTCCCATCTGACGGCCTCCCCTTTCCCTACTCCTCCGTTGTCGGTGCTGGAAAGGGAACAAAGAGATAGAGAAGAAAGGCGACCGGTCCTAATCTAGCCACTGCCTCATGGCGCCGTCCCAGTAGAGATCACCTCTAGCACGCTATTGCGGCAAGGCCGCTTCTCAAGCGCTCCATCATGGCCAAGCCCTCCTGCTCCCTCTCTTCTTCTTCCTTTTCGCTAGCTCACCTGCTTGGAGGCAGCACCACCGTCTCGGTTTGCTCCTCCGGCCCTGATTCGGTCGCCGCACCAGATCAGGCTGCCCTAACCGGCATCATCGCTTGCTGCATGCTGCCGCCTTCATGCACCGCCGAGCGCTGCCCCTCCTGACTGGCTGTGGGGCCTACCTTTCCCACCACTAGATTTGCACTAGTCCTTAGATCAGTACACTAGTGCACACCATTACATAGCCGGATCATTTCATACAACAGGAAGACTTTAATTAAATTAACAACTGGATTTAAGCCCGAGGGCTAATAAGTATTACAACCAGGCGCATTGGCCCAATAGTCTTAAATAGATAAATCAGAGTACGATGAAAACAAAAGGAACAAAAAAAATTCCGTCGGCTATGCCTACGCACGCGACTGGAGTGTCGCCCTACACCTCGTCTTGATCGTCAACATACCCTCGTTCTCCACCTTCATAACATTTATAAGGGTCTTGCTCAACGCCTTCATCTAAAATAATGAGTTTGTGCAAGATTAGTGCGCAATCAAACCGCACTAGCGAGTTAACACCCAACCTAATGCATATAGTGACAGAGGTTCCAAAGGATGGGTTGGGGTTTGTTTAGTTGTAGAAAGTAAGTTTTATAAACAAAAACCTATGCTTTAGCAGTTTTAACCCAAAGTTCTATTAATCAATGTATCAATATTTAAATACTCAATTCCAACCCATAGTGGTGTGCACTACAGCACGATGGCAACGCGTTGTGGTGCTAGGAACCAATTTCCGCAGGCAACTGGTCAGCGACTTTCCGCTGCGTGCTTCTCAACACGCCTACCTGGTCCACTCTTAGAGCCTCAGACCAGCCAGTCCACACTTAACCATAACAACTTCCTTCTTCTGCTATCGTTCCTCCATGTGTCATTACAATAAAGAGCTTTTTCTGATGTTAGGGAAATGCAAACTGCTTATGTATTATTGTGATATAGCTGTCAGCCACCAACAATTATTTATGTAGATGGTGCGGCGACTACGGCACATGTTTTGCACATGTCTAAGATGATATTATAGGACTCGTTCTTTTGACCTTAATATGAGGGTTGTTCCATTCAGCTTAAATTAAAATTAAAAGATGCAATTGAAAATTTGTTACTTTTATACAAACCAAACACAGTAGCATTTTGTAACCACTAAAACTCTTAAAAAATGATGCAAAATGCTATAGCGTTTGACTTATAGAAAAATGAAAAATTTCTAGCTATACATTTTAATTTTAATTTAAGCTGAAAAGAACAAGGCCTGATGGCATTATTGCTCTGGTTAAGCAAGGCTCGGGCTATTTAAGCAGGAGAAAAAAATGTCATTATCATCCAATATTGTTGTTTTTAGCTAGAGAGGGGCCAGGAGCTCGCTCTTGCAATTCATTAAGGAAAAAGTAACTAATTGGTCTCTGAACTATGTCTGGTGGACCAAATTGGTCCCTAAACCGAAATACCAGGTTAACTCGGTCACTGAACTAATTAAACTGGACTAAAGTGGTCCCTTGACCGGTAAAAGAGCGGTTTGGGGAGGTTTTCACTGATGTGGAGACACACATGGCTGATTTAGGTGGCAGAAACGTGGTGCTTGTGTGGCACTAGATCCAGAGAGGGGATTCGTTGGCTTGGCCAGAGAGAGATTAAGTAGAGAGGGAGCTAAGGGGAGGGCGGCAGTGGCGATCGGTGGCGGAGCTTGGCAATGGTGCTTGGCTACAGCTCTAGGGACACGACAAAGGCTACCATCCCTCCCCTACTCCTCCTCTTGGAGTAGCACATTGGCATTCTAAAAGTGCATCTAGGCACTTAAGTGATTTTGGTGATTAATGACAAACACATATAATAACAACTATTTGTAAATGACAAATTTGTGCAAATGCTTGGCTAAGTAATTGCCTAGTGACAAATCTCTAATATGATTGTGTTGCTATGAGACTAACATGTTTATTACTAAGTTGAATATTAGTCTCATCTATTTAGAGGAAATCATATATGTCAAGTGGACAATCTATCCATCCTAACAAAGTAAGTCTCACATATACAAATGGGATAGATAAGCAAAGATGATCAGGTATGCAATCTCGGTAACCTTCTATATATATTTATTATTACATTCCTCTTGTGCAAGTGCATAGTGAGCTCCAAGTAACATATTGATTATATATATGCACATTGGTTGATGTCATATCTATTTGTGCATATATATCCACTTGAGTTTAATATGTTTCTTGCTTCTAGTATACATGTCTTAACTAGAGTTAAACTTCACATTTCTATGACTTGACTTGGTACATGCATGCTTTATTTGTATATCTTTTTATGCACATCACTTAGTGAAGTTTAATCTAGATTGTTCCACAACTTTACTCTAGCTTGAATATTATTTGCACATGTGTAATTCTTGTATATTCTATCATGTGCTCCATTTTAGTGAAGATTGTGGGACTTGCCATGGTTTAGTTGATTTATTATATTGCCAATTATCTTCCTAGTGCATCTAGCTCTATTACACATTTATCATGATGCACTTAGTAGAGATCTTTTCCATATCAAGTGTTTCCGTTTAATATTGTGCTTATTTATATGAAACACTTGTTATACTTAATTGCTCACAAACATCAATCTATTCATATCTATTGAGCTTTTGGACTAATATATTTCATGAGTGGTTTCGAAAGAATTAGGTCTCGTGAGTATGTGTGATGACCAAGGTATGTTAATGGATGACGGTTAAGCCAAAGTCAATAAGACGACGGTGTCACCAAGAGTTGAAGACTAAGTCAAGATCAATTTGGCGTGGAGATCATCGGGAAGGATGATCAAGTCAAAGTTGATAGGACGAGAGTCTCATAAGGTGCATCGAGTCAAGTTGGACAAGGTGCAGACGTACGTCATCAATCTTTTGGTGAAGGTCATCATGCATAATGAAGAAAAAGACGGCAAGTGACTATCCTAGACTTGTATTATCTTTGATTTAATTTGAGTCTAAGGATTGCCGTGCTATTAAGAGGGATACGATGGAAAACGACTTCTAGATGTGTCAAGTGCTTAAGTAATCCATTCTTGTGAAATTTAGTTGGAGAGTGGTGTTAGCGGTGTTCAAAAGTGAGAGTTGTAGGTCTTATTTGCCTTCCTTGTGAATTCTGTATTTATCCTTTTGATTTGAGAAGTGAGATCTTATTGGTTGTGTAGCTCTCGTTTTTAGCTTTCCATAGAGTCTAAGATCAACCAAAACGGAGTCCGGAGTTAAAAGTTATGCCCGTTTTCGTCGGGGTGTGTAGTGGCTGTTTTTAGACCTCAGACTGTCTGATGTTTTGTATGGACTGTCTGATATAAGCACAAATCAGACTGTCCGATTTCTCCGAGTTTCTGTTCGGACTGTCCGATGTTTTGTATCGGACTTTCCGATATAGCCTAAATCAAACTGTCTGAACATCCAGAGTTTGGGGTTCTCTGTCCTGACTTGATATTTTGTTCGGACTGTCCAATATTGCATAGAAATATCTGTAATGGTCAGATTCGTGGAAGCTCCTATTTAAAACCCCCTCTCCAAATAGCCGTTGCTAAGACTGTGTGTGAAGGTGCCTCCCCTTGTTCTTGAGCCCCCATAGCACCCCTCCACTCCAGATCTTAGTGATCCCCTTTTGAAAAAGGGTTGAAAAGAGTTGGGAGGAGGGATTGAGTGAGAATTGAAAAAGGTAGGGAGGTGATTCCTTTGTGGATTTAGTGTGTTCTTGAGCCCTAGTGACCTCTCCACTCTTTGATCTAAGTGATCCTCTTAGTGAGAAGGGTTAAGAAGAGTTGGGAGGAGGGATTGAGCAAGATTGGACCTTTGAGTACTTGAGTTCATCTCCAAGTTCGTTCTTCGTGGCATTTGTTACTCTTGGAGGTTAAGGACTCCTAGACGGTTAGGAATTGGTCACGAGCCACCAAGCTTTTGTGATGCGCCGTGGAAGTTTGTGAAGGCCGGTCTCCGCCTCCGAAAGGGAAGGAACCACTGAGTAAACCAAGGGAGCTTTGTGCGGACTTGGTGAGGAAAAGGTTGAAAAAGACCCCGCTCAAGTGTGACCGAGCTGCCTCAACGGAAACGTAGGATCCCCTTAAGGATCCGAACTTCGGGAACAAACATCGACGCATCTCTCCGCTCGTGGTTCTCTATTTGTACTCCCAAGTTTGATTTACTTGCTTATTTTACAATTGAATTGATTATCTTGTCTTGTGTGATACTACTACACATATACTTACTTGTGAACTATCTTTTGTGCAGATGGTATCCTTAAATTTGTGAGATTTGAATTGAATTTAAAGTTCTCTGTTTTTTGTGCAGACCGAACAGTCCGATACTTGCCTCGGACAGTCCGATACTGTACCTAGAAGGAGACTTTTTTGTATCGGACTATCCGACCCTGTACTATTGGACTGTCCGATACAGCTTCCGCAATTAACTCTGTTTATTGTTTTAGAATTTGTAATCGCCTATTCACCCTCCTTCTAGGTGACATCCCGGTCCTTTCACATCCTCCTCCGGCGACCTCCCTCTCCCTTGCTCCTCCTCCCATCCGGCGGCCTCCCCCTTCTCTACTCCTCTGTCGTCGGTGCTGGAGAGGGAACAAAGAGATAGAGAGGGAAGGCGGCTGGCCCTGATCCAGCCACTGCCTCATGGCACCGCCGCAACAGAGAACACCTCCAACACGCTGTTGCGGCAAGGCCACTTCTCAAGCGCGCCATCATGGTCAAGCCCTCCTGCTCCCTCTCTTCTTCTTCTTTTTCACTAGCTCACTGGTGTAACATCCTCATTTTTCAAAAAATCATATGCATTGCATGGCATAAGAATTTTTGAAAACATTAGCGCATTTAAAAATGACTATGTTCCTAATTAAAAAGGGAAAAACTTTGCAAAATAAAACTTTCCAAGACTTAATTGCAAGAATAATATTAATTAAAGTCTTGTAAAAAGGTTTGTTTAAGCAAAATAAATTGTAAATACTATTTTTACTAATTTTACATTTCATAAATACTATTTTACAATTTAATCTTTAATTAATTATTTACCTATAATTTGAAGTTTGAATAAATTAAATTATAGGATTTATTTTCTATTCTATCCCTCTTGCAAGTGGACCCCACCTATTTTTTCTTTTTCTTTCCTTTTCTTTTCCTCTTTCCTTTTCCTCTCTCCCCCTGCTCCCTTCTTTCTTCCTTCCCTGATTCCTCTTGATCTTCACCGTCCAAAACGATAGGGAAGACCTCCTCTCTATCTCCTCTTGGAATCCTCCCTAAAAATCCTCTCCAAAACCAACAAAATCGGTTCCCACGATCCTAGAGGATCAATCCCTACCAGAATCGTCCTCCCCTTCCCTAAAATCCCCTCCAAAACTCTATATAAGTCCTAGCCCCCGCCACCCCCTCACCTTTGCCTCTCCGCGAAATTCGTCATCAGGTAAGCTCCATTGGCTGAACCCTTCGAGGATGTCCTTCCTCTCCCTCCCCTGGACTTATCCCATCATTCGGCCGCAGGAATCGTCGACCGAGTTCGTCGAATTTCATTACCGAAGCTGTTGCTGTTCTCACCGCCGTCGCCACCGTTCTTCATTGATTTGTCGTCGCCGGGAGGTAATACCCCCCCTCTTTCCTCTCCCTTTGGCATCCTAGACGCCCCTAGGTGAATTCCCCTCGGCCAATTTGGTCGGAGCGCCTCCGGCCGCAGCCGTTGCCGCGCGCCTCCACCTTCTCCACGGCCGGCCATGTTGCCACGCCGCACCACGCACTCTCCCTCCCGAAACCGCCACCCATAGAACCCCCACGCCGCCGCCTCCCTCACGTGCCCCATCACCGATCGCCGGTTGCCGCCGTGCCGCACCACGCCATCGCCGCCCGCTGATGCCACCGCCCTCGCCGTGACCTCCTTCCGGTGCCGCCGCCACAACAAACAGCCGCCTCCTCCTTCCTCCCACCGGCTGGCCCCGCCGCTGCCGCCGCCTAGCGCCATCGCTTCCCATCGTGCCTGCGCCTGCCTCCTCGCCCGGTTCACCGAGCTGTAGGGCCCAACTGTCGGTCACACAGGCCTCACCAGTTGCCGCCATGCGCGCGCCACTCGGGCGATTCGTGATCGGTCGTGTTTAGCCGGCTTCTTGCCACAAGACGCCGCCACCGCCGCTTCTGGGCGCTCAAGGCTGGGCATCCGTGCCTCGCGCCCGTGTGCGCCTAGGCCGTTGCTCGCGTTGGGCCAAGCCGCGCCATCTGGGCCACGTCAGGCCGAGCTGGCCAAGCCACCGTGGGCTGTTCCCTTGGCCTAAGCCGAAAATTAGTTTTCTAATTATTTTAACATTGTGACTTGTTTATTTAATAACTTTAATTATATAATTCCAAAAAATTATGAAACAAATTCTAAAATGTTTGTAAAATCATTGTCTACTGTTTTATAAAATTTCATGTCCATTGGCATACATTTTATTTCTGTTATTCCTTTTGCATTGTATTTATTTGTTTATTTAATTCCATCGCGTTAGATCCATGTGCCGAGTTTGTTTCCGACACAGCGGAGGATCCTCCCCACTTTGTTGATCAAGACAAGTGCTGAACCTTCAACCCATGTTTTGCAAACATGTTTAACTAGAATTTAACAATTAGCATGTATGTTAAAAAGTTAAACATTAATTACCTAGTTGCTTAGTTAAATTCCCATCAATAAATAATTTGTATAAAATATTCCTTACTGCCATAGCTTACTAAAAATTGTTAAAATATTACCACACCCTTGTTTAGGTTTTGAATCTGCTAAGTAATGCTCATAGTAGATCACATGATTATTTGCTTGTTACTATTGATTACCAATTTACCATGTGATTTTAAAAGGACAATTGGTGTTGTCCTTTGTTTGCAAATGGGCTAGTTGATAGTGGGTGCTATCAGAAAAAATTGTTTTGCAAAACCTGACTGGGGTGGATGGTTGCAAGGATGGTGCAGTATGCACGAGATTCGGGTCCAGTGTGGGATCCACCCTGATTTCTAAGGGCCGATTTCTTGAGGTAGACGAGCCAAGTACAACAGTGCGACCATTGAGTGCTTGTATGGGCAAGCCCTGGTTGAGTACCTTTCGGGCTCCTAGTTTTGGCATTCCAGCCGGTGGAATAGGCAGTTGGTGCTGTTCTGCAGGCTCAAGAGGGGGCTTCAGCCAACTAGAGTAACTAGCACTGTAGTGGAATCCTTAGAGGGAGTGCCAGGCTAGAGGAACGTTGGTTAAAGACCTTGTGGTGTTCTTTTCCTTTGGGTGATTTCTAGGAAAAATCACCTCTCGTGGGTAAAGCGTGCAACCTCTGCAGAATATAAAACTATCATGATAGCCATGTCCACGGTCAAGGACGGACGACGGGGAGCTGCCTCATTGGTACTTCTTACCTGTTGTTTTCTAAATGGTGTTTTAAAGAAAAACCACGATCAGTGTCGTGTATTTTGGTTTTTCTCCTCATAGTTGGTGCTATGAGCAATGAGGGTAATTGCACGGTGGGTGCCGTGAGTAGCCAGGTTCGGCTAAAACCGGTTGAGGCCGGAGTTTCAAAAAAAATTATTTATATATTTGTTTTTCCACAACGCTTTTCAAAAGTCATTCTATAAAATCTTAGGAAAACTTGCAAAACCGGCTTTTTACAAAAGAACCCTCCCATTCCCTTATTAGCCTTAGTTGCATATAGTCAACCTTGCTTGTTGAGTATAAAGTATACTCACCCTCGCCTTTCATGTGGGGTTGCTCATTCCAATGAGCAGGATGTGACACCGAAGAGGAGGTGTATCAGGACGGGGACTTCGCTGAAGGAGTTCAGGATGAAGACTACTCCGACGTCTAGAAGCACATTCTTCGGGCATGTCTGTGGAGTTGTGTTAGGTTTCCATTTGAGTTGAACTGTTATTTAAATTTCCGCTGCTAGGCCATAGAGCATAAACTTTGTAATAATTATGCGACTCTGATGTAATAAATTACTTTTCGATGAATGGTGATGATCCAAACTGTATATCTGTGTGTACTAACTATATGATCCGGGGACTAGTATAGGTAAAGCAAAGCGGAAATTCAACTCCGTTTTACACGTCCCGATCGACAACCGGCTTGGAGGCAGCGCCGCCGTCTCGGTTTGCTCCTCCGACCCTGATTCGGTTGGCGCACCAGATCGGGCCGCCCTAACCAGCGTCGTTGCTTACTGCCCACCGCCGGACAACGCCGCCTTCATGCACCGCCGAGCGCTGCCCAGCAGGCCGGCCGCTAGCCTTGCGCCGTTCCAGTGCGCCCCGACATCATTGTCCTGGCCCGGTGCCGTCATCCCATGGCTAGCGCGTTGTGGCTGCACCTATCGGTGAGCACCCTGGCATGGCCTGACCCTAGCTCCTCCATCCTCCCTGGGTACGATGCTGGCATCGCCTCCTGTTTGCCTTGGTGGGCGCCGCCTCGACCGGCTCTTCCTCCAGCGCGTCGCCGCAGCCTTGTCCTTGCACGTGTGTCGTCCTATGCCCTTCTTCCTATCTTTGCGTGAGGGCGACGCTGGTGAGCTCTCTAGACAGAGAGGAAGAAGAGAGAGGAAGTAAGAGAGAGATTTAAAGAGATGTGCCACGTTAGAACATGTGTCTACAACATAATGAAAACTGCTTCCGCGAATGACATGTCACTCCAAAATCCCTAAAACCGCCATTTTGACCAGTGAAAGGACCATCTTAGCCCGGTTTTGAGAATTCAAGGACAGAGTAAATTCAGATTCCGATTTAGGGACCAATTTGGTCCAACAGACCTAGTTCAGAGACCAAATAGTTACTTTTTTCATTCATTAAAGAGGTGAAACGATTTTTAAGGTACCTTCCATCGACTGAACCACGATCAATTCTTGAACTAGACTAGTCGAACCCCAACAGCCTCTGCCAACCGACTCAGTCCTCATTCAATATTGTTGTGAAATGGAGCAAAATTTGCAACCCAAAACTATATATTGCAAACTAAGTAAGTAAAATGGAGTAGATTTATTTATTATGACCGAGCCAGCAAAGCAAACATAACTCATGAACAAGACTAAGAAATTATTCAAGAAACCAATAGTACTTTAGCGTTCCCCATGCATATATAAAAACGTCAGCGCATAATAAGTACATTTTGACAACAGTTGACATCACAAGATCCCAAAATAGGTCGTCATCGGTGATCAGTACTGGCACAACTGCACAAGGAAAGCCATGCAAAATACTGTGGACGTAGTGCATTAATTTCCGGTCCATTTAGACAAGATGATGCAAGGAGATGGAATGCGAAAACGGGCGTCTCCATCGAATTCTTGAATGTGAGGAAGCTGTCAGCCATGAGCGATGGGAACCATGTGGGGTGGTGGCAGCTGATGCGATTGCAACACTAGTCCTCGCCGTTGTCTTTGTACACGTACACTTGTTATTTATTACTGTTAATGTTATATAGGTAGGGTGTAGCTAGCTAGCTAGCCAACTCTACCAGTTGGAATCCAGCTAACTGGATAGCAAGGAGAAAAAAAAGGGTTGTATAGTTTCATGTCAATTCATTTGATATCATCAGGTCCATCAAGTATGGTCTATGTTGTTGCATTAGGTGGCCCCATCATTACAGTTATAATATCATGTGGTTCTATTAGCTGGGTCCCACCATCCAAATATGATATTATATGGTTTAATGTGGTTTCATCAGACAGACAGTCTCCACCATCGAAGTATAGTTTCACATACGTGGTTTTCATTAGGTGAGCCCCACTTGAGTTTTTGTCATCTAGTCGTTGGGAACCCAACTAACGCTGTAGCATTTTCTAGTCTTTCTCTTTGTTATACTAGTAAGATGCCTATGCTTTGCAGGTTTTATGTGAGAAATTAAGAGACTCGAGGGGTAAAATGATTAAGGGCATGGACCTATGCATGAGCTATGCAAACATGAGGGGTTGAAGCTAGGGGTGGCAATGAGCTGAGTTTGAGCGAGCTAGAATCTAGCTTAGCTCGGTTCTCTGAGTGAATGAGCAAGGGAAAATGCTTGGCTTAGGCTCGTTTCTGGCTCAGGCTAGCTTGTAAGTCCTTGCGAGCTAGAGAGAGGAGGAAGTGGTTGGGAGCGAAGAGAGAAGCAGCAGTCGGCCAGGAGGACAGAGCAAGGACGCCGGTTGGCCAAGAGAACAGAGGCGGGGTGGCGGATGGCAAGGCGGTGCTATATGTGGACATAGAAAACTTCACAGGACAAAACATAAAATGTGTATAAAAAACAGTAGAACACATGCATCATCATCATCACCATTGCATTCTTTTAATAGTTAAGATCACCACTAAATCCTCTCTTTTTTGTAATAGACAATTTTGTCCTTTAAATTTGTTCTTAGCGGCGTTTAGTTTAAATTTGAGCCGTATCCCAAAATCATATGCCCTGTTTGATTTGGTTTAGGTCTTACCGCATATGCCATCCATGCATTTTTACATCAAAAATATTTCACAAATAGAAATAAACCATATATTTGAGTTACAAATTATTTTACAAGTTCATGATTTTTTTCCTGTATTTCACCATGTTATATCAAAATTTAAAATTTTTCTAGCATTTTATAGTTAAAAGGATGTAAGGACCAAGAAGGAGGGGTTGAATTGGCCTTAAGAAAATTTTAATATTTTTTGTTTTCTTAAAATTATTAGCAAGATTAAAACTTTCTATACTAAAAACATAGAAGAACACTGGAGAAAGCAACACAAGTGTAACACATGAATTAAATGCTGAAACATAAATGTGACAAAGTAAAGAAGACAAGGAATAAGAGATTTTTCCGGAAGTTTGGAAAAAACTTTTCTTTTCTCTACTCCTCGTTGGAGCACTCTCTACGAAGAGGAGTATCGCTTTGGCTTTACTTGGGACAGTCCTTCACCACTTTGGTAGGTGGACTCCAACCTTGCTCAACGACTTGGAGTCTCTCACAAACTCGTCCTTAAGAGATCACTAAGCCCCCACCTCCAAGAACAAAAGCTAGAGTAACAAACTCGAGATGACTTAATCTTATCCGATCAAGCCTTCCATTGAAACACACTAAGAGAGTGAGCACTCAAGCTCTCATGAACATACCATATGGATACAAATACTAGTTTTTTGTGACTCTCACTCAAATGGACTCAAGGATATGCAATGAAGTTATTCTCTCCCTAAGGAGGAGGTACCCTAGATCCTTAAATAGATCACACTAGAAAACTAGTCGGTGAAGCCCTGTTTCAGAACAGGCCCGTTAATCCCGTACCATACAGGGCACACGGCTCTTGTATGGTGCGACATTAAGCCAGACCATACAAAACCCTAGGGTCACATGGTTCTCACCTCTACTGAAAATAACCTAACGGCGTGTTGTATGTACGCTATACCATACACCACCCTTGGGCCAAATAGGACTCTCAAAACACCCTTCTGGAAACAATCTGACGGTGCTGACCATATAGGGTCCTCAGACTAGCACAACACCCCCACGGGAAATAACTCGACGGTGTGCCATCTGGTACCTGTACTATATTGCGTCCCTAGGTTGGCCTGAACACCCTTACCGAAAACTATCTAATGGGGTGCGGGGTACCAGACAGAGCCCTTGTGCCTCAACATCACTCTCTCTAGAAAAGATGTGACGGTATGCCATCTGGTACGCCTTACCATACGGCAAGCATACATACATCACTAGACACCACAACATACACTAAGTGTCACTAAGACTCCTAGACTTAGTGTGCTTTAGGGGAAATACAAGCTCCAACGTGATCAACACATATCTCAAACCCCTCGAAACAAAGCATATAAAAATAAAAGACCCTAACATTCTAGATGAACTCTCCTTGGCATCCGAGTTCATTCTAAATGGTCCTTGACTTTAATTCTTCACAGCTTTACCACCTTCGAGGTTTCAGGGTCCCACCAACACCCCATTCGATTTTTCATGTTATCATCACCAAAACATTCACAACATGCACATAGGGGTCTTGAACCTTACGGCAGTACTCTTTAAAATATGACAAAATGCTAAACAATTATGCAATAATTAGAAAATTCTGTTAAAAAAGTAAGTGAGATTATGTAGTCATAAAGAAACTCAAGTATAAAGTTTAATTTCGATGTAGTAAAAAAAATTACGTAAAAATACATATAGCACATTAGTCAAACCACCCTTGACCGGCCAAAACGTCTTTGACTGACGTAAAACACGGTTAACTTGACTTGATCAAGGAACTATTTATGCTCGGTTTTAATATTTCAAGGAACATGTTAACTTGGTTTTAAAGTTGAAGCTGGCGCTCTGGATCTCTCCCCTTTTCAAATCCCATCGCGTTCCCCTCTCGTGGAGCAGGCTTCCATGGGGCTCACCAAATACCATCGCGATGCCAGTCATTCGACTGTAGCCACTACGGGCGAAACATAAGGGGAGGCCGAATCTGGCGATCCTCCATGGAGATTTGAGAAGCATGGCTGAGGTGAGAAAACGGAAGGTAAGGTTAGATCTGGGCATGGCCGGTAGCAAGTGTGGGGGCAGCAGCCGATCGACGTGAACCGATCGAGTCCATTCACTAAATGTTCGATGGTCAATCGAGCTCGGCTCAATAAGCTTGAACGAGCTTGAAACTACGGCACAAGCTTGCTCGAGGTCTGCTCGTTTGCAGCCCTAGTTACTTAAGGAACACAGCAATATTATAAACCAATTAAGTTTGGGAAATGTATAAATATAGGGCCAGGCTTATGAATTTCCATTATCATTCGATACTATTGGATTGCATGTGATGGACGATACGTTTTTCAACACTTAACTTTCTTAAAAAAAGCTCTGCCGAGGGTTAAAACTTACACGACATTGAGTTAATTAACCAGATCTTAGGATTATGAGTTATGACGTCTTAGAGTATCTATAGCAGGTTCTCTAAATTTAGATCTCTATATTTTTTTTCTGAACCACTATTTGTTCCCTATAATTTAATCTTCTCCAACGTACTCTCTATTCTCAAAAAGATATAGAGACATGAGAGAAAAAAATCTCTAAATATAGAGACTTGCATTACTAGAGAAATCGCCATCAGTACCGATTGGAAACTGGCCTTTAGTACCGGTTTTTGAACTGGTATAGGCCATTCGGGACTGATACTCAAGGGCAACCAACGGTACTAATGGGCCTAGGCTTGCTTAAAAATGGTTTTGAAATATTAGAAGAAATGAGACTTGAACCCAGGACCTCATGACTTCTCGTGACTCACACCTCACCCTTCTAACCAACTTACCCACTTACACGCTCTAATATGAATAGGATATGCATACCTTTTAGCTTTTTCAGAAACGAGGCATTAGTACCGGTTCGTGCCTCCAACCGGTACTGATGCCCTCGCATTAGTACCGGTTCGTCATACGAACCGGTACTGATGAGCCTCCGTGCTAGCTAGACTATACCCACCTACCAGGGGGCTCCTTAGTACTGGTTCGTGACACGAAACAGTACTGCTATTAGAGCATCAGTACCGGTTGGTGCCTCCAATCGGTACTGAGTTGCCCCTGTGGCCCAGTAACCGTTGAACCGATACTGATACCACTATCAGTACCGGTTCCAATCCAACTAGTACTGATGGGCCGGTATCAAGTAGTGTTCGAAAGAATTTCTAAATTTAGAGACTGGCATAGAGACTCTGTTAGAGTGATATAAGACCAGAGAGTCTCTAAATATAAAGAAGATTCTCTTTGGGAGAAGCTGCTAGTCATGCTCTTAGCTCTAATACCATATCGAAAGGTATGCAACAACAAATTAACTCAAGAACTTAAAAGGGTTTAACTAATAAGAAAATGTGAACAATATATTTCAATACACAATGTGCCCAGTGCCCTCGCACGCATGCAACGAAGTTGATATACACAATTACACCTACATACACAAGTGGAACACAGCACAAACAGATCGATACGGAGCATTGACGCAAATATATAGAGAAAAAATTACACAGCTGCCGCATGAAGAACTTCAACTTTACCTTTTGACCCCTTAAATTTGTATTCGTTTGCACGCTAGCCCTAAAACTGTTAGATCTTCCGTTAGACGCTGAGGCGATTGCCCATGTCTGTGAAACGCTGGATAGATTAAGAGGAAAAGAGGGAGAGATATAGGAGGAGGAAAGTGACATGGAGGCCCATGTGACTAGCCACGTCAGCATTAAACAATGGCATGAAAATATGTCAGTGTTTAACGGACACATGAGCAACCATCTCAGTGTTTCCTAATGGGTTTTAGGGTTAGGGTGCAAACGGATATAAGTTTAAGTTTGAGGCACTAAGTGAGATTCGCTATGAGTTTATGACAACATGTAATTTTCACTATACAGCATTAGAGGCATTCTACGACACACTAAAATGAACATGAACTATCCATTCCCTTTAGTCCAGCAATTTAGATTATTTTAACTAGTCAAGTGCTCCTGTTTTGTCACAAATAAATACCATGTTACTTTCAATTGTATTATATTTTATATAATGAGCTCGCGGCCTTAACTCTGTTTTCACACTCGACTAAGTCGTGTTCACATCCTTAGCTTAGAGTTTGCACCCGACTGTGTTGTATATTCACACCTTCAGCTCGATATCGTCTCAGCTCTGCTTCCATGCTCGACTTTGTTGTGCTTCTTTGCATCCTATGCTAAGATTTCAAAAATAAATGCACTAAGATAAGGAAGAGGGATAAATATGGTGATTTGATGTATCTTAAGTCGATGGAATCTTACTAAAATATGGCATAATAAAATAAAAAAATAAATAGAAAGTACCTTCATGATGTCTAGGTGTTGGATTGAAGAGTTGGATGGTGTAGACGGATGATGTATTGCTGCTGCCTCCACCGCTAGAGAGTTTTTAATAGTAGAAAATTTTTTATATTATATATATAATATAATTATGTGGATAACCGTCTAGTATATACTACTACGAACCGTTCTGTTCCATTCCACATAATTGCACTCTAAGTGTGGTTTGTAGCATTGAAATTGTATGATTATTTACGGAAACTTAACTTTGACCGTTTTGAAAAGCAACTTTGAGAACCCAAAACTGATAATGAAAACCGAATTTGAGAATATAATCTTCTGACTTCAAAATTTCGAGAAACCATGTTAAAATATCAAAATGTTTAAAAAATAATAAAATAATTTAAGAAAAAAGTTCCGCAGAACATGTGTCCGAACCGTTGCGTACTACTAAAATTGGTTTGTATTCAAGCCAGCGGAGCCAATATACGTACGGATGGGTATCCGTATATATCTCCATGCATGATAAGTTGTTGCCGGAAGAAGAGAGCCCAGCAATTACTCAGCCAAAACGTGCGTTTAACGTCAGAGTTTTGCCAGTGATACGTACGTACGTGTGCCGGCAAAGCGATGCGATCGAAGCATTTGCTAAAGGTCGTCGTTCCAGCGTGTCGTGCTGTTGCTGTACAATACCACAATGGCGCTGAGCTAGCTTGTGACAAGTTATGGTTCGGCTGCTGCTGCTTCTTGGCTTCTTCTCGCTGGCTCCTCCATCACAAGCAGTGGCGGATCCAGAAAAATAGGTCATTGGGGTCACTGGTATCATTATAGTAACTTATAGCTTATATATACTTATATGCTAATAGAATACAATTGGATTTACATATGATTTTTGCAAAGTTACTGAGATCGTTTGACCCCACTGCTTACATGCTGGATCCGCCCCTGATCACAAGACGATCCAGAGAGGAGATGAGCACCCCTCTCCCTCTCCTCTCTGCATTACGTTGTTCCCTTAAAATATATTGTCCACTTTTTTTATTAGTTTAAACTTTTGAATGTTTTTTATCAGTGAGGTTCTGCGTTCATAACACCCGGCTAATGTATTATTGAAAAATTATGGCCCATTACTAGTCTACATCTAATGAGGGGGTGTTGAAAGATATTGCCCACCTTAATTCTTTATCAGCACAAGTTTTTGGATGTACTCATCAGTGCATGCAATTCAATATAATCCACTCGTTAATTACTTGGTCACAGTTTGTTCTTCCGTTCTTTTCGGCTGTGGCTAAACTTCTACGGTGTTTGGTTTTGAGAAGTGCCTTCAAAAGGTCGAAATTTTTTTTGTTTGACTAGGACTTCGAGAGATCAATCAAGATTCAAATTGCTTTTCATCTTGCTCTTGCTTGTTCTTGATTGCTTCTAGGGATGAGGGACAATCGTGTCTTGGCGCAGTTGATTACCTTCGATGTGGTGACTTTGTGATTATTCTATTTCTGATCTTGTTGGTTAGTAGCTGATTCGTGTCGTCGCTCCCCAAATCGACATATCGTTCTTCTCATCAGAAGATCGGACATGCCTAGGTGCATCACCATCAACATTCTCACGGGATTGAACTTTCTCGTCTCTATCCCCTAGGGCTTGTTTGGGAAGCCCAATCCCGACTGGGTAAGTTTGCCTAGTCAGCTCAATGATGTCTTTGGATGCCCACAAGGGTGAGATTTCCCTACCCAATCCGTGTCCTTTCCACGGGAAAACACCCTAGGCTCCTGACATTGGGAATTTATCCCTATGTGTGCACTATCGCTTCCAACATATTTTTCTTCAAGTCAACCAATGCTCGTGACTTCGCCCTTGCTTACAACTGATCCCGATGGTGGCGTGGTTCCTACAATGGCGACACGATGCTAGGCTCCAAGGCCTTGAGGACGACAGCTTGGTGGCATGCTTCAAGGCATAGGAGCGAGCCCCAAGGTGTGGTGGTGGGCTCCACCTAGAGATAGTGTGGGCTCCAAGGCGTAGAACAGGACGACGCATCTGCGAGCTCTCTGAGGCCTGTTGCGCCGGTGGTGACCACTGCTACCTAATTGGACATCACAACCGGTACATCAAAAACGGTTTAGTGCGAATCCGTTGTAATGTTCATACCAGAAATCGGTTTGTGGGCAACGGGCAGGAGAGGACTTTCAGATGTGGTTTGAAACACGAATCACGTGTAAAGTCCCATCTCTACAATCGGTTTGTGTCCCAAACCGGTTGTACATTTCCAGAACCGGTTTAAGACACAAACCGGTTGTAAAAGACAAGCTCTAGAAGCGGTTCGTGTCTCAAACCGCTTGTAGAAGCCATCCCGCCCAGCACATTTAAAACATCTTCTTCCTCCCGAGGGCGCAGAGATGAACGGGAAGTGTTAACAGGAAGGGCCGAGCTACTGTTCAAGGGGAGGTGTTGCCCAAATTTTCAATTGAGGTGATTTAGCTGCAAACTAAGTGTTTCAAGGTTAGTAACGTCATGTTACCATCCTTCTCACCTAAGTATTGTTGTTTTTTTTGCATTATATGTGGAGAAATGTTGATTTGTTCTTTATTGAAAGGTGTTTGTTTGCTAGCTAATTTCATCACTGAAAAGTTTCTTTGCTTGTTTGCTAGCTACCTAACTTCTTTGCTAGCTAGTTTGATCACCTAATTTTAGGGAGTTGATCTCAAAATTAAGTTATTTGCTTTAGGATCCAAAATTTAACGATAAATTAGGTAGATGTAGGTTTGCAAGGAACTAATTATTATTGGTGTATGAAATAAAAAAGGAAAAATTAGAAGGATAAAAAAAGTAAAAAGGTAGAAAGGAAAAAATAATTAGTTAGATTTAGTTAAAAATTGTAGAAGGATAAAAATAATTAAAAAATACAACAATTTGTTATTTTTAGTTCAATAAATGCGAAAGGTAAAAAATTATTAGTTAGGTTTTGTTAAAAATATATAAGGATAAAAATAATTACAAAGGTAGAAAGAGAAAAAATAATTAAAAAATATAACAATTAGTTAGTTTTAGTTCAATAAATGTAGAAGGACAAAAAAGAATTAGTGTAGGTGGAGTTTTTTTTGTTGCAGCAAAAAAATATTGTCTTTAATTGTAGACTGGAGAAGAACAAAAAGTAATTAGAAAGGTAGATCTAAGTGCTTGTGAGCTTTAGATTCTGAAATGTAACTATATTTTTTTAATAAAATATAACTTGCTGTTGATGAACCGGCAATGGATGTACAATGCGGACCGTCGCTCCAGAGAGTTCATTGATGGCGTGCAGGGTTTTCTGGATGCGGCGGTTGCCTTCTTGCCTCCAAGCAGCTACATATGTTGTCCGTGTGTAGACTGCAAGAATAAGAAGGAGCACTTCCACCGATGGCAGGTTATGAACTATTTGATCATGAGAGGATTCATACCAAACTATACCTGTTGGACCAATCATGGCGAAGTAGAGGGGATTAGCCAGGAAGATGATGAAGATGACGAGGAAGAAGATGAGGGTTTGAACAGTATCCTAGACGCCAGGCAATACTGTTCCGTGGAAGATACACTCGGGGAGTTTGGTGATGATGAGCTGGACCAGATGCTGCGTGATAGAGAGGGAGACTACACAGATGAAAGACAATTCGACAAGTTCCAGCACTTGTTAGAGGACCACAGGACTCCTTTGTACCCAAACTGTGGGCAGGGCCACAAAAAGCTGCGCACCACACTGGAACTAATGCAATGGAAGGCCATGAATGGTGTCTCAGATAAGGGATTCGATGAGTTGTTATCACTCATAAAGAAGTTGCTTTCGGAAGATAACACTCTGCCTAAATCTACATATGAAGCCAAGCAAGTCGTATGTCCATTGGGATTGAAAATACAGAAGATACACGCATGTCCTAACAATTGTATCCTGTATCACAATGAGTATGAGGATTTTGATGTTTGTCCAGTGTGCAAAGAATCACGTTATAAGATGAAGCGTGACGACCCAGGTGAAATAGATGGGGAGCGTACAAAGAAGAGACCTTCCGCTAAGGTGGTGTGGTATTTCCCTGTCATCCCGATTGAAGCGTCCGTTTGCTAACAAAGCGCATGCCTAGATGATGCGTTGGCATAAAGAAAAGCGTAAGGACGATGGGATGCTTAGACATCCCGCTGATGGCTCCCAGTGGAGGAAAGTCGATCGAACATACCCGCACTTTGCAGATGAGGCGAGAAACATAAGGTTTGGGTTGAGTACCGATGGTATGAATCCGTTCGGCGAGTTGAGCAGCATCCATAGCACCTGGCCTGTTACACTATGTATCTATAACATTCCTCCTTGGTTGTGCATGAAGTGGAAGTACATATTGATGCCGTTGTTGATTCAAGGGCCCAAGCAACCCAAAAACGACATCGATGTCTATCTGAAACCATTGGTTGAAGATCTTGTCACGTTGTGGGAGGATGGTATACGGGTATGGGATGAGCACAAAAGACAGTATTTCACCCTACGTGCATTGCTGTTTGTAACCATCAACGACTGGCCTACACTTGGTAACCTGTCCGGCCTAACTATAAAAGGATATAGAGCCTGCGTGCTGTGCTTAGATGAAACGGACAGCATGTACCTCAAAAACTCTTGGAAGGTTGTATACATGAGCCACCGTAGGTTTCTTCTTACGAGGCACCCGTTGCGAAAGAAAGACAGGAATTTTAACGGAAACCAGACCTTCGTGCTAAGCCTGAGCATCGAAGTGGGCCGCGTGTGTTTGCTATGGTAAAGGATCTGAAAGTAGTATTTGGAAAGGGTCCTAGGAGAAAACCTATACCGAATGAGGAAGGTCAGGAACCCATGTGGAAGAAGAAGCCAATATTTTGGGACTTGCCTTATTGGGAAGTTTTGGAGGTCCGTCACTCACTTGACTTCATGCACATCACGAAGAATGTTTGCGTGAACCTACTAGAATACTTAGATATGTACGGCAAATCGAAAGATACACTGCAAGCTCGGAGGGATCTAAAACATTTGGAACTGAGAAACGATCTACATCTAGAAAACAGGGAAAGGACAACATTATCTACATCCTACGAGCTACACTCTAAGTAAAGAAGAGAAAAAAGCATGATAGAGTGTTTGAACAGTGTGAAGGTCACTTCCGGATACTTCTCGAATGTAAAGAGACTCATAAACATGAAAGCATTTTTTTTCAAATCTTTAAATGAAACTTGTATATTTGAGCATATATAGAAATTAAGCAATGAAATTTTAAACATTTGAATGAAATATGAAACACAAGTACTGAAATTAAAAACATTTTAAAAAATATGAAACACAAGTACTGAAATTTTAAACATTTTAAAAAAATTAATAAAAAGGAAAAATAGAGAAGGAACCCGAAAAGTCCCTCTACAAGCGGTTCGTAATACAATCCCTTGTAAATATCCTCTACAAGCGGTTGGTAATACAAACCCCTTGTAGAAGGTAATCTCTACAAGCGGTTCGTATTAAAGAGGACTTCTACAAGCGGTTGGTAATACAAACCCTTTGTAGCAGGGAACCTTGTAGAAGGGACCTCTACAAGTGGTTCGGACTACCAACCGCTTGTAGGGCCCCTTTACACGGGGTTCGTATTACGAACCGCTTGTAGAGGGCGTTTCCTATATATTTCATATCGTCTTCCCCACACGCTTCACTCTCCCCAAAATTTTTCTAAGTCCCGAGCCGTCCCGCGCTTCACTCCTCTGTCGCTCCACCATTTCTCCGTCGAGCCCCCGCGCCCCGCTCGACGCCTCCTCCACCGTGCGAGCACCCTCGTCGCCGCATCTCTCTGTCGAGACCCCGCGCCACGATCGCCGCCTCTTCACCGCCGTCTTGCTTGCCGACGCGCGCCCGCCATTGCCGACGCCTTCACACCGCCGCTGCGCGCCTCGCTCGCCGCCGCCGTTGAACTCACGACAAGCCCCTACTCCCCCAATCCCCCGGAGGACCTATGTTGCCCACGCCCACGCCGTACTCTCCCTCTGTTTTATGTCTGCACACAGGGTATTCGATGAAATGTCCCAACGGGAAAAAAATTGAGAAATAGATAGGGAGAGAGAGGTAGAGAGATAGGGAGTGAGAGAGAGATAGGGAGTGAGAGAGAGATATATAGGTAGTGAGAGAGAGATCGGGAGTGAGAGAGATAGGGATCGGAGTGAGAGAGAGATAGGGAGTGAGAGAGAGAGATATAGGTAGTGTGAGAGAGAGAGATATAGGGAGTGAGAGAGAGAGAGATAGGGATTGGAGTGAGAGAGAGATAGGGAGAGAGAGATAGGGAGAGATAGGGAGAGAGAGATACGGAGAGAGCTGAGAGAGATAGGGAGTGAGAGAGATAGGGAGAGAGAGAGAGTTAGGGAGAGATAGAGAGAGATAGGAAGTGAGAGAGATAGGGAGAGATAGAGAGAGATAGGAAGAGAGATATAAATATATTTAACAATGTTTCGCAATTATGTCATGTGCACAAGTAGCAATACTAATTTAACATTGTTTCACAATTATGATATATAGATGGAGCAACCAGGCCGTGCTAACCCTATTTTCGATGAGGAAGAACAGTTCCTGCTAGACTCGATCGCGCAGGGTAGCATCAGAGGATACGACGAAGGTGACGCTAACGCTACTGCCGAGGCGGTCGATAACAATGCTGCCGATGAGGCCGTGGACACTGGGGCCAGCGAGGTAATGCCACAATAATGCCCTGGTACACGCCGCCTTTCGAGCAATATAAAACACTCTTAACATGCTCATATTTTTCTGTAATTTAAACAGGGTACATCGAGCAACCAATCGAAGCGAGGACCTAACAAGAAGCCGTCGGCAAAGCGTGTATTTACCGACGTTAACTTCGACGGATGCTTGATTGCCCTCTTTCAAAGAATTGGCCCATTCAACAACGCTTGTGGTTACCATGTAAAGGACCACGCCCCAATTAGCATGCGAAATGGGTCAAGTCCTTCCTTGCTACCAAGGACTGCTTGTGGGGAGATATTAAGGACAATTTTAAATTCCCTGAAGGGTTCGAAGACAAAGTAAAGAAATACACTTTGAAAAAGATGGCAACCATATTTTAGTCGTGGAAGTCGTCTCTAAATGCCAAGTATGTGCAGAAAGGACAAAGGCCCGACTTCAATCTATTTCCTAAGCTGGCCGATCACTGGGAAGCGTTTGAGGAGTACAAGATATCAGCTGGAGGCCAAGCCGCGAGCCAAAAGAACAAGATAAATACAAAGAAGAAGAAATACCACCACCATCTCGGCATCGGTGGTTAAATCAAGGCTATACCGAAATGGGAGAAGCAGGAGGAAAAATTATTGGCCAAGGATGTACCACCTGCTACTGCTGACTGGGAATTTCGCCTGCGAAATTGGTTCATGGCTCACAGGGGGCCCTTGCAGATGACAGCAGCTTGGTGATGGCACCGGGAGTCAAGATGTTGGGCAAAAGATCGTACAAGCCGTTCAACAGTCTCAGTCAGGTTCCTTAGTGACAGATAGGGAGAATGACGAGCTGACACATGCCCTCCAAAACCCGGAGCACCCAGGACGGACAAGAGGTGTTGGTTCGTCGACACCATGGAAGCACGGATTCACGAAAGATTCCCAAACGTACAGGCGCCGAGCAAGAAGCAAAACCAGGGAGCTATACAAATACAGCCAATTGGAAAGGGAGCTAAGAGCTACCCAGGCTAGCATTGGCGACATAGTTGCACAACAAGTGCAGATAGCCCTCAGCAAGCTTCAAGGAACAGGTCCGAGCAATCTGCCAGACGCCATGATCAGCCCAGCAGTTCGCAGCGGTGAGCAATTGTCGCCCACCGCGGCACCTGATAGGGATGACCTCGGCCATTTTCCAGTGGATGACATCAAGGTTTGCCGCCAGTGTGAGCTACATGTCCAGGTGCGTAACCTCTCTATAAAGGTGGCTTACGGCATGGCGTTCCCAGTAGAGCCAGGCCAGACATTTCATTGCAACGAGATACCCCCGATTACTCGAAAGTCGCCGTGGAGGAAGTGTTAAGCGGTTTTGAAGATCTTCTGCTCGATATTGCTGGAGGCGATGAGGTGGCCAAGCTTGAACAGGCTCTCCACAGTATCATCCTCTGGCAAAAACGGTACATCATGTTTCCAGATGGCGTGGAGGTGTCATCTCCACCAAGAGACATCAAACAATTGGAGCCGGCTGGAGGAAGCTCGCCTCCTCCACAACGACAAACTACGCCTCCTCCAACGTCACCTCCACGCAATGCCTCGTCGGCAATACAGAGTACTCCTGTTCCACCACCTGCTCCACGCAGAAGCCCAACTCCACCAGCACCTCCAACAAAAACGAATCCCCCCCAGGAAAAGCACACCTCCACCATCTCCTCCGCGAAAGAAGCTTGAAATAAGAAGGAGCCATCCTCCTCCCGAGAAGGCCCAGTCCAGCCGATCAACAATGTCAAATGAACCTTCAAAAAGGGCATATGATATGACGGACGAGGAGACAAGCAAAATCATTACCGCAGAAGTTGCTGCACACTTCGCACCTAAGGTGCCAGCGCCGAAGCAAGCAATTGATCGAAAAGCTTCAAAACACTTCACGACATCCCATGCAGTGCCACTGCCTACACCGTCAGATCACAACCGGACAATAGCAAAGGCTACACAGAAGTCTAAATGGGCTAAGGCAGAGGCGGCAAAGAAGAAGAAAGAGCAAGAACAGCTTGACCAATTCATGAAAGAGACAAACCTCGGTTCTGTAGCTGAAGCTCTTGGATTAACGGATGATATCCCAATGGCAGAAGTGAGATGGCAATATAAATTGGGCCGGGAGTTGGTTAACCCTAAAAACATAAAGGATTTACCAACCAATATGCGGCAATTTTATGAATGGTACATGGTAGAGTCTGCTCAAGAAAAAATATGTTCCCCCTCCGTATCACAAACAAACATTTCTATCGTGGGGACAACCAAATATGGCTAGAATTTGAAGACTTGTACCATTTTTACCATCAGGACGCTGTCAACGTGTCTCTAAAAAGAAATTTACCTAAAAACTTGCCTAAAATATATTACGTAGCTGATCTAGAGAACATTACCTTTTAGAACTTTTCTAAATCGACTTATTGGGTAAGGATTCCTAATCTGACTTGTTATAGCCGATTAGGACTCTAACTCTAGGATTTTCTTCCTTATTTGCTTTGGTAATCCTTCTAATTATGCTCTTAGCTGATCGTGCATGATCCAACTTCTTCTAGAATCTTCTTTTATATCGGCTTCTTGACCAAGTGTCCGGATAGCTTCTAAAAACTTCGGAGATATGCAAAATATGGTGTCAACATATGCCCCCCATTTTTGGAATATGAGGATCATGTTCCAAAAATCTTGACCATCGACTTCGATCTTCTAGTTATATCCTTTATAGTTGATACCAGCTTTCATGCGTCCTTTAAGAAATTTGCTAAACTATTTTCAACCTTCTCTTCTAGCGCAGAATCCCAAGCACAGCTGTGCAACACTATCATTTTCTTTATAGAGCCATACTTGTTTTATACTCTTGTCAAGAGGATGACCCTCGTTGAACTTCTCATCCCTTTCATGTCTATCGGCTTAACGCGGCTCATGAGTCCTCAATATTTGTAACCTCCTTCTCTGAGACTTAGACAAGCATTCAGGGCACTACCTCAGCTTTGGCTCAATTGGCTGTCTTATGTTACCTTTCATATTTACAATTGAAGTTCACCGTCATCCTTGCATGCTTTATTTGATCCTGTTATCCTTCTAATGATGTCGAAAGTGTCATATGGGACAATCCCAAGCTGATGGTAGTGCTGTGCTATTTTCCTAGCAGAATAAAAAAGGACATTCCCAATGAGTCATATTAGGACCAACCCATCGCTTAAAGCTCAACTCGGTGGATCTCTTAACTCATATTTCTCCATCAATTGTGCAAATGGTACCTTTGGTTTGTGGATAAGCTTCAAAAGCAATTTCTTTTTTTCTACCTTGTACCATTTGTCAATTTTTGGAGGTCTCTTGGGTTTCATAATCTTTGAGCCTGTTTCATACTTAGCCTCCATTTGCATTTTGCAAATTATGACTTTCAAAGGCTTTTAACCATTGGGTTCTCTGTACTCTTTATCATCTTGAATGTCATCGGCTTTCTCTTTTTTCTTGACGTAGCCCTCCGAGCAATCAACCATATTGACTATGAACGAGTATGCATTGACTTGCATAGTTTCTTCATCCGATAACTCATCCAACTCGCTTTGAACAAAGTCGTCCTTGTCCATGGTAGATTGGATCTCATTAGCCGACACGCGCCAGACCAAATGACCTAGATCAGTGAACTCTTGGCCGCTAAACATTTCCCTGATCTAGGACAAACCCTGATATACCAGATCAGTTAGTTGGTTGGGTAAAGTCACATTATAGCATTGATTCCGTATATCTTTGAATCGCTTGATATAATTATTGACCGATTTCTTGTATTTCTATTGGACAATACTTAAATCTGATATCATTAGTTTTGAGCCGCTAGAGAAGAAATACTCATAAAATCGGTTTTCAAGATCTGCCCAATTGTTGATCGAGTTGGCAGGGAGTGAAGTGAAACAAGTAAATGCAGGACCAAAGAGAGATAAAGGAAATAGCTTGATCCTGAATGCATCACATTGACCAGCCTCGCCGCACTGTGCCAAGAATCGACCAATTTATTCTATTGTATTGTAGCAGCCGATTCTTTTCCTGAGAATCCAGTGAAAACAGGAATCTCGAAAGCCGCTGGATATGGAACTCGATCCAAGTGTGAGAATAAGACTTCTTATAGCTGATGAATCCAAATGTAGGATGTAGGCCAAAGCATTAGGACATGTGTAATGATGGCCCTATTTTTGTTCCAAAATAGGATTAGAATAGAAAAAATAGGTTTAAAGTAAAATATAAGAAAGAGATGTAAAATAGGGTTAGCGTGTTGGGGATAAAATAGGGCCAGGATAGAGCCAGTGTTGTGCATGGTCTTAAATCCTACCTCTGCCACCGCACAAAAGCGCGCAACAAGGTCAGACACTACTGCTCGTCGCTCTGGTTTCAATGGGGGAAAGTGAAGTTAGAGCATCTTCTTCAGCAAAGATTACAAATTTCTCCTCTATAACACTATTCCGTATAAAAGATTTCTTCACACTTTACACTACACTAAAAGATTTCTTCCTTTGGCAGAGATTCTATCCCTAAAAAAATTAAATGAACGGTGTTTACAGCTTCCGCTAGAGATAGCTAAAAATATGAAATGAACCTTACAGCTCTCGGTAAAGAAGCTACTGGAACGCTGTGCTGCACAGTTGGGCATGCATGCATGCACCGGTAGTCCCGGTACTGCATGCACCCATCTGATGCAGCAGCTAGCAGCAGCGACTCGACCGTGAACATGTACATGTACGCCAATTAAGCACCTCGTCCGACGATGTACCTACTCCAATAGAGGACTGGAGGAATTTATGAATCAGGCATGCAGTGCAGCGCTTGCTAGCTTGTAAAATTAGCGTTGGTAAGTAGGAGTATGGTAAATGTTGCATTAATTGCCGCCATGAAATCATCGCGCCTCAGCCGCTCGATCATGCTGCCACGGATCAGATCCGCATGATTGCAGACGCTGGACAAGTCACCCTAATTCACAATCGAAATCATTATAAATATGTCACTGTTTAGTTGCAAAATTAGAAACATACCATCATAAATTAAAAAATGGCCAAAATATGATACTTTCTCAACCTTTAGGCTCCTCCCCCATATACTAGCCATTCATTTGTGATTTCGCTTGTATTTGTCTTTCATCAAAGTTTTGCTTCCACAAAATCATGCAAACAAGCATGTTGTGTTTCAAGAAAACTAAGTTCAATATGAAGTTAATTGAAACTACCCTAGTTTTATATATATGCACACATATATTACCAAATTCTATATACTATAAAACAAAGTTTTCTCTAAATTTTGTCACCAAACTAGTAAGTCTCGTTTGGCATCAAGTTTAGAGTAAACTCTGTTTTAGTATACATAAAGTTTACAATGCATGTAGATAACCCATGGTTTTAACTGATAACATCTTGACCTAAGTTTTTCTTAGAACTACAAGTTGTTTGTTTCATAGTTTTATGTATGCAAAAATTTAACTAAATACAATAAAGAAGTATAATCATAACACTAACCAATGGTCAAAGTTAGGAAAAAAGAGGTGTGAAGTGGAGTTACAAAAACTTTAAAAAAATCATGATTTCAATCAAAATAGAATTATAAAACTATGTCAAAGTTTTGTATCTAAAACTTTTCTAAACCATACTATTTTTACAAATCAGATTTTTAAACTTAAAACTATAAAAAAAATTATGATGCCAAACAGGACCTAAAGTGTGTGGCGCTGCAAGTAGCTCCATATATGCTGGACGCCTCGCAATGATGAAGCGAATCATGGACCATCGATTACTCATCATGGCGCGGCACGAATTCCAAGGAGCACGGGCCTGGTAGGCTAAACACACCTCGGAGAGCATCCAATGCATATATGCAGCAGTGCCACTGACATCTGTTCCTGTAAATGGATTACAAGCATGCATGCGCGCGCGGGTTGGGAGCAGGATGTCCCTTGAGGGCTCTCTTTGACCATACCGTTTCTGTTCCACTTTCAGATCTTAAGATACCCCCTCCTGTCATAATACTTATCTAAGGAAAATTGTCTTGCAATTTGTACCACATCACTAACATAGTGTGTTCTACAGCTCCAGCGTCTACTCCCCTAATATTGATTATCTGAGATATATGTCTAAGTTAAAATTTTGTAACTTTAGCTATAAACGTCCTTTAAAATTTTGACATCTACACATAAAATAAATTTTTCTCAAAAAATACTTGTAAAATATTATAACTTCATCGAGTTTTATTAATAAATTATGAGTATCTAATGATCAAAGCTATATTTTGAGGGCATCTCCAGTAAGAAGCTCTAAATGGGGTGCTCCATCACTGTAACAAATAGTGATGGGGCAAGAAATAGAAAAGTAGAGAGTAGAAATAGTGATGAACTGTTGTTGGGGAGGTGAAGAGGTATGGATAGCCCTATTGGTGAGGTGGCACGTGAATACTGATGGAACAAAAGGGAAATGGGGCAACCTTCTGCTTACTCGTCCATAAACTGTTATGTAAGCTAACCGACCAAAAGTGGGCTGACAAGTCCATATCTATATCTATCTATCTATCTATCTATTTATCTTCTATATGTTCTATCTTCTATCTTCTATATCTATATCTATATTTATATCTATATCTATATATTATATATAAAGTGTGTAGCAAATACGAGCTATGCCGTGGCCATGTCGGCCCGACGAACGCTGACTGTCTGATCGACGGTCGAAATGACATCCAGCCGTCCGTTCGTGCGGTTAGTATAAAAAATTTCTGTGCCAGTCCTTTGACAACGTGGTCGGTTTGCCCTGCTGGCTAGCACAGAGTTCCTGGGTTCAAATCCCAGCTGAGGCAGTCACGGTCTCTTTAGCCATTTTTTCCTTTCCTTCTTTCTTTTTTATAGACCGTTTTAAAATTTTAAAAAATAGAAAACTTACAAAAATAGAACCATGGCTACATGAGAAAGACATGTAAAAAGTTTGAGAATTTTTGAAACCTTTTCTTTTTTTGCCTTTTCTACTTTCTTTTTTAGGCCATTTTAAAATCCCAAAATGAAAAAAGTTCCAAACATGGAACCATGCCTACATGAGAAAGACCCATAAAAAGTTTGCTTTTTATTTTTTGGTAATTACAAAAAAAATTTGCTCCATTGCCTATTGTAGCACATTTTTCTTTCTATTTCCTTTTTTCTATGACATTTAAAAATTCCAAACTTTTCCCCTTTTCTATTTTATTTTTTCTAGCCCATCAAAAAATTCAAAAGAATACAAACTTTGCAAAAATGGAACCATGGCTGCATAAGGAAGGTCCATAAAAAGTTTAAAATTTTCTTATTTTTTTTAAAATTAGAACAAATTTGAATTTGAAACTATATTCTCCTCCTTCCTTTGCTCCTGTAGCTTTTTTCCCTTTTTCCATAAAAAGTTTTTTCTTTTTTAGAATTTTCTAAAGTTTTAAAATTTTAAAAACTCCATGTCTTCCTTGCCATCTTCTTTCCCTTTTCCCCCTCAAAAATCAAGCCAAACTTAAACAAAGAAGGTCCCAAAAAACTTTAATTTCTTGGAAAAATCTTCAAATTAGAAACCTTTTCCATTTCTAAAAACATTTTCGCTCTTTCATTTTCTTTCCTTTATTTCCTTTTTGGAAGACCGTTTAAAAAATCCAAAGAAAAGAATGTTTCAAAAAAAGAACCATGGCTCCACAAAGAAGGTCCATAAAAAACTTACATTTTTTAAAATTTTTTAAAATTAGAACAACTTTAAATTTTGAAAAACGTTTTTGATCTCTTTTTTCTCACCTATTTCCCTTTTCGCAAATTCCAAAAAAAAACCTTCCAAAGATTTTGTTTCGAACCACTTATTGTCATGAATTATAACGGAAGTAACTAAATACTATTGCCAATAATCGTTTTAAATTTTCATTTGGTTCTTATCCTATGCTAACTATTAGTTGTTTACTTATTTTAGTATAGATTACAAGGACACTGTATAGCATAACTATGCACAAAATATATAAAAAAAAGGCTATCAGATAGAACCGACGCGGGTTCCGCGCTGTCGCCGAGAAATCCCGCCGACGGTGAGGTTCAGGGTCCCTCCCCGGTGCTGGACAGGACGCCGAGAGTAGTAGTGGTGAGAGAGCAGAGCGTTCAGTGAATAAACTAGTGCTAACGTGTATGATTAGAATGCTTGTCCCCTTTCATTGATGAGCTTATTAATTTATACAACTTTAGGATCAGGGTTTACATGCATGGGAAATACCCAAAATACCCTGGCCCATAGGGAATACCCAGATTGCCCTCTAGATCGTTGATCCTATAATCAACAGCTAGACTAGCTTTCGTACAATCCACATTATCCTGCTCCCTAACATGCCCTTGGAAGGGCATATTCTGACAAAGTTGTTGATTTGATTTGATTTGATTCATTCTTGTCAGAGGCTGTCGCGGAGTCTTCATCTTCTGACCCAAAACTTGTCAAAGATCACTCTCGTTCTTTCCGAAGGGTCTTCGTGAATCCCTTGATGAGACATCCTCCGCCACCCTTCGGTATAAGTCCCGAGGATTCTCCTTGCTTAAGATGCACTCGAAATACCTGATCCTTCGCGTCCTTCTCTCGACCCTTCGCGCATGTCCAAGTCTTCCACTCACGGTCCGTCTTGAGGCCATCTTGGGCAGACTTCGTCACTTACCCCTTCGGGTAGAAATCTTTGTGAAAGATCTTTACAGCATCTTCGTGGACATCCACCTTTCCTAGAGATGGGGTGGCTGCCCCTACAACACGCGCATGGTCCCTTTTAAGGTCCTTCTTCTAATATTTGCACGTCCTTTTTTCTTTGCCTCGCCTTCTCCGTTGCTCTATCAACAAAACGTGAAAAAAGCGAGCACGAGAAATAAAATAAAAAACCGGGTACAATAGTTAACAATGCGTGCAATCGTGCGCTCTCTCCCCTAGTATCCATTAAAGGAATAAACACCCAGCTCTTCTCAGCCCAAACCTCTGCTTACTCGTCCAAATAAATAAGTAACAGCCCACATGTACATTGCAGATGGCCCCAAAGTGCATCTTGCCAGTAACTAACTAGCATCGCACCAGGTTCATTCTTATGGACTCATTTATTTAATTTGTTCTTCAGAGATCTTCTCAAATGTTTAGGTTCATGGCCAAAAAAGGAAAATACAGAAACCATTTGGTGCGCTGTGTGCAGTGCCGACCCAAAGACATCTTCATCCACAACGTTCATTTCATTTTTTGCTCGAAATCTCGAAAAGCAGCACATCGTCAATAGGATGTTGGAAATTTCAACGGACCGGACCATCCTACTGTGCTTCCATTCAAGGGTGGCATGCACTTGGAAAGAAGCCAGTTTGGATATACCTGCACAAGTATGGATGGTCCAATGGTTAGTGACTCGATGTTCCATCGAATGAGGTTTGGGATAGAATTAATACCGCCTTATGACAATAGGTTAACTAGATACGTATCACTATGAAATAGTAAAATTTAAAACATGCTATTAAAAAGTGTCGTCTATTCTTGAAAATATTCTATTATGAACAATTTTGTCCCCCTCCCACTTTAAAATTTCCAAATTATACCGTCCCGGCCTCCCTTTCTCCCTTCCTATCTTGTTAATTTACTCCCAAACAACGTGCTTTCCCTCCTATATACAGTTCTTTTGCGTGAACTCCAGTGAGACCTCCGTCGCCATCCATGCACTTGTTCCTCACATCTGCCGATGCCGTACGTCAAGAAGGAAGGAGGCAACCTTGAGCTTGGATAGATCGATCCGGACAGGACAAGACCAAGCAGCGACGAGGGTCTATGCAGCGCATCACAAGGCGGTGGTACAAGAAGGCAGCGTGACAACCATGGTCTATGTCATCTGAGGACAGCGCGTGGAATGGAGCTCGGACGGCACAATAGCCATGACATACAGGGCAAAGCTTAAGTTGCTTGGGGAAGGTCACCGGGAGGAAGTCAGCGAAGGTGGGCAAAGCTCAGGTCGATGGAGGAAGGGTCGCTAGAAGGAAGGCAAGACAGGCAACCATCAAACCATCTCTTGTTGGTTGCAACATGGAGGTATATAAATAAACAATGCACTGTATAAGTTCTCTTTTGTGTCATATAGATGAGTTGAAGCTTCTCCTACACAATGGTTGCTTATATCATTGTGATGCTTGTAGCTATTCAATCAGCGTGTGATTGCTGGATTTTGATTATATATCTCTAAACCAGTAAATGGATTACTCTTTTTTTAATGTTAAGTCTCGTTGCTGTTCAAGAAAAGATTGGTGCTTGTCCAAAAAAAGATTGTTGCTGTCGTCTGTCGGTCCGCTCCCTTGTGGTTTCCTACCAGCTTTGCCGAACTGGCACTGCTCTGCTTAACTCCGGTGCTAATGCAGCACAGAAGAGTTTACAACTGGTGCCCTCAATAAGCCTATTTGGTTACGAATGGAAATATCTCCGATCACAGATATTTAACGTCAACAATATTAATACGATCTTTGAATACAATTTTAACAACTAATTACTATTATAATTTATTTATAAAACCCATTTAAATCATAATATTATTGAAGTGCTCTTAAAGACAAATCTAACCCAATCAAAATATATTTAAAATATTACTAGTTAAAGGTTTTTAAACTTATTTGATTTGCAAGAAGGTCAAACTCCGAATATTTGTGAGGCAAGGTATTATGTCCCTGCTCACTCCTACCCTTTTCTGCTATCTTACCGTAATGTGGTCATTAAAAAAAAATGCCAGAATCTGAGTTTTTTTATGGCCTCCGGTGTGAGAACTGGAATCGAAGTTCGAGGCCATAATGCAAGTATAAAAAATTATCAAAATCTAAGACCACATGCAATAGTTTTCCTTCACCTCTTCATTTTATTTAGAATTTTGTTTCCTTTAACGCTCTAATAGATTCCTTTACTTTTCTTTCGGCAGAAATTCTCTCTTTCATTCCATTTGGAAAGAGATTTTATCTTCTTTCGCTATATTATTTCTTTTAAAAAGATATTGTTAAAGATGATAACAAATATAAAAAAAATATGGTGCACGAGAGACCAGGGAAGGAAAGTGAAACAAGGGAAAATGTTGCACATGGTAGCTTTTCAGATTGAAAGCGACGTAAGGGAAGGGCATCCCGTGCCGACCACGCAAGCTAGCTTCTCGCTCTTACTCAAGGTTTGGTTTAATTACAATTTCGGCTTTCGAAAAACTGACCGATTTTCACTGTGCTGCTTTTGAGAAATCAATTCAAAAAACATCACAAAATTCAGTAAAAATCAAGTGTATAGGCAAAAAAGTGTCAAATTAATTCATTGAAAAAGCCAACCGATTTAACAAGAACCTATCAGTTTTCATTTAAAAATCCACCATTGGAATAATCAACGATTGTGAAACAGATTTCTCGATGAGCTTATTTCTTAAATGAGATATCAAAAAGACCTCTTTTTGCTAAGATGGGATTTTGGAAGTCCTACGAGCTAATAGGATACTCAAATGAGCAAGAGATAATGTTTATTCTGATTCGAGTCTTTCATCGCAGAGATAACAGCCCTAGTATAGTGCTTTTGTTATCAAATGTGTGCGACAATGCGTTTATAATGAGGTGCCATCTCCCTTCAATGAGAAAAAGAGGGGACATTTATTGTTACTAGGGGAATAACGACCGTAGTGCAATGCCATTATTTACTCACGTTTATTATAGATAATAAATCGTGACTATAACTGTGTGCTAATGCTAAATGACACATTCGTGTCATGAGCACCGGCTCCAAGATAGTGGGAAACATTGCTTCTTGGCCGTTTGGCCCGGGCATGAGCACCCAAGCTTCCTTGGCGCTAGGCATGGTCATTGAGGTTCAACCTAGCTTGTGCCGAGCAAGGGTGCTCGGGCTGAGCATGATTGCTCGTAATGAAAGATCTAGGCCCAGCGGCGGGCTTGTGGCTTCCCAATCTTCTCCAAAGGCTTGTGTCATGATTTGGATTTAGCTGTCAAGAATACTGTAGCAATTATGGAATTTAGCTAATTCTAGATAGCTAGCCCCGAGACTCAAGTGGAAAACTTTCTGGCCGGGCCTTTCCCTTGAGGCTTTGAACCCAATGGATGGATTGGAGTCCTGCAGCGAAGAGCTGCCACAACTTTTGAGCATGGTTACCTCGGGGAGGATCTCATCCAAGCAAGGAAGCCCAGGAATTCCAGTAACCCAACGGTCACTTAGTTTTATACGCTCGTTACTGTGTCGCACTAAGCTAGTGCGATTTAGCCAAGACAGTTTTGAAAACTACGCGCACACACGTCGGCTCACTAGCGGATTTGAGCGGTTTTAAGTTTTTTTGGTCGCGTCCCTACGGTTTCCTCCACAGGCCCTATAAATAGCGCTGACACGATAAGAAATCCTCTATTCTTCCTGCGCAGAAGCCCTAAAAAGACTTAGCACCCAAAATCGCAGTAAACTTCAGATGCTCTCAATCTTCCATAATCCCTCTCTCCACCGAACCTCATGGAAGTTTTGGCCAAGCAAGACCAGCGAGGTGAGGTTCAAAGAACTCGAGGAGCAAGGGAATCTTGACGTGTGGTCATGGCGCGACACCAGTGATGAGGAACCCCTAGTGCCAAGGAAGCAAGAGATCGTGTCCCGAGATCACTTCACGAACAATGGGCTTCGCGTGCCTGAGAGCCAATTCATGGATGACGTGCTCACTACGAGTGCGAGATCATCAACCTCGACCCAAACTCCATCCTCAATATAGCACTCTTATCGCATTTTTGCAAGGGTTATCTAGGTGCTCTACCTATGTCAGCTTATTTTCCATTTCTACAGTTTATTCCACACCTGAGGGGTTTCTCCTGTCGGCTGCGTCTACCTCCATCTGTGGTCCAACCCACGTTAGGAGTACCCGAGCTACACGTTCAATGACTCGGTGTCCGGGTGGGCTGAGAATTGATTTTACCTCAAGATGGAGAAAGACAACATCATCCATTTCAGTGCAGAGGCACCGTCAACAGAGAATTTTCCTCGCACCTCTGTACAAATGAAGGAGGGGCTACTGAACATGATCAGTGAGCTCAAGAACATTGAGCACACTAATCATGTCATTGCTAGGGACCAAGGTTCTAGTTATCGGTTTATACACAAAAATCGGTCCCTGCTGGTTTTCGATTTGCCGTGGCAAATCACGGTAAATCACGAAAAATGATCAAATTTTGGGGTTTGAAAGTTGAATCACAAAATGCTTGCCGAAACCGCCAAAATCGACCGATTGTTTCGGCAAATCGGACCAAACTAGCGGCAAATCGAAGGAGAAATGCGGCAAATCGTGGCAAACCGACAAAACGACAAATCAAGCGGTTTTTGCGGCAAATTGAACAGTTTTGGCGGCAAACCAATTGGCCGGTGTGAAAAATGATAAAAATTTATATGGTGCGAAAAAATGGTAAAAATTATTTTTAAAAAATGAAAATGATAGGGCATGACTTTTTGTAATTATGTAACATTTAAGCAACATTTGAAATTATTAGAAAAATCGATTTGAAACTTTGTATGGTGCGAAAAAGGTAAAATTATTTAAAATTATGTAAATGGTAGGCATGACTTTTGATAATTATTTAACTGTATTTTTTCTCACTCATTCTAACCTCCACGAACTAACGCCTGTATGAAGTAACTAACTAACACTGTCTAAATCAAATTCTAACGCTGTCATATACACATTATGCTCACAAATTAGGCTCACAATTTTTTTCTCACTAAATTTTCCTCACCAAGTTTAGTGCCGCGCTGCCCGTCGATTTGCCGCCACTACTGCGCAACTTGCCGCAGTCCACGTCCGACTTGCCACCGTTGCCATCCGACTTGCCGCGCCGCTCCATCGACCAGCCGCTCCTCTAGATTTTCCGCGCTCCGAGCTCGATTTGCCGCCTCTGGTGCGTGAGTTGCCGAGCTTCCAGCGCGATTTGCCGCCGCTTTCGCTTTGCCACGCTATTGGTCAAGACCCATGAAGTTGCCCAGTCTGCGCCGCCGAAGCTCGACGGCGGCGCTTGTCCTTGGCTTGCCACAGCGCTCCGCCGACTTGCCGCGCCGCCCGCCAACTTGCCGTGCCGCTCGAATTGCTGCAACGCTGCGCTGACTTGCCGCGCTGATTCGCTGATTTGCTACACTTGCCGTACGATTTGTCGCTCCAAAGCGTGGATCTGAGCGGTGGAGCAAGAGGCGACCAGAGGGGAAAGTTTGCTCGGGATGGAAGCAATAATGCAGCTGCCAGCATGTCGTCAATCATAGCAGCTAATGGGCCAAGTTGGACCGTCCCTTTTTTAATTTTTCATGATTTCAATTCAAATTTGCACATGAATCCGACTTTGTTTTTTATTTTTTTTCACCATTGTGTTTATAAATGGATCTACAATTTTTACGAATTTTATGGGTTTTTTATTTTTCAAATTCAAATCACATTTTGAATTTGATTAGCGGTTTGCCGTTACCGACCTGGCTCGATACGTCGATTTGCCGTGAAAAATCATCGATTTGCTGCGATAAATGGAACCTTGCTAGGGACTACCTAGCGAATAGGGTGAGCATGTTGAGAAAGAGGGAACGCCGTTTCTTCAAAATCTCAGGGGTGGCAAGACTTCACTTGCAAGTCTTATTCAGGTACACTTGTAACACCTAGGCTCTTTAAATTTTAGTTAACTTGAAGCATGTTTTTTACCTTACGTAGGTTTATTTGCAGCCCCAGCAAGAAGTTGGTTGATGAAAGGATCGCCGAGCTATTCGGCACTCCAAAGGGCAAGAAGACAATCCCCTCAAACAATGCCCAAGGAATGTGCTCAAGTGCTCTAGGGAGGTAAGACTTCTCCGAGCATGAGTTTCCTTCTTACCCATGGAACACTATTGCGCAAGGGGCCTACACTACCGGTTCCAAACCGGCTCTAGTACCGGTTTTGGAACCGGCTATAGGCATCCGGGAGTGATGCCCATGGGTTCCACTACCGGTTGACCTACCCGGTAAAGCTTGCTAGAAAAGAGGGGACACATATGGTACTGCAAGGTATCTACTACCGGTTTGTATTACAAACTAATACAAACTGGTAGTACACCTTGCCAGAAAAGGAGCCTTCTTTGGCGCCAACAGGGGATTCACTGCCGGTTTGTATTACAAACCTAGAGACCCTATTACCCATCCGACAACAGACCACAAATTGCTTTTAATTCAGGTACAATCCACATTTCAATCAGATTCATAATTCATAGATTTGCATATCAGTTTTTAAAATGCACACCTAATTCATTCACAACATTAATTAATTCAACAAAGTACATATTCACATTCAAATAATATTCACATCAAATTAATTTAACACATATTCACATAAAAGTACACATGAGGGAACTCAAGTTTACAATTCAAAATACAATAGTTTATTTTTTTTGTCCACTGCTTTTTGAAACCGAGGTTGAGTCCTTATCGAAGGGCACGCTTTGAACGTATGTTCATGAAACTCGCCCTTTGGAGATATGACCTCATCAGCAAGGAAGCCGACGAGTTGTTCTTGGATTGCGTTGACTCGTTGCGGCGAGAGTATGCCTTTCTTAGAGGTTGTGAGCTGTCATTAGGTGAAGTAAAAAAATTAGTCAATCCATGAACTTGCATGCATAGGAAGTGAGAATTAGGAATCGATAAGTATGTATACACCCATTCAGTACTTTGCATCAGATTGTGGTTGATGGAAAAATAACGCATGAACTCACATACATAGTAGCCGTATAAGTTAGTTCCCGACTCCTGCCTCATACACTGCGGTGAGAACAGTTGAAAAACATTATTGGCATGAAAAGGTCAAAATCGTTATTGGCATGAAAAAGTGGTACGACACATGAATATTCGCTACGTACTGGAAAGTCGGTTATAACATGAAGTACCTCCTTGAATTGACCACCCTTCTGTGCCTGGAAACTTGTGAATGCACTGCGCGTGATTACAGATAGTAATTATTAGAGTTCGACTCACTCGAAATAAATATTACTAGAATAATAATGAAAGGAACAATATTACCTGTTAAGCAAGGTATGATTTTTTCCAAATTTTATACGGGTCTCTTTTGTGAGTCGTAAACAATGATCTGGCTACGATCTAAGTAGATAGCAAGAAAGACCTAGTGAAACCTGTACATATTTCAACATAGGTAATTAGTCCTAACTTCATATCACGGGAAAAAAAATTTAGAACGAGAAGATACGAAAACACGTACCCAAAGTTGTAGGGTAGAAGTATAAAGTTTTTGTAGTATTGTCCCACGAGAGCATTGAGGATATTGTTCTCGGTTTCTTTTGCCTTGTCCTTAACGATTGATTCATTTACAACTATTGGATCGATGTAACCTATATTGTAAATAGACATGTTTCTGCAATTTTGTATCTCCATTCTGATAAAAAGAAATTAGTTACACTTGCAATTTAATTAAGGATGCACACGGTGAATTTTACAAATAAGACACTTACAGAGTCCAGCAACCCAACAAGGCCATGTCGAGGGAGTCTCGCTGGTACAATTGGTAAATATTGTCGAATTCAATCCACGCGAGGCCGTCGCCGCGAAAGAAATTCTCTTGTTTGAAATGGGCGGCAAGCATTGTTCTGCCATTCTTTGACTCCCGCAAGTATCATTCGTGCAATTGCCACATTTTAGTTGATAAGAATGGCACTTCATCAGGCCGAACTAGTGGCTCACCCAACTTAAATGGCCATCCAAGAGGTGCCGCTTCAACCTCACCTTCTCCACGAATCTGAGATTCCGTCAGTCCAGTTTCTGCCATGAATTGTTGCATCTGCAAATCCGCTAGGGACTACGACTTCTTTTTAGCCTTACTTAGTGTGCGCTCGTAGTCTGACGGCAACTTCTTCGGGTCCGCCCATGTCATCATGAAATTTTTTTTGACGGCATCGTCAATTGGAACCGTCTTCTTAGGCTCCGGACATTTGAAGTGTGCAGTTACATTTGCTTGAACTTCCTTTCTCGTCTCCTCAGAAGTTAGGTCGTACGGCTTCTTACATGGAGCCGACTTCTTAGCTCGGGTAAACCTCTCCTTTTGTGGAGTCGACTTCTTCGCTGGGGCCGGTGTCACATACCCAAATTTTCAATTTTGGTGTAAAAATTTTTCACAAAAGTTATAATCACATTCTTGTAATCATTTCCAAATTTTAAATAAATTTCTAAACTAAACCCCTATTTATTCCCTAAAAGAAAATACCCTATCTCTCTTTTCCAAAAATATAAATTCCATGAAATAATAAATATTATTTCATATTTGGATTCTACTCATTTTTCTGGATTTTAGAGATTTATTTCATATTTTTCTGAATCTTCTAGAGTCTTTTATAAATTTTTAAAACCCCCAATCAATTTCTAGAAATTCATTTTTCTTTTAATTCCAGACTTTCCTTTTTAGGCAAAACCCAGAATACGCTTTCCCTTTCGGGAAATATGCTTCCACTTAAGCCACCCTGCCACCTCTCACTCACTGACCTATGGGACCCTTCTGTCAGCCCCTAACTCTAATCTAACGGCGCCCATAACTTCCCCCAGATCCAATGGCCGTCCATTGCTTCCCCTTCCTCCCGCCAACACCGCCACCATTCTACCGGCCGACGCTGCCATCGCCCACGGGAAAGCATTACCACCGCCGTTTCCACCCCTCTTCCGTCTCGGTTTCGCCCCCACGAACAAGCCTATACCATCGCCAACCTATTCTGCCGCCTCATTGCCCTCATCCATCTCCAACGGCCAGCCAATTGCTCGCCTCCATCTTGCAGCGCCGCCGCCACCACAAAGTTCCCGTTTCGTGCCCGCCACTCCACCTCCTAGCCTATAAAGCCCTCCTTCGGCACCGCAACTCCTCCTAAGCCCCACTGCTACCCCCCTCTTCCCCTTCACCGTCCCGAACCGCCGTCCCCGCCACCTTCTTCTTCATCTCCGGTGAACCCATTCCTCACCGTTACGGTCCCTTTTTGGCCTCAACACCTATACATAAAATGCTCAACTCCTCCCCGCGAACCTAACCCGTCCATCATCCAACACCAACCTCCACCGGAGTTCATCCGCCACCGCTGCCCCGTTATGCCGTCGCCGCGACCTCGTCGCCCTGCCTACTCCGGCCACCCCGAGCACCCCCACGACCACCAAAACAACCCACTTACTCCCAATTTCATTTTTCTTCCCCCAATTTCTCACCACTGGTCACCCTTGCCGTCACCGGTGAAGCCTGCGCCGCCCACTCCATTTTTTCCCTCCTTCTTCCGCTGACCACCTGGCCCCACACGTTAGCTGCCCTAGCCTCACCCACACAAACCTCCTCTCTCGCTGCCATTCCAGCCCTACTAGTCAGCCAGCTTGCGCGTACCCACCTCCCCTGCGCACCGGGTCCCGCGTGTCAGCCTCTTCAGTCCAGCCCACGTGTTAACCATTTGGGCCGAGCCCAATAGCCCAGTAAGTATTTAAATCTTTTTAATTTCTAATTTCATTTGAGCTATTTAATTTTTATCAAAAAATACCAAACTACTTCTATAAATTCTACAAAAATTCACTAAAATATAAAATAGGATAAAGAATTATATAAATATAAAATATCATATTTTTAATAAAATAACCTTAATAAATCCTTTTTGCCCTCTTTCTTATATACAAAAATATTTAAAAATTTCAGAATTTATTATAAATTCATTTAAACATATTATTATCTAATAAATTAATAAAACCTATAAATTCAAATTTTAATTTGAAACCTTTCCTTTGATCAAATTAAAACTTTCTATTAAAATATAAAATTAATATAAAATTATGCTAATAAATTCTACACATCTCATTCAATCCATATAAACATTATAAAATTATAATGACAAAATTAATTCTTTTAACTATTATCACTATAAGGTCAAATAGAAATACTAATACTCCAAAATTGATATGAATTTTTATCTATTATAAGTCTCTCCATAATTCTTAAACCACATACCCTAACCTTAGCTTTATGCTACCCAAAATACCTATTTTTATATCAACACACCTACCCCTTTTCTTTTAGAAAATCGTACAACCCATCACCTTTTTACCCCAGACCCTTTTTATTTTATTTTACCGTTTATTTAAAAACTTTTCTTATTTGGATATTTATGGGAGTTTCTCTTTATTTTTCCAACGTATAGAAGACGAACTTCGCCCTCTGGAAGCTTTAACCGAAAAATGTCCAAAAGATATAATAAGTGTGATCCGATCTCCAAATAAGGCAGGTTTTCTTATTCTTGATGCATTTTGATATACCTACATTTTCTTTACTTATTATTTATTGCATATATTTTCTAGTTATTTATTTATACATTCCAAGTATAATTTTTATCCAAGCCCCAATATTGATTTAACTATATCCTATCACTTGTTGCATGCTAAATTCGAGTATGTTACTTGTTGGGTAGAGAGTAGTTATGTCCTACTTAGTGGTTAGTACCTTATTAGGCTTGATATCCTTATTCCCTTGTATCCTAAGCAGGTGCTATTATTTATGTTGTATCACGAATGCTTAGCAATGTTTAAAGTCAACGAGGTAAAGCGATAAGTGGAGTAGTCCATTGGTCATGTGATTCAATTATTGATGTACTCAATGTTCGGTTTGGATTGATGAGTATTTGGATTACGTGTGATCTAAGTTGGACTCGAACAGGTGATAGGGGATGATGGGAGGACGGATCCCGGACATGTAGCCCCTTTTGGGTAATTAAGGACCGAACATCGGGTACCTTTCTCTCAAGTACTATACGTACGACCACATATGTTTTATGGGACACTTTGCTAACTTCCTGTGCATGCTTGAGCTCTTGGGTACCAACAGGGCAATGTTTTTGTGGGTAGGGTGGCAGGGTGGACAATTCGTGGTGCGTCCTTGTGTTCGGGTGTGATGGGTCTTGGAAAAATCCACTGCAACGGTTAACTCCCTCTTGCACTCGCGGAGTGGGGACTGGATAAAGTTAACTCGGGTGACCCAATGGACTGGCATGTACATCAAGAGGCTTCGGCATGGCTTGCTGTGTCGTGTGGGTAAAGTCGTACACCTCTGCAGAGTGTTAAACTGTTCTAACAACCGCGTCCCGGGTTAAGGACGAATCTTGAGTTGGTTAAGCCGCCATTTGTTAGCACTTGGTTACTGATTCTAGTTATATGGTTTGGTTATATGGTCATTTCCGAGCACCGGGTTGCTTGTGGTGTTACTGGTCAGATAGAGACCAGGGGACCAATAGAGTCCCGGGTATGTTTTGGTTTGGCCGGATGGAGGCTATGGACGGATGGAGTCCAATGGATTGATGATGGTGATGATATATTGATGAGATGATGATATTATTGCTAGTCACATTGATTTAAAATGTTTTATTCAAATGCCATTTACAATCTACTTATGTCTTCGTCTTGCAAATGCACTTTATGCTGAAATTGTCATGCTAACCTTCCATTGGATACATTATTCATGAATGAGGATATACATTACCTCCTAGTGCTGAGTACCATCTGTACTCGTACAAGTTGCTATTATTTCAGGTGATTATGACTCCATGCTTGAGAACTACTACCAAGCTGAGCACGGTGACGCTGGCGGGCAAGCAGAGTTCTAATTTCTAGTCGGTTGCCCATGGGTTAATGGGGGCATATCACGCTGGTCTTTTCTTTATTTAAGATGTTCTTCCGCTGCTATTTTGGTGGACAAACTTGTATTTCCACTGTAGTAAGACTCTGATTATGTTAAAACTTATTGTTTGGGCAGTAGTTTGTATTGTCCTGTTGGATGAAAATTATGTCCGAAGTTGTATGTGTTGTGCTATCGATCATTGTGAGGATATGTGCGTGATGGTAGCGGATCTTAGGAGCCATCACCGGGCACATATTCGGGCACCCGGATTACCTTTGATACAATGGAGATTGTCCGAATGGGTTAAATTATTGCTCGGGTTGGGGATTAACATGTGTGGCTTGCTCGGCAACCTGCTCGGGCAGCTCCTATGTTGGTTTTCAACCATTCCGGACAGCACGTCATATTTCTATTGGGTCGAATGTGAATTAGAAGGGGACGCCACAGGGGGCATCAGTACCGGTTCGTGTTACAAACCGGTACTGATGCCTCGTTTCAGGAAAGTTCAAAAGGAATGCATATTCTATCTATATCAGTACACGATGGTGGGTGGGTTGGTTAGAAGGGTGAGGCTAGAGTCACGAGGTTACCGGTTCGAGTCCCGCTTCTCCATACATACTCGACATATTTTTAAACATTTCTAGTACTAGGTTTAGTGAACCGGTACTGATGGTTATCAGTCCTAGATAGGTAGTATAAACCGGTACTGATAGCCTTCCCTATCAGTCCGAGATAGGTAGTACAGGTTTTAAAACCGGTACTGTAGCCGGTTTGGAACCGGTACTGAATCTGGTTTCTCTGGTAGTGTACCTTTCAATTAATTCATCTGCAGAAAGGGAGAGTCCTCACCGAGATTCATGTATTAACTTCGAAGTTGAATTTTATAAAAATTTTCGAAGTTGATTATTTTTCCCAGAGAAAGGGAGGGAGGTGACATAGATGCCATTTCACTAAACACACCACATGTGTGGCAAAAACCTATGCAATTAGCAAAAAAAAGTAATTGCTACCTCAGCATTTAACGGGATCGCTAATGGTTTTGGGGCTGGGGTGCAAACGGATATAAGTTGAAGGGGCCAAAAATGTAAATTTCAAATTTAGGGGGCTAAGTGAGACTTCACTATATGTTCAGGGAGTAACAATATAATTTTCTCAATATTTTTTTTGAAAAGAATTGCATCATAAGAAGGACGTATAAACCATGTAAACAGTTGGGTTCGAGAGCTTGGAGAAGTTGCTTTGAGAAGCATGGGTATTTAAGAGCTTCAAAAAGACTTTGATTTAGAGCATGTTCAGAGTAGCTGAATGAGTAAATTGGCTAAGATAGATGTTAAGCTAGATTTCTAGAGTTTCTTGAATTTGATGATCGAAACTGGTTCACTTTGTTTATGTTATTTAGAGGTGATTTAATGATAAAAAAAGTTGGTAAAAAACCGAAGCTTTAAGCTTTTCAATTCTCCACTCTGAACCTGGTATTAGAAGCGTTTAATTAGTGATTTAGAAGCATTTATTTTGGCTTTTTGGCTTACGCAAAAGTAGACGTTGGATGCGACAAGGAGCTAAGAATTTGATGTGCCTTTAAACACGGTGCTCAAGGGCATGTACAAAGCACGTTGGAGACGGCGACTCAAGTCAGCGAATTTCATGAGTCGAAGAAAAACAAGATGGTATATGCTGGCCGCACGACGCTTCCAGCCAAAAGGAACACAGCAAGTGCACGGTTGCTGTCAATGCCATGCCTCCTCGATTTATTTATCACGATGAAAAAAAAAAGAGAAGAACATATAAAAACTGGAAAGTAGTGGATAGCTCGCCGCCTTCCCCAGATTGGCACTGCTTTCTTCCCACGCGACGCTCCTCAGCCATTCCAAAACCTTTTCCTCCGCTTCAGACATGCCTACTCTCGTTGCCATCACTCTGGGTGCTAGCGACCACGGTTGAAATGGATCCATACGCGGATCGAATATCATTCATATCGTATAAGTATCTATATTTTTTATCGGATATAGATAGTACTATATATAAATACGGATATAAATAATATCTGTTACGAATACAGATCACCCAATAGTGATATTGCTTGCTGTCCGAAATGGTTGAAAACCAACATAAGAGTTCCCGAGCAAGCCATACATGTTAATTTTCAACCCGACCAACAACTAACTTGTCCGAGCAATCTCTATTGAATCGAAGGTAAATCGGGTGCTCGGATCCGGACAACATGGACTGCTGCTCGAACATAAGTTAAACATAATCAGAGTTTTATAGCAGCGGAATACATAAGTTTGTCCAACAAAAACAGCGGAAGATTCATCATAATTAAACCAAAAGGCCAGCATAGTATGCCCCTATAACCCCATTGGCAACCAACTGGAAGTAAGAACTCTGTACCCTGCCCACTATCGTCACCATGCCCAGCCTGATAGTAGTACTCAAGCATGGGTTCGTCTTCGCCTGAAATTGCAGAGTACAGAAGGTACTCGCACTAGGGAGGTAATATATATCCTCATTCTTGAGTGGCACGTAGCAAAGGAAGGCTTAGAGATTATTTTTAGCATAAAGGGCATTTGCAAGACATAGACATAAGTAGATTGTAAATTACATTTTAGTAAAACATTTGAAAAGTAATAACTTGTAGTAACCATCATAAATTCTCATCATAAATTCCATCGTCATCAATCCATGGGGCTCTAACAGCCATTGGTCTCCATCCAACCATAACCAAAATATGCTCGGGCTCCATCCGCCCTTGGTCTCTGTCCGACTATACACCACGAGCAACCCTATGCTCGGAGCTAGAACACGACCATACCACACTCCCAAACAGTACCCAAATCATACCTTATGCTAACAAATGGCAGCTTAACCAACTCAAGATTCATCCTTAACTTGGGACGCGGCTGTTTGAACAGTTTAACACTCTACAGAAGTATACGGCTTTACCCACAAGACATGGCAAGCCATGCCGAAGCCTCTTAGATGTACATGCCAGTCTATTGGGTCACCCAAGTTGACTTCATCCACTCCCCACTTCTTAAGTGCAGAAGGGAGTCAACCGTTGTAGTGGATTTATCCAAGGCTCATCACACCCAAGCACAAGGACGCACCACGGATGGTCCACCCTGCCACCCCACCCACAAACACACTTTGCCCCACTGGTACCTAACGGCTCGAGCATGAATAGAAAATTAGCCAAGTGTCCTTATAAAACACGTGTGGTCGTACGTACAGTACTTGAGAGAAAGGTACCCAATATTTGGTCCTTAATCACTCGAACGGGGCTACATGTCTAGGATCCATCCACCCATCATTCCTTATCACCTGCTCAAGTCCAACTCAAATCTCACCCGTAATCCATCATCATCATAATCTGTGTCAAGTATTAGATCATTTACAATCGAAGTCGCACAACCAATGGACTAGCTCCATTGATCGCTTTACTTCGTTGACTCTAAGCAGGGCCAAGCATTATCAGACCATAAATAGATAATAGTACCCACTTAGACAACAAGGAGTAAGGATGTCGAATCTATCAAGGTACTGACCACTAAGTAGGGAATAATTAATATCTACCCCTAAATAACACATACTTCAAAATAGCATGCAAGTCACCCATAAAACATAATTAAAATCATGCATTTAAAAATCATGGAATCAATATGATTCAAAGGAGAGTATATAGTGCCTGGTTGCTGCTCGTTGACAGAGAGAGCTTCTTGATCAAGTTCGGGCTCTTTCGGAATGTCAGTTCTTATTGTTTGGTAGCAAGAGCATCAAATAAAATCCAAATAAAATATTCAATAGTAGAAAACATCAAATGTTTTTAGATGCTCAGAAAATTCATGAGCTAATGCAAATTTTACAAAAAGAATCACCCAAATCTGAGTTCGGACGAGGGAGATATGGACATTTTAAGTTTTGGTGTATTTTTTGCTCGGGAACGCTAGTGCTCGCCCGAAAATGGCTATAGTTGGTCAGAAATGGGTCAAACTTGCTCAGAAATGGCTATTCTTGCTGGGGATGACTTTCTCTTACCCGGGAGTGGTTTCCCTTGGTCGGATATGGCATAGCTTGGTCGGTAGTTAAGCTCTAGGTTGGTCATAACTAATCTTGCTCAGACAGGTCATACAGGTGGTATGTTGCTTGCTAGAAGTAATTTTTAAGGTTAAAGACTTGCTCGGTTCAAAAGGAGTTCTACATAAAAGTTGTAGAGAATTTTGAGACGCATCTTTTATATGTCATGAATATTTCCATCCGAGAAACATATGATTTTATAAAAATTTATTTTTTACACTGCTGTTCTGGAAATAGGCTAAAAAATGTGGTGCACGTGTAGGGGTGCTTGTATAGTTCATATTTAGCAAGGACTTAACTTAACGATGGGTCCTAACTACTAGAGGACTTAAAGAACAGATAGGGAGGGGTTCTCACCTAACAAGTAAAGTCTTAATAAGAGATGGACATTCGATGAATGGAGAGATTGAAGAAGGAATATGCCGGTCTCTCCAAAGATGATATCGGCTACTCCTAGCCTTGTTCCTTGCTGCTCCTTTACTTCAAATGTCACGGATCTGGTCCTACTCCTTCCTCAGCTGGTGGAAAAAACATCCTCTTGCTCACCTCTAAGCTTGTATGGAAACCAAAGTGATATGCAAGTGAAGAACAAAACAGATTGCATCACTGCTGTTCAAAACAGTGAAGTGGAGAGAGGAAAAACAACAACTCACCCAAAACCTTATGCATGCACGAATGGCTTGGAGGTACTTGACGCTTAGGAAGTGGGGAAGCTAATCTTGCTCATCTCCTACACTGAATATGGGTGGAAGATGAACAAAAGACAGAAAAATAAAATCAGCTTCTTGCTGTCTAGAAAATGAGTAGCAGAGAGAAAAGTAAGCAAGAACTATAGTAAACCATTGTGCATGTGCTTACCTTGAGGAGGAATGGATAGCTGATAAGCTAAGCTTTTCAACGGTTTATAACACTCTAGGGGAACACTGGATATTGATGGGTGGATGTGAGGGAAGCAATGAACATTTGCTGGCTACTGCTACTGCTCAACCCAGCAGCTGACGAAGTAAATGAAGAAGATAGATAGGTGAGAGAGGTGGTGAGGTTGTTTATATAGGGCTAGACTCTCCCATTGACAAGTGGGACTAGGTCCCACCTATAATATAGAGGCTACGGGTAGAAAAATGGGTGGAAAAAGATATGGCCTATAGCTGTCTACAACACAGCCCATTTTGGCCAATGGATGAGAGAATCTATTCACCATGGTCTGGGGCAAAAAGAATATGGATATAGCTGCAGTAGCTAACTATTTTTTTTAACGATTGTGCCCATTTGGCGCCCTAGCTAGTTGGTATCGTTGCCCGTCCTAGTTTCTTCTCGGTTGTCTGCTCTTCGTCTTGCTTGTCTAGGTCAATCCTTGCCAGTCTGTGCGGGTCTAGGCATCACCACGCTCGGTTGGCGGGTGCCGAGCATCGTCTTGCTCGGTTGGTTCATACCGGATATCACCTTGCCCAGTAAGATTGTTTCTTGCTTGGCTAAGCCAATACCTGCTCGTCTGGCCTAGGGACATGCCCGATGGCTACGTCTCACTCGATTAGTTGCTCGACTTATTAGGATTCATTAAGTTTCAGTTTCATACTTTTATTTTTCACCAAAGAGTATGGTGGTTGCATGCAAAACTTTGAAAATCATAAATATAATCAAGGCAACATAATGATGATATGCATGACTAATCGAAATGCGGAAGCGGGGCTATCACATATTCTCTCTCGGATAATACGTGACAACACATACTAGAGAAATAAATATAGAAAAACGCATATTGTTATCACCTATTGCGTGTTAACTTCATGGACTCATAGTCATGGTGGTATGTAAATATCTGAGTATGAGTCCCTGACAAAGAAAAAGAGGTCGATAAAACCATATACATCTTGCCATTACGAGCACTGATCATTCATCCTAACATAGGGATTAATAGGTGTGTAATAACAATATACGTAAATTATATGAGGATCACTTCATGCAAGGCTTGAAGAAAAGGATGGTCGGGATAACTGGAGAAGTATAATAGAGATGGCGTGCAGATGGACTTTCACTACACGGATAGTATCCATCAGATATTATCCAAAGAAAAGCTTGAATAATATGCATCGGATATTATTTGTATTTGTACTATATCTACCTAAAAACATTTAGATATCCATAACATTATTCAAATCACTATCCGAGTTGGTTCGGACAGTTGGTTGGTCGAAAATTATCCGTACCATTTTTATCCCTACCAGTAACGTTCGACTAGGCAAGATTTACACATTTGACTAATATGCAATTTAAATTTAGATTCGATAGGAAATGTATACGATTTAGCTAAATGTTTGCACGTTTGACTCATATGCAATTTAAATTTGGATTCAATAGGAAACATACACAATTTAGATGTTTCTATTTGATAAGCAATTTCTCCTATGATATAAATATATTTAAATATGCATTCTAATCCTGTATGCCAATATATATAACCCTATGTCTAATCAGTGGACGAGTAATTCGGTTTGAGATGAATTCCCGTTTCTTTAAGTAAAATAAGTATAAATATTTGCAATGGTATTAGTTAATTATAAGGATATTCAAATCAAACTTACTCAAATAAAATTGTACTGCACGAATAATTTTGTAGCCAATATATATCGAACTCAAAAGAAGTAACTATGCTTTTCACCTGAAGTACTCTCTCCAGTCTAGAAAGAAATTTACTTTGCGATATATGTAATTACAAACTTTTTCTGTGAATATGGTTACGAGTATATATTAAGGGCCGACACGCGAAAATGGGCATATAGAGTTGTCTTCAAATAAATTAATATTGTTACTAATTAGTTTCTCATTGAAATTTCAAAGAATCTTTCAATGCAATGGACAAAATCCAAAAAGCTCACAGTTTTTTTTAGTACACCGTATCCAAAACGGCTCCCTTTTATAATCGGAAACATCAATTTGTTTTTGTCATTGCTTTTTTTCCCTAATATTCCCTCCATTGGGAAATATAAGAGTTTGAATTGGTTTGTTGAGAAGTATAAGGCTTGCATGTAGTCCTATAATCTTCAATCTTCAACCATATACATTTATTTATTAGCACACATATAAAGTATTGTCTTCTCCCTCCTATCACAAATAATTGATGTTTGATATTTGTGTAGTCAAAGTTTTGAAACTTGAGTCATAAATATCCATTTAAATAATTAGATTATGTACCTAAAAATTATATGGGTAGATTTGTCTCAAAGTACTTCAATAATATCATAATTTTAGTAGGTTTTTAAAATAAATTACAATAATAGTAACTTGTGGTCAAAGTTGTATATAGGATATTATGCAAAGTCAAAAAGATCGAATATTTGTGACTAGAGGGAGCATAATCTTTCCAAAACAATTATACAGGTGCATTAGAGTCATTTTCTTACCCTTTTCTCAAAGTCATTACCATCACTACCAACGAACCGAGTTTTAACCTAGTTTTACGACCGGTTGTAAGCAACCGCGTGTGATACTCTAGGGAGTATCACATGCGGTTTTATAACCGGTTGTGAAGGCACTTAAAAAGAGAAATAATATTGGGAGGAGTGAGATTCGAACCCACAACCTCACCCCCTCTTCATGACCCATGCTTCACACCTCACCTATCTAGCCAACCCACCTACACATGCTCTCTGATAGAGTAGGACAAGCACTCCTTTTATTATATCGAAAACTGGGCTTATACAAACGGTTTGTGTCCCCAACCGGTTGTAGAAGTCCATAACCGGTTGGAGACATAAACCGGTTGTAGAAATTAGGTTTTACAACCGGTTTGTGTCTCCAACCAGTTGAAGAAACCCTCTGCTGGCTCGTGGCTGTTAAACTGGCTGTAATGCACTATTACAATGGATTCCAAATAAACCGGTCGTAGAGATATCGCTTGTGATGCTCTTTTTCTAGTAGTGCATCTTAATCCTTTTGTAAATTGAAAATACGTATTATGTTTCCCAACGGGGAGAGCAGTGCGGTGCTGGCAATTATATGACCTGCAAGTGAGAATAATCTTTTTCTTGATCATACTTGCGGGCCAAGTTCGGCGACATGGTAATTTTACGCTTTCAAGAAAAACCAGGCTGCTAATATTACCACGGTTTAGATATGGGAGTTTCATACAAAATTAGAACTCCATTACATAGCTCCGTTCACTACTATAGAACTAGGCATCACAAGCGAACTATTACAAGCGGTTAGGTGCGAACCGCTTCTGGCCTTCGCACCAGAAGCGGCTAGAAGCGGTTTGTGAGCAACGGGCGGGACAGGGTTTTCAGAAGCGGTTGGTAGCACCAACCGCTTGTGTTGAGCAACCTCCACAAGCGGTTTGAGACCCCAACCGCTTGTAGAGATACACATTTAGAAGCGGTTGGTGTCTCAAACCGCTTCTGAAAGAGGTACCGTCCACCCATTTAAACTCTTCCTCCCTCCTCGAGCTCGCAGACATGAACAGGGAAGGGCCTGGCACTGTTCTTCAGGGGAGATGCTGTCCAAATTTTTGACTGTGATGATTTAGCTTCAAATTAAGTGAATCAAGATTAGTAACACCATGCTACCATCCTTCTCACCATGATATTATTGTTTCTTTTGTATTTAATATGGAGAAAAAATTGATTTTGATTGTTGGAGGTTTTTATTGCTAGCTCACTCTATAACTTTAATTTTAGGCAAGACCATGATGAATTATGATACTTATTTTCTTCAAAAGTGTTTTTAGGTTTAGAATCTTTAATATAACACTCCTTCTTTTCAATCTCACTCCATAACTTTAATTTTAGGTAGGATCATGATGAATTGTAATTAAGGAGTTGTTTTCCAAAAGTTATTAGCTTTACAATCTTTAATATAACACTCCTCCATTCAATGTAACAATAGTAGATCTAGGTTTGGAAGGAAATTATTAATCTTTTATGAAATAAAATAGGAAAAAATTTAAAGGGACAAAATAATTAGTTAAATTAAGTTTATAGGTTAAATTTGAAAAACCACTCCCTCCATCGCAAAATATATGGTATATAAATTCTTGGCCCTATAAAACTATTAATTTCTTTTCGATTATATCTTGTACAACTATAAAATTAACAACATGTTTGAGTAGTTTTAATTACAAATGTAACTATATGACATACATATATAAAATAAGTATATTATTTATTACCTTTGATAATAGCCAAAACATGGAAACAATGACTTTTGTAAATACGTGTCAAAGTACTTCGGAATGGAATTTTGCTACAATGTAAATAACATTTTAGTGAAAGATCTTTAAATGTATCTGAAAATTAGATCTTTGTGTAGATGAACCGGCAATGGATGTACAATGCGGACCGTCGCTCCAGAGAGTTTATTGATGGTGTGAAGGCATTTCTTGATGCCACTGTTGCATTCTTGCCTCCAGACAGCTTCATCTGTTGTCCGTGCGTAGACTGCAAGAATGAGAAGGAGCACTCCCAACGCTTTCAGGTTATGACCCATTTGATCACGAGAGGTTTCATGCCAAACTACATCTATTGGACCAAGCATGGCGAAGTATAGGGGAGCAGCCAGGAAGACGATGAAGAAGATGGTGAAGAAGAAGAGGTATTCAACAGTATGGCGGACGCCACGCAATATTGTTCTGTGGAAGATACTGTAGGCCCAGGCTCCTGAAGAGAACTCACACATTGTTTCTCTTTTGAAGACTGACACACTCGAGAGAGGAAGAACGTCAGATCACACAAAAATTTGGTGCAGCCCCACAACTGAGCACTGCGTTTTCTCCTCTTCCTTTCTTCACTTCCATACTTAACACTAATTACATCTGTATATATAACACAACTCACACACGCACTACTCCCTAGCCGCACGCACGCACCGTTGCCATGACCAACGGCAGGGCCTTTTCTTGCACCGTGCAAACTCAAGATCCAGCTGCCTAGTAACAAACTTGACTCTTATCTACTAGTTACTACTAATCATATATGTTCCTAGCATGCAGGCCACGCACCTCACGTTGCATGCACACGACCCGCCACTAGCTAACAGACTCACGGCCCTTGCATGTACATGATCCGGCTGCTTCCAGGTCTAGGACCAGCACCGCGACTCGCCAAGTCCGTGGACTCAAACATATGCAAGACTATCTCCTAACGACGCACCTAATAATCTAAGTTACAAGATTAAATCCCAACAGATATAGTCGGTGATCTTGGTGATGACAAGCTAGACCAGATGCTGCATGACGGAGAGGGAACAGATGAAAGACAATTCAAGAAGTTTCAGCGCATGGTAGAGGACCACATGACACCTTTGTACCCAGACTGTGGGAAGGGCCACACGAAGCTCCGTACGACACTGAACTTAATACAATGGAAGGCCAGAAATTGTGTGTCAGACAAGGGATTCAATGAGTTGTTATCACTCATAAAGAATCTGCTTCCAGAAGATAACATGCTGTCTGAATCTACATATGAAGCCAAGCAAGTCATCTGTCCTTTGGGATTAAAAGTACAGAAGGTACACGCATGTCGTAACGATTGTATCCTATATCGCAATGAGTATGTGGATTTGGATGCTTATCCAGTGTCCAAAGAATCACGTTACAAGACGAAGCATGAAGACCCAGGTGGAATAGAGGGGGAGTGTAAGAAGAAGAGACCTCCCGCTAAAGCGATGTGGTATTTCCCTGTGATCCCCGATTAAAGCGTCTTTTTGCTAACAAAGCGCATGCCCAGATGGTGCGTTGGCACAAAGAAGAGCGTAAGGATGACGGGATGCTTAGGCACCCCGCTGATGGGTCCCAGTGGAGGAAAGTCGATCAAACATTCCCAGACTTTGCACATGAGGTGAGAAACATAAGGTTTGGGTTGAGTACCGATGGTATGAATCCTTTTGGCGACCTGAGCAATAGCCATAGCACCTGGCCTGTTACACTATGTATCTATAACATTCCTCCTTGGCTGTGCATGAAGCAGAAATACATCATGATACCATTGTTGATCCAAGGGCCGAAGCAACCCGAAAACGATATCGATGTCTATTTAAAACCATTGATGGAAGATCTTGTAAAGTTGTGGGAGGATGGTGTACGAGTATGGGATGAGTACAAGAGGGAGTATTTCACCCTACGTGCACTGTTGTTCGTAACCATCAACGACTGGCCCGCGCTCGGTAACCTGTCTGGCAATACTACCAAAGGATATAAAGCCTGCTTGCAATGCTTAGATGAAACCGACAGCATGTACCTGAAAATCTCTCGAAAGATTGTGCACATGGGCCATCGTAGATTTCTTCTAAAGAGGCACCCATTGCGGAAAAAATGAAGGTATTTTGATGGGAAAGCAGACCATCGTGATAAACCTGAGCATCGTAGTGGCCCACATGTGTTTGCCATGGTAAAAGATCTTAAAATAGTGTTTGGAAAAGGTCCTGGAAGCAAACCTGTCCCGAACGAGGAAGGTCAGGCACCCATCTGGAAGAAAAGATCAATATTTTAGGACCTGCCTTATTGGGAAGTTTTGGAGATCCGTCACTCACTTGACTTCATGCACATCATGAAGAATGTTTGCTTGAACCTGTTAGGATACTTGGATATGTACAACAAATCAATGATACACTACAAGCTCGGAAGGACCTACAACTTTTGGAACTAAGGGATCGTCTACATCCAGAAAAGAGAGAGAAAGGATATTACCTAAATCCCGCGAGCTACACTCTAAGCAAAGAAGAGAAAAAAAGCATGATAGAGTGCTTGAACAGTGTGAAGGTCCCTTCAGGATACTCGTCAAATGTGAAGAGACTCATAAACATGAAAGAAAATAAAATCGTACACCTGAAAGCTCATGACCTGTCTTGTATTGATGACACGATTGCTCGATGGGTCGTGAGAGGTATTTTGCTGATTGGGTCCGAGTGACAATCATAAAGCTGTGTACCTTTTTTAACGCGGTTTCGCAGAAAGTCATCGATCCACATAAGCTAAGTAAGCTACAAGATGACGTGGTATAGAGTGTGGTCAGCCTTGAGATGATCTTTTCTCCTGCATTCTTTGATATTATGGTTCATCTCACTGTTCACATTGTTAAAGAGATAGGCATTCTCAGGCCCATGTTTCTGCACAACATGTTTTTTTTCGAGAGGTACATGAAGGTCCTAAAGATGTATGTCCGTAACCGTTCACGTCCTGAAGGATGCATTGCGGAGGGTTATGGGACAGAGGAGGTGGTTGAGTTTTGTTTGGATTACATTGAGGATCTACATCCTATTGGCGTCCCTATACCACGCCATGAGGGGAGACTACGGGAAAAGGGACACTAGGACGGAAAGCAATTACATGCAATGATCTGCTAGCTTTTAAGTAAGCACATTTCACTGTTCTGAAACAATCAACCGTGGTGGCCCCGTATGTCCTTCAGCATAAGAGTATTCTACGCCGCGAATTCCCAGGGAGGTCCGAGGATTGATCACAGTGAGGCACATGGATACTTTCGCGCTTGGTTACAAAACTACATCCTTGTCAACGGGTCAGAAAATAAACAGTTGCAATGCCTGGCTCAGATGCCATCTAGTGAAATCGTCACATTCAAGGGCTACGAGATAAATGGTTACACCTTCTACACAAAATGCCAGGATACCAAGAGCACCAACCAGAACAGCGGTGTCCGTATAGACGCCACTGACAACAAAGGCAATGTGGACACATATTATGGTTACATAGAAGAGATATGGGAGCTCGACTATGGACCATTGAAGGTCCCTCTGTTTAAGTGCCAGTGGGTCAAACTGACTTCAATCGGCGTGAAGATGAACAAATACGGCATGACAACCGTGGACCTGACAGAAGTTGGCTATAGACGCGAACCATTCGTCCTTGCCAACGATGTGAGACAGGCCTTCTACATAATGAACATGTCAAGCAAACCAAAGAAGCACAGGGAGAAGCAAAAGGATTGCAGTAGTAAGCCAAAGTGACACGTGGTTCTCTAGGACAAACGAAGGATTGTTGGTGTCGAGGACGTCACAGACGAGGAGTATAATCAGTTTGACGAGCTCCCTCCCTTTGCGGTAGATGTCGACATAAGTGTCCTAAATATAACAGAAGTCGATGCTCCTTACATACGTCGCGATCACGACGAAGGAACACTTGTAAAGACAGAGTGATCATTAATTCATGTGATTACATAATATTTGAATGGACTAACTAATTTTTGGATGCATTACCTAATTTTTTGATGCACTAACTAATTTTTAAATGGACTAAATAATTTTTTATTGCACTAACTAATTTTTCGATGCACTAAATATTTTTTGAATGGATTAAATAATTTTTGAATGGACTAACTAATTTTTGGATGCACTAAATAATTTTTTGATGCACTAACTAATTTTTGAATGGACTCAGTAATTTTTTATTGCACTAACTAATTTTTGGATGCACTAAATATTTTTTGAATAGATTAAATAATTTTTGAATGGACTAACTAATTTTTTGATGCACTAACTAATTTTTGAATGGACTAAGTAATTTTTTATTGCACTAACTAATTTTTGGATGCACTAAATATTTTCTGAATGGATTAAATAATTTTTGAATGCACTAACTAATTTTTTCATGCACTAACTAATTTTTGAATGGACTAAGTCATTTTTTATTGCACTAACTAATTTTTGGATGCACTAAATATTTTTTGAATGGATTAAATATTTTTTGAATGGACTAACTAATTTTTCGATGCACTACCTAATTTTTGGATGCACTAACTAATTTTTGAATGGACTAAGTAATTTTTTATTGCACTAACTAATTTTTGGATGCACTAAATATTTTTTGAATGGAGTAAATAATTTTTGAATGGACTAACTAATTTTTGGATGCACTAAATATTTTCTGAATGGATTAAATAATTTTTGAATGCACTAACTAATTTTTTCATGCACTAACTAATTTTTGAATGGACTAAGTCATTTTTTATTGCACTAACTAATTTTTGGATGCACTAAATATTTTTTGAATGGATTAAATATTTTTGAATGGACTAACTAATTTTTCGATGCACTACCTAATTTTTGGATGCACTAACTAATTTTTGAATGGACTAAGTAATGTTTTATTGCACTAACTAATTTTTGGATGCACTAAATATTTTTTGAATGGAGTAAATTATTTTTGAATGGACTAACTAATTTTTGGATGCACTAAATATTTTTTGAATGGATTAAATAATTTTTGAAAGGCTTAAATAATTTTTAAATGGATTAACTAATTTTTTGGATGCACTACCTAATTTTTGAACAGACTCACTAATTTTTGTAGGGATTAAATTATAAGAGGAAAGCAAAGAAAAAATTAAAAAGGCAGGGGGAGCGAGCGGGGCTCGAACCCGCGACGCCTGAGTGAGCCACGCTCGGCGCCACTCGCTAGCTTGAGAGGGAAGTTTTATCTCAATCAAATAGGGGCGTCAAACCGTTTTGACTCTTAACACACTCTACAAGCGGTTGGTGATACGAACCGCTTGTAAAGGTTCCTCCCTCGCTCTCACGCCAGCTGTGAGGGGTTCCTACAAGCGGTTGGTGATACAAACCGCTTGTAAAGGTCCCTCTCTCGCTCTCACGCCAGCGGTGAGGGGTTTCTACAAGCGGTTGGTGATACGAACCGTTTATAGAGGTCCCTCCGTCGCTCCCGCCAGCTGTGAAGGGTTTCTACAAGCGGTTGGTGATACAAACCGCTTGTAGAGGGGTGTTCTACACGCGGTTTCTGTTACGAACCGTTTGTAGAACCCTTATTACAAGGGGTTGGTGGTTCCAACCGCTTGTAGAGGTGCTCTGATAAATATGTCTCGTCAGCTGGGGATACACTCCAAAATTTTCTAAGTCCCCGCGCGCGCTCTCTTCCACTGTCGCGACAAGCCATCGTCTCCATCGAGCACCCCGCGCCACCGTCGAGCGCTGTCGCGCCGTCGCCATCGAAGTCATCTCCCCGCGCGCGCCATTGCTGTCGGCCGACATACTCTGTCGACCGCCACCGTCACCGCGCCGTCGCCTGCGAAGTCGTCTCCCCGCGCCATCGTCGAGTGCTGCGACCTCCTCCATCCCGAAGGGCCTAGGTTACCCCCTCCTCTGCTTACACGCCCTCTGTCCACTTGCCGCCCACAAAGTGTTCGACAAAATATCCCTAAGGGACACAGATGGAGAGAGTGAGAGAGAATGAGAGAGAGATGGAGAGAGAGAGTGAGATGGAGAATGAGAGTGAGATGGAGAGAGAGTGAGAGAGAATGAGAGAGAGAGAGAGATGGAGAGAGTGAGAGTGAGATGGAGAGAGATGGAGAGAGAGAGAGTGAGAGAGAATGAGAGAGAGAGATGGGGGGAGAGAGAGAATGAGAGAGAGATGGAGAGAGAGTGAGAGAGAGAATGAGAGTGAGATGGAGAATGAGAGTGAGATGGAGAGAGAGAGTGAGAGAGAATGAGAGAGAGAGATGGAGAGAAAGAGTGAGAGAGAATGAGAGAGAGATGGAGAGAGAGAGTGAGAGAGAATGAGAGTGAGATGGAGAATGAGAGTGAGAGTGAGATGGAGAGAGAGTGAGAGAGAGTGAGAGCGAGAGAGAGACGGAGAGAGTGAGAGCGAGATGGAGAGAGAGATGGAGAGAGGGAGTGAGAGAGAATGAGAGAGAGAGAGATGGGGAGAGTGAGAGTGAGATGGAGAGAGAGATGGAAAATGAGAGAGAGATGGAGAGTGAGAGTGAGATGGAAATAGTGATGGAGAGTGAGAGTGAGATGAGTGAAAATGTATTTTTGTTATATATATTTCTTTTACAATTTGACGAGTTGCCATACTTACTAATTAAACAATATTTCATAATTACGATAGATGGCGACACCAGGGCGTGGTGATCCTAATTTCAAGATGGACGAAACGTTCATGCTAATGCTAGACGAGATCAACTATTGTAGCAAGTTGGGTGCCAATGAAGGTGATACCAACGTTGTCAACACCGCTGCCGGTGGATCCAGTGATCCCGTGGACGCTGAGGGAAGTGAGGTAATGCCACGAGAATCCGAACAAACCATTTAATGGTATTTAACCAATTACTATAAATGGCTCTGACATGAAAAATTCACATCTCTGTCCATTTTCAGCCTGATACATCGAGCACCCAAACCAAGCGAGGACCTAACAAGAAGCCTGCTACAAAGTTTGTTTTTACCAACGTCGACAATGACGGGAAGCCGATTGCTCCTCTTTCTGCAGTAGGCCCGTTTAACAACGCATGTGGTTTCCATGTTAGGGATCATGTCGATTAGCATCAAGAAATGGTGAAGTTTACTTAAGCCACCAAGGAGCTCCTTTGGAAAGATATCAAGGAGAACTTCAAATTTCCTGAAGGATACAAGAACAAGGTTAAGAGATACACTTTGAAGAAGATGGCAACCCAATTTCAGTCGTGGAAAGTTCACTTGAACAACAAATATGTCAAGAAGGGAGAAAAGCCAGACTTCAACCAACATCCCAAGCTGGCAGATCACTGGGATGCATTTGAAGAATACAAATTATCAGAGGAAGGACAGGCCGCGAGCCATCAGAACAAGATCAACGCTGGGAAGAAGAAATACCACCACCATCTTGGCACCGGTGGTTACGTCAAGGCTATACCTAAATGGGAGAAGCGAGAGGAAGAACTAGTGGCCAAGAATATCACGCTCGCTCTTCGCTGAATGGGAATTCGCTGCGAATTGGTTCATGGGTCACGGAGGGGCCCTTGCGAACAACAGTAGCTTGTTGATGGCACGGGAGCGGAGGATGTTAGAAAGCAGAATTGTCGAAACCGTCGACATGTCTCGCTCTGGTTCGTTTGTGATGACAGGAGAATAGCGAGCTCACACGTGCACTTCAAAACCACGAGCACCGGGGCGGACAAGAGGAATGGGATCGTCCATGCCATGGAAATACGGTTTCTCCAAAGATGCCGATACGTCTGAGAGCCGGTCAAGAAGCAAAAAAGAGAGTCGTCTGAGATACAACTTACTGGAAAGGGAGCTTAGAGCAACTCAGCAGAGCATTGGAGAGATTATTGAGCAAAAGCTACAGGCGGCACTCGGTAAACTTCAAGGAGCAGGTAGAAGCAATACATAGGCCGATGCCATGGTTAGCCCGCCCACCTCCGCGCGACGGAGTAGCTGCACGTCCAACGCCGCCACACTTTCTATGAACCTGGGACAGTACACAGTGGACAGCATCAAAGTTCACCGGGAGTGTGAGCTACACATTCAGGTGCATAACCTCTCCATCAAGGTGGCTTATGGCGTGGCGTACCCGGTGGAGCCGGGCCAGCTTTTCCACTGCAACGAGATCCCGCCAGGTTACTCGAAGGTCACAGTGGAGGAGGTGTTGAGCAGCTATGAAGATCTTCTGCTCGAGATTGCTGAAGGAGATGACATCACCAAGCTTGGACAAGCCCTCCACGGAATCATCCTCTGGCGAAAAAGGTACATCATATTTTCAAAGACCGTGGAGGTGACCTCTCCACCAATAGAAATCCAACAATTGAGGTGACCGAAGGACCATACCTCAACATAGCGACAAAACACGCCTCCTCCTACATCACCTCAACGACATGCCTCGTCTCCAATCTGAGCACTCGCCTCCACCTCCTGCTCCCTGGCTTGGCTCCACAATCTCCTCCAAGGAAGAAACTCTAAGTACGAATGACCAGTACTGCGACACTACCCCCCTCCCAAGAAGGCCTAGTCTAGCCAGTCAACACAGTCGTCAAAGGAACCTTTGAAAAGGGCATACGACATGACGGCTGAGAAGACACGAGAAGTAGTTCAAAAGAAAATTGAGACACACTTCGCACCAAAGGTGCCACCTCCCAAGGTGCAAATTGATCCGAAAGCTGCAGCCCACTTTGCGACATGCCGTGCAGCGCCTCTTCCTGCCTCGACTAACTACGAACGCACAATAGCGAAGGCTGCATTGAAAGGGAAATGGGCTAAGGCGGCTGCGGCACCTAACAAGACAGCCCAAGATTACCAGCTAGAGGAATTATTGAGGGAGTCAGGGCTGTCTTACGCTGCAGCTATGAGACTAACAGATGATCTTCCAACGGCAGAGGTCAGGTAGCCATATAAGCTGGGCCAAGAATTGGTTGCACCAGAAAAGATAAGGGATCTGCCAACCAAGATGCGACAATTTCATGAATGGTACATGGAACAGTCCGCTCAAGGAAGAATAATGTTCCCCGTCCATATAAAAAACACAGATTTCTATCGTGGGGATGAACTCATATGGATGGAATTCGACGACTTCTACCAATTTTACCATCGAGACATCGTCAACGTGTCTCTAATGAGCTGTTGGTGTCTGTAAGTACTTCTAGCTAATGATTGATTTTACCATATATATGTGTTAATTTCGTCATAGTTCAAGCTGCAAAATCTAATAAATCATCCCCTTATATGTAGAATGGAGATTCAACGATGTAGAAGAGAGACTATCTTCAACATCGGCTTCATCGACCCATCAATTGTCAACGAGCCTAACTGTAAACGCAGGCCAAAAGAAATTGAAAATTACATTCTGCAAGCTCTTTTAGAACAGTACTACAAACCGCACATACTTCTGCCCTTCAACTTCCAGTACATATATATTCATGTCATCACACAACCTCTCCTTTATCCTTTTTCAAGATATTCATAATATGACTAATTACATATATGTTGCAATACATATATATGAATAGGTTTCACTGGATCCTACTTATTATCAATGTCGATAGTGCGAACATCGCTGTGCAAGACTCAAGAAGAAAACCACAGCAAGATTTTCAGTTTGTCATTGATATTCTAAACAGGTAACATTGAGATGCCAACCTACATATATATACGTACTTCGAATACTCATAATTACTATTCATATAATAACTCATGATAGGGCATTCGCCACATTCCAAACGAAGCATAGAGGAAAAAGTTCTAGGAATGAATTCACAGTGCAATTCAGCACTCGAGTACGTACTACAAAATATCAACTAAAGAATATATATGGCGTAAAATTTATCTTCTCAATAATTAATTGTATTCTTTTCAAATATCATTCCAGGTTCTACAACAATCGGCCGGAAACAACTTACGTGGCTATTATGTGTGTCTCTACATGCAAAATCTTACCCACGGCGATATGCGACAACTGGACAACGAGGTGCGCGTGTGTGTTAAAAACAAATTTCTTAATACACTTATACTTGACGTGTTCAAAGATTCATTTATTTCTTTCTTTTCGTAGCCCAACATCGATGAGACAGGCGTGATCCCATCGCATCGGGTTGAAGCAATCCAAGAACAACTTATTGGCTTCATTGTCGATGAGATTATAACCCCTAGAGGTGAGTTCTACGCAAAGGCATAGAGAGATGGTCCTTCAATAAGGACAGGTGAACTTACGGAATCTTCGTCTATGGGCGCAAAGAGCGATGCACGCAGGAAATGATCTCAAGATCACTACCTTTGTACTCTTCGAAAGTTGTAAAACGTTGCTTGTGCTGATCATCATTTCATGTATTGTAAAACTTGTATATATATATATATGCATTTAATTTGTAATTAAATTATAAGTTCATACTATTTGTGCAAATAAACTAATGGTTTTCTCAATTATAATATATATTTAATTATGCAGAAATAAATTTGTAGTTGTATTTAATTTTATTGTCAAAATTCATATTAGAAAGTCTAGCTCAAAAGGCCATGTAGCTGTCGGCCTCTCCACAAGCGGTTTGTAACAACAACCGCTTGTGGAGAGAGCACACGTGGCATCTCGCCATGCTCAGGGGCTCTACAAGCGGTTGGTAACACCAACCGCTTGTGATTTGCCCCCCACGTGGCTGCTCCACTGCGCTTTCTGGATGCCTTCCGAACCGCTTGTGGTGCCGCACCTGGCGGTTCGAGACGCATGAGTGATACCGAGGGTATCACTCTCGATTCTTGTCTAAGCGGTTCGATAACCGCTTGTGAAAGCGGTTACGAACCGCTTGTGTTATACTGTTCCCTGGTAGTGGTTTGGTCATAACCATGGCTTTTTGGAGTTTGTGTAACTCCACTCCTCACTCATTTTCTCTATAAAACTTTTGACTGAAATAGTATCTTTTCTCTTCTCTTTCTTGTACAATACTCCCCTAATTCTTGAAAACATGACGTTTGAGATACATGTAAGTTAAAGTTTTTATCTATAAAAATCTTTTCAAAATTTAGATTGGGCACATAAAATCATACATATATATTCATCCCGAAGAGTATTTTCGTAATATCATAAATTTATAGATTTTTATAGGTAAATTGCAATTGTAATTGGTAGTTTAAGTGGTATTTTAAAGACAAGACCACGTCGATGTCTAAATTGTTATTTTTTTAACCGAAGGGAGTAATAACTTTGGTCAAAGTTTGACATCGACAAAATCATACATAACAAACGGGTCGTACGTAGTAGTTCCAATGAAAATTGGAGCTAAATAGAGTTTGCTAAAACCACAATTTTGATATGTATACATTTGCAAACTCTCACTACACCAAAATAGGTCATACATGCAGATAGATTAGTGCTGGTTCATGTAGGACCGGCAAAAATAAAGTTATTACTGTCGGTTCTTTAAGGGACATGTGTAAAAAACTTAGATGTGCTAGTGCTAACTACCAACTAGCATAGATTACTGATTATATATACCGGTTCTGACTACTAACTAGCACAAATATATCTGTGTCGGTTTGTGTAGGAACCTAGAACATATAATATATATATATATATGGCGGTTGGTAATTATAGCTAGCGCACATAATGTTTCATCTTCCGAGACATTTGTGGACATTTTTAACCCCATCACATCTATATACCTAATCCACATTTCATGATCATCCCTCACACTCTGCCCATTCGATCCCCTTTCTCTCCCACACTCCGACTAGATCTTCGCCGCCTCTCCCGCACTCTCCACCATGGCCCAACAATCTCCTTCCTCTCCCTTGTCGCCGCTGCCCTCTCCACCGGCCTCACCGGCGCACCCATGTCCACCTGTTGCACCAGCGCACCTATGTCCATCTGTTAGCGATATGCCTTAGAGGCAGTCATGTAAGATGATTGTATCACATCTATGTTTATGTGCTCTTAGATAATATGTTATCAATTCCATAAATAAACATCGTTCACATTGTTCATCAAGTACGACTTAGTTGTGAGACATATTGTTTATATGATCTTATTCTAAATGATCCGAAGTCTCATAACGTTATGTGGGAGAGTAATGATTTGATCAGCATATATATTGATTGATAATAATATTTCACGTACAGCAGATATAGAGATATCAAATCAATAATATGGACACATGTTAAAGAACATAGTGTTGGATAGACCTGCTCTGAGACACTGCCGAGATTGTTATCTTGCATATGCCATCAGTCTGTAGTTTCGAGTGGTATACCTATATGATCGTTAGACCCGACATCGTCATTGAATCCTAGTATGCGTAATTATATACTTTGGGATTATCAACCGCTACACGATAACTGGGTAGTTATAAAGATAGCTTTCAGGTATGCTATGAAACATGACGTGGGGTGTGAGCAATCAAGATGGAATTTGCTCCTTCTTGATAACAGGAGAGATATCTCTAGCCCCTCAATGTGATTGGATTGAAAAGTGCATGGCCATACCAATGTGATTAAAGAGTTAATCACGGTTTAGAATCCATCACAAGATCGAGAGAATGATCGAGATATCACAAGAGTGGCATGCATCTCGTCTTGAGCTTGACTAGTATCGTGCGGCAAAGGAATCGGTATATGAGTTTATTCAGGTTCAGACGATATGCTCATTATGTGCATTCGGGGGTCAATATGTCCTATTAGGAACTGCTATTGACTTGTGATTTGGAAAGGAGTTTCCGGGGCCATGGCCGCTTGCGCATGAACCTAACGGGTTACATTCTTAACGAGTTGAAACATGTATAATAGATTGGATTCATTAATGTGTTTCGCGGATACTGATCCATGTAGGATTAGAGTCCTATTGGGATACTGATCTATATAGTATTAGAGTCCCATTGTAATACTGATCCATGGAGGATTAAAGTCCTAATAGGCCTCTAACGTAGAAGCCCATTAGTATGGTGGGGGCAGTGCATATATACAAGTTCGCCACCACGTAACTCTAGCTGTCGCGCCTACTACCGACTCCTAGAAACTCTAGCCGCGCGTGCGGTACTAGCACACCAGCACACGGTGTTCTGTCCCTGGATGTGTGGATACCGTATAGACGCTTCTATAGTTACTGCGAGGCTGATTGGCAACAAGGAGGAGATGGTCGGTGTTGGGGAACGGGTAGGCTACGCAAGCACAATTTCAAAATTTCTACCGCGATTCACCCAAGATCACATGCAAGTAGAGGTTCATAGATCGTTACCCTTGACGCACCGATCCAATGGAAGCAGATGCGCACGCGTCGTGGAAGTAGCCGTACACGTCTCGATCAGATCCAAGCAGCACGCGTCGTGCTCGCTGACTGGTCGCCAGGTGCTCAGGGCTGCTCGCCGACTGGTCTCCAGGTGCTTGAGGCTGCTTGCCGACTGGTCCGAGTGGTCGTCGAGTGGTCGTCGAGTGATCGGAATAGTCGCCGAGTGATCGTCGAGTGATCGGCATAGATCCAACCGAACAGCGTGTCTGTCTAAGGCAGCGCCTCTATCAGTATCCACACGTACCGAGCAGGAACGCCGTGCGGGGTGTTCTAGCACCTCACCACGCGGCTAGGGTTTCGAGCAAGCGGGAGGGGCGCGGCGGCTATGGCTTGGTGAGAGCTCGTCTCACGCTTGCCGCGCCGCTCCAGGCCTCCCCTTTTATGGATGTACTAGTCAGCTCAAGTCGTGGCCTATTAGGACTCCAATTCCTAAGCGGATCATATCCGCGTGCAAACCCTTCTTCTAATAGATCAAATCCACTAGATATGTTCCAACCCGTTAAGTGTGTGACCTGTTAGGTTCATGTGCAAGTCGGTCATGAATCCGAAAAGTTTCTTTCTAATCCACAGATCAATAGCGGCACCTAGCAGTACATATTGACCCCCGAATGCACAGAATGATCTCATCGGCTGAATCCTGATACACTTAACATACCGATCCTTTTGCAACACGATATCAGTCAAGCTCAAGGTGAGATATGTGCCACCCTTGTGATAGCTCAATCATTCACTCGTCAATGTGATGGATATAAATATCATGATTAACTCTTTAATCATATCAGCACGGCCGTGCGCTTTCCTCATCCATCCACACCGAGGGACCCAGAGATATCTCTCCTGTTTCGAGGAGAGGGCAAATTCTATCTTGATCAATCACATCCCTACGTCATGCTTCGCGGCATACCCAGTTGTTATCTTTACGTCATGCTTCGCGGCATACCCAGTTGTTATCTTTATGACTACCCTGTTACAGTGTAGTGTTTGATAACACCAAAGCATACGACTCCACAAGCTGGGTCTCAATGATGATCTCAGGTCTAAGGACCATATAGATGTACCATTCGAGACTACACGCTGATGGCACTTTATAGATAACAATCTCAGCAGCGTCTCGGAGTAGGTCTGTCCAACCACTCATGTTCTCTAACATGTGTTCACATTATTGATTTGATATCTCCATATCTATGGTATGTGAAACAGTACCATCAATCAATACATGTGCTGATCAAATCATTACCGCTCCTCATAATGATATAGACCAAGGATCATTTAGAACAATATCACAATGACAATGTGTCTCACAACCAAATCGTATTTGATGAATAAAGTCGTGACATTAATTCATGGAACCGATAAACAATGTTATCATAAGTACATGAATAGAGATGTTACACAATCATCGTATGATTGACTCTAGGGCACATTCCCTTCAGTCGACGAGATCGACTACTTCCTCTATGACAGTACGCATGACATTGATGTGGTGGTGATCAGCGAGGGGGGACGTTCGGCTCGATATGAATAACTACTTTCTGTACCTCGACGTGCGCGATGTCGGACTCAGCTACTCCGACTTTTCTTCCATTGTGACTGTGCGTCAAGGATAACGATATGTCATCCTCTACATCCATGATATCCTGGTTGTTCGTGGTAGAAATTTTTGAAATTGCGCTAGTTTAGCCTACCCGTTCCCCTTCACCATCCGCCGCGTCAACGCCACAGTCCTCTCTACCTACCGCCTCACCACGTTGTCTGGCATCGGTAAGGTCACCATGGCTTGCCAACAATCTGACGCCCCACGATGAGGAGGCGTCGGTCACCTGCGAGGAGCCTCACACGGAAGAGAAGGCGCCAGCCACCGGTGAGGAGCCCCGTACGGTGGAGGAGGATGCGCCGTTGCCTGAGAAGGAGCTGGCGCCCAAGCGGCAGTGGTCCATATTGCCATCAAACAATTCATCTTCGGATCCTTCTATGTGTGGCCCTGTTGGCGAGGAGGAGTAGGAGTCGGAGGATGACGACGAAGAGGTCACCCCCGAGGACAGCAAGGAGACAGGCCGCCACGATGACGACAGTGGCTACTACGACTTCGAGCTGGTGAGCGTTGGTGATGATGATGATGATGACAACGCCTTAAAGTAGATATAGCTAGGGTTGTATAGTAGTAAGTAGGTAACAGTAGTAGCCTAGCTAGCATGGTGTTAGCTAGGCTATACTACTACAAAACACCACATCAGTGCCGGCTCATAACTGGCATTATTGCCAGTTTTTGAACCGGCACTGCGTAAACGACAGTGATAACCTGGTTATCTCAATGCCGGTTCTGGAACATCACTGCCGGTTCTCGAAAAATTGGTATAAAAAATAGAAAAAATATTTTTTTATGTCCAGAATCTATACCCTAATCATCTACCACCTACTATAGCTTATTAGGACACGTTTTTGTGTGAAATATAAATATTGCGTTACCCGAGACTCAAACCTGTGACCTCTCCACTGTACGCTAGGCCTTTTAACCATCCCACCCAATCTCACATTCTTACTTATAAAGGATATGCATACCTTTTAACCTTTGTCTTATCACTATTGGTTCTAACTCTCAAACCGGCAGTGTATCACTGTCGGTTCTAGCCAAGAACTGGCAGTGATAAATTCTTTCACTGCCAGTTGAAAATTGGGGTGGGAAGCTTAAAGAACCGGCTCTAGCCAAGAACTGGCAGTGATAGATCCTATCATTGCCTTCTTTTCTCAAACCGACAGTGATATTTCACTGCCGGTTTGACAAAGAACTGGCGGCTGCTGGTTCCCAAGCGCACAACCAATTCTTTCGCCGTTGACACGAATGACTATTTCTGTAGTAATGCTAGGTAAAAAAATTTAAAATATATGTGCCGGTTTTAGCTACAAACCAGCAAAGAGTGAGTCTTTAGTGCTGGTTGTGAACCGACACAGATGACCGGGCACATTAGTGCCTATTGTTTTATGCCGGTTCAAAAAGTGGCACCGTTTGGAACCAACAGAAATGTCATGTTCTGCAGTAGTGTCTATGTATTATAAAATTATGGTTTCTCCAAACTGTGGTTGCAAACATTTTGGGCATCTCAAGACACACATAAGCTATCGTGGACCACTTTATTCTGCTTGATCTAATAGTCTAGCGATGGCATATGCCTTAAGGGAAAACGATTAATATATGTACATATATTTGATTCAATTTTATATCTAAAAATCTCAAACGTCTAGTGATCAACATGTTTCGATCGATAGTACTGCTACTGTTGGTGAACTTTAAATGTGATCGATAGCATGTTCCATGCAGCAGATATATTCATATATCCAGGAAAACGTGGATTGGACGTGAAGCGTAGTGAGTCCCTATGGACAAACGGCCAAATTTTTAATAAATACAAATAAAAATAGAAATTCAAAATAGATACAATATTTTCACGTATTTGCAGAAAACATAACTGTAAACGGCTTGTCACATGCCAATTAAGCGTAAACGGCTCATGAAATTCCGATTTGACTATAATCAACGCATGACACGCCATTTATTATGTAATCGGCATACGATGTGTGATTTACTGTGTAATCGATGTGTCATATACCGATTACATTGTATTTTATGTTTTCTATGTACGAAGCTAAGTGTATTTTTGCATTTGTAGCGAAGGAACTAAGTGTGTTATGGAAAATAAATTCAATACACAAAATAAATATTATTGAAAAAGAAAAACACAAGGTTTTCTTATGGAAAAATTGATATAAAATGCATGCAATAGAAAAAATCTAAATTCAGATACTATACAACAGCGAGAACGAATTGCAAAAAACCGACCGGCGTCCAGCACCCCTAGTGGCAGACATGCCCTATGCCATCCACTTGGTAGCAGTTGGCCGCACCGGCCACACAGGTTGGTAGACCCCACCATGTGCTCTGACGTGCTCACAATGACACATATAGGCTCTGTTTTTTTTGGAGGTTTCTGGCGATCGGCGGTTGGCGGTTTTACTTAGCAAATTTATAAGTTTTTGAAAAAAAAATTAAATAATTCTAAAAAAATCAAAAAAATTTTTTTTTACTGTACTAAAAGAAACGGTGCCATATATCTTTCACTCACTCCAACGCATAGCTCAAGAGGGAACAATGAAGGGAGCAAGCAGGGTGAGAGAGAGGAAGTTCGGTAGAGTCGAGCAACGATATTTCGTGGGTGTTCAAGGAGTGTAATGGAAGCTATCACACATCATATAAGACAAGCAGGAAATAAGATTAAAACTTAGCACATGAAAACATAGAGGCATCACTCTAAACAAGGAAAAAGGTAGGACCTGATGGAGATGTATAGGCTAGCACTTGACGTCTACTATGTGCATTGAGGCCATTTCTTCTTCTCCCAGCCTTCCGGGGGCATGGCCCTGGCACGGTGTGCCCACTCTCTCAACCTCACATTCCGCTGCCATCTTTCTTCGCTCTTCCTCATGCACCTCATTCTACTTACGCACACGCTTTTTGTGCTGGTGTTTCCATTCGTACTCCTGTCTGAGATGATCAAGAGTCGTTTTGTTAGTAGGGTCAATCTCGATGTCAAGCCACTGCTTAAATCCACATAGCGGCGACAGGGACTATATGCAAAGTCTATTAGTGGAGCATTTGAATGGAAATAATAGTGGGAAATGGAGTTAGAAATGGTTTATGTTTTGTACTAGTTAGTATAGGCTTAGTTGCTTTTCTGACAGGTCATATGTATTGTTGGGACACATTCAGTATTGATCCTAAATATGTCAACCTCATGGGATCGCATAAGCCAGCACTCACCACTGCACAGGCACATGGGTGGACGGACCCCTTAAGATAGGTCGGGGCGCTGGAATGTGCTCCCAATAGGGCAGATTTAGCGGTATGCAATTAAGTTAAATAATGAGTAGGTACCATAATTAAGTTGGCCTAAAATTAACTTAACTAACAAATGCTAGCTGCTTTCTACCAATCTCTTCATGCTTTTCTTCTCTGCTTCCCACGCACGCTTGCTGCCTTCTTTTTCTCTATATGGCCACCGACATTTCTACCAATCTCTTCATGCTTTTCTTCTCTGCTTCCCACGCACGCTTGCTGCCTTCTTTTTCTCTATATGGCCACCGACATCCATAGTTATATCACAAACTGACTGCACTGTAATCAGCATGTCAAAAACCGATTACATTGTCATATGCCGACTCTAGCATAATCGGCATTGCGTGCACTGTTTCATTCACGGGCGTGTTTTCTGTAAAAACGTGACAGTATTGTATTAAATTTGAATTTCTATTTTTAATTTGTATTTATTAAAACTTTTGCCATAGACAAACCTCATGAGAGCATCCATAGCTGGCCCGGTATAATACTGTGCCATGAAGATAAACGCGGAGAACAGTTGTTTTGCGGGGCATGGGAGGTCGCAGTAGGGCCGCCATAGTGCGATTAGGCGATAGCGGGGGTAGCGGGGGACGTCGCAGACGCCATATTTGGCGCGGCCGCATGCAGCCGCTTCTCCTCCGCTAGCTTCATCGCCCAGTCCGTCCCCTTCGCGTCGCACCTATGAGCTTTCCAAGCGATTCGGCAAGGCCGCACAGAGCAGGTGAGGGAAGGAGTTGGCGACCACTTCACCGGCGGGTGCTGAGGAGGTCGGCGAGGAGGTGGAGGGGCCGAAGGCGGACACGGCAAAGGGTTGGACTCCATTCCATCAGCAAACTCGTCCTCTGACCCCGGGCCGAGCTCGGTTCAATCAAAAATGTACCCAACCTCCCTCTACTCACCGTCGGTTTCCTAGATCCGTGTAGTTTGTGTGGGGGATTTCCAAATCTGTCGGGCAGTATGACCCGGTGAAGGCAGCCTCGTAGGCAGAGGTGGAGATGCTCCCACGGCAGTGCTCGTGGTCTGCGGAGTGGGATGCCATGAGCGTCTCGGTCGCAGACCTCTCATCCTCTGATCTCCAAGGCTCCTCTCGCCATCCCGGGCCGCCCGGTGGCTCGAACCATCCTCGCTCTCGTGCCGGCGGCAATGGCTGGCCGCATCATGCGCCGTTCGTTGGCTACCGCCGCTCCTGCAGGTCAGACATGGCATGGGTGCCGCTACCACTGATGCTGCTGCTACTGCCGGCTCATGTATTTCCTGTTTGTTTGCTCCATCAGGAATTGAACCATACTACCCATTCACACATATAGTGCATACATATTTTATACCATGCAAATTTAGTTTGTTTAATTTTTGATCGTCACAAAGTAAATGATACTTTACATTTAGATGGCCAATGGCGATCGCACATCCGTCGAACTACTGAAGATGTTGATAGATGTCGTTGAGGATATGTCTCGCGAAGCTCGTCAGTTGGCAGTATTTCACTTCCACCCGGGTCAATCCGCCAATGCCGTGGATATGAACCTGGCGGTTCGTGATATCAATGTATTGGCGGATCATCTGGAGAGGCTCGCTCTGGAGGCTAGAGCAGAGATGACAAGGCTGGCTGATTTGCCGGCCACGGTCACTGCACCATTCTTTGAGGTTTACGACATCAATCCCTGGGAGGATATCGATGAAGATGACCTTCGCAGATTAGAGTATGAGACATCCGCTAAGTGCTGCTGCTTCCATTGCTTGTGTGAAGATAATGGGTTGGACTACGACAACGAGCAATCTAGGGGCATTTAGATCATAATTTCTGTGTGTACCCCATGTAATAATATTTGGATTTGTATGCCAAACTTGACAAGTTTCATTGGTGATTCCCTTCTAGGTAGGTTATGTCTAGCTAGTAGACGTACCAACTTTGTAAATTTGAGCGTGCTGTTCGTATGAATGTTATCTATGCATTGTTGAGTATATATCTACCGTGTTGTTATGTTGAGTTCATTCCAGTTTACATGTACATGGATGAGTGCGTATTTTTCACTGCAACCATGCAATTCATGTGGCTATTGCATGGCTAAGATGGATGATGATGACCTACACCGGTTGATGCAATTTTTGGGTTACGACGGCTGGCGTAAACCTGGCGGTTATGACCCTGCCTCAATGTCACCACAGCTTGCAATGCCGTACCACACCAACTTCCATTCAGCACCCACTGGACCAATGTACTCTGGAGGGTATATGCAGCATGGTATGCGGCCTTCCTATGGGTACTACATGCCAGGATCTTCGGGTGGAGTGGCATGGTCAGAACAAATAGGAGGAGAGAACTACGTTGATGTTGAGGAGGTGCTGGCTACGCAGGAGGCCGATCCTACTCCAAAGGGAAGAAGGAAGGAAAAGGGAAAGCAAAGCAGCAAAGATAGTTCAAGCTTGGCTTAAAACATCTTATGACCCTATTGTTGGTACCGATCAAACTGCAGAAACATTTTGAGAGTACATTTCGAAAGAATTCAACAAGTTATCACAGAGAGGGACACATAGGGGTGAACGATCTGTGGAGAGCCGCTGGCGTACTATTAATACCCATATTGCCAAATTTGTTGGGTTCTTTTGTGCCATATGTAAGCGCAACGATAGCGGTACAACATATGAGGACTGTGTAAGTCATTCTTTCTTCACCTTCTACTGCTTATTCCATTTCAAACTCTTCATTTCATAAATTCATTTATATTACTATTATGTCCTATCGCTTGTAGGTCAATGAAGCAAAGGAGATGTTCAAGCGGGATGTAGGGAAGGATTTCGAGATGGAGCATTGTTGGAAGGTGCTGCACGACCAGCTAAACTGGCTAAACATTGCACCATTGCCAACTAGCAACAAGAAACAAAAATCTTATGAAGACGCTTCCCCTGGAGACTCCAATAGCCCGATACGTATGAATTCAAATTCAGATGCAAGGCAGGGTAGGCCAATGGGCAGGAAGCAAGCGAAGTCTCGGTCCACATCTATCGCTAGCCCATGTGACGAATTCTTTGATAAGTGGGAGTTGAGGAAGGGCGCAGATGTGCACATGAAGCAGGTGTATTAGGACAGAATAGCTAAGGCCAAGGAAGAGGAGGTCGAGCTGAAGAGGAAGCACCTGGAGCACGAGAGCTTCCTGAAGCAAATGGACTATGAACAACAGATAATGGCCACAGACCTCAATTCTTTGTCGAGAGTGCAATGAGCGTACTACACAAGGAAGCAGAAGGAAATTTTGAAGAATTGTGGGGCCGATGAGGAGTCGGCTAGGATGGTAAGTGTGGTACCAAGTTGCCAGTATAGATTGTTTCTTATAACAATAAATAGTCAATTGTTATGACCTTGTATGTTCCAATAAGACAAACCCGTCTGGCCCCCTCTATCAACTCATCGTAGAGGATAAACTGCGAAGCTTGTGGACTGCAGTTATAACTGTGCTTTCTATTCATAAATATCTTCCAAGGAGTCCATTAGGTTTTCACTTTGTTGTAGTGGATAACATGGCCCCAGGTATCCGGAGAAGTACTATTGGACGCACCACCTCTTTGCGCCGAGTGAATTGGATCTTCCAGAAGGTGGGCTTAGAGGCTGGCGCGGCCTGACGTGCTCTACAAGGAAACGAACTCGTTTCCTACTCGAATACATAGATATAGGCGTAACCAACTCGGTTATATCTGTATCTTTCATATATGGATTAGGGATTCTATCTGTAACCCGGCCCCTTGCACGATATAAAGGGGGTCAGGGGCCCCTAGTTCGACATCTGATATCTCATCCCCATCATCATCAGCATCGTTGTCATACACATCTCAATATTTTTGAGATCCACCAAAATACAATCCACGAGCACAGGAGTAGGGTATTACCTCCCCCCGAGGGCCCGAACCTGTATAAATTCGGCTCCCTGTGCTACCATCGTAGTTGTGATCTTTCGTATAGCCCTATAAAATATATTGCTGACACAAATCGTCGAAAGTTGGCGCGCCAGGTAGGGGCTAGCGTCACGATCAACTACATCGACTCCGATAGCTTCAATTGGTGGATTCGTCTTCACCTACGCCCCCGGCCAAGGCTTCATCTTCGGAGATCTCGGCTTCATCGCCGGTGACTTCGGGGAACTACGGCTGTGTGAGCTGAACATCGTTCGGTCCACGCATTACCGGGGGAGATGGTACGCGATTCCAACCGAGCCTCACCACTTTGGGATCTCTCCCCTGGATTCCGATCCGGAAGAGATCCAATCTGGTGATGACGATTCCGACTAGCCTACCGCTGGACTCCCCTTCGGTTTCGGTCGGGATCTACCACTTCTTTCTTTACCGGCTCCTTATCGATGAGAATCAGCGACAATTGTATTCTGGCTTTGGATCGCTCCCAGATCCAGTCAAGAATCACAATCCCTCAATCGTGATCCGCCCCGTTCGGGTTGGGAAACTCGGCCGCTGTTTTCTATCGGATAACACGCCAGCTTTTCCAATCTGGGCCAAGGAACGGAACACGGCATGCACAGACTGGGACGAGTTTTCTGAGTCCAGGCTCAGGGACGACTCTAACTAGGACAACTTTCCGAGCGGACATACCATTCGGATTGGTCAATTCGGCTACAAGATTTCAGCAGATTCGTTCTGCCAAGTCTCAGTCGGATTCTCTTCTGACCAGAGATCCAGCACGAGAAGTGGGAGTTATAATCACTCCCATCGACGAGCCGACGAATCGGAATCAGTTGAGCCTCTCCTTCTCGGAATCCGAATCGGAAGAGAGCGTCAATGGGTTCCCTGACTTTCGCGGCGTCTATATGCTGGATGGGCAAGCCTTCGGATCGGCTCGGCGCCCCATGGGGGAGGCAGGAGCCGAGCAAAACCGTGGAGGTGGAGAAGACTTGCGCGACCAATTACGTAGTCGTGCACGAGAAGTCCAGGAGGAGCTGCTTCAAGTCCGCATGGAAGATCACTCGGTCTTCCGTACGCCACAACAGAACATCCTCGCATGTAAAACCCTCCTGGACAATGTTGGTCCTTTGCTTGGAGAGAACAACCCCGCAATGCCGATCATAGAACAAATCAAAGCCATGGTGACGGCAGCGGCTGTCCAAGGCACTTTCGGGATCAAGAGACCAACTTCGGCGAAGCTTGATACTACTGAGTAGCACTTTCGGCACTGATCGGCACTGTAATCGCGGGCAAGAAGCCCGCTGAAGTGCAAGTTGTGACCTTCGCCTTGACATTGAAGCTCGGCGGAGGGAGCGAGACGAGGATCGGCGCCGTACTCCACTGCGTCGGAATCTCCCCCGCCAATCTCCTCCCCCCGGGGAAGGATTAATTGACGGGATCAAGACATTCACACCCCAACTCCATCAGGTAAACTGGTCCAAAGGGTTCAACCCCAAGGGGATTGTGAAATTTGATGGAGAGCGGGACCCCGAGGCTTGGTTGCAGATCTACTCTTTGGCAATCAAGGCCGCGGGTGGAGGATACGACGTGATGGCAAACTATTTGCCCGTCATGTTATAACCCCTCCGGCTCAGAATTGGCTCGCAGGCCTTCTAGAGAACTCAATTGGTTCCTGGGCAGAGCTTTGCGATCAATTTATCGCCAATTTCCAGGGTACCTACGAGAAGCCTGGAACCCAGTGGGACCTTTATCAGATTCATCAGAAAAAAGATGAGTCGTTAAGGGATTTCATTCGGCGTTTCACCAAGATGAAGAACACAATCCGGGAGATCTCATAGGCGGTCGTCGTCACAGCCTTCCAGAAGGGAGTTCGCGACCCCGATCTAATCAAGAAGATGTCTCGGAAGCCCCTGACTATCGTCAAGGAGATGTTCGCCTTGGCAGATCGATATGCTACCGCCTCGGATGCTCTCGCTGAGCGTTAGGAGGATCGCCCAAGCAAGCACGAAGGCAAGAAGGACAAGCCAGAATCGTCCTCCAAGAAGGACAAAAAGCGCAAGGGTGAAGAACTGGTAGCGGTCGCGGACCACGGTCGGCAGAAGCCGCCCTGGTCCAATGACTACAATAAAGTTATGGAGGCGCCTTGTCCTTTCCACCCAAATAGGAAGCACGCGGCCAAAAACTGCAACATCTTGAAGAAGTTTGCTGAGGAGCACGGCAAGGATGCTCCAAACTCCAAACATGACGACAAGCATGACCCTCCTTAGGGTGACACTTACCAAGAAACCGAGCGAGAGCTCAACTATATATTCGGGGGATCGGATGCGTATGAGTCCAAGCGTAAGCAAAAGCTTACCGATCGGGAAATCAATGCAGCTTTTTCGGTGACCCCCGAGTACCTTCGGTGGTCTGGTTTTGATTAAATTCGATCGCTCAGATCACCCGGACCACGTCCCTTGCCCGGGAAGATATCCACTCATCCTAGATCCTGTGGTACAGGGCGTCTGACTGCGCAAGGTCCTGGTCGATGGCGGGAGTAGATTAAACATCCTTTTCGCCAAGACTCTGGCGAATCTGAATCCCAGGGCGGCGCCCGGAAGACGAGCAGCGCCGTTTCATGGCATAATCTCGGGAACATCATCAGTGCCGATCGGAAAAACCACTCTCCCGGTCACTTTTGGCACTCGCGATAACTACCGGACGGTGAACCTCAGCTTTGAGATAGCCGATTTTGAGACTGCGTATCACGCAATCTTGGGAAGGCCGGGCTTGGCCAAATTCATGGCCGTCCCACACTACGCCTATCTGGTTATGAAGATGCCAGGTCCACGGGGCGTAATCACGATCCGTGGAAATGTCAAGTTTTCCTATCTCCTCGATAGGGAAAATTGTGACTTCGCCCAGTCAATCGAAGCAGCCACCGAGTTGGACGAGATCCGACAGGCGGCCACCACTCTTCACGACGAAGGCGATCTACCGAACAAGAAATCATCTAAATCAGGCATCAAGCCTGACGAAGATGTCAAGCACATGTCACCCGACCCGTCCGATTAAGCCAAAATGGCTCAGATCGTAACAAGGCTCGGCCCAAAATAGGAGGAGGTGCTCGTCGTTTTCTCTCCAAGTAAATTAGGACGTCTTCACGTGACTCAGCGACGCACCTAGGGGCTTACCGACTGAGGTGAGAAGACGGCGCCCTCCTGGACAACTCGTAGAACATCGAGCAATTGCGTCGGTCCTATACCTAACGACTGTTTTAACACATGTTTACAATTAATAACGATAAGTTTTCATTCATATTGTCTTTACGATCATGCAATCCAGCTTCTGACTTGCTACTTATTTGTGTTTCAATTAAGTAGTAAGTTGGGGGCTATACCTAATTAGGTGCGCAATCGCGCAACTAATCTCTTTTATCTAGAATTTAACTTGACTTTCTCCCTAGTCGGATCCCAACTAGCCAGTAAGTCGGGGGCTACACCTAATTAGGTGTGCAATCACGCACCCCATCTCTTAGTGAGGAAAAATTGACTTGCTCCCTAGTCGGATCCTGACTAGCTAGTAAGTCGGGGGCTGCACCTAATTAGGTGCAGTCTGCACCTAATCAATACCTAATCGTTTTTTCTCTTTCAAGTCTACGACGAAGCCCAGTGTAAATCGTTCCGAGTAACGAAGGAACGTAATCTTCTCGGGCAAAAAGCGTGACTCAAATAGAGAAAGACCGATTAACATACACCATGTTAAAAAGAAAATGATTTACATAGATAATTAACGAGTTCCTACATTTGCAGGAAATTTAACTCTAAGTTATCTACAAGGCACTCGGCGGTTGGCTTCACCTCCTCGAGGAAGGCCAACGTCTGCTTTTCGGAGCAGGCGAAGCCATCCCTGAAAGCGTCAAGCTCGACTCGAGGATAGTGCGACTTGATGATTCCTAGCACTTGGCTGGTACTCATCAGGCCGACTCCCTTGAGCCGCACCTTTAGTTGCTCGGGGGCTTCAGTCCACCTTTGGATTAGCTCGGTCCGAGAGCTTGGCTCGGCGTCGCCAGCATAGAGTTGTCATCGAGTAGGCTCCACCTCCACCAAGAGCTCATCATATCGCGCCTGCGCGGTTTTGACGTTCTCCTGAAGAACGTCATACTGCCCTAGCGTCTTCCTCCTATGCTCTGTCAAGAACAGAGAACGCACGGTTGTATAATTGTGTGAACGCCGGAGGTTCAAAGTCGGTCGGGTTTGGGGGCTTACCCTCCAACTTCGGCGGCGGCTTCGCCTCAAACTTCTCGAGACCGACCTCGATCACAGGACTTAGCTAACTCGTTCGTGAAATTTGGCGATCGTGGCGTCATGTGCGCACATAGTGCGAGCATGATGTCACTCGGTCACGCAAAGCGGCGGTCTGACTCGGTCAGGTACTTATCGAAGGGAACCTGCAAGGTCGAACTTTTTGTCCTGCAGTTCCTTGATCCGGGCCTGCAGCTCTCGGCGCTCCTTGGCTGCCTCGGTCCGGACCCCAATGACTTCCCTCTCCATGGATTTAATCCACTCTATTTGGGGGAGGAAGTAATTGAGGAACTTGGTTTTCCTTTCGGAAAAGCCACTAAGTTCCTGCAAAGAGGGAGAATGTTCATCATCCTACCTCAAGGTAAAGAAAATCTACTCTACAGATCAAAAGGCTCACCCTGGCCATTCTGCCGCATTCAGCGGCATACTCGAAGAAGGTCTTCCTGATCTTCTCCTCGGCCTCGTCGTCAATAAGGGCCCAGTCCCCGGCCTCATCCCTCCAGCCCGCCGAGAGCTTGGGCTCGACCTCCTCTGGAGGAGGTGGGGGCTGGCGAGGGATCTCTTCCACCATCGGCTTTGCCTTCTCGCCGCCCTCGGTGGGTGGTTTCGGGCTTGAAGCTGTGGCAGTGGCGCTTCCCCCGACATTGGTTCCCGACGCGGCTTTCGTTGGCTCCGCCGGTCGGGTCACCACGTCGACTGTTGGAGGAGGTGCCGCCTGATTCGGCAGCGAGCCGATGCGGCTGGTCGAGCGATTCAGCGGAACCTGGCAGCGGTTTCTGAAATAGAAATGGTTCGGTCAAAGAAAACGTAAAAAAGACTACCAGGCGGTGGCAGGGCCGTGCTTACCGGTTGGAGGTCTTAATCTTTATGTCGGCACCCCTCCGAGGGGAAGTCCCGCTCGAGGAGGCGTCGGACGGGCCACTCGGCCTAGCTTGAGGGGCTGGATTTTGTCCCCTCTTCGATGACGCACCGCTGCCCGCCCTCGGGGGATGAGTCCCCTGACTGCGCCCGGAAGTCGGCGTCGGCTGACTCGTTCCCTCTTTAGGAGCCACGCCGACCTTTGGCCTCGAGCTTCGCGGGCCGCGCCCTCCGGGCGGCGGGACGTTCCCCTCCACGGAGGAAGCTGGGCCCTTGCCTTTCTTCATGGCTGGGGTTTCTTCAGGCTCCTCTTCTGGGCGCTTCTCGCCCTTATTGGCGGAAGCCTCGGGAGTTGGGGCGTGGGACACGAAAGCCCGGTGGTCCTACGTACGAGCACAGCACCCCCGAGTTATCATCAAAGCAGAGCTGATCGGTACACAAAACAAGCAGAAGAATACTCGCTCCTTACTTCTGGTGGCGGATTGTTGAGGGAGAAGCTCCTGGGACTCCCTTGGTTGGAAAAGATGGTCCCTGGAGCGAAGAACTCGGAGAGACGGTCGACGGCGTCCGAGTTGGAAATCGGGGCATCCGTTTCTCGAGTCGAGTCGGATGACCCGGTATACTCGAACCCGAGCCGGATCCTCTCCTTGAGAGGCTGGATGCGGCGCTTTGTGAAGGAAATAGCTATCGCAACTCTGGTCAACCCCTCCTCTTTGAGGCGTTGGATCAGGCCGAGTAGCTCGGTGACCTGATCCATTTCAGAGGAAGAAGGGGACAAATTCCAAGAGGGGGAGGCTCGGGGCTTTCTCCCGTCGAAACAAGGAAGGCTAGGGGAAGGATTGGAGCAGTAGAACCATTCCTGGTTCCACCCCTTCAAAGAGGTCCGGAGCGGCAAGGCAAAATACTCCTTCTTGAGGCCGCTCCGGAGTTGAAATTCGACCCCGCCAACGGCCTTGGGGGCGTTGTCGATCGGGTAGGCTTTCAAGAAGAAGAGATGACGGAAAAGGGCGAAGTGGGGAGCGATACCCAGAAAGGCCTCGCAGAGATGAACAAAAATACAAAGTTGAAGGATAGAGTTGGGATTCAGATGAAAAAGCTCAATCCCATAATAGCTGAGCAGACAACAAAGAAAGGAGGAACCAGGGAGTCTGAACCCGTGGGAGAAGAAGGATTCGAAAACGACGATCTCCTCTTGGTGAGGAGTGGGGGAGGACTCACCCGCGGCAGCGCACCAGTCGATGAGCTCTGGCGTTGGGAGAACACCGGCGTCAACCAGGGCCCGCAACCGCTCATCGGTGGTGTTGGAGGTTGCCCAATCCCCCGCCATTGGGATGTGGTTGATCTGGAGTTCGGCGACGGTGGCGGCGTTAGGGTTGCTTGGCGGCGGCGGAAGCACAAAAACCCTAGCGGAAGTGTTTCGGGGAGACGAACGGTTTGGGCGCACAGTGTGAGCGTACCGGTTCAAATTCCTCGGCGTGCTTCATTTAAAAGAAAACGGGCGACGTTTCATTTCTACGCAAGGCAGGAAAAAATGAAGACCTAGAATCATCGTTTCAGGACTTGGGCCCGGACTTAGGTTCCTGAGAGCATGCTCCATGAGGGCCGCAAGCTGTACACGATTTTGCTCGGGTGCAGGTGCCACTCGGGTCGACTTAGTTGGGAAGATAGCGTGCCCCCTGTTGGGCTCTTTCTTCAGTTTGAGGATTGGGCGCTCCCCAAATTACAACTTAGCTTTTGATGTGCCCCTTGGGGACAATAGTTGGTCTGGCTTTCAGTCGGATCAAACATCGAAAGTTCTTTTTAATTGTGCCGGTGGCACATCTCCGGATCGTTTGTCATCAAGACAAGCACCACCTAGGCAAATTTTGATGCAACTCTTGGCGTACCTCCTGGGGTCAACGGCTGGTCAGATTTCTAATCAGATTAGGCGTCAAAGAGTTACCTCTTTAGTTGGGTCTCAGTGGCACATCCCCGGATCGTTTGTCGCCAAGACGAACACCACTTGGAGGACCTCAACTTGGAAGCGGGCGTATTCCTTTGGGAATCACTAGCTTGATCTCGCACTAGACGAGTCAGGGCGCCTGAATACCCTACACAAGCTGTGACATGTCCCATGCTGGACCGAATGTCAAGCTCTGCAAGTCAGGCTCGAATGTCATAGTTTGTAACAGGGAGGATAACGCTGGGTGTCACTGGTCACTCGGCAACATCCACCTTTCTGGTATGCCCCTCCACGGGGCCGATAACTGGCATACCGACCAGTCGGGCTGGGTACCAGACATCTTTTAAGACTTGAGAAATTTTCTCGAGTCCTTTGCAACTGTGTTGTTTGATCGGCAGGTTGTCGGGCGAGCAGAACTTCATCAACTGGATGAGGAGTGACGTCACTCGGGTTATATCTGAAGGGCTGCAAGCTGAACCACGAATCAAGACAACCCTGTCGCAAAGCACTCGGGGGCTACTGTGGATAACATGGGCCCCGGGTATCCGGAGAAGTATTATTAGACGCACCACCTCTTTGGGCCAAGTGAATTGGATCTTCCAGAAGGTGGGCTTAGAGGCTGGCGCGGCCTGACGTGCTCTTCAAGGAAACGAACTCGTTTCCTACTCGAATACATAGATATAGGCGTAACCAACTCGGTTATATCTGTATCTTCCATATACGGATTAGGGATTCTATCTGTAACCCGGCCCCTTGCACTATATAAAGGGGGTCAGGGGCCCCTAGTTCGACATCTGATATCTCATCCCCATCATCATCAGCATCGTTGTCATACACATCTCAATATCCTTGAGATCCACCATAATATAATCCACGAGCATAGGATTAGGGTATTACCTCCCCCCGAGGGCCCGAACCTGTATAAATTCGGCTCCCTGTGCTACCATCATAGTTGTGATTTTTCGCATAGCTCTATAAAATATATTGCCGACACAAATCGTCGACAGTTGTGTACTATGATTTTCTAAGCTTACTGCAGAGGAATTGGTATCGAAACTTTCTTATGTCAGGTTTGCCCTTGGTAATTTTGTTTTCAGTTGGAGAGAATATAGTAATCCTGTTTGATCACAGAGAGATTGACATATACATGTGACATCTGTTGTTCGTGCTGATAAATTGTGTAGTCTGTTTTACTGATTTTGTTACACAAGAATGAAAAATGTGATTGCATGGGGGTGGTCTTTGGTGGATTGTGGTGAGTGGGTCTGGCTAGTGCCGGACTAGTGAGTGTGAGGCCCGGCTAGGGAGCTGGACCGGAGGTCCAGTAGAGGTGCTTTGGGGGCACCTGGGGTGTCCCCTGGTCCGAGTGTTAGCCGGACCGTTTGGCTTAGAGCCGGACCGTCTGGCTAGTGTCTTTCATGTGTGGTTTGGCATAGTGTAGTGCCGGACTGTGTCCAGCAGCCTGTCCAGTTGGGGAGCCGAACCGGAGATCCAGTAGAGGTGCTTTGAGGGCACCTAGGGTGTCCCCTGGTTTGAGTGTTAGCCGAACCGGCCGGCTTGGAGCCGGACCGTCAGGCTAGTGTCTTGCCCGTGTGGTTCGGCATAGTGTAGTGCCGGACTGTGTCTAGCAGCCTGTCCAGTTGGGGAGCCAGGCCGGAGGTCTAGTTGGGGTAATTTAACGCACCGATGTATGTACCTTGATTAATTATTGGCCAAATTTTGAAGTCCATAGCATTTCAAACAAGTACTACTGGCATTGAGAACAACTTACAAACATAAGCTGCGATGATGACTACATATAATATAACTAGCCCGTGAACACTTAACTCCGAAAACAACCTAGAGTCCACCATACCTCGCCCACTGATGCTCAACCAAATCATTCTTCAGTTGCCTGTGTGTTGCTCGGTCACGGATGTTAAGGTGCATTGCCATGTATTCCTCAAATAGCTGAGACCCTCCGCGACTAGGCTAGACTAGTTGACCCATGTTCTCGAAGTCCAGTGGGTCATCATTCGGTCTTCCTTCGTCCTCAACGATCATGTTGTACAGTATTATGCAAGCACTCATTATGTACAGTAGGGATTCTTTGTCCCAAAGCCATGCCGACTCACGGATGATATGCCAACATGCTTGAAGTTGGCCAAACGCATGCTCTATATCTTTTCAGCAAGCGTTATGTACGGCGGAATAGAACATCGCCTTGGGAGTCATGGGAAGGGGAATGCTTTTGACGATAGTAGCCTACTCGAGGTAAATGTCGTCGGCTAGGTAATACCCCATGGAGTATGCGTGCCCATTTACGTTGTACTCTGCGCGAGGTGCTTCACCCATGGTTAGGCGATCGAAGAGGGGAAACCTATGGAGAACATTTATGTCGTTATTAGAACCTGAAACCCCAAAGAAAGAGTGCCAAATCCACCCATCATATGTGGCAACAGCTTCTAGGATGAGTGTAGGCCCGTCCCCGTGACCGATATATGAACCGTGGTAGGCCGTAGTAGGGCAGTTTTTCCACTGCCAGTGCATGCAATCCAAGCTGCCTAACATACTAGGAAAACCCCGTCTCTCACCTTTCGCATGTAGGCGATTCGTATCGGCTTGGGTTGGCTCGCGGAGGTATTCCCCACCGAATATGTCAACAATGGCCCGAGCAAATAGCCTTGTAGTCTGTAACGCGGTTGTTTCTACGATACGTAGGTATTCGTCGAGGCTATCTGTAGCATTTCCATACGCCAACATCTGAAGGGCTGCGGTGATCTTAACAAGAGGATGAAGTCCAAGCTTCATGGCGTTGTTCCTTCTCTGCTTGAAATAATCCATATGTGCGTGTACTTCGTTGGCAATCCTGAGGAATAGCCGTTTGCTCATATGAAACCTGCTTTGCACAACACAAAAAAGTATACTTCTCATTTAGATCATGAAATGGGTAGTACTGCAATATGAAATTAATTGCAAAGTACTTGCCTCCGACGGAAAAGGCCCTCATGGTATATCGGTTGCTTGTCAAAGTAATCTCTTATCAGGCAAGCATAACCTTCGTGAGGACGTCGGTCGATTGTACGCTGACGATGACCTGAGCCTCCAGCACCACATCGGCTGCTCTCTTGCTGGTGCAGCAAGGACAGGTAGTCGAGGGCCGCACAATCATCTTCTTTGGAGCTATCAGATTCTATGGCCACCATGTCGTATATCTCATCGGAAGAGGATAAATCCATTATTAAAGGACTGGTTGGACATGAAGTGAAGAATGAGTGCGAATGAATTGGAGGGAGGCCAACAGCTATATATTACCTCAAGGCAGAGTCTTCTCGTCAAAGGAACCGAGGAAGACTTCAGTTGGAAGCAAACGGGGAGCTTATCTGGGAAGGCAATGGTAGGCTTGCTGCAGAAGCCACTCGATGTCTTTTTCTAGATGGCTGACATGGTATTTGCAAACACCCTGTTCAAATTATTATTATTTAATTTCATTTTAAAACAATTCAATTGTGAAAATAATTTTTTTTACATAATTTCCTTTGTACTTGAAATAAGCACATTGACTATTTCAATCCTTTTCCAGCTAAAATACGGCACGCTTTAATTACATATACGAAAATACGTTGGTTACATGGTGCTTAGTATATGAATATAGCATTGTGGAGAGAGAAAATAGAGTTGAGCATATAGAGTGACTGATGTGAGCACAAGCTGTTTTAATAGGAGAGAGAATATAGATAGTTGTGTTTAGGAGAGGAATAGAGTGAAAAGATAGAGGACCAGCTGTGAATGCTCTGAGAGCATCTCCAGCAGAACCTCTAGAACAGAATCTTCTCTATATTTAGAGTCTCTCATCATTTAGCAGAGTCTCTATCTCAGTCTCTAAATTTAGAGTTTCTTTTTCTCAGCCTCTAAATTTGGAGACTCTCTATATCAACCTCTATAGTTTTTTCAAGATAGAGGTTTTGCTGTAGAGGATAAAAATATAGAGAATAAATAGTAATTTAGAGGAGGTATATAGAGATCCGGTTTTAGAGTTTCTGCTGGAGATGCCCTAAGCGCAGTGCAGGAGTGTATCTCAGCGTACGGGTGTATTAATTGCGGCTTGCGATGTGGGCCCCTGGATAATGGGCCGACATCACATCCATTCCTCGTTGGCGACGCCACCGCCCACCCGTGACGCCCAGAACTCGCCGCTTCCTTCCCCTCCCTGCTACGGTGGTCGCCCACCTCCGCCTCGCCTCCCCGTGCTCTGCTTCTACGACGCCGACGCGCTCCTGTTTGATCCCCCATGGCCCATGGGGTTCTTGAGTCGCCGGCTGGAGCCGACCGGAAGAGGAGTCGTCCCGCGGCGGCGGAGGCCAGGTTCGCGCCGCGCTTCATCGAGACCCTCGTCACCGCGCACCGCTGCCATTGTCGCTGTGCATGGTAGTGATTAGAACAATAGATGGGTTAGGTTACTAGGAACAGAGCGGATTAAGACTAATTAAGCGGCAGCAGGATGCGGATGCTGTTGGATCAGCATGTGATTGCGGGCTTTTTCGATGTTAATTGTGTGGAACCAATGAATGCATCGCTCTATTCTTCATGCTTAATCCTAATCTCGTTGATCTTCACAATGATTAATGTGTCTTCATATTTCAGTATGTAATGTCGTTTGGTATGTGGGTTGGATCATTCCGGTGTCATTGGAAGCAAAGGCAAAGTTTCCCTCAGTAAGACCATCTTTTCATCACCATGGGAAGGATCAAAAGAAAAAAAGTTTACAGCTTAAACTCGCGTGGACTCCTCGAAATGTTTAAAAAAATCGAAAACACTTGTTAAAACTCTCAAAGCATAATTAAATCAAACATCCCACCCTCTCGAACTTCTTTTGCAAAATTTCAAGTCGAACTCATCGGCCAACTTATTAGGAAAAAAAAAATTTACCCAAAAAAAATTCACAAATAAGAAAATACCCATATTTTTGGACAAATGCAAAAATGCCCCTCCGCCGCGCCGCCACAACGCGGCAAAGCTAATGTCATGGCAGCCTATAACGTGACAAAGCTATTCTTGCGTTCTTGATGCAATGACAATAGCTTTATCACATATTACCCTTAATCGCGCAATAGCATTGCACGCGACAAAGCTATTGCCGCAGTACGGTAACGCGGCAATACCTCAAAACATATTTATATATTATGTATTATATATATATGTATATGTGTATATATATATATATTATGGTATTATATAATATGTTATCAGTATATAATAGTTATAACAAATATAACACATATGTTTATATATGAAAATAAATATGATCATTATATATGACTGCTATTTGGTCTATTTAATCTTTAAAAATAATAATATGGAAATAATGGATAAATTTCACAGAGTTTTTTATATTAATAATTATTGAGAAAATTAAATAAATAGCCGATGAATAAAGCGCCTCCGTCAGGAAATTTTATTATCGATTACAAGGAAGTTCTCTCGAGTACAACGGATATTTTCCTTCTTGCCAGTAGCATCAGTCCAGCTCTTTGCGCGACGTGCTTTCTCTCGCTTTCTCTCCACTTCGGCCTCTCGGGCCTCAGCGGCCTCACGTTCGGCGTCCTCTTGTCGCTTCCGGTATTCTCCTGCGAACGCTATGCTTCTCCTCTTGCTCCTCATCATCGGGTGCCGCTGAACCATCGCCTCTTGAGCGGACCTCACGCTCGATGTGTTTCTTGTCTGCCTCGATTGCTTCGTGTCTAGCCACCGCGAAATCGCATAGAGGTGGGGAGACTATTTGTTCAACATAAGTCAAGTCTGAGATCACATGTGTCATATAGGTAGATATAATCATGCAGGATAGGGTGAGCAAGTACCTTTGGACGCTCGCCAAAGGCAACCTTGGGTAGATCGTACTCGTAGTTTGCACACATGAAGAACCTCCTTCCGTAAGTATATGAGAAACCTTCGTCGGATTGAACAAATTTGCAAAGGTCACCGCAGAAGCACATTGGAACATTGACCCCTTCTGGCACGGTGGTGGTAAACTTGCATCGCGGACGGGGCTCAGAGCCAGAGACTGTCATTGCTCGTTACAATGAGATTTGTGGAGTGTATGGGCCGGAGTAATATGTGAGTTTGAGAGGAAAGTTGCGTGCGGAGAGGACTTCGGGAGGCGAGAGGAAATAAATAGCGAAGTTTGTTTGGTCCATGGGACGGAGTTCATGGAACCGCATGCATCCTCCCAGTCCGCTTTGTTGCATTTGATGTGACCGACGGTGTCGTGAGGGGATGATGGTCGGCAAGGTCGCGCAATTATTGATGTGACCGGTGTCAGGCGTGACTGTTCATCAGCAGTGCCTCGCAATTATTGATGTGACCGGTGTCAGGCTGGTACTGTTGGTCAGCAGTGCCCCACAATTATTGATGTGACCGGTGTCAGGCGGGTACTGTTCGTCAGAAGTGTCCCGCAATTATTGATGTGACCGGTGTCAGGCAGTACTGTTGGTCAGCAGTGCCGTGCAATTATTGATGTGACCGGTGTCAGGCGGGTATTGTTCGTCAGCAATGCCGCGCAATTATTGATGTGACCGGGCGGTGGAAAGCGATCAGCTGGAATGCACTGTTAACGGTGAATGTACTGTTAACAGTGAATGCACTGCAGTACCAATGAAATGAACGGGCCGCATTGATATAGGCAGATGTACGGCATTGGTAGCATGTGTTTAATTAGTAAACGATGTCAGTAAGTATAATGAACAACTTATTAATCCAATTCGTTAAGTACTCCTCGGCCTATATAATGGGAGGCAGAGTTGACGTCCCTCTCACTCCCACCCTCACTCTCACTCCCACTCGCGTTGGCTTCGTAGGAGGGAGGCAAGTAGAGATAGACATAGCACATTGCACATATGGCTTCATGACACGGGACGACCGGATGGATCCGACAAGCCAGGTGGACGTCAAATGGTCCTGGATCTGAAGCCCGTCTACCAAGCGACGACTTGCCTATTCGGACGAGAGCTAGCTATAACACAGAGCCAACAATGATAAGAGACCCAAACTTCTATAGGGGATGGACACGTTGTGCGCCTGGAGTGGACACTGTTGTATAAACTTTTGACCAGGTTGTCGAAGGATGGACTGGCCGACGTTTCTACCACTGCGCGTACTTCACTGTGAGTAACCAGCCCGATAACGGCCAAGGGTTTAATACATTTTTCATCTCACCTTTTTCTCATTTCCAAATGTAGACCGATGATTGCGGCTTCAACAAATGGATGGACGACCCTTCCCAATGGCCGCTAACAGTTACATCGAACATCTTCGCGCAAGAATCTCCCGGCTTGAGGAGCGAGTTGACTTTGCTACTCGCTTGAACAACGTGTATACCCGTGTAGAACCGTTCCATCGACGCCACTAACCCTAGCGTCCCTACTACAATAGGGGTTTATTTCATGCAATTTGCATAAAGTTTCGGTCTACGTGGATTACTACCATGTAATGTGTTTCATATTTTCAATGTCACCGGAGCACCATCTTCATTTCGTTCATATCATGCGTACCATAATCTCAAAGCCTTGAGCGGTCCAGATCCATTGGTTTCACGGCGTTGTGCGGATGCCCTCACGGATACATCCCTAATTATAGCCATCGTGGTGGAGAGATGGACGAGGCAGGTATGAAATAGTGGAGTTCACGGACTACTCGTGGTGCCTCAGCAGGCGATGATGGGAGGGAATAAAATAGTAGAGTTCACGGGCAGCCCGTGGTGCCTTAGAAAGCAATGACAACGATGGATAAGAAATTGAGAGACAGTAGACTACTTATTGGCCTATAAGATAAAGAAGAAAATAACATGAAGTGGCTAATTCGGCCAGCCAGGCCGCATTCCAAGGCGGTAATGCCGGGCAGCCCTCATACGTGTATGGCCACATAGGGGTTTGCGTAGGGTGGCGGGGCCCACCGGTAGCGTCCAAAAAATTGGGAAAAAAAATGACGGGTAGCCTACGGAACGCTGCCTACCACCTGTGTGTGGACCACCCCCTCGGACGGTGTTTGTCGAGCAAGCTGCATAAATCGGAAAAGGCCCCCGTGGCCACGAAATTTCACGGAAAGCCAACGTTTGCGACCCTAGCACGTACGGACTATCGCGATTTTAGAACACGGAAGAACTAAAAAAACCATAATTGTCCAAGTAATAACATAGTGCAGGTACACATCGAAAGAGTTCTACAAAAACGACGATAAAGGTAGTCTACCCATGTCGTCCCCGTTTAGGGACTCGGCGATGCTGTCTGACAGACACGGCCTGCACCCGGCGGGTGAAACGGTCGGGAGGGTGTGTCTCTCGTTGAGGTCATGCGTCGTCAGTCCTCTGGGTAGGTGGCGGGGGTGGAGTGTCTAGCTAGGAGTACTGGAAGGCCCCGCCAGACGCTGGTCGGCGAATCTCAGATCTTGATATCTCCCGTCTCAACAGACATGTCAAAGGGACGAGCCCTGCAAGACCTACAATGAACATAAATGGATATAATATTGAATTTATAGTACTTTGTACGAAATGCAAAGATGGGAGGAATCTCAGAAGATGGATCGCCACGGGAAGGAAGACTGCGCAATGAGGTGGGACGAACTTCTTTGGAAGGAAGAGCAGGCTGTTGGCGTAGGGGCGAACCGGCGCAGAGGAGTGTGTCGTCGACGGAAGATTTAACGCCGAGAGTGCGAAGTCTGAAGAAGCAGCCCAGCGTCTTGACCGCTCGGGGGCACCGCCAAGCTAGGTGGTGCCCGTGGAACTTCTACACTTTTGCTCCATAGAGCCTGAATCCACACTTCATGTTCCTGTGCGTTCCACCCGAACATATTGCACATACATAAGTAAAGTTCCTCAATTTGCAAATTTTCTGGGTCGGGATGTCTAATTATTGTGCTCCTAAATTCGCTAAGATCTATCCCATTAGGCCTTTCTCTTATGTTAGCATCACCATAATATACAGTAAACCAAAACTCTGCCATAGCTGCAATACAAAAGGAACCGTTCATTAATCCTATCAAAATCCTTTATGCCATGTGGAAAATACATGCTAACAGCTAATCATCCTTATTCGCTAACAAACGTAGCACTAAACCCTAACTACAATCCTAAAATATTTTTCACTGCCAATACTAGCACTTAACCCTAAATACAATCCCTCAGTTTTTTCCCTAATCAAACTGAGTCTTAAATCTATCCACAAAATATTAACCCTAATCTTCGTGTATTTTTAACTATCAACATATTTTTCATTAACAAACCTAACACTAAACCCTACATATATCAAACAAATAACTAAATCCTAATATATCAAACAAATAACTAAACCTTAATATATCAAATAAAATATAAACTAAACCCGAACCAGCTTTAGATCTATACATATTACATAAAAAAATTTGATATCCTACCATGTTATAACAATAAAATAAACTAAATCATAATATATCAAATAATAAACTAAGCCTAATATATCAAATAAAATAAAAATATGACTAACCAAATATGTGCTTTTTTTCCTCCTCTCCTCTCCCCTCCCCTCCTCTCCTCTCCTCTCCTCTTGGCGCACTCTCTCTCTCTCTCTCTTCTCGCGGTGGAAAAATGAGGCCTGTGGTGGGGCCTCATGAGGTCGCCATCGATATCTGACCATTGTTGCGTTATCAGATCGCAAAGAATGCTATTGCCTGATGTGGTACAATGTAATAGCATTGTCAAGAAGCGATAACGCTGCAAAGCTATTGCCATCAGATCGCAACGCGGCAATAGTTTTGCCGCGTTATGGGCCGCGTCATTAGCTTTGCCGCATTGTGGCGGCGCGGCGGAGGGCATTTTTGTATTTGCCTAAAAAAGATGGGTATTTTTTTATTTGTGAATTTTTTTTGGGTAAATTTTTTTTTCAGTTATTAGCTCTATACCTGCCGTCTTGGCTCAACCCAACTGAAAAAATAGCCACTTTTTTAACTGTATTTTTTTTAGAACTCTCATCGGGGTACAGTTGTAGTATCCGTTCAAGTGCGCAACTCACACCACACACCCCACTCATGCTACACACACCACCCACGCACAGGACTGAAACTACTGCTGCACATATAGCATCGAGACGCAGAGAGCGGACCACGGTCCTTTTCAACTTTTTATTCCAGGTATTAAACCTAGTGGTGCGGCACTCGGGGATCGAACTCGCGATCTCCCTAGGTGGGCTAGCTGCCGCCGAGCGCAGCTAGCCAACCGAGCGCTGCTCGGTTCGCGTATTTTTTTTTTCCTGAAAAAGCAGAATCACACATGAACCCCAGACTGGGAATCGGGAATTCCACGCCGAGTAAGCAGGGCATGTTCAACGTGGCCTTTTTTTTTCTCCATCCTAGTAGAAATAGAATCATAAATAGTAAAAATAAGGTTAAAAATAAAATACAAGAGAGATATAAAATAGAATTAAAATAGAACTATCTTTGTATTGAGAATAAAATAGGATAAGTAAAGGATTAGCGTTGCCTACAAAGCCTTAGCTGAAAACATAGGAAAAAAAATTGCCTAGCTTCCGTGTGAACGCAGGGAGATTCTCTGTTCACCGGTGCCGATTTCTTGTGTACATTTTGCTATCCACGTCTGCACGGTTCCCACCACACGTAGTGCCCTTGGTTTTATTTTCTTTTCTCTCGTTTGAGCTGCATGAGAAATACGTTTTTTCAAGCGAATTTATATTAAAAAATAAAAATCATTGTGCTTGCTGAGATTTTATTTCCAACTTTTTTTTAAGATAGTGTATCATAAAAACTACGAAGGGAACTTGTCTGCGGTTGAAGAATTTCATTTGCTTTGCAAGTTTTATGTATATAAAAAAAGAAAAAATTGGTTCTGTACCACTTAAAGGTCCTTAGTTTTGATTTATATCACCGAAAGAATTTGGTACACTTTGATACCTCCCAACAAACAGCTATTATCTTTTATTCCATTTCTTCCAACTTACTGTCAATTAGGATGTGTTTGTATCGTAGCTCTCAATGACCTTTCCAATAAATGGCCTTGACTAATTCAGAGCATGACCTTTCGTTGGCAATTTCTAGGTTGTTTGGTTCATAGCCCAATGAAAATAGCCAATGGAAATACAAAAATCAAAAAAATAGAAAAGTATTTAAAATGGGTTGCTTATGATTTTAGATGAATTATGAAATTTATTTCATGTGATTTGGACACTGCATGAATTATATACAAAATTGGGAAGTTTAAATCAATTGTAAAATAAAAAACCAGCTGTTTGCTAGTCGCTGCTTGCTATCACTGTCATCGCACGCTGAGAGTCTGCCGTGCGGGCCCTGGTCTTCTCACGCGCGTTGGCGAAGCGGGCGTTGGCATTTGCCAAATCTTTAGCGCAGTAGAAAATGCAATGGCACGCTAATAAGTTGGCAGGGCGAGCCAAACAATGGAAGCGAACCAAACGGCTACCAAATACGATGGCACGCCAAAAAATTGGCATAGCAAGCATTGGACACAAACCAAACACGCCCTTAATGACCATTTTACCCCTTCATCTTCACCAATTTATCTACCCTTTCCCTCTTCCTCCCCCTTTGTCTTATCCCGTCATTTGGCGATGCAACATGACTGAGCCAGCCATGGAGCAGGAACTCGCGTGTGGCGTCGTCGACGTAGGGGATGATCAGGGCGTCACCACACCATGGCAGACATGGGGAGGAGGAACCGCCATTGCTAGAACGAATGAGACATGAGGTACGTATCAACGAGTGGGGAGGTCATGAGAGGAGACACTGATAATACCGGGAGAGGAGCCGCCGCCATCACCGTCCCCGTGCGCCCACGCCACTAGACCCATGTGTTCCTGTGCCGCTAGACAGCAGTTGGAGCTCCGGGCCTTAGGGTTGATCGGAGACACGAGGAAGACTCGCCAGGGCAGTAGTGGAGCCAGAGGTCGCCTTTAGCCATGTGGTAGCGAAGCTAGGGGAGCAAGGGGCTCCCATTGCCTTGGCTAGTGGCTTAGAGGCCATCCGGTGAAGCAAGGCCACGACGCCAAGGTCGTGGTAGCTAGAAGAAGGCCGATGACAGCAGATAATGCCCTCGAACTGATGGAATGGTAAAAAAACATTAACTGCGGTTCTTTGGGTGGTATTAAAGTGGACCATATTCTTCCAGTGGTATAAATCAAAACTATGTATCTTTGAGTGATATAGAACCATTTTTTTAAAAAAAAATAAAAGCAGGGAGGTCTTGGAAAAAGGGTTCAAATTCAGGTTTTCAAAACGAGCTAAATTTGAAATTTTCAATCAAAATCAAATCGACATCGCTCTATTATGGGGAGCCTCAAAATCATGGAAAAGATTCAAAACTCGAAACCATTCGACATGGATCGGAAATGTCAAAATTCAAATCGAACATGACTGACCTGACTTTAGATCCGATTTTTGACGAGAATGGGAGCGGCTATCAAATATAGCTATCGTGAAGCCTGCTCCCAAATCCTTGCATTGCTTGCCCTAGCAGATCCATGTGAAGGCTACACCCTACACCACAAGGGCTACAGGACGAGGCATGCAAGGAAGACCATACATATCTTTCTTCTTAGAGCATCTCCAGCGGTCCCTCTAAATTCTTCCCTCCAAAACACTATTAGCGTCCCCTCTATCCATCCCTCCAAACTTCCTTCACATTTTACGCTACACTCTAAAAGATTCCTTCTTTCCAGCAGCTACTATATTCTAAAAAAGTCATAACTACAGTGCTTTAGGGGACTACTGGAGATGCTCTCCGGCCCTCTATCATTCCACTCTATAACACTATCCACTCCACACTCTATCCATCTTTCTAAAATTCCTTCACACTTTACACTACACTCTAAAATATTCCTTCCCTCCAGCAGCTACTCTATCCAGATAAATAGTGTTATAGAGTGCCACCTGGAGATGTTCTTAATCACTAGTTAAGAGCATCTCTAGTAATAGGTGAAGATCATAGTTCATTTAACTTTTTAGAGACAGATGAGCTATTGAAGGAAAAAATCTCTTAGAGTGTAGCGTAAAATATAAAGGAATTCTAGAAAATGTATAGAGTTTATAAAAAATAATGTTATAGAGAAAAAATTTGAAATATTTGGCCGAGATGGTTTCCTTCTGGGGCAGGGGCAGTGCCCTGTGTCTGTGTTGACCAGCGAAGCAAGGCAAAGGTGAAGAAAACAACATTCGCGGATCGCGGCGCACGCACTGTCCCTGTCCACCAGAAGCAAGCCCCAGCATAAACGCCTTGACGGCACTCTCTATTTTTTTATCAACAAAGAAAGAAATAAAAATAAACAAACACACAAACTGATGCATGTTTTTTTTATTCTTTTGAAAAATGAAAAGAAATTTGTTTGGGTGTGGGCGCTGTCTCGTCCATCTGTCTATCCTTTGCCCCGTGCATGCACCACATATTCATATTGCGCACTGAGACTGCGTTTCTGGCTTCCATCCGCGTCTGCTTCTCGCAAAGTGGATTCACGTCTGTTTCCATCCTAGTGGCTACATTATACAACCATTAATATTAATATTGTTCTTTTTAGATTAAAATCAAATTATAATCTACAACAGTATAAGGAAAGCACTTTTGGTACTTTATAGCTATTTTTTCTTAAAACTGTTAAAATCAATTTTTAATAATTTTTAGCCTCTCTAAACCCTGTATGCAACACCCACAACTTTTCATATTATAATCTATCACATCTTTTCTACTGATAGATAGCGTGGAATGTGATATGCGTAAGTGGGTAATTAAAGTATCATAAATATCTTGCGATTATGTAAGTCACGACGACAATTAGGGTTGACCTATTTTTTAAGAACAAACCATATAACCTTCATTACTCAAATAAAATTTACAAGACAAATTAAATCAGAAACCATTGAGTCTCAGCGATAAGAACCACTAACTCATACAAGAAACAATACAAAGAATATGGTTTTGCAATCTGCTTGTTCCGAAAAAATTTGTATGGCGTATGCATCGCATTGTTCTCTTCTCTTGTAAAAGAGTATTACGAGAAAATTTAACACTGTTATCGGAGGTATGCTTTTCAAAAGGCGGGAAAACATGGCCACTCGACATACGCTTCTCCACCAGCCTGCAGTCGAATTGCAAAATGAAATTTAGGATCCGTGCATCTAGTTCTTGACACATCCAACTCATTGAGTTATTATAAAACATAAAAAGAGGCTCTGGTTGCCCCTCTTTTGGGGGTATGACTCCTGTTTGAGATGATGGTGATCCTCCGATGAGTAAATCCGATCTGCGCCGCTACAACGGCGCCACTACCTTATGAGGATCCAACCTCACGTGACACTTCATCGAAGACAACACTCTTGCAGCCAGCCGAGGAGCAGCCACCAAAGAAAGCCGATGCCGCCTGATCCAACTCACCACCGATATGAAAAAATTATTCTAAACATTAAACCACTACCATTACTAACTCTATGCGTCGCAAATCTAGTTGCCTTCTCCCCCGTCGACTGTCTAGAGAGCGCCGGCGAAAAGAACGACAAGCGGATAGTTGGATTGCCCCTCTTTAAAGTTGACCTGTTTAAATGCATGTATCTGGCTGTTTGGCTGCCAGCAGTTTTCGTTTCATGCGCGCGTCCGGTTGGAACACGAGTGCACGTCATCTTGGAATACTTGTGTGTTTAATAGGCATGTACAAACACTTATTTGAATGCAAGACATCACAGGACATAAGTTAAGCTTAGTTTTGTCAAATTATATTCTCTAATTTAAGAGGATAAGTATGTCAATGGAGAGAAAGGGTTTGACTTTTCTCACGCTGAGGTGTGAAATACGTTGCCATCAAGCTCACCCCCTTTTCTAGCTGTTTCCGGGTCGCTACTGTAAAACGTGTTCTCTAGAGTTCAACCCATCGTACAACGCTAGAAATTTTATGTATATGCGTAAAGTATCATAAATATTTTGCAATTATGTGTATCGCAACCATAATTGGAATATGACCTATTTGGCTATTTAAAAGCATGTATATGATTGTCTGGATGCTAGCGTACGTGTTTTTTTTTTTAGGGACAATTGATGATATGACCCAAAGTATTCGGTCAATTGATGATTTACCCTCTATTACATGTCTCTCTACTATTTGCCCTAAAGTTCTTTGCACAATTGATAAAATGCCCTATTTTAAAACTTTGAGCAAAATTTGCTATACAAACAGGTATAAAAGGTCATTTGTACCCCTCGTCCAATGCCGGTCATTTGGTTGTGGCGAGAGGATGAGGTTAGTGATCGATGGCGGCAGCGGCAATGGGACGGTGGGATGGAGCCGAGATCTGGTTGAAAGTGACGTCGGCGTCCGGAGGTTGAGACTGACACCGAAGCCGTCCGGAATCCAGTGGATATGAGGTTCTTCTTGACGCCCAGAACCGGGGTTCGAGCATGACACGAGGACTTGAGGAGCTCGTCCCCGACGCGTCTGGCACCAACAAGAGCTCGATGGCCTGATCGGCCGACCCAGTAGCGGGTCGAGCCTCTCGGACAGCCCTGGCGACCTTGTGGTCTGGGTTTGGACGAGGGGTACAAATGAACTTTTACATCTGTTTGTATAGCAAATTTTGCTCAAAATTTTAAAATGGGGCATTTTATTAATTGGGCAAAGAACTTTGGGGCATATAGTAGAGAGATATGTAATGGAGGGCAAATCATCAATTGACCGAGTACTTTAGGACATATCATCAATTGTCCCTTTTTTTTTGTTTCATGCGTCGAGTTTGACCACAAGTACATGTTATCTTCACATATTTGCGCTGCAGGAATTACAGCGAAAGCTGACCACGCCATCTTTCTCGAAGGCTATAGGACAACCGTCGATATCATAAATCTCTATCGACGGTTACGGTCAATATCATCGATATATTATTTTAAAAAATTTAAAACAGCCGGGATTGACCACCGGTGGACCAAGAAGGGGGGGCGTAGAGTCCAACATCTATCTCGATGGCTTTAGGGAGAATGGTCAAGATAGAATGCCCTCAATCGACGGTTGCCAGCTGAAGCTGTTGAGAGAGGGTTGTCTTGACGGCTAGGCCAAAACTAGCCCTCCACAGATATTTATCGACGACTGTTCATGAAGCCGTCGAGAGAGACCTACCCACCAGCACATTATCGGTCAGACCTCTTTTGACCAAGCATGTGTGTCGACAGTTCAGATTAGGCCATCGAGACAGGCCTAGCCACCGGTAGCAGCATCATGCACGTTTCTCAATGATTCCTTCTAGACCATCGATATAGCCCATGGATGCTAGGGTTTCGGCCTACCAAATTTGTCTCGATGTCTACTAGCGTCGCGGCCGTCGACGAATTGCGCCGGCAATATATTTTATAGGGCTACGCGAAAGACCACAACTCGATGGTAACATAGGGAGCAGGATTTATACAGGTTCAGGCCCTCGAAAAGAGGTAATACCCTACTCCTGTGCTCGTGGATTTGTATTATGGGGGTCGATCACAATGATCAAAGGATGATCGCAATGACCGTATGTCCTCGCCGGGATTGCGCGAGAACCAAGATGATGATTTCTGATGACGCAGATGTTGATGAGATGTCTCTAACCAGGGACCCCGACCCCCTTTATATAGTGCAAGGGGTAGGGTTACAGATTGGTTTCCTAGTCCGTATTAGGGAGATAAGAGATATAGCCGAGTCGGCTACGCTTATCTCCACGTATTCGAAGAATACGAATCCTACTTCTTGTAGAACGCGTCGGGCCGCGCTGTCCACTAGTCCCGCCTTCTAGAAGATCCGTGCGACTTGGCCCAAGGAGGTGATGCATCCAATCATCTGTTTCCAAATACCCGGGGCCTATGTTGTCCACAGTAGCCCCCGAGTGCTTCGTGACTGAGTTGTTTAATTCTGAGTTCAGCTTGCAGCCCATCAAATGTAATCCGAGTGACATCAATCTTTGTTCGGTTGATGTAATTCTGCTCGCCGACTAACCTGCTGATCAAACAACACAGTTACAAAGGACTCAAGAGAGAATCTTAAGCCTCTAAAAGATGTTTGGTACCCAATCCGACTGGTCGGTATGCTGGCTATTGGCCCCACGGAGAGACATACCAAAGAGGTGGATGTAGCCGAGTGATCAATGTCACTCTGCCTTATCCTCCCTGTAACAAATCATGGCATTGGTGCATTGGCGAGAACTTCGACATTGGTCCAACGGGGACATGTCACTGGTCGTGTATTAGGGTGTTGGTATACGACCCGACTTAGTGCGGTGTCAAGCTAGTGATTCTCGGGAGAATACGCCCGCCTCCAAGTCAAGACCATCCGAGTGGTGTTTGCCATGATAACGAACGATCCAGAGATGTGCCACTAAGACCCGACTGAAGAGGTAACTCTTGATGTCTGATCCGACTGTAAGTCAGACCGACTATTGATCCCAGGAGGTTCATCAAGAGCTGAGTTATAACCCGGGAAGCGCCCAGTCCTCAGAGACTGACAACTAGCATGAGGCCCGACTGGGGGCACGCTACTTTTCCCGACTAGGTTTGACCCGAGTAGCACCTGTACCCGAGTAACGACGTGTATAGCTTGCGGCCCACGGAGGGCATGCTCTCTGGAACCTAAGTCCGGGTCCGAATCTTGAAGCGATGATTAGGGCTCCATTTTTTCCCGTCCAACGCAGAAACTGAAACGTCGCCCACTTTCTTTTAAATAGAACGCGCCGGGGTATTTGAACGGTTACGCTTGCACTGTGCGCCCAAGTCCGTTCATCTCCCCATAGCACTCCCGCTAGGGTTTCCCACTTCCGTCGCTGTAGAGCAACCCTAGCGCCGCCGTCGCCGCCACCAATCTCCAGATTCAATCTCACCGCCCCCATCCCCCACCATATTCTCTGAAATGGCGGGGAACTGAGCGACCTCCGTTACCACCGAGGAGCGATTGCAAGCTTTGGTCGACGGCCAGGCGTTCTCCCTAAGACAGAGCTCATCACCGCGCGCCATGAGTGAGTCTTCCCCTACTCCTCGTCAAGAGGAGATAGTTGTTTTTGAGTCCTTCTTTTCTCGCGGGTTCAGACTCCCCGCTTCTTCATTCCTTCGTGGTTTGCTCCACCACTATAATATCGAGCTCTTCCATTTGAACCCCAACTCTATTCTTCAAATTTCTCTTTTTGTTCAACTTTGTGAAGCCTTTTGGGGATTGCTTCCCACTTCAACCTTTTTCGCTACCTCTTCCATCTGAAAGCCTTCCCCAACGACAGTGCCCCCAAGGCCGTCGGCGGGGCCGGATTCCAACTCCGGAGTGGCCTCAAGAAAGAATACTTCTCCTTGCCGCTCCGAACCTCCCTGAAGGGATGGAATCAGGAGTGGTTCTATTGCTCCAATCCTCCCCTCGGTCTCCCTTTCTTTGACGGGAGAAAGCCCCAGGCTTCCCCCTCTTGGACTTCTTCTCCCCCTCCTCTAAAATGGATCAGGTCACCGAACTACTCGGCCTGATCCAAAATCTGAAAGAAGAGGGGCTGATCAGCGTGGCCATCGCCATTAGCTTCACGATGCACCGCGTCCAGCCTCTCAAGGAAAGGGTCCGGCTCGGGTTCGAATACACCGGGCCGACCGATCCGACTCGGGAGGTGGCCACCTCGATCTCCCATCCAGATGCCGCCGACCGACTCGCGGAGTTCTTTAGCACGGGGACATCCATTTCCAACCAAGGGTGTCCCCGAAGCTTCTCCTTCGTCAATCCGCCCCCGGAGGTAACGAACGAGTATTCTTCGTATTTGTTTCATGTCCACCGAGTAGTTTTATCTTTGCTGTACTAACTCAGGGAGGCTGTGTTTCTACGCAGGACCGCTAGGCCTTCGTGTCCCTTGCCCCGACACCTAAGGCCCCGACCACAAGGGCGAGAAGCGCCCGAGCGAGGGGTCTGAAGAGGCTCCTGCGATGAAGAAGGGCATGGGCCCAGTCTCCTTCGAAGAGGAGGACGTCTTGCCGCCCGAGGAGCACGGCCGACAGGGCTCAGGCCCCACGATCCACGAAGCCCCCAAGGAAGGAGCGAGCCAGCCAACGCCGACCCGAAGGCCGAGCAGTCAGGCGGCTCGTCCTCCGAGGGCGGGTCGTAGGACGTCGCCGAAGGAGAAGCAGGTGCACTCGGTGCCCAGGCCTCCAGCGTCCCAGGCCAGGCCGAGTGGCCCTCCCGACGCCTCTTCAAGCGGGTCTTCCACTCAGAGGGGCGCCGGGATTAAGATCAAGACCTCCAGCCGATAAGTGTGACTCTGTCTCGTCCTGGTAGTCTTCAATATGTATTGTTTATATGCTGAAGTGTTTCTTCTTTCAGGAAACCGTCGGATAAAATCCCGACGGATCACTCGACAGAACCTGCACCAAAACCTAAAGAGGCAGGTGTTGGGCCTAGTCGGGAGGCGTCTCCTTCCCCTCCTCCTTCTCCTCCTCCTCTAGCGGCTAACGCAGAGCATCCGCCGTCCCAGCCGGCTGAAAATGAGCCGGAGGCCAAAGTCCGCGAAGATAAAGCCACCGCCCTCCCGAGCCCGAAGCCGACCAACGGAGGCGGCGAGAAAGCTGAGCCGGTGGTGGAGGAGATTCCACGCTGTCCTCCGTCACCCCTGGAGGAGACTGAGCCCAAGTTCTCGGCGGCTTGGAGAGATGGGGCCGGGGACTGGGCTCTGATTGATGACGAGAAAGAAGAGAAGGCCAGGATGGCCTTCTATGAGCACGTCGCAGAATGCGGCAAATTGATCAGGGTAAGTCTCCCGATCAGCCGAGTAAGCACTGTCGACTTGAAGTAGAGTAGTTATTATTTACTCCTTTTGCAGGAACTTGGCGATTTTTCCGAGAGGAAAACCAAGTTTCTCAACTATTTCCTCCCCCAATTAGAACGGATTAAAGCCGTGGAGGGGCAAATAGTTGAGACCCGGATCGGCGTCGAGCGTCGGGAGGCTGAGAACAAGATCAAGGAGCTGCGGGGCGAAGTTCGACCTCGCGAGCTCCGCCGATGTAAGTATCCCGACCTAAGTCAGGATTATATGATTTGTGTGTGACCAAGTGACATCACATTCTGCTCACTGTGCAGCTCGTGACGCCACGATCGCCAGCCTGCGGGAGGAGCTAGTCAAGTCCAAGGACTCTGAGGCCGTCGCCCAAGCAGAGCTGAAGAGGTCCCAGGACCAGGGGCTGGCCCTGGAGGAGTCGGAGGCCCGAGCCGTCGCCGAGTTAGAGGGTAAGTCCCTTAACCCAGCCGACTTCGGATCTTCAATATTATACAGTTGTATGACTGCATCTGTGTCTCTATTGACAGAGTATAAGAAGAAGACGCAAGCGCAGTATGACGTTTTGAATGAAAACGCCAGAGCTGCGCTAGCGTAGTATGAAGAGCTCCTGGTGGCCGTAGAGCCCACTCGGCGATGGCTTTATGCTGGCGACGCCGAGTCGAGCAACCGAGCCGAGCTGATCCAGAGGTGGACCGACGCCCCTGAGCAGCTCAAGACCCGGCTCAAGGAAGTCGGCTTGATGAGCACCAGCCAAGCGCTGGGAATCGTCAAGTCGCTCTATCCCCGAGTCGAGCTTGAAGCTGTCAAGGATGGCTTCACCTGCAACGAGGAGAAGGCGTTGGCCCTGCTTGAAGAAGTGAAGCCAGCCGACGAATCCCGTGTAGATAACTTAGATCTAGATTCCCTATAAATGTAGGAGCTTCTTGTAATTTGTCAATTTAATATATGTAAACAGTTCTTCCAATATAATATAAGTTATATTATCTTTCTTTGAGCAATTCTGTATTTTGCCCGAGTAGATCAGGTTCCTTTCTCTAAGCACTCTGCCAAGCGCATCAGGTTCCATAGGGTTAGGAGTTGGCGCGGACCTGTCTCCAAGAACGCAGTCGGGAAGTATGAGTATTGCATGGAAACAAGAGTTTCGTTACTCGGAACGAACAATACTTAGGCTCAACAAGAACTCAAAAGGAAAGATATCGATTAGGTGCAGACTGCACCTAATTAGGTGTAGCCCCGACTTACTGATTAGTCGGAATCCGACTAGGGAGTAAGTCAAATCAAACTCGAACAAGAGAAAGAAGGGGTGCGCGATTGCGCACCTAATTAGGTGTAGCCCCGACTTACTACTTAATTGGAACACAAATAAGTAGCAAGTTAGAAACTGAATTGCACAAGAGTAAAGATAGTGTAAACGAAAATTTATCTTTATTGAATTGTAAATATGTGTACAACGGTCGTCAGGTATAGAACCGACGTAATTGCTCGATGTTCCACGAGTTATCCATGATGGTGTCGTCTTCTCGCCTCAGTCGGTAAGCCCCGGGCGTGCCACCGAGTCAATAATGTACGGACCATCCCAGAGTGGGGAGAGTTTGTGGCCACTCGTTTGATTGATCCGAAGGACCAAATCACCAACCGAGAAAGCACGATCCCGTACATTACGACTGTGGTAACGACGTAGCCATTGGAGGTACTTTCTTGAGCCGAATAGTTCTGACATCGAGCTTCCTCGGTCGGTCGAGTTAAATCAACCGGTGACCTCGACTCGTCCTCGTTGAACTTTTGAACTCGGGGCGACCCGAATTGTAGCTCCGTTGGGAGGACCACCTCAGATCCATATACAAGGAAGAAAGGTGACTGCCCCGTTACCCGACTGGGACTTGTGCGAAGCCCGCAGAGTACAGCAGACAATTCCTTCATCCATTTTGCTGCATATGGCTTGAGCCGATCGAAAATGCGCGACTTGACACCTTGTAGAAGCATGCCATTCGCGCGCTCGACTTGCCCGTTGCTCCGAGGATGAGCCACCGAAGCAACGCAAATCTTTATGCCCACATCTTCGCACCAGTTTTGGAACTCATCACTTCTGAATTGAGAGTCGTTGTCCATAATGATCCGAGAGGGCACACCAAACCGACTGACAATCTCCTGGAAGAACTCAGTGGCCTTGGCTGCCGTAATCTTGGTCACAGGCTTAGCTTCAATCCATTTGGTGAATTTGTCTATGGCAACGAAGATATGCTCAAAACCACCCGAGGCCTTCTTGAGAGGTCCGACAATGTCGAGTCCCCAGACGGCAAACGGCCAGGTGATAGGGATCGTCTGAAGTTTCTGAGCCGGCACATGGATCTGCCGAGTAAAGAACTGACAACCTTCGCATTTTCGGACGATTTTCTTTGCGTTCGAGACTGCGGTCGGCCAGTAAAACCCTTGACGAAAGGCTTTGGCGATAGCGTTGCGAAGCGACATGATGGCGCATACATGAAAGTGAATTTCGCGCCAACAGACCGTCCTTCTAACTCGGATACGTATTTTTGAAGTATGCCAGAGGCGCTTCGGTGGTATAGGATTCCTCCAAGTACCACGTATGCACGACTCCGACGTTCAATTTGTTCAGTAGCCCCCCGATCATCGGGACGCTTTTCTTCTTGCAGATACTCCAAATACGGTCACATCCAATCGAGTCGAGGGCGAGCACTTCTGACTCGGGTAGTGGTTTGTCCGGTTGGGGTAGTTGCTTCTGCAGTGTGATGGAGGGGGCATGAAGCTCTTGCACAAAGATCCCAGCTGGGATTGCTGCCCGACTAGAGCCCATGTTTGCGAGCTCATCTGCCGCCTCGTTGTCTCGCCGTAGGATATGTGTAAGCTCCAACCCATCGAACTTATCTTCCAGCTTTCTGACCTCCTGACAGTAGGCGGTCATATTGTCATTGACACAAGTCCAATTCTTCTGTACTTGGCTCACCACAAGTTCAGAATCTCCGCGAACCACCAATCACCGGATACCGAGCGATATGGCAATACGGAGCCCATGAATGAGTGCCTCATACTCGGCTTCGTTGTTTGAAGCTGAAAAATGAATCTGGAGAACATACTTGAGTCGTTCGCCTCCAGGTGATATGAGAACGATACCAGCCCCCCGCCCTATCACTGAAGAGAGCCATCGAAGTACATGTTCTAGTGCTCGGACTCTTCGACGACTGGGGAAGCCTGCATCTCCGTCCACTCGGTAACGAAGTCGACGAGTGTTTGTGACTTAATAGCGCTGCGTGGCTTGAACGAGAACTCGAAAGCCCCGAGTTCCACCGACCACTTAGCGATTCTTCCAGTGGCTTCCCGATTATGAAGAATATCTCCAATAGGGAAAGAAGTGACCACCGAAATTAGATATTCTTGAAAGTAGTGCTTCAGCTTCCGAGAGGCAATCAAGACTGCATACAAAAGCTTCTGCACTTGCGGATAGCGTACCTTGGACTCGCCCAATACTTCGCTAATGAAGTAAACCGGGCGCTGGGCCTTATAGACGCGTCCTTGTTCTTCCCGTTCTACAACCTCCGCGACGCTCACTACATGAGTGGTGGCCGCAATGTATAGTAGAAGCGGTTCCTGCGGCATAGAAGATGCCAAGACAGGTAGTGAAGTGAGGAACAATTTGAGATCCTCAAATGCCTTCAGGTGCCGGTGTCGGACAAACTTGTCTTCTTTGCTTCTTCAATAGCTTAAAGAAGGGCGACCCACGCTCGCCGAGCCGCGAGATGAATCGGCCGAGTGCCACCATGCATCCGTTTAGATGCTGGACATCCCTTTGACAGGTTGGGGAGCCATCTCCAAGATAGCTCTAATATTTTCTGGGTTAGCCTCAATTCCACAGTGAGATACCACGAAACCAAGTAGCTTTTCCGAAGGGACCCCGAAGGCACAATTCTCCATGTCCAACTTTATGTTGTATGCCGACAGGCTCTCGAATGTTTCTGACAGATCGGTGACCAAGTCGAAGGATACCCGAGATTTGACGACAACATCATCGACGTATGCCTCGACGTTACGTCTGAGCTGGCTGTGAAAGCATCACTGAATGCAACGCTGATATGTTGCTCCAGCATTCTTCAACCCGAAGGGCATAGTGACGTAACAGAAAGCTCTGAACGGAGTGATGAACGAAGTCTTGATGCAATCTTCTTCCTTCAAGGTGATCTGGTGATAGCGAGTAGGCATCGTAAAGCTCAACAACTCATAGCCGCAATGGAATCAACCACAGTCGATGCGAGGTAGTCCGAACGGATCCTTGGGGCATGCTTTATTTAAGTCGGTATAGTCGACACACATACGTCAAGTACCATTCTTCTTATGCACAAGCACCAGATTTGCTAGCCAGTCAGGGTGGAGCACCTCCCTTATGAAACCAGCGGCTAAAAGTTTGGTGATCTCCACCTTGATGGCTTCCTTCCGATCCTACGCAAACCGACGCAGTCGTTGCTTGACCGGCTTGGCTTTATCGTCTACATTCAAAGAGTGCTCGATCACCTCCCTCGAGACACCCGACATGTCAGATGGTTTCCAAGTAAAGATGTCCCGACTTGCTTGGAGGAAGGTGACGAGCGCCTCTTCCTATTTCGGATCGAGCCCTGTCCCGATCAGAGCCGTTTTGGTCGAATCGGACGGGTCGAGCGAAATCCGTTTAACATCTTCGTCAGGTTTGATGCCCGACTTAGATCGCTTCTTATTTGGTACGTCGCCCTCATCGCGAAGAGTGGTGGCCGCCCGCCGGATCTTGTCCATCTCGACAGCCGCTTCAGCCGACAGGGACAGGTCACAGTTTTTCCTATCGAGGAGATAGGAAAACTTGACATCTCTGTGGACTGTGATGACGCCCTGTGGGCCCGGCATCTTCATAGCCAGGTAAGCGTAATGCGGGACGGCCATGAATTTGGCTAAGCCCGGCCTTCCCAAGATCGCATGATACGCAGTCTCGAAATCGACCACCTCAAAGTTGAGGTTTTCTGTCCGATAGTTGTCTCGAGTGCCAAAAGTGACTGGGAGAGAAATTCTCCCAATCGGCACAGAGGAGGTTCCCGGAATTATGCCATGAAATGGCGCATCAGTCTTCTGCAGCGCCGACCTTGGAATCTGCATCTCGTCAATCGTCTTGGCGAAAAGGATATTCAACCCACTTCCACCGTCGACTAAGACTTTGCGCAGGCGAACGTTCCGTACCACAGGATCTAGGATGAGTGGATATCTTCCTGGACATGGGATGTAAATGGGATGATCCGAGCGATCAAATTTGATCGGGACTTCAGACCACCGAAGGTATTCGGGGGTCACCGGAACAGTTGCATTGACTTCCCGAGTAGTAAGCTTTTGCTTACGCTTGGATTCATATGCATCCGATCTCCTATATATGTAGTTGAACTCGCGCTCAGTTTCTTGGTAAGCGTCACCCTGAGGAGGATCACGCTTATCATCTTGCCCGTCGTCCTTCGGAGTGTCCTATTGTGCTCCTGAGCGAACTTCTTCAGGACAATGCATTTCTTTGCCGCATGCTTTCCATTCGGATGGAAAGGACACAGTGCCTCCATTACTTTATTGTAGTCATTGGACCGAGACAGCCTCTGCAGACCCTGATCCGTGGTTCCCACCAATTCTTCACCCTTTCACTTTTTGTCATTCTTGGAAGATGACTCGGGCTTGTCTTTCTTGCCTTTATTTTTACTCGGGTGATCCTCCTGGCGCTCGGCGAGAGCATCCGAGGCGGTGGCATACCGGTCCGCTAGGGCGAACATCTCTTTGACAGTAGTTGGGGGCTTCCGAGACATCTTTTTTTATTAAGTCGGGGTCCCGAACTCCCTTTTGGAAAGCTGCGACGACGACCGCTTCTAAAATCTCTCGGATTGTGTTTTTCTTCTTTGTGAAACGCCGAATGAAATCCCTTAACGATTCATCTTTTCTCTGATGAATCTGATAAAGGTCCCATTGGGTCCCAGGCTTCTCGTAAGTGCCCTGGAAATTGGCGACGAATTGGTCGCAAAGCTCTTCCTAGGAACCGATTAAGTTCTCTGGAAGGCCTGCAAGCCAACCCTGAGCCGGGGGAGTCAACATGACGGACAAATAATTTGCCATCACATCAAAGCTTCCACCGGCAGCTTTGATTGCCAGAGAGTAAATTTGCAACCAAGCTTCTGAGTCCCACTCCCAATCAAATTTCACTATTCCCTTAGGGTTAAACCCCTCGGGCCAGTTGACCTGACGAAGTCGGTGTGTGAATGCTTTGATCCCATCAATCATTCCGTCCCGAGAGAGAGGCGATGGGGAAGCATTTGTGGCGGAGTCTGTGCGGCGTGTGGCGTCCTCGTCTTATTCTCGCTCCTCGCGAGCCGATGTCGGCGAAGGTCACGACTTGCGCTTTGACGGCGTCTTGCCATAATTGGTGTCGCCAAGCGCGCGCAAGTGTTGCTTGTGGCGATCGGCCTCGGCGAGTCGGCTGTTGATCCAGTACCACTGGACGGCATTGCCATCACCATGGTTTTAATCTGCTCCATGATCGGCGTTGCGGGGCTGTTTTCCCCGAGTAACGGACCAACGTTATCCAGGAGGGTCTTACATGCAAGGATATTCTGTTGTAGCATACGAAAGACCGAGTGATCTCACATCCATGATCGCGCAAGCTATCACGCAGATCTTCACCTCCGTGGTTATGTTCGGCTCCTGCTTCATCTAGCTGGCGCAGGGCCGACCCGAAAGGTTGTCCATTCACCACGCAAATGCCACGACAGTCAGGGAACCAGTTGAAGCTGTTTTCCAATTCGGATTTCAAGTAAGAGAGGCTTAACTAATCTCGACTTGTTGGCTCATCGATGGGGGTAATTATAACTCCCACTTCCTGCGATGAATTGTCTGGCAGAAGGAGACTCGACTGGGATTTGGCAGAGTAGATATGCTAAAACCTAGCAGCCCAATTGGTTAATCCGATGGCATCTTAGTGTCTACTCGGGAAGCAGATCTGGTTAGAGTTATCCCTGAGCCGGAACTCGGGAAGCCCGTCCTAGTAAGTGTCTGTTGGGCTCCACCCCTTAGCCCAGACTGAAAAAGACAGCGTGTTATCTCATAGAAAGCGATGGTGAGTTTCTCAATCGAGCAGTGTTACTGGCGAGAAGTTGCGATTCCCAATTGGATCGATCGCGATCTAGGTCGAGGGCAACATCGCCGATTGGTTCCTCCTCGGAAGAAGTGGCGAACCAAAGGCCCATAATTCGGCGAGACCGAAGGAATCCTGCGGTGGGCGGTCGAATTGTTGTTGTCGATTGGATCTCTTCGGATCGGAATCGAAAGAGCAACCCGACAGCGGTGTAGTTAATTTGAGTCGTGTCTGACTTCCTCGGTAATATCTTGGCCGGACGTCATCCGGTTCACATAACCGAAGTTCCCCGAAGTCGTTGGCGAGAAAGCCGAGATCTCCGAAGACAAAGCCTTGGCCGGGGGCGTAGGTGAAGACGAATCCACCGATTGAAGCCATCGAAGTTGATGAAACTGATCGTGACGATGGCCCCTACTTGGCGCAACAACTATCAACGAATTGCGTTGGCAATATATTTTATAGGGCTACGCGAAAGACCACAACTCGATGGTAACACAGGGGGCAGGATTTATACAGGTTCAGGCCCTCGGAAAGAGGTAATACTCTACTCCTGTGCTCGTGGATTTGTATTATGGGGGTCGATCACAATGATCAAAGGATGATCGCAATGACTGTATGTTCTCACTGGGATTGCGCAAGAACCAAGATGATGATTTCTGATGAGGTAGATGTTGATGAGATGTCTCTAACTAGGGACCCCGACCCCTTTTATATAGTGCAAGGGGTAGGGTTACAGATTGGTTTTCTAGTCCATATTAGGGAGATAAGAGATATAGCCGAGTCGGTTACGCTTATCTTCACGTATTCGAGGAGAATACGAATCCTACTTCTTGTAGAACGCGTCGGGCGGCGCTGTCCACCAGGCCCGCCTTCTAGAAGATCCGTGCGACTTGGCCCAAGGAGGTGGTGCGTCCAATTGTCTGTCTCCAAATACCCGGGGCCCATGCTGTCCACAGCGGCTGTCAAGACAGATCGCCTCTCTCGACGGCTTAAGTGAGGCAGTCGAGAGATGGCACAAGATATGAAGGCCACGGGCTAAGGACTTCGGCAAAACGCCCAAGTCCCGAGCACAGAGAGCTGCCACCGCCGCCTCTACTCCCGTCATGCCGCTTCGCCATACAGTCGCCCGCCTTCGCCGCCTCGTCCCTGTGCAGCTGACCTCACATTGTCGAGTCTTTCATTCTGCCGCCTTGCGCCACTTGCCTCATGTTCCGCTCTCGTGCCTTGCAGTGCCATTCGCCGTCGCTAGAGGAGAGGAAGGAAAAGGAGAGGAGGAGGAGGAGCCGAAGCCACCGAGAGAAAAGAGGAGGAGGGGCCGACACTGCCAAGGAGGAGGAGCCAGGAGAAGAAGAAGGAGCAGGAGGAGGAAGAGGAGGAGCAGGAGAAGGAGGAGGAGTGGAGGAGGGACCATGCTGCTGGCACCCACTATCATCGTTGTCACCATTGCCGCCGAGGTAAAATTCGCGCCTTTTTTTTAATTTTCGGAGATTAGTCTCGATGACCACTCATGCGGTCGAGACTAATCTCCGTAGTTAAGTGAATGCCTAATTAGCAATTAGTTGAAAATTGCGTAAATTTTGTAAATTTGATAGAAATTGTGACAAATAGTTATAATTCGATAGAAAATGTTAGAAATTGCGACAAATTGGTACGAATTGTTATAAATTGATACAAATTGATATAAAATGCTATAAATTGGTACAAATCAATAGAATTTACTAGAATTTGCAAGTATTTACAAGAATTTGGTAGAATTTGTAAGAATTTCATAGATTTGCTGGAATTTGATATAATTTCATAGAATTTGCTAGAATTTATAAGAATTTGTAATAATTTGATAGAATTTGTAAAATTTCATAGAATTTCCTAGAATTTGGTAGAATTTGTAAAAATTTCATAGAATTTGATAAAACTTCATAGCATATGCACTTAAATTATTTGTATATTTGCTTGATTTATTTAAATGATTTCTACTAAGATTTTAAATAATTTTCCATCACAATGATCATCTAGATTTCCCATCGGAGCAACTAAGCATCTAGCGTGAGTAAATTCAAAGATAGCAATAAAATAGGAATTATTTAGTCTAGGCAGCAATGGTGGGTAAAACATGCTAATGGATGATTAACACGTCATAGGCAGTAGCTAAAATCCTAAATAAGTAAATTAGTTTAAATCTAGCATGCAACTTTGAAAATCTAGAATAATAACAATTGTAATGAACCAAACTGGGTCTAACATGTATCTAGCTTGCACCTTGATTCAAGTAGCACGTTCCTTGATAACCGGCAGCTAGCTCCCCTGCAAACTCCTCCGTGATGTCTACATGCAAATCGAGGCACAGACGAATCAACCACAACAAATAAAATCCAGAAAATTATGAGATAAATACAGTAGGTAGAGTAAAAGAAGACCAATAAAATTGGTTTGGCATGAATCGGAGCTACGGATTAGGAGATACAAAATGGTGAAGGGGTACTGTTTATATAAACAATGGCAGTTGGATCTAATTGAAGGATTAAAAGGGGTTCTGGCTGCTGGCTGGCTCCCTCCCAGGCACACCACGCGCGAGTGTGAAAGGAAGAGAGAGAGAGAAACAAAGAGAGAGAGAGAGAGAGAGAGAGAGAGAGAGACGAGCACGACACGAGCTCTGGCTTGGGCCGGGCGTGCGTGTGCAGCGCTATGGCGTGAGGCTGGAGGTGCACGTGGCGGCAAGGCTTCCGGCGGCACGGGATAGCGGCGGACCGCCGAGGCGTTAGCTAAGGCTGGCGGCGGTGTTGCGATCTTTGGTGGAGGCGTGGCGGCTGCGGCAACAACGAAACCAGGCGGTGGCTCGCCTCTACAACAAATGACAGCGGGGTCGGCTTCTCTTCTTTCTCTCCCTTGCTCTGTGATGCCGACTGCTGGGGGCGTTCTTGGCGGCTAGGGTTTCAGGATTAGGTGCTACGGCCGACGTTTACCGGGATTTTATACCACGGACATGTCGGTAAACATAGCATGTTTTGGATTGCAACGCATGGTATAACAGATTTGATTGGTTTGGTTTGGAAAGGGAGATATGGCAAGAATTGATTTGGTATGGATTTGGGCTGCACGGTTATGGCAAAGAATTAATCTGGTTTGATACTGATTCGGTTTAGGTCTTGGTTTGGAAAGAGAGGGATAGGGGTGGAGTCTTTTGGCAAGGATGGCTTATCCGATGAGAGGAAGTTGATCGTTGGTCGACGAGCACGTACACAGCAATTGGAGAATAAAAATTAGGAAAGGTGATTAGGGCAAGGATGGGAGATTAGAGGGTATTTATTAATTAAACTGATTTAAAAATTATCTTAAGTAAAAATACTGCTTTCCAGAATTTAGAAAATAGCAGGATATCACAGCTGTCGATTTAGGGATTGCCAACAAACCCTATGAGACAGTCCGGGTTTCAATGGGGAAGGGCCATACCTCATGGTGCCGATGCAGTCGCTCAATGTCGTCTCCTCCGCCTACCCGTACTCGTTAACCTCGCCTCTACTGCCGTGTGCACCCCATCGGTCCGAATCGTCGTGGGAGCCGCTCAGTGATTTCCTTCACGTGGAATCGCCGGCGATGGCGAGGTCACTGGTGGGCACGCGGCTCTCTATCCCGTCTCGCCTCGCTATTTTTTATCGAGCATGAATGGGTTGGTGAGCCTGTTAAAGATAGCCTCACTGTTGCCCTTCACTCATTTATGAATTGCCACTCTAAAATAAATCGCACATTATTTCTTATATTTTAGCTTGTCGTGCCACGTTAAAGAATTATCTATCTACACCCTCTGATTGAGTCAACATAGGCAAGGAGATAGAATGACGTGGGTGTGTGGAGGAAGCAACCGTGATAGTTTGGTGAGAGCTTATAGGTGCTCGTCGAGGAGGGAATGATCAGAAAGTAAGAAAAAATAATTTGTAACTCTCTCAATAGTGGGTTTTTTTTATTAATACCGTCTTTTTATTTGAGTTATATGCATGCAACTCTATTATGGAGAACGAGAAGGAAAGTGACCGAGGGAGGAGGTCGTTGCAGGGCCGTGCCGGAGAATTATTAATTATAATTACGGAGGGCACGGCTGCACGAGGCCTTTGCGCGCCGACCGCGGGGGCTCAAAAGTTCCAATCCGATTAAATCCCGCACGCGAAATCCGGCGACCTCACCTCACCCAGCTTAGCTATATACGCGGCGGCCCATCGCCCCAGACGGCAGACGCCAGCGCCTTGGCAGCAACATCTCGCGTGCGTCCACACCTGACGCCACCGTCGCCGCGTCCGGGGTCTCCTCGTGGGGGTCCAGCCGCCGGCTAGCCGGAGCAGCAGAGGCGGAGAGCGGCCATGATGTGGGGGATTGCCGCCGCCGTGGCGTCCGCCGCCGCCGTTGCCGTGGCCTCCGGCGCCGAGCTGCTTGCGTGCGACTGCGCCACGCCGGCCGTCGTCGTCGGCAGGTGCGATGGGCTCCTCTTCCGCCAGCAGGTGCGTCGCCTCGTGATTCTTTGCTCTCCTCCTCATGTTTTCCCTTCGGTAGGAGAAAGATTCCGCCTTGAATTCTTTGATTTGGAGGAATCGATTTGCTTAACTCTCCCTCTCCTTTCGTCTTCTCGCTGCGCCTCAGGGGACGTTGTCGAGGGGCAAAGGAAGCAGCGCCGGCGCCAACGACAGGTTCGCGCCGCGGTTCGACGGCCTGCGGTTCATCGAGACGCTCGTCACGGCGCACCGCTGAATTCGTCAGCCACGCCGTGCCCACCCACCACCGTTGCCCTGTTTCTCAGGGGCGGTGGCTTGTCTCCCGACATCTTCTTCGTCTTCTTCCCGCTGTGATTCGCCGGAAGGAGCTAGCAAGCTACATGATTTCGGCGATCCGTCGCCGGCAAAGTTTTGTTAGGACAAAATTGATGCTTTCATCCCCATTTATTTCTTTTCTTTCTTTCTGTTCATTTCATCCTTGTGCTCTATTGATAGCTTGATGAACTGATGATCGTGTTGAGGTGAGTGAGGCGATTGTAAAACGGCATGTGGTGACGTTTGTACTTGTGAGCCTTTATTCTTCATCTGATTTGTTAGGACAAGCATGATATGATATACTAGTAATTATCTTGAAATTTCCCCATCTATCATCTTGTCCAACAGCAAGGCTGTCTGTCATGGTCTACCTTGTTTCTTTGCTGATGCTCACAGGATGGTATTCTTTTACATGGCTCCAATTTACCCTTTTTTTGTGGTAAAATTGTTACATTCCCAGGGTGGATTGCTGGATGTGGTAATTACTGCTCTGCTTCTCCTGGCAGAGATTAAGATTTGTGTTTGTACCTGTGATTGTGATGTATGATAGCTAAGGCAGGGGTGAGAGGGCCTGTGATGTGGCAGCTTATTGTCCATGTTTTTGCATCCCAATTGGTTAAGCACTTGCAGCAACAGCTCATCTTCCCTTCTGTTCCCTTTGTTCCTCACAATTGAGTAGCATTCTTTTTGGATTTGCATGTTGAAGCTCTGGGTGGATGAGATCAAAGTGGCAGAGTTTTTTTTTTTTTTTTGCAGGAGTTCAAAGATTGTGTTGGCCATTCCCTGTCTTGGGTCTTATGCATTGATTTCCAATTGAATGGGTTGTCATAAACTGCTTTGCTTAGCGGTAATCCTTAAGTTTTCATGTTCACAAGGGCAACAAAGATTCCAAGGCATAACATGAAGAGAGAGTAGAACCAAAAGAGATGATTGAGAGAGCAAGACGATGCAGCCCAGTAGTTCTGTTTTCGCGTCAAGTTGATTGTAAACACATAAACACATATGCTGATCTGGGGAGCAAACAGATGAGTGCAGGAGGATAGAAATCTGGTGTTTCTGGAACACTTACTGGGAGTCTATTTGAAGCAAGAAGCAGCAATCCCATTGCTTTTTGTTCATCGGCTATTTCTCTTCCCATACAGCTGGTATTATATTTTTCCAAGTCACCAGGAGGGCTGAAACCATATGACATATCAAGTTTTGCCTAGCTCCTACTTGATTTGAAAACATGCAGGAGCTCCTACTTGATTTGAAAACATACAAGAGAGTTCACTGCAAAATGCGTTGAGATACAAGGATTGAGCAATGGGAATGGGATTCTACTGCGACGCTATAGGGGTGCGACGCTTGTCAGCCTTGCTCAACAGTCTAAACTGCACGGTAGATAAGTTCTTTGAACAGATCGGACGTTGTGCTCAACTGCTCATGGTTGCCTGAAACCAGGAGCCTTTCCATGTCTGGCTGTAGGCTGCTTCAGTTGAGAGGATCATATGTTGGACAGATGCTTCCTTCTGGCAGGCCAGTGGGACAGATTGGAATTCCTTTCATGTGCAACTGCAGCAGCAAAAACAATTTGATTAGGATATATAGCAGTTAACAAAATGATACTATTAAGAAAACTGTGCTTACGCAGGTATCACTGAAGCTTCTCAAGCTATAGCAAATTGCATAAGAAATGTCTTGAATACTATTTACTACCATCACGTATTAGAAATGCAAACATGGGCAATTTTTTTTTCCACAGTTCATCAATGTACATTATATTCTCATGAAAGCTCAATATATACAAAGAAATGTACATTCAGGGTTTACACTCAAACTACAACTAGATACATACCTCGACTGGGGCCGGTCCTTGGAGCTCACACAGCAAGTTGGAAAACTGAATTATACTCCTTCACCATAGAGAATGTCAATTGAAATCGAGCAAATATTTAACTTTTCATGGTGAGTGCATTTTATCTGTATATTCCATATTCCGACCGATGTTTGCCTGTTTCTATTCATGCTTGAATCAGCTGCTGCTAAATAGCCGAGCATGCAGGCCAGCAATCCTTTATGCTATTTTACCATGCATCATTTCTATTTCTATTTCTACTATGTACATTTACCTTAACACGATCTACAGCTGCATGAAACCTGCTGTCTCATTTGGTATTCCATCAAGAGATGATGCAAGAGCCCAACTTTCTATCTCTTATCCAGTGGGCCTCCTTGTTACTGAGAAACTGAGAACGAGCTATCAGGCATCCACCCCCATAATCTCCACAGAGCATGTTACACAGTGGTGCCAGTAAGAAGCTCCTATCCAGCCTGCAGCAGTGCCTATTTTGGTCCTACCAAGTCAGGTTCTACCAATTCCCTCATCTGATGTGGCTGCAAAAGTGAGCACTATTATTACAGTGAGCAGCTGTCAGTCTAAACCGCAATGTGATCTCACATACAAGCAATCTTTGACATCTCTACCAGTTCTAGAACATGCTTTCTAGGCCTTGCAGTGTACTGTCCCTCAGATCATTGGTCACAATAAACGGAGAAGATAATAAATTTAACCATAAACAAATGTTACGCCCAAACTGAAGTTGAATTCAGATATCAGAACAATGTTTATACTTTCATATCACTATAGTATGATCTCTCCTATTTAGCTAGTTACTGATTACACTTTTTTAACTTGTTGTAAAGCAGCATGTTATTTATAAGAATCAGGATATAAGAATCACTAATAATCTTAAACTCCGTAACATGTCCATCCATAGAAGAGACAACTGAGACAAATGCTAGTTGAGTTACTATACAACTACAGATGTCTCATTGCGTATTAGTGAAAATAACTAGAGTAATATCAGGCTAGTACCTAAAATTTATTACATCAGCCTTTATGTTTTTTCTATAAAGGAACTATTCAAACGACATAGTGATACTAAGACGTACATGTAGACTTGATGGCCGAAAATTTTATTCATTCGTCGCTGTATCTTCCTGGTATGGTAAATTGTTGTTGCACTCGCAATTTCATAAAGATGTCATATCTACACCAGTTCACATGTTCCTGGCCCTCCTACTGACCATGAACAGTCTCACGGGTAATGTAGCATGGATTTTGTCGTTCCTATTATTTAGAGATTAGATAAGATATTTCCTTATTTAAGACTTCCAATCAATTAGAGATTGGATTGATTTGAATTAGATTTGAGTCTATCCATTAGGGTCAACCCCTCCCAATGTAAGGAGGCCTAATGTAATCTTTAAGGAAAAAAAGAAATGAGTGAACCAAGTTTTTAGTAGATCAGACGCTACCATCGACAACTGGCATATTCTATGATGTGTATAAGTATTTTCAAGATATTCAATCATCCATTTTTGTCATCTTTGAAAAAACTTTTTAGTAGCTATGTTGTTTTCAACTATACAAAATGGATTTTTGGATAACGACTTTATGTTGAATAGGTGGACTAATTTTCACAAAAGCTAGATAGAGGCATTAGCCTCCCTAAATGTTTTGTGCCTGATCTAAATCATTTTCCAAAAGAGTTGAAACCTAAACCGGATATCTCTCTCACCTTCGACAGGCATGTCTTGTCGGCATTGCAATCTTGTACATCTTTTGCTTTCATCCACTTCTCCATTCTTTGAGTTAATTTATTAATTGGTTGTGTCCTGCTGACGACCCTTGGTCATGTGCAGAGCATGACCTAGGTCACATGTTCTATGCTTGTGACCGATCTATTTGTCATAACCATCATCTGTCATAGCAACTTTTGTTATGGCTCTAGCATTGATCGCAATTGTTTGCGGTTAGTGTTTGATCCATTGCATTCTATTGGTCTCTCTTTTGGCCTTCTTCTCTTAATAGTCACTACACCATTTGCTACTACTGGACAAATTCCATCCTTTTATGATTTTTTTGGAATTTGGGCATTTCTGCGGGTCCTGTCTTTGGTGTGTCGGAGGTCTTCTTCTACCTATTGATGGAGCAAAGCTACAATGTGCATTTTAATTTGGCATCTCCATATCATACTCGGCATTCATGAACTTTGTGAATTTTGGTGTGTTTCATTGTAACAGCCTGCTGTTTATTTCGGTTAGTCATGCTAACATCTTCGTTTCGTCATAATCTTTTCTTGATTTTCTTAAAACTTTGCATCAAGATGCATGAAACATTTTAAACTTAAGTTGAGAACCTAAACCTATAATACAAATCATCTAGAGGAGCAAGGTGTAGTATATCCGAGCAAGGTGTAGTCACGCCGTGCATGATGATGCTCGGAGTAGCTTGGATGAGCTAGGAGAAGCTCGAATGACCTATGGTCTAGCCCATGCCGGTAGGGTGGATGGTAATTTTTGAAAAATAAAAGTGTCGATGATTGGGAAATTATTTTCCCGCTGAGCTTACTTGTTGGTTGAGGGACCACACAACCCCTTCTTGTCCAAGGGCTTTCTTCTTAGATGCACGGATTCGCCGAGATGGTGAACAAACAAAGGACAAAGATTTATCCTGATTCGGGCCTCTCGGAAAGAGATAATAACCCTACTCCAATCGCATGTGTGCATTTGTGTTATTGTGGCTATGGATTTATAGTTCAAGGTATTTATAGTTCGAGGCATTTGTGTTATTTTGGCTGTGCATCATGCCCTCCCCCTTCCTTGGGGGGTATTTATAGTTCAAGGTATACACAATCCTATCTCTATATGACCTGGAAAATCTTCTCAGGTAAGTTAGAATCCTACTAGATTTACAAGTATATCATAAAAACATGCTAAATTGCGCCCTAAAAAAATCCATATCTGGAAGGTTTTGGGTTCTAGACATGGAAGGATTCGCGAGTCGGCGGGAGTATCTGGCCGACCATCCTGATACACCTCTTTGGGGCCTATCATGACATGTTCAACAACCCATAAGCAAAGAGGCCTACTCCCGAGCACTAATCATTGGGTATCAGCCCTTGCAAGCCATATTTGCCTTATCCTTCCTAGGTACGCACCCCGACAGCTAGCCCCCGAGGCTCAAGTGAAGAGCTACTTGATCAGGCCTTCTCCTTGAGCCTAAACACTTGAAGGAGGGATTGGAAGACAATAGCGAAACATTACCACCTCATTCGAGCAAGCCATGCTCGGGAACGAGCTTAAACCATCGATAATACTTCATTCAAGCAAGGCATGCTTGGAAACGAGCTCAAACCACCGCGCACGAGCGGAACCTACCTGACCTGAGCAAGGACCGGGCAAAAAAGCTCTCTCTAACAGTTTATTGATGCCAAAAAGGGTTTATCGACGCCAACACACACGGGCTTAGGGAGTTGGACACCCCGACAGCACTGGAAGCAGGGTTCTAGTGTGCTAGCCGATTTGATTTACAATTGGTAAGAGAAGACGCAATCAGCTTTCTAATAACCGATTGGATCTATAATATGGCAAATCTGCAACACTTGGAAACAGATCCGAATAAAGTAAAAGGTAACGAAACTATCGGCATAGATTAGATCTAAGCCAATAGATTTAAAAGGTAAATAGTCTACTACTAAGCCGATGAAATCAACAAAGTAGCAGAAAGAGAGTAAACAGACTATCAATTAGCTGATTGTATCGTCAAATTGATAGAACGAAGGATAAACAGACTATCAACAAATAGCAAGGTATAAGTCTATAGAACGAAGGGTAAATAGTCTACTGCCAATAAATGTGTTGATCAATAGAAAGAAGGGTGAAACCTAACCCCTGGTTGAAACGGCGATGCGCAGCAATATCAACCAAGATAATATATTGACCAAAAGCCGATGCAAGCCTGTAGATCGAAATAAAATGAGATAGTACTTACTTGCAAGCAACTCCTGGGTAGTATCTTGAAGCTGATCGAAAGGCGTTACGCAATAAGTCGATAGAAATCTAAATATGACAAAACTACTCTAATTGCGACGAAAAGTAAAGAACAGATAAAAGTAGATGTATTGTATTGATGTGTTCATCTACATGCTCCTAGGTGCTAGGTATTTATACAGACACTTTTACCTCGACTCTAACTAGGACTCTTATCTCGTGATTGATACAAACTCGACTTTATCGTCTAAATTTACCGAGCCATACATAATATACTCGGGTTCTAGCTGACCCGGACTCTTGTTACCATATTTATCTCTAGCCGATTTGGGCTTTCTCTGCATCTGTTTCCAGCCTATATTTCTTCAAAGCCCAAGCCGATTTTTAGAAGTTTCTAGACCATCGGCTAATGCAAAAATCTGGTGTCAACACATGCCCTCAATTTTAGGATATGAGAATCATGTCCCGAAATTCCCCAAGTATCGGCTTCGTCTTCATATTTTCTTCTTCCTATTTTGCCCTTGTCCTTTGGTATTCTCTCTTGACTAAGCATCAATTTTTCATGGGTATTTTTGTCCTTTCATACATGATGGTTTTACCGTGCTCGACGGTTAGTCTCCTCGATTTTACTTCTTATAAATAGCACCGCCGTCGTTTTCATTCTCACATCTTCAAATTTTCTCAACCTCTACCATCAGCTTGCAACTCTGCAATCGACTCACACCTTTCTCCTACACTTAGTCAATTTCCTTGTCCTTCCTTTTCCAGTGAAGATGAGCCAGGTACTCACCCCCATCTCCGGTCTTCTCGATCTTATACCTTATTCCCGGTAGGGAACCTTGACCCATTGGTTGTAGTCCAATTGGATGTCCCCTGCCTCCCTTTGTTTGCTGTGGATGCCAACATAGAAGGCTGCAAGGATAGCTTCTGGTCATGGCCTACTGAGGTCGCTGAATGGAAGAATTGGTTTATTAGAGTATCGGCTAGAAATAGGGCTGAATGGAAAACATAGGGATAGCCCATTGTCTTCTTCTCTCCTTGTCCAACCCAACTGCCAACAAATCCATGCTAGCTGGAGCCAGCTACTTTTGGTTTGACTCCTTTAACTCCTTCATGCTTCTACCTGGACCAGCCCTACTAGATGTAGCAATGCTACACGGTGTCAGGCCGGATGGGCAGCAACCATTGGCTTATAACCTATAGGTTTCGCACAAGCTGATTTCGCAGAAGGGCGAAGGTTGGAACCAATACATGGACGAGAACAATCCAGAAACAGGCCCAATGTCGGACAAAGAACATGTGACCTTCCTTAATATGTGGCTGGATCGGTTCTTCTTCTGCAGGGCTTCCCTGGGTCCGACGCAGATATATCAAGGGCTGGCTGAGAGGCTACTTTGCGAAGGACGGGTGTCTTTAGCCAAACTACTCCTAGGATCGGCTTATCAAATAATGCACATCATTCGATCTAGGTTGTATACTGGCCTTGGGGAACATTCGGTGGGAAACATAGGTAGCCCGATGTGGTTCATGCAGCTTTAGCTGTATACCCAATTCCATCGACTATGGGAAACCCCCATAGATTCCAAGGTCCTCTTCCCTCGCGAAGATATACTAGAAGAGGAAGAAATTGAGTATGGACCAAGCCGATCTTTCGAAGAAGCCATCTCTTCAGGCCAAGGATCTGCCAGATTGCATGCATTGGCCTTGGTTAAGTATTCTAATTTCTTCTTCAATGTGGCGGACGACGAAGTCCTAGCAAGGTATCTGTTTTGCTATAGAGAAGCAGAAGATTTCCCAGTGCCTCCTTTCTTTAGACTCTCTGATAACCTCGATGAAGGATCCAGGGAGATGCTCAAACACTTCATTTCCCTGTGTACATTAATCGTCGGCTTGAACACCAGAGCCATAGTTTCTAAGCCTTTCTACAATTCTATTACCCCTTGATATACACCAGACAACTCGATTTTGGGCAAGTCATCCCAAACCTTATCTTAAACCAGAGGTTGCAACCAAGGATGCCATCGGCTAGAGGAACCATGGAAGCAATTCTTGGATTAGTCGATGATCTATTTTGCTCAGAGCTCCCACCTCTTCATCTTGGAAGAAAGACCTCCATCTCTTTCAAACAGTGGTGGCAGCCAATTTCAAACGTGATCTTCCCAACCGATTGTCCCCTAAATCTTTACATCAATCGGCTATATCCGGATTTGCCAAACCTACTTGAAGAGGCCCTCCAAGAAATTCAAGAAGACATAAACGAGGGCACTCAGCCTTCCTCTACCTCGTCTAGCTCTTCTAGTTCCTCCTCTAGTAGCCAACTAACCTCTAACCCTTCTTGTTAATAATCGTGTGACTTTTAGCCGATCATAATTCTTTGATGTTGTACTGCAGGCTGACCAGAGCAAGAAGACCCCCGCTGGAATCGTTGGCTATTCTTCAGCCAACATTTACCCCGACGCGCCTACCCCTTCCGAGCTAGCGGTGAAGAAGGAAAAAATGAAGTGTAAGTCTTACTTCCACATCAACTTCTTTTTGCTTTACTTTCTTTGTTCATTGATCTGATGCACAATTCACAGACGTCTCCAAGTAGGTTGCGTCCAAGAAGGATGCCTCGAGACTCAATAAGAGCAAGACAGCCCTCACCATTGCCGACACCACTAAGGCAACAGAGAGGGTTGAGAATCTCAACCCCAGAGATCGGCTCCACAAGAGGTATTCTTCCTTCATCCTTCATTTCAGAGAATTTCCCTCTCATACTATATAATCACTATTTCTTTTTGTTAGGACACAACGGTGGACATCATCACCGTTACTCCTTCATCGGCTCCTAAGCCGATTCAACCTTTCCTCGCCGTCGTCCCTGCTGCCTAGGTACTGGTCTCCCCTTAATTTATCAAAACACCGCTTGCTCCTTTTGAGTCTAACAATACCTCTTTCGTTAGGATCCTCCAAAGCCGATTAAGGGCTCCTTCGAGCTCACTACTCTCCTAGACTTTGATCTAGGAGAGTTTGAAGATGACGACGAACGAAGGGATCGAATCCTGTCTTGTGACAGATTTGTCTAGGATTTCCAAGGAGGTGACTCAGGCGTCGGCTTCAACGGCCTTGACCCCAGCCACCTTGGAGAAGCTTTGCAGGTTAGAATTTCTTCTAACTTTGAATGCCGATGCCCTTCTCCGGGACGCACAGCCCTTTCGCAACGCTGTGCGGGACCTGGACATGGTCCTCTCGGAGGCCTGTGACCTGGATTCACACCGGGAGGACGTGGCATTGGCCAAGGACCGAATGGCACGCCATGCTGCTCAACAGGAGGAGGAATATGCCCTCAAGTCCTTGGCAGCCGATGCCAACACTTAGCAGGCTCCCTATAGGAAGCTTGTTGAGTCGGCCTCCACCGCAACCAAGACAGCCGACGTAGCCCTCACCTCTATGATGATATTGAAGGAGAAGCTGAAAGCGGCCAAAGGACAACTGGCCCAAGCCATCCAAGACAAGGAGGAAGCCGATGGCACCACTTTGCTTCAGAAGCAGAAGGTGTAGGATTGCATTACCTCTGTTAAACAGTAGAAGGCTTGGATCGTCGAAGTCCCTGGGGCTAACGATGAAGATGAAGCCATCATCTAGGAAGTCTAGAAGATCTAGGCAGCGAATGCAATAGCCGTCTCGATGATCATCTGCCCAGCCCTGGTTCGAGTAGACTCAGAGTGATCGGCTCATGTACCTTTTCTTGTTATGGCCTTATGAGCCGATTCTTGTAATTTTCTTTCCTTTTAGCCTGTGCGCTTCTATCCGATGTACTTGTCTACCTTTATTAATATAAGTTCTCATTCTATCTTGTTTCCATGTTTTACTTCTCATTTGTCCTAGACCATCCTGACAACAATGTGTTGGAATGGTAGCAAAATGCTAAAGGTGATGTTCTCCCACGTCGGCTATCACAAATTAGATCGGCTTAGGTAATTCTGATCAAGCACTGACCCAAACGCTAGGGTAGTATTTCTTCAAGTATTTACCGTTGATTGCTTTGCGAAGCACTTCTCTCTCTCTCCAATGTTTCCAAGATATACGAGTTGCCAAGCACTAATCGGCCTATATGGTATGGCCCCTTCCATGTGGGAGACCACTTCCCGTAACGGTTATCCTTCGAGCCGTTAGGTAGTATTGTCTTCCATACTAGTTCTCCATCTACAAAGGACATAGCAACAACACTTTTGTTGTAATATCTGGTGATTCATGCCTTGTTCTTTTTATTTGCTCCAACGCCTTTAGTCGATATTTAGTCAAGTCTTCCAAATTGTCCATCAGCAGGTTCTTAAAATCATCGGCTTGTAACTCATCTTGCTTGCTAATATGTAACGAGCTGATGTTAACTTCCAATGGTAGTACTGGTTCCTAGACATATACCAACTGATAAGGAGGAACTTTAGTCACTTCATGACGAGAAATCCGATAGGCCTATAGTGAGTAGTAGCGTGGTGTGCCATGTCCTTGGCTTTTCGTCTATCTTCCGTCTAATCAGCTTGATCAATCCTTTCTTAGACGATTCAACCTGACCATTAGCCTGAGCATAGTAGGGCGATGAGTTTAGCACCTGAATGCCCAATTGATTTGCAAAGTTCTAGAACCCCTCTGACATGAAGACAGTTCCTTGATTCATCATAATCGTCTAAGAATCCCGAATCTGTACATGATATGTTCTTTAACAAAGTCGATGGCTTCAACGACTGTGACTTGCTTTAAGAGAATAGCCTCAACCCACTTTGTGAAGTAATCTATGGCTACTAGTATGTACCTGTGTCCTTTAGACGATGCAAGATATATTTGACCAATTATGTCAATTCCCCATCCTTTAAACAGCCATGGTTTGATTATAGAGTTCATAGCCGACGCCGAAGCCATTTGGACATTGCCAAATAGTTGGCAATCCTGACATCCCTTATAATATCGGAAACAGTCCTCCAATATCATCGGCCAGAAGAACCCCGTTCTTCTAATTAGCCACTTCATCTTATGAGCCGATTGGTGAGTACCACAGATCCTCTAGTGGACTTCTCTTATGAGGACTTTAGCTTCTTACGTGCTGAGGCACTTGAGCAATAATCCTTCCAAGATCCGATTGTAAAATACACCATCGAGTAATATGTATTTCAAAGCCCTCCGCTTCAATTTCTTATCCTTAGACCTGGAAGGATTTTGTAAATACCCAATGATCTCCTGCCTCCAATCGGTCCCTGTGACCGTTGTAACTTCCAGTACATCTTCCAGCTCCATCGACTTATAGCCAGACACACTTTGTGCTAGCGCATTGACTTCGTAATTCTGCTCCCTAGGAGCATGAGTAATTTCAAACATTTTGAACGGGCCGATTATGCTTAAGCACTCATCCAAGTATCCGTTTATCACTTTGACGGGGGCCTGGAGGGAAGTTCGGAATATCACAAATCTTTAGCGCGCGGATACCGGCCTCCGTCGAGCAAAGAAGTCCTTACTCGGGCCCGGACACGACCGACCTTGCCCGGGCCGGAGTCCGGGTTGCCCCATCCCCGGCCGGATACAGACCCTCTCATCTGCTACATTAAATGCCCTGGCACCATCGAGGACCACTACGTTCCGTCAAGCCGCAGCAGACTGCGGCCACCAACTCGCGTCTTGTAACACTGTTCCCATACCGTTTTTCCGTAAACGTGAATGATGACGATGACGCAAACCAAGGACAAGCTTCGGACCGCCGGACAATAGGGCGCCGTGCCCATTAGAATACTAATTACACCCTTGTATAAATAGACCATGTTGCTGCACATGTAAAGGTTCGCTGCTAGTAATCACATACACACCGTAGGAGCTCCGGCTAGGACAACCATAAGGCCGAAGCTCATCTTTCCACTGTAGAAAACTCTGTCCCCCTCCTTGGTCCGGCAAGGCCCGGGACTCTCTCTGTAATCCCCTGAAATCTCCTATAGACGTCACTGGACGTAGGGCTATTACCTTCCCACGAGGGGCCCGAACCAGCCTAAATCACTTGTGCCTCCCGTTGATGGTTGCTTGATTGAGTTCGCCTTCTTGAAATCCCCGAGGCTGCAGGAAAGAGGTCGGTTGATCCTCATACTCAACAAGTAAGCTCGGCGCCTAGGGGTCCCGTACTCTCAACCGCCGATAGCTGGCGCCGTCCGTGGGGATCGTCGATTAGCTTCTGCGAGCAAAGGTCCTTAAGAATGGCGAACTCTTAAGACAACCAAGATATTCGCTTTGACGACCTCGACGACTTGGACGAGTATTGGTCCGATACCGAGGTCACCCGGATCGTCGATCCGAAAGGACACACCATGGCGGAGTCCCCCTCCCCCATGGATGTCTACCGCCCCGCGGGTGAGGCAGGCTCGGAGTATGTTCCCGAGCCCCTCCGGCCCGAGAGTTACCGAGCAGAGACACCCGCGACGTCTTGGCGTCGGTTCATCTGAAGGTCGACATCCCGACGTTAAATGCGACTCGACCACGAGACCATTTCCCGCGGCGACACAGTCATGACACCGTCATGCCCGGTGTTCCCGTGAGAAATCGACATGGCGGATGTCGACGACGTACCTGCTCCCGCAGCTCAGGAGGATGAGTCGCGTCGTCGCCTGGAAGCTGCGCGGGATTGGCTGGCCAGCTCGATTGACCGGGCTCTAGCGACCCGTCGCGACGACCCGGGGCCAAGCTCCCGGCCAACTCCCCGTTCGCCACGGCCGAGGTCCCCACCTCCGTCTCGATCGTCCGATCCAATCGGCAGGAGCCGCCAGCGCCTTCAGGCTTTGGCACACGTGGTGCGCGACCTCCGGCCGGACTTCGACCAGGCGTCGCCGTGGCCGAAAAGCTAGAGCAATTGGCCGATGATCTTCCTCGCGCCGCCGACTCTCGGAGTACTTCCCGGGAGAGCCGTACCCCAAGGGGTAGCTACTCTCGTCATGACCTTCGCCGAGATCTTGATCGGCGAAGGAATGACAGGGCATCCCGCCGACACAGTAGTCGTCCTTCGATCGATGATCGGCGAAGCGAGCATCACAGCGGCTCGACCCAAGACTCCGTCCAGAAACGGGGTCACCCCGAGTCCCGAGCAAGAGGCGCTCCCGACGAGCGCCGTCCTCACGCCGATCAGGGCGGAACCCTATCGGGTGCCCCCGACACTCGGCGCGGCGACGTCTTCTCACGCCTCGGCCCTCTCCGGGGGCACGAAGGTCGTGACGCTCGCAGGCACGACGCCCGGGCGAGCCACGGGTGCCCCACTTTCTCTCGCGCACTACGGAGCGCGGCGTGGCCACCCAAATTCAAACCAGGCCACATCGAGCGATTCGACAGGACTCAGAACCCGGACGAATTCCTCTCGGTGTACGCTACCACCGTCACGGCTGTGGGCGGTGATGAAGGGGTGATAGTGAACTATTTTTCCACCGTGTTGGAAGGGCCCGCTTGGACATGGCTCTTCAACCCGCGGGAAGGCTCCATTCACAGCTGGGCATAGCTCTGCGATGCCTGTGAGCGCGAACTCTGGGATCTTTGTCCCCGGGAAGACCGCAGGACCTCAAACGGGTGGTCCAGATGGAGGATGAGAGCCTGCGTGACTATGTCCGGAGATTCATCCGGATCCGCAACACAATTCCGAGCATCCCAGATGAAGCGGTCGTTGAAGCCTTCACCGAAGGTGTCAAGAACGTTCGCTTCACCCAGGATCTCGAGATATACTCCGGCTCCTCGGCTAGCGAGCTCTTCCAGGCGGCAGAACGTTACATCAACGCCGAGGAAGCCGTGGAGCGGAAGCGGCTTCTTGGGTCCGGCCAGGTGCCTCCGCAGCCCGGCATGGAGTCTTCGGACAAGAAAAAGTCCGACAAGAAGGCCAAGAAGAAGAAAAAAGCAAAGGCGGCCAAGATGGTGGCTGCCATCCCAGAGCAGCCGTCTCCGCCCCAGACGCCGAGACCCAAGAAACCTCGCCCTTCCCCCGGCAAGGTGGGTGGTCAACGGCCGGGCAACCCCGGACAGAGGCGCGGGCCTCAGACCCTCTTGAACAGCCGTTTCCGTCCATTGCACCAGGTGCACGGGCACGACCTCCGCAACTGCCACACCTGGGTTGCTCGGCTCGAGGATTTCTACAACGGCCGGGGGATCATGCTCGTCCTTCCTTATGCCGGGAAGAGCAGCTCCGACCAGAAAACCGAGCCTCGCTCCGACCCATAGGGCCAGGAGAGCGAAGAATACCACGAGCCAAGTCACCACATCGCGGTGATCTTCGGGGATCCGTGGCCTACTCCTCCCGACGGGAGTTGAACGCCGCGGCGCGTGAAGTCTGCCGCGTAGACCGAGGCGGCTCGGCCCCCGAACACCTCCGATGGTCGGAAACGACCGTCTCTTTCTCCCGGGAAGATTGTCCCTCAGGAATGACCAAGCCTCAGAAGCTCCCCCTCGTGCTCTGCCCGACCATCAATAACACGAGGGTCGCGCGAGTACTCATCGACGGGGGGAGCGCTCTGGACTTGATATCCGCCCGGGTCTTGGACGAGATGCAAATCCCCCGATCCAAGATCAAGGATATCGCCATGCCCTTTCATGGCATCATCCCGGGCATGTCCATGACCCCGCTCGGGCAGATCGTCCTACCCGTGACCTTCGGCAGCCCAAGCAATTTCCGGACTGAGCTGGTCACCTTCGAGGTAGGCGACTTTGAGTCGGCCTATAACGCCATTCTCGGCAGGCCGGCTCTCGCGAAGTTCATGGCTGCCACGCATCGTGCGTACCACTGCCTCAAGCTCCCGGGGCCAAAAGGGGTAATTACCGTCAAGGGCAGTCACAAGGCTGCCCTAGAATGTGATGAGATGGCCCTGGCCCTGGTCGGCCAGCTCCCGGAGCGTGGGCCCCAGCAAGACTCCCGCAAGTCCGTCCGGCCCAAGGTGGTTCTCCTGTTAGTGATATGCCCTAGAGACGATCATATGAGATGATTGTATCATACGTCTATGTTCATGTACTTATTAGTTCCATGAATAAATGTCACTCCTTTGTTCATTGAGTATGACTTAATTGTGAAACACATTGGTTATGAGATATTATTCTAAACGATCCCTGGTCACATATCATTATGTGGAACAATAGTGATCTGACCAGCACATGTATTGATTGATGGTAATGTTTCACATACCATAGATATGGAGATATCAAATCAATAATGTGGGCACATGATAAAGAACATGGGGTTGGATAGACCGCTCCGAGACTTCTTTGAGATTGTTATCTTAGAAGTGCTATCGAGTATAGTCTCGAGTGGTATACCTATACGATCCTTTGACACGAGATTCTTATTGATTCTCGGCATGCGAATTGTATACTTTGGGGCTATCAAATGCTTCACCGTAATAGGGAAGTTATAAAGGTAGCTTACGGGTATGCCATGAAACATGGCGTGAGATGTAAGAGATCAAGATGGAATTTGCCCTCCTTGATAACGGAGAGATATCTCTGGGCCCTCGGTGTGGATGGATAAGAAAAGTGCATGGCCATGCCAAAGTGATTAAAGAGTTAATCACGAATTATATCCATTACATTGACGAGTGAATTTGTCGAGCTATCACAAGGGTGGCACGCCTCGCGCCTTGAGCTTGACCGATATCGTGTGGCAAAAGGATCCTATATGAGTGTATCAAGGTTGGTGATTCGATCATTATGTACATTCGGGATCAATATGTCTTTGCTAGGTACCGCTATTGACTTGTGGTGCAGGGAAGGGTTCTCCGGGACCGCGCCGACTTGTACATGAGCCTAATGGGTCACACACTTAACGGGTTGGATCATATCGATGGATTGGATCCATTAGTGGGTTTATACTGATTTGGATCTTCGACATCTTAATGGATTTCTATTGTAGAAGATCCATTAGCGTGAGACCTAGTGGGCTTCCATATCCATTAGAGCGAGACCTAATGGGCTTTATCGTAGAAGGCCCGTTAGTGCGCTCTATATAAAGGAGGCATGGGGGCGTGCGGTGTGTTAGTCTCCCCACCACGAGCCCTAGCCGCCGCCACGCCCCATCGCCCTAAGAACCCTAGCAGCGCGTGGGTGCTAGCACACCGCACAGCGGTGTTCCCACCCCGGACGTGTGGATACCGTGGAGGCGTCGTCGCTCTCGCGTCGGCGCCGATCGATTCGATCGGCTACATAACTCAGACGACTACGCCGGCGTTCTTTGTGATGGCGATCCGCGACGAGGAGAAGTTGTACCACGTCGTGTTCGACTACGTACAGTGCTTCGCAGCACGCGGGGAGGCTTCACCCACTCTACTTCCGCTGCTAACGTGCTCCAAGAGTAATGCTCCATGATCTCCGACTCGCATGTTGCCTGGGTGTTCGCGGTAAGAAAAATTTTGTTTTCGGCTAGCGTAGCACCGCGTTCTCCTACATCTCCAGCCCCAGGAGCAGACGAAGCCCGTCCCGGTCTCCGACGAGGATCCATCCAAGGTGGTCCACGTCGGGGCCTCCCTGGACCCAAAATAGGAAAGCGAGCTCGTCACCTTCCTCCGGGCAAACTCGGACGTCTTCGCATGGGAGCCGTCCGATATGCCCGGGGTCCCAAGGGAGGTGATCGAGCCAGGCCGCGGTTCACTCGTAAGAAACCGTGCGCCAGTAATCGAGGAGGTTCCCGCAATGGAAGGCTGACATCATCAAGGAGCAGCTGGACAAGCTGTTGAAGGCCAGCTTCATTCGCGAAGTCGAGCACTCCGACTGGTTAGCAAACCCAGTCGTGGTCAAAAAGAAGAACGAAAAATGGCGGATGTGCGTTGATCACACCGACATCAACAGCTCATGCCTGAAGGACAACTTCCCTCTCCCCCGCATAGGCCAGTTGGTCGATGCAACGGCGGAAGCCCAGCTAATGAGCTTTCTGGACGCGTACTCCGGGTACCACCAGATCAGCCTGTCACGGGAAGATGAAGAGAAGACTGCCTTCATCACCCCCTTTCGGCACCTCTGCTACACGACCATGTCCTTCGGTCTAAAAAATGCGCGGGCCACTTTCCAATGTCTGATGCAGAAGACCTTCCCCGACCAGATCGGGCGGAATCTAGAAGTCTATGTAGACGACATAGTCATCAAAAGTATTTTGGCCGAGGCTCATATCCGGGACCTCGAGGAAACCTTTTGTAATATAAGAAAACATCGGATAAAAATGAATCCGGAGAAATGCGTTTTCGGTGTGCGCGCGGGCATGGTGCTCGGGTATGTAATTGGGTCGCCCGGCATCGGCTCAAACCCGGGAAAAATTGAAGCCATCGAGAGGATGCAGGCTCCTTCGAGTATAAGGGAAGTCCAATCGCTCACTGGTCGGATGGCGGCCCTCAGCCGCTTTATCTCCCGGCTGGGTGAGCGCGGACTACCTTTCTTCAAGGCCTTGCGCAAACACGACGGCTTCGTCTGGACCGAGGAAGCCGACAACGCCTTCAGGGAACTCAAGAAGTACCTGTCAAGCCCGCCCGTCCTAGTCACCCCGAGGGAGCAGGAGCCTCTGCTACTCTACCTGGCGGCCTCTCCCCAAGTAGTAAGTGCCGTGCTCATGGCCGAGCGCGAGGGGAATCAGCGGCCTATATACTACGTGAGCGAGGTGCTTGATGGACCGAAGGAGCGTTACCCTGAGGTCCAAAAGCTTCTGTATGCCCTCCTCATGGCTTCTAAGAAACTCCACCACTACTTCTTGGCTCACCCGATCACGGTTCCGACCAGTTTCCCACTAAGGGAGGTTATCAGGAACCCTGATGCCTCCGGGCGCATCGCCAAATGGGCAATAGAACTCGGCGAGTTCGACCTCAAGTTCGCTGCCCGAATAGCGATCAAGTCTCAGATACTGACGGACTTTGTGGCGGAATGGACGAATTTCCCCCCCCTCCCCCCCGTCCGGACAAGAAGCCGAGCGCGTCAAAGAACCCCACTGGACAATGTTCTTCGACGGCGCACGCTCCTTTGAACGCTCGGGGGCTGGAGTAGTTTTGATCTCTCCACAAGGGGAGCAACTCCAGTACGTCATACAACTGCACTTCGCCGCAACCAACAACGCGGCAGAGTATGAAGGCCTCTTGGCCGGACTACGAGCATGCTCTACGCTCAGGGTCCGATGACTAACCGTGAAAGGGGATTCACAGTTGGTCGTAAACCAGGTTAACAAGGTGTTTCAGTGCTCCGATGACTCAATGGCGCGTTACCTGGTCGAGGTGAGGAAGTTAGAAAGGAACTTCAAGAACTTCGAAGTCCTTTACGTGCCCAGGAGAGCAAATACCTTGGCCGACCAACTTGCCAAGTTGGGCACCTCACAAGAACCCGTCCCAACAGGGGTGCTCGTTGAGCACTTGCTAAAGCCCTATATTCTCTCTGGAGAAGAGACAGATGAGACACACGGCAACGTCTCCCTCCTCGAGCAAAGCGCCACCTGGATGACGCCATTCATCCAGTTCTTAGCGCACGGGACATTGCCCTTAGGATGAAGTCGAAAAATCCCGGCTTGTCAGGAGAGCTCCACTATACAGGCTAGTGGAGGGTGCCCTGTACCGGAGAGGCGCACTCGGAGTTCTCTCTAAGTGCATCTCCCAGAAAGAGGGGGAATTCCTGCTGAAGGATTTACACGAGGGTATCTGTGAGGCTCACTCCTCCTACAGAACACTCGTTGGTAAAGCCTTCAGGATGGGCTACTATTGGCCCACGGCACTAGGTGACGCTCGGGAGATCGTCACCACCTGCCGGGCATGCCAATTCCATGCCCGGCAGGTGCACCAACCAGCCTACGCCCTCCAAACTATTCCCCTCACCTGGCCATTCTCTACCTGGGGGCTGGACATCCTAGGCCCATTCCCTAGAGGGGCGAAGGGATGCGCATACCTCTTCGTCGCCATTGACACGTTCACCAAGTGGATAGAGGCTGAACCAGTTTCTGGCATTACGGCCTAGGCGGCCAAGAAATTCTTCCACAATAACGTGGTCACGCGGTTTGGCGTCCCCAGCCGACTGATCACGGACAACGGAACTCAGTTCACCAGCGAACTATTCCAAGAATATTGCGAAGACGTTGGCACCAAGATTTGCTTCGCCTCTGTGGCTCATCCACAGAGCAACGGGGCTGTCGAGCGAGCCAACGAGCAGATCCTTCAAGCAATCAAGAAGTGAGTCTTCGACCAACTTACTAAGCTACGGCAAAGTTGGGTCGACGAGCTTCCTTCCGTCTTGTGGGCTGTCCGCACCACCCCCAGTAGAGCCACGGGCGTAACACCCTTTCGGCTCGTGTATGGCACAGAGGCCATGCTTCCGACCGAAATAACTCTAAGGTCACCCCGCGTGGACCTCGCGGAAACGGCCGATGACCACCAGAGCAGGTTGCTCGATCTCGACCTATCCGAGGAAAAACGCGAGCAAGCCCTCATCCGATCAGCGGCCTACCTGCAAGCTCTACGTAGGCATGCCGCCCGGTCAATCAGACCAAGGACCCTGCAAAGCGGCGACTTGGTCCTACGACACATCCAAGACTTGTCGCGCGCCAACAAGCTAACCCCTAAGTGGGAGGGCCCATTCACGGTCGTCTCGTCTTCACGCCCGGGGGCTGTCCGCCTCGCCTTCCCGGACGGACGAGTCCTCAGCAGCTCGTGGAACATCGCCCAGCTACGCAGGTTCCACGCGTAACCTTTCCCTTTCTTCTAGCCTATCCCTCCTTATTTAACCAAGGAATCTTCGAACGACTTCTTCTCGAAATTCCCGAGCCTGTTAAATAAAGAGGAATGGTAACCCAAGTTCTTTTCACCCAAGGTCTTCAGTCTTTTCTTCTTGTCCCGCCCAAGCACGAGTTCTTGTTTCCTAAACCGATTTCTAAGGCGGTCGACGGATCTGAAAAACGCGCCCCGCCTTGAATTCCATTGCTCGGATAAGCGGATAGCACATCGCCCTGGCAAGTTCTCGGCGGTGCCTCGCAGACTTCGATCCCGAAACCCAATTGAAATCCAGAGTTAGCAACTCGAACTCGCAACCAGGGGCAATTGATAGGGAACGAGGGTGCCCGATCTTCCGTCAGGTGGGGATACTCTCCGATTTGGTGGAAACTTGACACACACGATCCGGCTTCCAATCAGCAAGATCCGAACCCTGCAATCGCAGCACCACGTCTCCTCTGGTTATCAACCGTGCACAACACGATTGACCTCACCATGAAGGCTTATCCCTGCTTGCGAATCGAAGAACACAAGCAAGAACACGGTAGATGCAAACTGAAATTGCGAATCGAATCAATTAAGCACATGAAGTTAGGGTTCCACAAACCGATGAACCGCGAAACTGTCTAAGCAGATTAATCTAAGCAAAACCCATCTAATCTAATGACGGCTACTGAGTATATAGAGGATAGAGGGCTAGGGGGCGGCCAAGGGGGTGGCCGAGCAACCCTAGGGAGTACAAGGCCTTCAGGCCCAAAAATAGGTGTCGCAGCGCTGTGGCAGATTCTGGATGTCATCTTGTTTCGACGATTCTCGTCGATTCTGAGCGTATTTGGGCTTGGGACTGGTTGGGTTGGAAAGCTTATCTCCTTAGCTTTCCGTCGATATGTAGAACGCCCCAAACGGAGCCCGTATGTGGCCTGGGCGTCCGTTTTCGTGCGGCCTACTCCTGTAGTCCGAACTGGCCTCGTGAATAAATTGGACTTCAATTTGGATTGGGCTTGTGACTCCTCCTTGAGTTGGGCCTTGATCGTATGCTTGTTGGATATGTTCACATCATTCTCCCCTTCTTGGTTTTGAGTCGTCCTCGACTCAAAGTCGTTGATACTTGTTGAAGTAGTTATTTCAGTTCTTGACATCGTCCAACTATGCTTCCCTTCTTGAAATTGACCCTGTTGTGAGAAAACAAACAAAGAAGAACAAGAGGAACTCGACATGATATGATTAGTTGTAACGCAGCCCTTTAATCGATCATATTGTTTCACAACAAAAGGAGATGTTAGATTTGAACAAATATAAACTCTGTGTACCATATAATCTCCTTTACAGTTATATTGCCCAATGATATGATATGTATGCGTAGATAACCATGGCAAATCAGCACTAAAAGAAAGTTTCTCCTTCAAATTATTTAGATTACATAGAACATCAAATTCAACATAACCCAAAGTATTTAAAGAAAATAATAATTTCAGCTCATCTTGCATACTAGTTATTGGAAGGAAAAGTCTATTTTCAGCACAATTGTTTGGTTTGGGAGCAGCATTATCAACCTTATTCACAAGTTGTGGCATAGAAATAATAGAAGCATCATCACACAACTCTTTTCTATCACAAGGAACAGCAGTGCAATCATTAAAATTACTCAAACTATTTTGTAAAGCCTCAATCCTTTTATTCTCTGCTCTCTCAAGATCAATTTTCAAAATTTGAGCAGGAGTCATACCAACAAGTTGGATTTTTCTACCATTATATTGGAAAGAATATATATTTGTAATATCATTGTACAAAGCATTATTTGCAAATATCCATGGCTTACCAAGCAACAAAGAATATGTTTCCATAAGCACCACATCAAAATATGCGCTATCATGGTATGTGCCAATAAAAAATTGGACTTCAATTTGGATTGGGCTTGTGACTCCTCCTTGAGTTGGGCCTTGATCATATGCTTGTTGGACATGTTCACATCAGCAAAGACTCGGCCACACGAGGGGCCGGACATCGTCTTTTCGCGCGCTCCCGCTGCCCGGCTACTTCGTGTGCCCGGTCTTTTGCTCACAACCAGGGACAAAGACTCAGCCACATGAGGGGCCGACATCGCTTTTCAGGCCTCCTCATTGCCGGCCATTCGCCGTGTGCGGTCTTTTGCTCCCAACCAGGGGCAAAGACTCGGCCACACGAGGGGGCTGGACATTGCCTTTTCGCGCGCTCCTGCTGCCCGGATATTTTGTGTGCCCGGTCTTTTGCTCGCAACCAGGGGCAAAGACTCGGCCACACGAGGGGGCTGGACATCGCCTTTTCACGCAGCTCCCGCCGCCGGCCATTGTGCCCGTTTTTTGCTCGCAACTGTGGGCAAAGACTCGCCACACGAGGGCCGACATCTTTTCACGCGCTCCCGCCGCTCGGCCATTGCCGTGTGCCGGTCTTTTGCTCGCAACCAGGCAAAGATTCGCCACACGAGGGATCGACATCGCTTTTCACGCGCCCATTGCCTTAGCATTGCCGTGTGCGGTCTTTTGCTCGCAACTGTGGGCAAAGACTTGGCCACACGAGGGCCGGACATCGCTTTTCAAGCGCCTCGCCGCCCGGCCACTTGTGTGTCCGGTCTTTTGCTCGCAACTGTGGGCAAAGACTCGCCACACGAGGGGCTGGACATCGCCTTCGCGCTCGCCGCCCGGCATTGCCGTGTGCGGTCTTTTGCTCGCAACTGTGGCAAAGACTCGCCACACGAGGGCTGGACATCGCCTCGCTTCGCCGCCTGCTGCCGCTTTCGGCTGCCGTGTCCGGTCTTTTGCTCCCAACCAGGCAAAGACTCGCCACACGAGGGCCGACATCGCCTTTCAAGGCTCTGCTGCCGGCCATTGCAGTGTGCTCGGTCTTTTACTATAAAAGGGGCAAAGACTCGGCCACACGAGGGGCCGGACATCGCTTCAAGGCGCTCCTCGCTGCCCGGCTACTTCGTGTGCCCGGTCTTTTGCTCGCAACCAGGGGCAAAGACTCGGCCACACGAGGGGGCTGGATGGGTAGGTGGCAGCGAGTAGTGGTTTACCCTCTTTTTTTCAAGATTATGTAAACATGCATAATAAGAGAAACATAGAGAAGCATCTTGTATTAACTAAGTGTCTGTGACAACACAACACCATGCACACTAGCCCCTAGATCTGCTTTTCAGAGCTTGAAGCTCCGCCTCCACATCTTCAAGACGGCCCCGAAGTTGGAGAACCTCGATCTGGGCTTCACGCCCCGGTCGGATCTCTTTGCGAAGCTTAGCCACCTTCTCAGCCTCCGCCAAGCTACGCTGCCGCTCCTCCTCGAGCTCCTTGCAAACTTGCTTGTGAACTCACCAAGGCGACAGAGAGGGGGGAGTGAATGGAGCCTTTTCAAATTTTTAATATTTTGTGCTCCATTCAGAACTCCAGCCCCAAACACCAGATAAAATAGTAGACAGAAGAGAAAAGACTTAAGCCAGCTGTTGGAGGTACAGGGATGTCCTTTAGATACCCAAGGGCATCTGGACTATTGAAAGACCCCTCCAACAACACCGAGAGAAATATAACGTGGACCGGATCGGACTGTAAAGGACCTGCTCAGATCCGAAGCTGCAACTTGGACAGATCGGATCAGAAGGACCTGCTCAGATCTGAAAGAAACAAGAAGTAAAGGACCAGTTCAAACCTGGATGGACCAGATTAGCTCTGGAAAACAAAAGCAAAAAGGAAAAGAGAGAAAGTCAAACCATCAAAGATACTTTTAGAAAAGTAAAAACAGATTTCCAGAATTTGCCCCCAATTGGAGCAGGAGGTTGGTGGGTTTCTGGAGCTCAAATATTTTTGGGATTTTGTGTGCATAATCCTACATGAATCTCGAAGCACGTCACCTAAAATATCCTCAAAACTATATGTAGAAAACATATGAAAAATCAAACACTACAGACTGTCAGGAACTTCGAGCAGAAAGTTTAGAGCTCGGTATTCACCTCATGGCGTCCAAACGGTGCAACGGAATGACTCCAACCTTTTTCTTCAGATGCACATATGAGTCACGCACCCTCTCTAACAAGAAGCACATAAAAATGATTTTTATAGATTTTTATAAAAATTAAACACTGGGTGCTGCGCGAAGAACAAAATCTGCAGAGATTTGCAACTTGATGGAAAACTTGATCTCTAGTCTATCCTAAGGTGCAAGAGAGGTGTAAACACCATATAAACACCCTGAAAACATCATGGATCAGAAGCATGTAGAAGAAGGGGAGGCATACAAACAAATTGCAACAAAAAACATCAAGGAAAGAAGATTGAAACAATAGAACTAATAAGAACATGACATGAAAATAGAGGAACTAGTTTTGTTTGATTTGGAAAAGTTTTACACAGCCACCATAGGGTGAAAAACACTTACAAGTGGCTAAACTTCAGAAACTATTGGCTACAAAAGACTTTAGTAGAGACACCCCTCCACCCCTTCTTTATAGGCCAACCGGTTCTAGGGTATCTCGATATATCGCGATATATTGAGATCTCCCTTGAACCACCCATGAATGGCTGAGATTAACCCTCTCCAACCAGCCATTTACATGGGCCTTAGCCTACTCACTCATGGCCCAACATGGATCATACATGGGCAAACCCGAAACCCAACACATACACGGGTTTTAACTCACACGCACGAATTTTAGAGCGTCGCGAACCGCCTCCAACGATCCTTCAAGGCCCAAGCATCCGCAGACGCATCGACGCCCAAGAAGAACTCGGTTCAAGTGATAGCCGTTCCCACCGTGAAGCTCGCGCCTCGGCCTCCAACCGAACCGGCAATTTCACCGCGAACGGACTCATCCACTCCACCTCGCACCCTATTCTCACCGCATCCACAACACCAACAACAAACAACCAAAACACATCCGAACGCCCGCAAAGATCACCACTTAACCCAACACAATAAACCGATCCTCGATCAGGTTAGTATGCAAAAATGATAACCGAAATAGTGAATAGCCGACACAAAACAACCGCCTGGGGCAAGTGCGCCCCTGTGGCACTTTGGCGACTTCACGGCCACACCTAAATCATCTAGGGTCTTTTCCATGCTAAGGAGATCACAAAACCGCAAGAATCAAGAAACAACATGCCATGTCCAAGTGGTCAAGTTTGGAAGAATTTTGTCGGAAACCGAAAGTTTTAACCAACTCCTCACATGCTCATCATCTTGACTCAACAATCTCCCCCTTGATGAGTATGTTGACAAAACCAAACCAAGTGGCCAAATGTGCGAAGTTTTGATAAACAGATGCAAGGGTTTTGGAAGAATTTATGCGTAAAACCAAGAAGGAAACCCTTGATCAAATGCCCCACAAATTTTCATATTTGCCTCCCCCTGTCTTAATGCATCATTTTTTGTTTCGGCCCAAATTCTCCCCCTTTTTGTCAAAATGATCAGCAAGAAAACCAAAGTACCAAGGATACCCCGAACATGCACATGCGAAAATAATTGAAAACCTAGGCAAGAGCTTTGAAAATTAGCCAAATGGTTACCAAAACAGGAGGCTGATGCTCAAATCAAGTCTGAAGATCACAAGCTGACAAGACTTGAGAGAGATACTAAGGCTTGCAAAGAGCTAACCAAATTTTCAAATTTGTAACAAGGCATTTGCATAAATCAACGAAAAAGATTTTCAAAGTCAAAATAGGTGCACAAGCTTGAGAAACATCAAGACCAGGAAAGACAAGGTTGCCTAAACGAAATGGCCAACTCAAGAATGTGTCCAAAATTTTCCCGATTATGTGTTTGCAATACTCTTTATTTTTGGCCTTTTTCTTTTCTTCTTTTTTTTGGATGATTTTTTTTATAGGCCTTCTTGGAACCTATTCACATAGCAAATGATTGCTAGTAGAGCACAACCCAAGGTAAATTGGAACCGGCCCCCTAGGTCACCCGCTAAGTCTACAAACTGCAAACTTCAGGGATTGAAACCCATGTTTGTTTGCTTTATTTACACACAAGGGGCAAATGAAAGGACGCCACTAAAGAATGGCCAAAATCAGAAGAAGGCAACACAAGTTTCAAAATCTTGAAAGAGACCAAGAAGATATACCGACATTTGACAATGAAAATCCAATGTTTTGAAAAATGCAAATGTCAGGTTTTTTTGCAAAACTTTTAAGAAGGATGTTGATGCTCCTTTTCGCCTTTTCTCAAACTTGTGTAAAATCAAACAGGTTTCCAACAAACTCAATTTGGAGCACCCAAACTCAACTGAGATGAAACCAATAAGCCTAATAGGCAAAGCTCTTATAAAAAGAAAGCAAGACTACATGCAAATGCAGAACTGCAAACCTCCCCCTCAAAATAAGAACCCATGGCAAAGCATTTAGAGGAAGGAAAGAAGTAGAAACTGGTTTGCAATAGAACAGTGAAGAGAAACAACAGACACTCTAGCGCAAGGCACACTCCTAGCTACAGAAGATAGGGAAGCAAGCCTAAACTCGACTACTAGAGAGAGCAAACACAAACCCTGTCTACCTAGGCATCCTCCACATACCTGGTCAACCCACAAGTCTATGTGAGACTCACTAGCTAGAGCAGAGGACATTGCTAATCACGCATGATAGCAACCTAAAAGGTAAGAGGTGCCAAAAGAACGTGCTGTGACTCTAGCCTATTCTAAGAACAAACCCCAAACAAAGAGGCAAACAATAATATTCATATCATACAAGATCAAGCTCCCCCACACTTGATGCCTACAGCACTAACCAAGCCAAGCTCTCCTCGGAGAGTGGCAAACCTAGGACCATCTAAGGGCTTGGTGAAAATATCGGCAAGCTGGTGATCACCATCCACAAATCCTAGCCCTATATCCCCCTTTTCTACATGGTCTCTAAGGAAGTGATACCGGATATCAATGTGTTTGGTTCTGGAATGCTGGACTGGGTTTTTGGCAATGTTGATGGCTGAGGTATTATCACACAAGAGTGGGATACTACCAACCTCTAACCCATAATCCCGAAGCATTTGCCTTAACCAAAGCACTTGACTGCAACAAGCAACAGCAGCCACGCATTTCGGCCTCGGCCAGAGATCGGCTACTGTTGATCCGCTTCCTAGACGACCAAGAGACAAGAGAAGTGCCTAGAAACCGGCATGTACTCAAGTGCTTTTCCTATCTATCCTACTGACCGCAAAGTCAAGATCCGAATAGGCTCTAAGAGATAGACAAGAAGCGTAAGAATACCAGATTCCTATTTCGGGTGGCTACTAAGTAGCTAAGGATTCGCTTGATCGCTCAAGATGAGAAACCTAGGGAAGCACGAAAACGAGCACACGTACACACAAATAAGTGTATGTCCCACGAGACGAGGTAAGGCATGTAAGGGCTCCTATCATGCTCCTATAGAGCTTCGATCTACTGCTCAAAGATTCAGGTCGTTCAAGCACGTAATAGTTGCCATGGGGGTGGAAACAGCTTGCTATCACCATGGCAAATCTCTTGAGCAGTGTCTCTAGTATACTTGGATCGGTGAAGAAAGATCCCTGAGGGTCTCGCTTGATTTGAAAGCCCAAGAAAAAGTTTAGTTCACCCATCATGCTCATTTCAAACTCAGAACTCATGACGAAAGCAAATTCAGAGACCAAAGAATCAAGACCCTCCAAAGATAATGTCATCCACATAAATCAACCAGAAGAAAGTCCGATGACTTGCGCTGATAAATAGGGTCTTATCAACGCTGCCCATTGAAAAACCATTTCCAATCAAATAGGTCTTGAGCCGTTCGTACCAAGCTCAGGGGCCTGCTTGAGCCCATATAATGCCTTGGAGAGCTTGTACACATGATCGGGAAACTCAGCAGAAACAAAGCCAGGGGGTTGCCGAACAAAAACCTCTTCCTCAATGAAACCGTTCAGGAAAGCACTTCGAACATCCATCTGAAAAACCTTAAAACGGTGTGAAGCCATAAAAGCAAGGAAGATGCAAATAGAATCATGTCGAGCAACCGGAGCATAGGTCTCATCAAAGTCAATCCCATCGACTTGAGTGAAACCTTGTGCTACTAACCTAGCCTTATTCCTCACTACTACTCCATCCTCACTCTGCTTGTTTTTGAAAACCCATTTTGTTCCTATGACATTCACGCCCACAGGGCATGCAACTAAGTCCCAAACCTTGTTTCTCTCAAAGTTCTCTATCTCTTCGTGCATGGCATTGACCCAATCGGGATCGGCAAGGGCCTGAGCTATGTCCTTAGGCTCGAGAGAAGAATCAAAGGTAGCAGAGAGGAGGGACTGGTGTGCTCTAGACCTAGTCACTCGCTCACCTATAGGTCCTATCATCTAATCAGGAGGGTGACTAGCCTGAATGTGCCTAGGTGCACCCGAGGTGGCCTCTGCCTCATGTGAAGTGGATGCAGGATCAGAGCCACCAGGGGAGGACTCTACAGGGGTAACCTCAGAAGAAGAAGTCCTAATAGGAGTAGGCTCAGAAGAGGCTGAAGGTACGGAGGGCTCAGGTGGATCAGAAGCAGAAGGTCTGACTACGGCTTCTACCTGTGGAGGAGGTTCCTCATCGAACCGACGAGCAACACCCCAACTCACCTTCTCCTCTACAAAGATAGGCTCAAAGGTAAGATCGATCGAGACATGTCTGCCCGAACTTGGTCTAGCCTCGTCAAAAGTGACCTCACAAGACTCCACTACCCTCCTTTTAGCAATGTCCCAAACCTCAGAGATCCTAGTGGACTTAGTATACCCCAAAAGAGACCATCGAAGAACGAGACTCGAACTTGTCCAAATTGCCGATTGAGAATGAAGCACTTGCAACCAAAGATCCGAAGTGTGAAACATTGGGCTTGCGCCCATATCGAAGCTCAGACGAGGTCTTGTGCAACTTGGCACGGAGGAACACCTGTTGGAGACATAGCAAGCAAGAGTAACCGCCCTCGGCCGTATGTCGGGGTGGAGTACTCATCCAAAGATCGTCTTGGCCATTTCGACTGTGGTCCTATTCTTTCTCTTTACCACCTCGCTGTTTGGGCTACATGAGGCTAAGAAAATTGATGCTCAACTCCAGAAAGTGTGCAGAAATGTTCAAAAGAAGCATTCTTGAATTCGGTACCATTATCAGAACGAATGACCCAAAGTGCACCTGGAAACTCAACTACAAGCCTCCTTGAGAGGTTTCTGAACAGTTCGAATGTCTCCTCCTTTGAGGCCATGAAGAAGACCTAGGAGTATCGCGAGAAATAATCCACAATCACAAGCACATACCACTTCCCACCCATCGATCGCACTCTAGCTAGACCAACAAAGGTCCATATGTAAGAGCTGTCCCTGGTGCATCACCATCACACGTGTTACTCGTGGATGGGAAGCAGCCACCATTTTACCATGTTGACAAGGAGCACAAACCAAATCAGAGACAGGAGTGAGCTTAGGAAGTCCAGAAATTAAATCAAAAGAGCTCACCCTAGCCAAGTGATCAAAACTAATGTGACCCAAACGCCTATGCCAGAACTGAATGTCACGAGAATCAGAAGCAAGTAAGCAAGGAGAAGCACCGGTGAAGGTATGAAAAGCTCGAAAGACTCGCCAAAACGAGAAATCCTACAAAGAACTTGCCCAGAGGGGCTCAAGACACAAGAACCGAAGTCCTAAATCTGACCTCATAGCCCCGATCAATAAGCTGCAAACGTAAAGCAAATTATACTTCACCATCGACTAGGGCTACGCCCTAAGAACAAGCGTGGACTAACTCAACAGATCCGTGAGCTAGGACACGACACAGAGACGATCCCCAAAGGTGATCACCACCGTCGGGTCTCGGCTAGAGAGGCAAACCATCATGACTCACCGGTCATGTGACGACAACAACCGAGTCAACGATTCAGACCTCCTTCCTCCCGGCCCTCACGAGCCCGAGCCAAGTAGAGAAGAAACGAGTCTCAGCAGGAGGACTCACTAGAGCAGCACCTAGGAACCCAAAACTCGAGACACATGACCAAAGATGTCCCATCGACTCCACCTCTACAAAACCGCGTGGCACATGCTCTATCCTAACAACATTGTTCCTGGGCCATCACTCACCTCGACCGCCTCCTCCGTCACCCATCTAACCTCTGCGCAGGAACTCTCGCCATGGTGTCTACCTCCACCGTAAAACGAAGGCACACCCCGAGGACGGCGGAAACTCAAACCTAGACCTATTGAACCCACCAGAGGGCTCAATTTCCCGTAAACCAGCACCGGGCCTAATGCTCATTCTAGACTCCACTTGTCTAGCTACCGGTGTGGTGAAACACGTGCCTCTCGAGACCCTAGCTGCTCGAGTGTGATTATGGGCACTCTTGGGATGTCGCTGGGAAAACCTACCACCGATAGCGAGAACTCGCCTATGTGACCACCCCGCCACAAGAAGTGCAAGCTTAACCTAGGTCTTGGCTTTGTCCTAGGTGGTGCTACAGAGTTACAGACTTGGAACCCGACCGAGTACTCTTGCTCTTAGCGTATGAGGTGCTACTGAAGAACCAACCACCGGTCAAGTAACTCAAGACCAGCAGACCTAAAGATCTGTTTTCTCCGAGACTCCCGAGGACGCAACCACCATCCTACCTCTCTCAAGAAGGACAACCCTAGGTGGGTGACGCTTGATGTGATCAAGCCACCAAAACCCAAACCTCTACCTGTGAAATCTTGGATTGATCCAAGATTAAGTTCAGTTTCTTCTTACCACTAACTAACTTCTCAAGAGTGCTCATGAGATACTCACACTCGATGAAGGCGTGGGACGTAACTCACACGAGAGGAAGAGGACCTAGCAAAGACTTGTGTCACCCCGACCACTAGCAACATCCTTACCCCGCAACTCGCAAGACTTTATCACCTAGAATCTCAAGCTCTCTTGAAGGACCGACAGAAAGACACCCGAGTTTTGCACTTCGCTAGACGACCTTGATACCTACGGCCTAGCTCCTCTAGCGCTTTACCCACGCTCCCATCCATTTCATCACATCGCAAACAAGTAGAGCACTCATCTAGAGACCTTTTAGTTCAGCAATTTTACTCTTCAATGTTAAGTTCTCTAGTCTAAGCATCGACACTCATCTTGCACGTAAGTAGAGTGAAAACTGCCATCTCCATCGCTAGTTGTGTCCTTAGGTGCATCATGATCACTACAGCCCTCATCTAGACCGACCGGGTCCTTATGTGTCATGTGAGATATGTGCGAGAGGAGGATGGGACAAGCAACCATTTCAAGAACAAATGCACAGCTTTTAAAGCATTTCTAGTTTCTTCAAGCTCCTCAAGCACACAAACATGTTTTTCCTTAAGTTCTCCAAACTCCTTAATCACACTATCATGCAAGGTCCTTAATGCAAGAAGTTCAGAAAGAGCTTCATCACAAACTTTCCAAACATCGTAATCAAGAGCGTAAATAGTAGAAGAACTAGGCGCAACTTTAGACTTCTAGCTCTAAAGTAAGATAGGCTACTTCTTCCTTCAAATCTCTAACCCTACCATTTGCCCGAGAGAGAAGCCACCTAGCTTGAGAAACGCAAAGATTGAGATCATCTTAGTTTTCAGAATAAGGTACCTCTGAGTCGGAATCGATGTCTGAGCAATCCGAAACGGCGTGTCCGCCATGAAACACATGCCGGGCAGAGCCGATGTCATCGAGTCCTCGCCTGGGGCTCCTCCCCATCATCACTCGCCTCTCGTCCGAGACGCAGCGGAGTCCAGGTCGCCAAGACTTTATGGAACAGCTTCCGCCCTTCCGAATGTGGGCTTCGCCACCATGTCTGAACTTCGGTTTGGCTTGTGGTTTCGCTGGGGTAGTTGTTCTTGGCAGCAGGAGCTTCTTCTCATCCCTTCAAGATTTGGGCACTCGCTTTCAATGTGGTTGAGGCCTCCACACTGTAGCACCTCAAGTTGCTCTCCTCCGCCACTCACTCTCTTGTAAGCTCTAGCAAATTTTTGGATAGGAGGGCTAAACTCTCTTCAGAACTCAGATCTAAGCGCCGTCAAGAAGCTCCACAAGAATGCATAAAGAAACTACACCAAGATCGCAAGAGGAAGAACCGTAAGGGTTTATGATCAAAGCTGTGGAAACTGGGTCGGTCTCAAGAACTGACAAATGCTCAAGTTCATAAGTTTTCAAGTTCGAATAGAGACCATCCAAAGTGAGTGTAGTGAGATCCGTAGCCTGCCGGATCATGGTGATCTTCACTCCCCAAATTTTTAAATCAAGTGCTAATAGAAAGTGACGAGCATTCTCGGAGTCAGTGAACACTGTCTCAACTGCTCGCAAGTTGCTCAAGATTTTTGTGAACCGGCTGAAACAAGCATCCAAAGATTCACCAGGTTTTTGAGAGAACCGGTGGTACTCATGCTTGAACTGGTCCTGGCGAACGGTCTTGACCTGAGCTGTCTCCTCATGGAAAGCAATGAGGATAGTCCAGATCTCGTGCGCGGACTCAAGGTGAGCAACCCGGTCGTATTCATTTCGACCCAAGCCTTGGAAGAGAATGTTTTGGCCCTAGCATTCAACTCAAAATCCTTTTTGTTCTCGGGGTGATTTCCTCCTCATTTGGCACCTTATATGGTTTCTTGACTTTGGCCCAAACATCAAAGCTCAGGCCATAAGGTAGGAACCCATCCGAGCTTTCAAAAGGAAAAATCAAGGCCATTGAAAATCGGTGGTTTGTTTGAGTACCTCTCCTCCGCCATGGTTAAAGACAGAAGGACTCAAAGACTCGCAAGAATCACAAAAGCTCAACCTCGCCTCGATACCACTGTGAACTCACCAAGGCGACAGAGAGGGAGTGAATGGAGCCTTTTTTCAAATTTTTAATATTTTGTGCTCCATTCAACTCCAACCCAAACACCAGATAAAACAATGCATGTAAGAGAAAAGACTTAAGCCACCGTTGGAGGTACAGGATGTCCTTTAGATACCCAAGGGCATCTGGACTATTGAAAGACCCCTCCAACAACACCGAGAGAAATATGCAACATGGACCAGATCAGACCAGGAAGGACCTGTTCAGATCTGGAAGCCTGCAACTTGGAACAGATCAGACCAGGAAGGACCTGTTCAGATCTGGAAGAAACAAGAAGTAAAGGACCTGTTCAAACATGGATGGACCAGATTAGCTCTGGAAAACAAAAGCAAAAAGGAAAAGAGAGAAAGTAAAACCATCAAAGATACTTTTAGAAAAGTAAAAACAGATTTTCAGAATTTGCCCCCACTTGGAGCAGGAGGTTGGTGGGTTTCTAGAGCTCTAACATTTTTGGGATTTTGTGTACATAATCCTAGATGAATCTCGAAGCACTTCACCAAAAATCTCCTCAAAACTATCTGTAGAAACAATATGAAAAATCAAACACTACAGACTGTCAGGAACTTCGAGCAGAAAGTTTAGAGCTCGGTATTCACCTCATGGCGTCCAAACGGTGCAATGGAATGACCCCAAACTTTTTCTTCAGATGCACATATGAGTCACACACCCTCTCCAATAAGAAGCACGTAAAAATTATTTTTCTAGATTTTTATAAAAATCAAAAACTGGGTACTGCACGAAGAACAAAATCTGCAGAGATTTGCAACTTGATGGAAAACTTGATCTCTAGTCTATCCTATGGTGCAAGAGAGGTGTAAACACCATATAAACACCCTCAAGACATCATGGATCAGAAGCATATAGAAGGAGGGGAGGCATACAAACAAGTTGCAACAAAAAACATCAAGGAAAGAAGATTGAAACAATAGAACTAATAAGAACAAGACATGAAAATGGAGGAACTAGTTTTGTTTGATTTGGGAAAGTTTTACACAGCCACCCTAGGGTGGAAAACACTCACAAGTGGCTAAACTTCAGAAACTATTGGCTACAAAAGACTTTAGTGGAGACACCCCTCCACCCCTTCTTTTATAGGCCAACCGGTTCTAGGGTATCTCAATATATCGCGATATATTGAGATCTCCCTTGAACCACCCATAAATGGCTGAGATTAACCCTCTTCAACCAGCTATTTACATGGGCCTTAGCCTACTCACTCATGGCCCAACATGGACCATACATGGGCTAACCCGAAACCCAACACATACACGGGTTTTAACTCACACGCACGAATCTTAGAGCGTCGCGAACCGCCTCCAACGATCCTTCGCGCCCAAGCATCCGCAGACGCATCGACGCCCAAGAAGAACTCGTGGTTCAAGTGATAGCCGTTCCCACCGTGAAGCTCGCTCGGCCTCCAACCGAACCGGCGGCCCACCGCGAACGGACTCATCCACTCCACCTCGCACCCTATTCTCACCTGCATCCACAACACCAACAACAAACAACCAAAACACATCTGAACGCCCCAGCGGCATCACCACGAACCCAACACAACAAACCGATCCTCGATCGGGGTTAGTATGCAAAAATGATAACCGAAATAGTGAATAGCCGGACACAAAACAACCGCCTGGGGGCAAGTGCGTCCTGTGGCACTTTGGCGACTTCGCCGGCTACACCTAAATCATCTAGGGGTCTTTTCCATGCTAAGGAGATCACAAAACTTCGTAAGAATCAAGAAACAACATGCCATGTCCAAGTGGTCAAGTTTGGATGAATTTTGTCGGAAATCGAAAGTTTTTAACCAACTCTTCACATGCTCATCATCTTGACTCAACACTGCTCGAGCTCTTCCTGGGATCGGGAATTCCTCTCAAGACCCCGAGCATACTCCAAAGCATGCTCGAGTTCGTTCCGGACCCAGGCGAGCTCCGTTTGGGCTTCGCCTAGCTTGGAGCGCACCGCCGTCACCTTGGCTTGGCACCGAGCTTCTATGCTCGCAGCCCAGTCGTCCATCTCAGCAGACAGCTACAAACAAAGGAGCCATTGGCAAAATTACAAGCGAAAGTCCATTCATAACGAGAAATTACCTCATGACGGTGACGCTCAAGCAGCACCCTCAGCCTGGGCCGTGGGCCGACGGGGATATCCCCCGAACTTGAAGATGCGGCGCCCTTCGGGCTCGGAGCCCGGACAGCCCCGGCCGTTTCTTCCTTCGCGGGACTGGCCCGGACATCCTCTAAACCCGGGGGCTGAGCTGCCCCGGCCATCTCTCGCTCCGCTCTCAGGGCACGGACCACCAAGGCTGTTTCGTCCTCGGCATCCCTTGCCCAAGAACCCCCTGAGTTCAGGGGCTGAGGTGCCCCGGCCATCTCCGCCAAGGTAGTCTCCCGCACGGGGTCGCTCCGGCCGCAGCCCGCAGCCCCAGGCCCGGCCACCTCCAAGCCCGGAGACTGCGCTACGTCGGCTCGCGCCACGGCACAGGCGGGAGGCTGCTCGATTCGCTTCGTCCCCGGGAACGGCGCCGCCACTCAGCTCCAACTCCCTTCGACGCCTGAGCACCAACGGAGTAGAGTCTTCCGAGTCCTGTTGGGACTCCTCCCGCCATCTCTCTCGCCGAGCCCTCCTCGTGGTCGGCTCGCCACGATCATCGCCGCCAGCTTCGCAATAATGCGGACGCCGCGATTTGAAATGCCTCTTAATCAGACCCCGGTCCTTGCTTAAAATCAAAGGCACAAGGGGTCTTCTTCCCCACAAGCCCCTGACTATGTTCGAAAAGAAAAATTAAGAGCGCGGTAGCACGCGGCCGGGTAGAAGAAAGGTCAGTTCGGGAAAAACTTCCCTTCTACCTCGGCGTCCCGCAAACCTTGCCCGTCGTCAACATCCTCCACCTGGGGTTCCTCACGCGCCCCTGCCCGGACCGAGGGGCCCTCCATCCTCCCTGGCGGTGGAGGGGCAGCCTCCCCTACTCTACTCGAGCCAGCACCCGTCCGGGCAAGGTTCGCCGCCTCGAGCCACTCCGGGTGGTGTGCCTTCGTCCACCCATGAAAGCCTCTCAGATCTTCTTCGAACGTAGCCCCAGGGGCGGCGTCCCTCAGGCCCTTAAGCCACGAGAAGAATGCCTCCCCCGCCCGGTCCAGATCCGCCCGAGCTCTCCCTCCGGCGTCCTTCTCCCGCTGAGCCCGCCGCTCGGCTCGGCGAAGATCGGCCGCGGTCTACAGCAACCAAGCAGTGTGGTCGGGATAATCCCTGGAGTATTGCGCGAACCAAAGGACAGCTTGTACACTGGTCTGCAGACTCGTGTGAGTCCTTGGCGGGTTGTGCCTCGGCGGCACACGCACCCCGGGCCGACGGGGCGTATGTCTGCTAGAGCCGCCCGCCAAAGAGGCCCCACGCTGCGATCGCTTCGGCCGCGGTTCCTTGTCGTCGTCGGACACCCGCGAGGTCCCCCTCTTCTTCTTCGAGGCGACCTTCTTCTTCGAGGTCTGTTTTCCTTTGCTCGACCGATCGCTTCGCCGCCAAGATGGCCTCTAGGGCGGCCCGGTCCTGGAAAAAGGGAAGAACCGGTTAGAACAAAAGACGATCTCGCCCGAGCACGAAGACTAACGAGGAACGTACCTGCTCCGAGCGATCGAGGACATTCTTCGGTCCTCGCCTGCCCAGGTCCGAGTTCTCCTCCTTCCCTAGGGCGAAGAGCTCCGCCACCCGCTCGTTCACCCACCGATCATCCGGAGATTCAAAAAGAAACCGACAGTTAGTAAAACGACCGACGGCAAAGAATCCGAGCAAGGAAACCTACGGTGTTAGTTCGCCATGTAATTTCGCTCCAGCCGACAATCTCGAAGAACGGGTGCTCCCGACGCCGCAGAGGAGACACTCGATTCCTGAAGAAATCCCGGGCAATAACCTGCCCGGTCAAGCCGCTATCACTCAATACCTGGATGGTGTCCAGATCTTTTCCTCCTCCGCTCCACAGCGGCCTGGGAGAGGTCCTTCTTCTCCATTGCACAAGATTAGGAAGTGGAGTCCGCATCCGCCCCTTCTTCACAGAAACCACCGCTCCGCCCGGTGGTGACGGAGTCGATTCACAGCAAAGGAAGAACAGCAGCGTCTGAGCCCGCTCCGAAGTACGCCAAATCCCCACCGCCGACGCGACCCGGAATGGTGGAGCATATAGAAATGGAGAAACAAGCTTACCGTCGGCGGCACGCCAACGAAGCTCTCACAGAGATGGGGAAAGAGGTTTAAGATGAGGATGGAGTTAGGGTGGAGGTTCGTGACTTCCAGGCCGCAATGGGCAAGAATCATGCCAGAACTCTGACTCAAGCACGGCCTATTGATGGCGTAGAGTTCGCAACTCACGAACTCATCCTCCGCCGGCGCCGGGAGGACCTCGCTGTCAGGAACGCGCCAAGACCTAGGGTCAAGGTGGCCCTGCGCCTCGAGGTCCTTCAGGCGTGCGGCAGTTGTCCGCGAGGAAACGAACCTCGCCATCGGGCTGAGAAGTCAAAGGAAGAAGACGGCGGAGGTAGAAGGCAAAGGAAGAAGATGGCGGAGAGCAAGAAAGAAGAGAGCAAGAAAGAGGGCAAGGAAGAAGAAAAGAAGGGAGGCGGTGCGCTAGTGGGAGGGGAATGGCAGTTCTTATCCTCTTCCCACTAAGGAAACCGCCCCAAAAGTTTCGGGAACTGACGCACGTACGGCTATCACGTCGTCTTAAAACCGCAAACCCACTCACGGAGAAGTAACCGTTGGAAGGCCAAACGTTTGAAATTCAGCTCGGATGGCCTTTGCTCGGCTAACCCAATGTTCTGCTCGGATGGACCTTGCTCTACCGACCAAGTTCGCTTTCGGATGACTTTTTGCTCGGCTAACCCAAGTCTGCCGGGTGGCCTCGCTTTCGCTAATCGGGTAACGCCTTGATCTGTCCAACATCCGCCTCTAAGCCAAGATCTGTGATTTGGAGCCTCGAGGGGACCGATCGTCCCCACTCAAGGCTCGGGGGCTAGATGACGGGGGCCTGGAGGGAAGTTTGGAATATTACAAATCTTTAGCGCGCGGATACCGGCCTCCGTCGAGCAAAGAAGTCCTTACTCGGGCCTGGGCACGACCGACCTTGCCCGGGCCGGAGTCCGGGTCGCCCCATCCCCGGCCGGATACAGACCCTCTCGTCTGCCGCACTAAATGCCCTGGCACCGTCGAGGACCGCTACGTCCCGTCAAGCCACAGCAGACTGCGGCCACCAACTCTCGTCTTGTAACACTGTTCCCATACCGTTTTCCCGTAAACGTGAATGATGACGATGACGCAAACCAAGGACAAGCTTCGGACCGCCGGACAATAGGGCGCCGTGCCCATTAGAATACTAATTACACCCTTGTATAAATAGACCATGTTGCTGCACATGTAAAGGTTAGCTGCTAGAAATCACACATACACACCGTAGGAGCTCCGGCTAGGACAACCATAAGGTCGAAGCTCATCTTCCCACTGTAGAAAACTTAGTCCCCCTCCTTGGTCTGACAAGGCCCGGGACTCTCTCTGTAATCCCCCCGAAATCTCCTATAGATATCACTGGACGTGGGGCTATTACCTTCCCACGAGGGGCCCGAACAAGCCTAAATCACTTGTGCCTCCCGTTGATGGTTGCTTGATCGAGTTCGCCTTCTTGAAAGCCCCTAAGGCTGCAGGAAAGAGGTCGGTTGATCCTCACACTCAACAAGTAAGCTCGGCGCCTGGGGGTCCCGTACTCTCAACCGCCGACACACTTCATCTCTGCACTCATAATTTCCAGATACTTGTTGTACAGCTAGGATTGAATAACCAAATACTTCCACGGCATCGGCTCCTATGCTTTCCAGGAATCGTAACTCTTTAAGCAAAGCCTAATACTCTACCTGATTATTCAAACATGGTGACTCAACCCTTGATGCAAACTCAAATCTCCATCCTTTCGGGGATATCAGTAATAAGTCGACAACACTGCCTTGATTTCAAACTGACCCATCAAAGAATAAGGTCCATGGTGCTATGCAGACCAACACTTCGGGGATAGTAGGGCAGTGGTTGGTAACAAAATCGACCAATACCTGTCCTTTGACTGCTTTAGCTGGCTTGTACTTTAGATCGTATTCAACTAATGCATACGCCCACTCACCTAGTTGACCCTTCAGTATGGGTGCTGACAATATATATTTTATTATGTCAGCTTTGCAAATCATTTTACGTTCAGTAGCCAAGACGTAATGCCTCAGTTTGGTGCAAGCAATGTATAAGCACAGGCATAGTTTCTCCACAGAAGAGTACCTTGTTTCAGCATCAATGAGTCATCAGCTTAGATAAAATATCACCTTCTCTTTGCCCTTGACCTCTTGCACCAAAACCACACCTATTGACTCGTCTTCAACCGATATGTAGAGTTCGAATGGAACCCTCTTTTGAGGTTCTATTAACATTGGAGGACTAGACATATATTCTTTAATATTGTCAAAAGTCTTCTGATGTTCCTTTCCCCAGACGAAGTTCTAATTGGCTTTTAATCTTAGCATAGGCGTGAACGCTCTGAGATGTTCCGACAAGTTTGAGATGAACCTTCTGAGATAGTTTATCATACCGATCAATTTCTGTAGATCCTTCTTGCACTTAGGGGCTTCACACTTCATTATTACCTCCACTCTCTGCTGGCTAACTTCAATCCCCCTTTTCATGCACCATAAATCCTAGAAACTGTCCGGCCGAGACACCGAAAGTACACTTCAATGGATTCATCTTCAACCCGAAGGCACTAGTCTTTTCAAATACCCTTCGTAGATCGGCTATATCCTCAAACTGTTCATTGAATTTGACTACTATGTCATCTATGCATATTTTTACTAATAAGCTGATCAACTCATGGTATATTAAATTCATCGCATGTTGATATGTGGCTCCAGCACTCTTTAATCCAAAGGTCATAATGACCCATTCGAACAAGCCGATAGCGCCCGGACAACGAAATGTCGTCTTATGGATATCCTCTTCTGCCATGAATATTTGGTTATATCTTGCGTTGCCGCCCAAGAAGCTGACTATCTTGTGCCCGGATGCAGCATCGATAAGCATATCGGTGTCGACGATTTGTGCCGGCAATGTATTTTATGGGGCGGTGCGAAAGATCACAACTACGATGGTAGCACAGGGAGCCGAATTTATACAGGTTCGGGCCCTCAAGGTGAGATAATACCCTACTCCTGTGCTCGTGGATTGTATTATGGTGGATCTCAAGAACAATGAGATGTAGATGTGAAAGATGATGATGATTGGATGTTCTAACTAGGGACCCCCGACCCCCTTTATATAGTGCAAGGGGTCGGGTTACAGATAGGTTCCCTAATTTCCTAATTTATATAAGGAAGATAAAGATATAACAGGGTTGGTTACGTCTATCTCCATGTATTCGAGTACGAAACGAGTTCGTTTCCTTGTAGATCAAGTCGGGCCGCGCCAGCCTCCAAGCCCGTCTTCTGGAAGATCCGTGTGACTCGGCTCAAAGAGGTGGTACGTCCAATAATATATCTCTGGGTACCCGGGGCCCATGTTGTCCACAAGAGTTCTCGAGTGCCATGATCGAAGTTGTGTTGACTCCGGGTCTAGCTTGCAGCCTTTCAGATGCAGCCCGAGTGACGTCACTCTTTGTTTGACTGATGAAGTGCCGCTTTGCCGACTAACCTGCTGATCAAACAACACTGTTGCAAAGGACTCAAGAAAAATCTCAAGTCTTAAAAGGTGTCTGGTACCCAGCCCGACGGATCGGTATGCTGGCCATTGGCCCCACGAGGAGGCATACCAAAAAGGTGGATGTTGCCGAGTGATCAGTGTCACCCTGCGTTATCCTCCCTGTTATGAATCATGACATTCGAGTCTGACAGGTCAGAACCCAACATTCGGTCCAACAGGGGACATGTCACAACTCGCGTAGGGCGTTCAGGCGTCCTGACCCAACTAATGCAGAGTCAAGCTAATGATTCTCGGAAGAATATGCCCGCCTCCATGTTGAGGTCCTCCAAGTGGTGCTCGTCTTGATGACGAACGATCCGGAGATATGCCACTGAGACCCAACTGAAGAGGTAACTCTCGACGTCTAATCTGATTAGAAAACCAGACCAGCCATTGACCCCAGGGGTACGTCAAGACTAGGTCAATCACCCGGGGGGCGCCCATCCCTCAAGAGATTGACGACTGGCCCAAGGCCCAACCGGGGGCGTGCCCTATTCCCAACTAGGTTTAACCGGAGCAGCACCCGTACACAAGTTATGTCGTGCATAGCTTACGGCCCACATGAGGCGTGCTCTCTGGACCCTAAGTCTGGGCCCGAATATTGCAGCAACGAACCCAGGGCTTCGTTTTCTCCCGCCTAGCGTGGAGACGAAACGTTGCCCGTGGTCTTTTAATAAGTGTGCGCCATACTTCCACCGCCATGGGGCATCCCAATTCAGCCTGCCGGATTGCTAACCGTTGATTTGACCGTTGCGCCGTGTTCTCAGAGACATTCGCGTCAGATCTCGGGAATTGCTTTCATCGGGGTTCCCCCAATGCCATTACTTTTTCGAAGTCGGTTCGACTTCCCGATTCCGGCTATAAGAAGAGGCGGTCTTGGCCGCTTTCATCCGCACTTCTTCCTCAAGATCCTTCCTTCTCCTCCACGTGCTCCCATGGAAGACGTAGAGTTGGCGGAGCTTTGGGCGCAGTTCGACCTCGCGCTCGCCGAGGTCGCCGAGGAAGAAGCCCGCGCCCGTCACGTTGCGACCGTCGCAGTCTTGATCGAGGTCGTCCCGGTTCTCGCCGAGGTGGCCGACAAGATCATCGAGGCGCTGGTTCGGGCTCGTTCCCACGACGCCACCAGCGCCGTGCTCTTGATTGAAGTCACCCCAGCTCTCGGCGAAGTGGCGGGCGTGATCGTCGATTGCGCTCGCCACCATCCCCTATAACTGGCCTGTAGGCCATCTAGGTTTAGACTCCCTGTAAATGTAGGCACTCGATGTAAACCATCAATGTCTATGATTTTCTTTTCAATGTAATATATGCTAATCTTCTTTTCTTAACCTGAGTCATATATTTTGCCTGAGCAAGTTAGGTTCCTTTTACTAAGCACTCTGCCCAGCGCATCACATTCCTTAGCGTTAGGAGTTGGCGCGGAGCACTATATCCAAGGACGCAATCGGGAAGTGTGAATGTTGCTGGGAAACAAGAGTTTCGTTACTCGGAACAAATAACACTTAGGCTCAACGTGAACTTGAATATCGAAAAAAACGATTAGGTATTGTTTAGGTGCAGACTGCACCTAATTTGGTGTAGCCCTAGACTTACTGGCTAGTCGGGATCCGACTAGGGAGCAAGTCAATTTCTCCTCACTAAGAGAAGGGGTGCGCGATTGCGCACCTAATTAGGTGTAGCCCCCGACTTACTACTTAATTGAAGCACAAATAAGTAGCAAGTTAGAAATTGAATTGCATAAGAAACGGATTAGGTGCGCGATTGCGCACCTAATTAGGTGTAGCCTCCGACTTACTACTTAATTGAAACACAAATAAGTAGCAAGTCAGAAGCTGAATTGCATAAGATAGGGATTAGGTGCGCGATTGCGTACCTAATTAGGTGTAGCCCCGATTTACTACTTAATTGAAACACAAATAAGTAGCAAGTCAGAAGCTGAATTGCATGAATATAAAGACAATGTGAACGAAAACTTATCTTTATTTATCTGTAAATATGTGTACAACGGTCGTCAGGTATAGAATCGACGTAATTGTTCGATGTTCCACGAGTTGTCCATGAGAGCGCCGTCTTCTCGCCTCAGTCGGTAAGCCCCCAGGCGCGTTATTGAGTCGACAATGTAGGGACCCTCCCAGCGTGGGGAGAGTTTATGGCCACTCGATTGATTGACCCGAAGGACCAAATCTCCAATCGAAAAGGCACGATCCCGTACATTGCGATCATGGTAGCGACGCAGACCCTGGAGGTACTTGGCCGACCGAATTGTTGCAGCGTCCCGAGCTTCCTCCAATCGGTCGAGATCGTCGATCCGACTGGCCTCCGACTCATCCTCGTTGAACCTTTGAACTCGTGGTGACCCGAACTGTAGCTCCGTTGGAAGGACCGCCTCAGACCCATATACAAGGAAGAAGGAAGACTGCCTCGTAGCTCGGCTGGGACTTGTGCGGAGCCCCCAGAGTACGGCAGGCAATTTCTTCATCCATTTGGCTGCGTATGGGTTGAGCCGATCGGAGATGTGCGCTCTGACACCTTATAGAAGCATGTCGTTTGCACGCTCGACCTGCCCATTGCTCCGTGGGTGTGCCACTGAAGCAAAGCAAATCTTTATGCCCACATCTTCGCACCAGCTTTGAAACTCGTCACTTCTGAACTGAGAGCCATTATCCGTAATGATCCCAGATGGTACGCCAAACCGACCGATGATCTCCTGGAAGAACTCGGTGGCTTTGGCTGCTGTAATCTTGTTCACATACTTGGCTTCAATCCATTTAGTGAACTTGTCAATGGTGATGAAGATGTGTTCAAAACCACCTGGGGCCTTCTTAAAGGGTCCGACGATGTCGAGCCCCCAGACTGCAAACGCCCAGGTGATGGGGATTGTCTGGAGTTCTTGGGTCGGCACATGGATCTGCCGAGTGAAGAATTGATAACCCTCGCACTTGCGGAAGATCTCTTTTGAGTCGGAGACCACGGTTGGCCAGTAAAATCCTTGCCGGAAGGCTTTTCTGACCAACGTAGATGATGCCGCGTGATGACCGCACATGTCCGAGTGAATTTCGCGCAGCAGGACGCGTCCTTCAAACTCGGTATGCACTTCTGAAGTATGCCGGAGACGTTTCGGCTGTACAAAATTCCTTCATGCACCACGTATGCACGACTCCGACGTTGAATTTGCTCGGCAGCCCCCCGATCGTCGGGAAGCTTTTCTTCTTGTAGGTACTCCAAGTATGGTTGCATCCAATCCGAGTCGAGGGCGAGAACCGCTGACTCAGGTTGTTGTTCCTCTGGTTGGGGTAATTGTTCCTGCGGCGTGACGGAGGGGGCGTGAAGCTCTTGGATGAAGACTCCAGCCGAGACTGGCGCCCGACTGGAACCAATGTTTGCCAGCTCGTTAGCTGCCTCGTTGTATCACCGCAGGATATGTATAAGCTCCAACCCGTCGAACTTGTCTTCCAACTTTCGGACCTCCTGACAGTAGGCGGTCATGTTGTCGTTGACACAAGTCCAATCCTTCTGCACCTGACTCACCACAAGCCGAATCTCCATGAACCACCAATCACGGATGCCGAGCGATATGGCAATACGGAGGCCGTGGATGAGCGTCTCGTACTCGGCTGCGTTGTTTGAAGCCGGAAAATGAATCTGGAGGACATACTTGAGTCGTTCGCCTCCAGGTGATATGAGAACGATGCCAGCCCCCGCGCCCTGTTGCCGGAGAGAACCGTCGAAGTACATGTTCCAGTACTTGGCTTCTTCGACGGCAGGGGGAGCCTGCATCTCCATCCACTCGGTGACAAAGTCAACGAGTGTTTGTGACTTTATGGCGCTGCGTGGTTTGAACGAGAGCTCGAAAGTCCCCAGTTCCACCGACCACTTAGCGATCCTCCCAGTGGCTTCCCGATTATGGAGAATTTCTCCAATAGGGAAAGAAGTGACCACCGAAATTGGATGTTTCTGAAAGTAGTGCTTCAGCTTCCGAGAGGCGATCAGGACTACATACAAAAGCTTCTGCACCTGCGGGTAGCATACCTTAGACTCGCCTTATAGACGCGTCCTTCTTCTTGACACTCCACTACCACCGCGGTGCTTACATGAGTGGTGGCCGCAATGTATAGCAGAAGCGGTTCCTGTGGCACAGGAGATGCCAAGACAGGTGGCGAGGTGAGGAACGATTTGAGATCCTCGAAAGCCTTCTGTGCCTCAGGTGTCCAGACGAACTTGTCTTGTTGCTTCTTCAACAGCTTGAAGAAGGGCGACCCACACTTGCCGAGTCGCGAGATGAATCGGCTGAGTGCAACCATGCATCCGTTTAGACGCTGGACGTCCCTTTGGCACGTTGGGGGAGCCATCTCCATGATAGCTTTGATCTTTTCCGGGTTAGCTTCAATTCCGCGGTGCGATACCACGAAACCGAGGAGCTTTCGAAGGACTCAAGACACACTTCTCCGGTTCAACTTCATGTTGTATGCGTCGACAAAGTTTCAATGTCTCCGAGCAGGTCGCTGACCAAGTCGGAGGTTACCCGAGACTTGACGACAAAGATCATCAACGTATGCCTCCACGTTGCACCCAAGCTGGCTGTGGAAACATCGCTGAATGCAACGCTGGTACGTTGCTCCGGCGTTCTTCAACCCGAAGGGCATAGTGACGTGGCAGAAAGCCCCGAACGGAGTGATGAACGAATTCTTGATACAATCTTCTTCCTTTAAACTGATCTGGTGATAGCCTGAGTAGGCGTCCAGAAAGCTCGAAAGCTCGCAACCGGCAGTGGAATCAAGCACCTGGTCGATGCGGGGTAGTCCGAACGGATCCTTGGGACATGTTTTATTTAAGTTGGTGTAATCGACACACATGCGTCAAGTACCGTTCTTCTTTTGTACAATCATCGGATTTGCCAACCAATCGGGGTGGAGCACCTCTCTTATAAAGCCGGTGGCTAAAAGTTTGGTGATCTCCGTCTTGATGGTTTTTTTCCGATCTTGTGCGAACCGACGCAGTCGCTGCTTGATTGGCTTGGCTTTGTCGTGTACATTCAAAGAGTGCTCGACCACCTCCCTTGGGACACCAGGCATGTCAGACGGCTTCCAAGCGAAGATGCCTCGATTTGCTTGGAGGAAGGTGACGAGCACCTCTTCCTATTTCGGATCGAGCCCTGTCCCAATCAGGGCCGTTTTGGCCGAATTGGACGGGTCGAGCGAAATATACTTGACATCTTCATCAGGCTTGATGCCTGACTTAGATGGCTTCTTGCTTGGCGGTTCGCCCTCTTCACGGAGAGTAGTGGCGTCACGGATCTTGTCCAACTCGGTACCGCCGTTGATCGGCGGTCGCATTTTCCGATCAAGGAGATAGGAAAACTTGACGTCTCCGCGGACTGTGATGACGCCCCGCGGACCTGGCATATTCATGAGTAAGTAGGTGTAGTGTGGGACGGCCATGAGTTTGGCCAAGCCCGGTCTTCCCAAGATTGCGTGATACGCAGTCTCGAAATTGGCCACCTCGAAGTTTAGGTTTTCGGTCCGGAAGTTGTCCTGAGTGCCAAAAGTAACCGGAAGAGTAACTCTCCCGATCGGCACTGAGGAGGTTCCCGGGATTATGCCGTGAAATGGCGCGTCGGTCTTCTGGAGCGCTGACTTTGGAATGCCCATCTCGTTGAACGTCTTGGCAAAGAGGATGTTTAATCCGCTTCCGCCGTCAACCAAGACTTTACGAAGATGGACACCTCATACCACGGGATCCAGGATGAGTGGATATCTTCCCGGGCAAGGGATGTGATCGGGGTTATCCGAGCGATCAAACATGATCAGAACTTCGGACCACCGAAGGTATTCGGGGGTCACCAGAACAACTGCATTAACTTCCCGAGTAGTAAGCTTCTGCTTACGTTTGGACTTGTATGCCTCCGATCCCCCGAATATGTAATTGAGCTCACGCCGCTTCCGTAAGCGCCACCCCGAGAGGTCACGCTTGTCGCCTCGCTTACGCCCTTGGAGCATCTTTGTTGTGCTCCTCAGCGAACCTCTTCAAGATGTTGCAATTCTTTGCCGCGTGCTTTCCATTCGGATGGAAAGGACACGGCGCCTCCATTACCTTGTTCTAGTCGACGGGCCGAGGCGGCTTTTGTCGACCATGGTCCGCGACCGCCACCAACTCTTCACCCTTACGCTTCTTGTCCTTCTTGGAGGATGATTCGGGCTTGTCCTTCTTGCCCTCGTTCTTGCTTGGGTAATCTTCTTGACGCTCAGCGAGAGCGTCCGAGGCGGCGGCGTATCAATCCGCCAAGGCGAACATCTCCTTGACGGTGGTCAGGGGCTTCCAAGACATTTTCTTGATCAGGTCGGGGTCGCGAACTCTCTTCTCGAAGGCCGCGACGACGACCGCTTCCTAAATCTCCCGGATTGTGTTCTTCTTCTTGGTGAAACGCCAAATGAAATCCCTTAGCGATTCATCCTTTTTCTGATGAATCTGATAAATGACCCATTGGGTTCCAGGTTTCTCGTAAGTGCCCTGGAAATTGGTGACGAATTGTTCGCAGAGCTCTCCCCAGGAACCGATCGAGTTCTCTGGACGGCTTGCGAACCAACCCTGAGCCGGAGAAGTTAACATGACGGGCAGATAGTTTACCATCACGTCGTATCCTCCGCCCGCGGCCTTGATTGCCAAAGAGTAAATCTGCAACCAAGCCTCTGGGTCCCGCTCCCCGTCGAATTTCACTATTCCTTGGGGTTGAACCTTCGCCGCTTTACTCGACGGTGGGGTGTAATGCTTCGATCCCGCTAATCAATCCGCCCCGTGGGAGGAGATCAAGGGAAGGATCCGGCGTGGCAGAGTGCGGCGCCGGTCTTGTTCTTGCTCCCTTCGCCGGGCTTCGATGTTGTGATAGAGGTCACGACTTGTACTTCGGGGAGCGTCTTGCCTGCGAGATTGCGCGGCGCCGATCGCACCGAGCTAAATCGTCAGAGTCCGCTTCTAGCCGAGTTCGCTGTTGGTCCCGAGTACTGGATCGCCGTCATTGCCGTCACCATGGCTTTAATCTGATCCATGATCGGCGTAGCGGGGCTGTCTTCTCCAAGTAAGGGCCCAACATTGTCCAGGAGGGTTTTACATGCGAGGATGTTCTGCTGGGGCGTACAAAAGACGGAGTGGTCTCCCATACGGACTTGAAGCAGTTCCTCCTGGACTTCTCGTGCACGATAGCGCAATCTGCCGTGCAGATCTTCTCCACCTCCCTGGTTCTGTTTGGCTCCCGCCTCGTCCGCAGGGCCCCGAGTCGATCCGGAGGCTTGTCCATCCAGCACATAGATACCGCGACAGTCGGGGAAGCCGTTGACGCTCTCCTCCGACTCGGACTCCGAGTAAGAGAGGCTCAACCGGTCCTGATTTGTTGGTTCGTCAATGGGAGTGATTATAACTCCCACTTCTCGTGCCGGATCTTAGGTCAGAAGAGGGTCCGACTGAGATTCAGCAGAACGAATCTGCTAAAATCTTGCAGCCGAATTGACCAATCCGAATGGCATGTCCACTCGGGAAGTTGACCTGGTCAGACTTATCCCTGAGCCTAGACTCAGAAAACTCACCCCAGTTTGTGTTTGACGTGTTCCGCTCCTTGGCCCAGATTGGAAAAGCTGGCGTGTTACCTCTTGGAAAACAGTGGCCGAGTTTCCTAATCCGAACAGAGTGAACCACGATTGAGGGATTGTGATTCCCGACTGGATCTGAGTACGGTCCAGACCAGGAATTAGGTCGCCACTCGGTTCTTTATCAGCAGAAGGGGCTGGTAAAGCAAGAGGCAGTAGATCCCGACCGAAACCAAAGGGGAGCCCTGCGGTAGGCCAGTCGGAATTGTCATCATCAGATTGGATCTCTTCCGGATCGGAATCCAGGGGAGAGATCCTGAGGTGGTGAGGCTCGGTCGGAATCGCGTACCACCTCCCCCGGTAATGCGTAGACCGAACGAGGTTTGGCTCACATAACCGTAGTTCCCCGAAGTCACCGGCCATGAAGCCGAGATCTCCGAAGATAAAGCCTTGGCCGGGGGCATAGGTGAAGACAAATCCGCCAATCGAAGCCATCGAAGTTGATGAAGTTGATCTTGACGCAAGCCCTACCTGGCGCGCCAACTGTCGACGATTTGTGTCGGCAATGTATTTTATGCGGCGGTGCGAAAGATCACAACTACGATGGTAGCACAGGGAGCCGAATTTATACAGGTTCGGGCCCTCAAGGTGAGGTAATACCCTATTACTGTGCTCGTGGATTGTATTATGGTGGATCTCAAGAACAATGAGATGTAGATGTGAAAGATTATGATGATTGGATGTTCTAACTAGGGATCCCCAACCCCTTTTATATAGTGCGAGGGGTCGGGTTACAGATAGGTTCCCTAATTTGTATAAGGAAGATAAAGGTATAACCGGGTTGGTTACGTCTATCTCCATGTATTCGAGTAGGAAATGAGTTCGTTTCCTTGTAGATCAAGTCGGGCCGCGCCAGCCTCCAAGCCCGTCTTCTGGAAGATCTGTGTGACTCGGCCCAAAGAGGTGATACCTCCAATAATATATCTCTGGGTACCCAGGGCCCATGTTGTCCACAATCGGCTATAGGCATCAGGTATTCATCCTTTGGGGTTGCTTTGTTCAAGTCCCTGAAGTCTACGCAAACTCTAATTTCCCTGTTCTTTTTCTTGACTAGGACTATGTTGGATATCCACTCAGCGTATCGGCAAGGCCTGATAAAGCGAGCTTCGAGGAGCCTTTCAATCTCTAGCTTAATCGCGTCGTAGATTTCTGGATTGAACTGTCTTGGAGCTTGTTTAAAAGGCTTGAACCCAGGTTTCATCGGTAGCCGATGTTCAACTAACGGTCGGCTTAGACCAGGCATCTCATGGTATTTTAAGCAAAACAATCCTGATACTCTTTAAGTAATTTTATTAACTTGATCTTTATCTCGATAGGCAACCGAGCACTTACAAAAGTTGGTCTTTTCTTTTCACCATCACCTATGTCGACTTCTTCTAATGCATCAGTTGACATAAAACCTTGGCCCAACTTTTATTCAAAATCCTCTATGGCTTTAGATCCCATAGGCATGCCATAGCTTTAGTTGACTCTTCTTCGGTTACGATTGGCTTGAAGCCTGATCGACTGACGCTAATGAAATTATAGTCTTTTAGGACTTCTCCGGATAAGCGCTCAATATCACCAAGTGGCCAGATAACATTGGTATCGGCCATAGCAACATGAGCGGTAGTATCAGCATGTACTGTCTCGACCTGATTGGAGGAGGTTTTGGTGCAAGGTTGACTAGACGCAATAGTTGGCACGAATCTAGTCCCCCCCTAATAGCACCGCATAACTGCCCTTACCGTCGACCATGAAGAATGCAGTAGGTAAGGTTTTGCTCCTGATCGTAAGCTCTATAATTAACACCCCTTTAGCCTCCGTTAGGTTGCCGTTGAAATCGTTGAGCACCATATTGGTCTTAATCAAATCTTTTGTAGTTTTTCTCAACTTGCGGCATGTGGAGTAGGACATAAGATTCACTATGGCTCCTCCGTCCACTACCATCCTGGCCATTGGCTTACCGTGGATGAACCCTTTCAAGTACAATAGCCTATTATGCCGATGTTCTCCAGGTTTTTTGAACACTGCCTCTTGGGAGCCTAGACATAGTTGAGCCCCTATTGGTCCTTAAGGGTCCAACACGCATACCTTTGGTACTATATATTCGTCGGGAAGTACAAATACCATGTTGATGTCGGCTTTAGAGTAAGATGGCTCTTCAGTAGGTAGTGTCTTCTTCTGCACCATACCTCCTTTATCGCCATCGGCTTTAGCTCGACAAACATTCTATCTCTATCTCATTTAGCTTCAGCTTCCCTTTGTTCGTGGGTCCTTATCCTTTGAAGGCACCGCCTCTGGGATTCCGTGAGCCCGTTAGGAACCCACCGGGGTTTAGATTCTATCAGCTATAGTATTTTGCCTTCTAGGCTTTCTTCTTGTCTTGCCCCCCGAGGTTCTGACCTGTTCTCCTCGATCCTGTCTTTAGCCGGTATCCTTTGTTTCTTGGGACTTGGGCTCCTTGAGTGATGGCGTTGAGGCAGGAAGTGTTGCATCGGACAGTCCCATATTGATGGCAATGTCATCCTTCTCTACTAGCAGAATTGAAAGAATGGGCATTCCCAATGTTCCATGTCTGGATTTCTCTGCAGCCTATTCCTCACATGCCCTTTTTGAGGTGGTATTCCATCCTGAGTCGATTCTAACGCCCGTTTATGATATTTGTTAAAAAGCTGATCGAACGTCACCCTTGGCTTTGGCACCTGTTGTGATGTTTGCCTATCCTTCTCCAGCCGATACCATATACCGGCGTTGGGATCCCCTTTGGGCTTCACTATCTTGGCTGTGCTCGAAACATCCGTAGAGATGTTTACTGAGCCGTTAGTAGATTTAACGCTTTGGTTAACCATCTGGGTGACATCTTTGGAGAAGGTCACCTTTGGCGAGATATGCTTGTTTTGCTTCTCCACTTCATCGGCCCAGGACTAAACCTTCCCTTTGCTTTTGTCAGATACTTCAACCATATTGACCAAAAAAAGGATTCACGTCCACCTGCATTGCGCTCTTATATTCAAACTTGAGTCTTCCATCCTCGATAGCCAATTGGATCTACTGCCTAAAGATATTGATGTCGTTGGTATTATAGGAGTAGGAGTTGACTTGCAATACCTTTTCTTCTTTATCTCTTCAGGTGATGGAAGCACATGTTCCTCAGGCAATTGGATGTGGTTTTCTTGCAACAATAGGTCAAAGATCCGATCGCACTTCGTCACATCAATAGAGTACTTAACTTTCAATCGGCTTTTGGAAGCTTTGAGCCAAGTGCATACTAGTTGCTTCTTATTTCCTTTAACCCACTCGGCTACGTTTACTTTTGTAAATTCTTTATCAGACGAATCATCCTCATCTGATGCGCAGTTAACGTAACTGATTTTGCCTTCAGATTTCTTGAATTTGTTCTTGAATTCTTTACTCTCTACGAATCAGCTTTCATGAGCTGATACACATTGGGCCAAACTACTGAGATCAGGGAATTCTTGTAAATTGAATTTCTCCCTGATTTATGGTAGCAGGCCTTGATACGCAAGATCGGCTAGCTGTGCCACTAGGAGCACTACACTATAACAACGATTGCATATATCCTTGAACCGCTTGATATAGTCGTTAACCGATTCCCCGTACTTCTGACGGACTGTGTTAAGGTCAGAGATTCTGAATTTTGCACTTTCGTTGAAAAATGGTCATGGAATCGGCTTTCTAAGTCGGCCTAGGAGTTGATGAAGTTTGCAGGCAAGGACGTAAACCAACTGAAAGGAGGCCCTGATACAGACAATGGAAATAGCCTGACACGATGGTGATCGTATCGGCCTCCTTTCCCACATTGAGCGAGAAACTGGCCAATGTGTTCCATTGTTGAAGCCAATTCATCTCCTGAGAATTTGGTGAAGTTTAGGTCTTTGAAACCTATTGGGAAAGCATATTGATCCATCTAGTCGAGATAGGGTTTCCTATACCCCACAATCTTCCCATTAGACTAGATTCCGAACTGATCTCTCAAGATATTGGCGATCTGATCGGCTATGTTTGTTAGCCGATAGAGGTGATAATATCTCGCTGTCCGCAAGTTGCCCCCATAGCACCGAGCAGGTCCTGACTGCATTTCTGCTGAGTGGTACACCCAGTACGTCTCAACGCCGGCAGTAGTGTTCCTTGTCCAAGGTTCTGGGGCCACGAGTTTAGCTAATGTATAGGCGTACTAAGGAGCTTGGGTTTGGACCGGAACTGGTTTAGGAATAGGTATTGACTGAGGTGCCTGATATTTTGTTCGCTGGTTGGTAGGTGCATGGTACGCCTGATCGGGCATGGTTGGCTGTTGGTACGTTTATGTCGTAGGCGTTGGTTGAGGAGTTTGGTATTCCTGCTGGAAAGTTGCAGCCGGAGCCTGGGTCTAAGGACATGGCGGTGCGTCTAATGGCCCGGCTTCTGGCATATACGCGGCTTGTAAGTACGTTGGCAAAGATCCATACCTCATTGACTAAGAAGCTACTAGAGCCGATGCGGCTGTCCTACCGGCCATTGTAGCATGAATTTGCTGTTATTGGCCGACAGTATACTGTGGGTATGCCGGTATAGCAGGTCCAAGGGCAAATAGCGTGCCATTGGCTATCATCTCATGAGCTATATCCTTGACGTTGTTCATAATCACTGAGTTGAGTGTAGCTATGAAAGCCGATGATTGGTTTGCCATGGCGTGGTGTACTGAAGAGTTCACCAATTCCAACACCACTTGGGGAGTTATCTTATAGAGAAACTTGGTAGGATCTACCACTTTAGGGAGTTCCCCCTTTCTGTACGATGTTCCCGTGTCGGCTTTTCTAAAAGGCACCAAGGTAAGCGCGCCATACTTTGTCCATCCATGCCGCCATGTCCTAACGCTGTTCCTCTGTGAGATCAGCGTCGATCATGCGAAGGATGTTGTCTTCATTGATGTTAGTCCGATCTTGCTGTTCGACCATTGGTCCTACCAGGCGTGCCAAAAGGTGTGTTGACGCCAAAAAGGGTTTCTCAACGTCAATGCATGCGAGCTTAGGGAGTTAGATCCCCGACAGCACCGAAAGGAGGGTTCTAACATGCCAGCCGATTTGATCTACAATCAACAAGAGAAGACGCAATCAGCTTTTCAATTGCTGATTGGATCCATAATATGGTGAATCAACAATACTTGCAAACAGATCCGAACGAAGTAAAAGGTAACAAAACTATTGGCCTTCATTAGATCTAAACCAATAGATTCAAAGGGTAAACAGTCTACCACCATGCCGATGAAATCAACAAAGTAGCGGAAAGAAAGTAAATAGACTATCAATTAGCCAATAGTATCGTCAAATTGATAAAACGAAGGATAAACAGACTATCGACAAATAGCAAGCTATCAGCTGATAGAACGAAGGGTAAACAGTCTACTGCCAACGAGTGTGTTGATCAGTGGAAAGAAGGATGAAACCTAACCCCTGGTTGAAATAGCGATGCGTAGCAATATCAACCAAGATAGTATTTTGACCAAAATCCGATGCAAGTTCGTAGATCAAAATGAATCGAGACAGTACTTACTTGCAAGCAACTCCTAGGTTGTATCTCGAAGCTGATCGAAAGGCGATGTGCAATAAGTCGATCGGAATCTAAATACGACGAAACTACTCTAATTGCGACGAAAAGTAAAGAGCATGTAAAAGTACATGTATTATATTGATGTGTTCATCTACATACCCCCATGGGTTAGGTATTTATATAGACACTTTTACCATGACTCTAACTAGGACTCTTATCTCTTGACCGATACAAACTCAACTTTATCTATACAAACTCAACTTTATCTTCTAAATTTACCTAGCCATACGTAATATACAAGAGTTCTAACCGACCCGGACACTTGTTACCATACTTATCTCTAGCCGATTTGGGCCTCCTCTGCATCTGTTTCTAGCCCGTATTTCTTCAAAGCCCAAGCTTATTTCTCGAAGTTTCTAGACCATCAGCTAATACCAAAATCTGGTGTCAACACGGTTATATTGTCCAAAACATCTATTGTAACGCCTTGCAGGAATCTCGCCATACACGTCGGCCCACGATTCGCGAGCGCGTCTTTTTAGACGAGACAGTTACGTCCTTTCAGTTTCTCCGCTTATACAATAAATAATCGTGCATAATGAGAGCATCTTCACTTGCTCTCATCCTTCCCGCACTAGGAACACTTAGCGTGAGAGAATCCTCTCGATCTTCCTCTGCATCCTTCTTTCCAAATCACTCCATCACCACAGACCTTTTGCTTGAGCTCGCTGAATTAGGCCACCTAGACACATACTCATTGCGAGCGTTCGAAATGGAGGAATACCTAGAGCCTACGGAGGATGAGGTCATCTCCACCAAGCTCTATGCCATGCACGGTCTCCGCACGCCGAAGAGCAACTTTGTTGCTAGCGTGCTCGCACATTGTGAGTGCGAACTCTCAACCTCAACCCTAATTCCATTCTTATCCTTGCCATCTTCACACACCTCGATTCCTAGGTATCATACCCACCGTGAGTCTATTTCTTGACTTCTACTCTCTTTTTTGTACCGGGAACAACTTCGCAGCTGGTTGCATGTATTTTCGGCTTCGATCTCTATCTCCTTTCACTTACCCCATTACAACCCTGAAAGACTCCAACTCTGGATGGGTCGAGCGGTGTCTTTACCTCAAGAAATCTATGGACAGTCACCTTTGCTTCCGTGGATAAGTCCTGAACAAGAAGAGCATCTGCAATCCTCCCGTCCAAGCTGACGAGGAAAGGTGGCTCAACTTGATCAACGAGCTTGCCTCCCGTGGGCTCATGGGTCTGATGATTGTGGAGAACTCATTATGAAACAGGGTGTGCCCTCTCCGTAGGAGAGAGCATCACTTCTACGAAATCATCGGCTGGCAAGATCTTACCCACGAGGCCGACTCATGTACATTTCACCCTTTTCATCCTACTCCATGCTCAGGCGGTGTTCTTTGTCATGCTCACATCTTTCTCGACCTTCATAGCTCCAAGTGTCAGCTGGGTGGAAGCTCGGATGATTGTGCTCTTTGGTGCTCAGAGGGAATTGGGGTCCTCTTCCTCTGTGTTGCACGTGAAGAACATCTAGGAATGCTCTGAAGAGGTACACAATCCTAACTGTCTCTCCTTTCACTCATGCTCGATGTTGCGTGCCTGTGGGAGAAATAGGACTTGGAGCACACTATTGCTACCCTCTCTATGGGAGGTACAGGCACCCGAAAGCTACCAAGAAATGTTCCCGCCAAGAAGCGTAAAGCTCTGGCCCCCCAAGTTGCTCCAGTGAAGCCATTGACTAGGGTGAAGCCATCCTCAAGCCCCCTACAATGGAGCGTTCAGAAAATTCACCTGGAGTACGCCTACAAGGTTGAGGTGCATGAGCTACGACTCTGGGTGAGAAACTTCACAGCAAAAAATCCTGAGCTTATGTAGTGTCTTTCCCAGCTCACTGAGAAGCGTAAGCGCGAGCATCAATAGGAGGGGACTCGAGCTCGACGCTTCCCACCGTCCAAGGGAAAGAAAGGTTGAGCAGCGACAACGACGAGCCCTTGGTATGGAGGACCCGTCGCAGGACTACCGGGGCCGTGGCCTCAGAATCCTTGAATTTAGAGGAACCCGGGCAGCGCCTAGAGATCGCAAGAGCAGGGGAGAAAGACCAGCTCACCCCCTGACTTGACCGAGGATCAAGAGGAGGTTCCCTCTTCGCCTATAGCTATGTACATATGAGCATCTTCACTTTCTGCTCGACTGGTATCTCTTACCCTTGTCCTTTTCTTTCTTTTCTTCATAGATTAGTAGACCACCGTCTCGATTTCGCTGCTATAGCAAGATAGATTATCACATGTGCTATGGACCATAGCTCGAACATATTGCAGATTGCATTATGGTGAAAGATGACATAGAGGACATTGAAGAACATCCCCCGTCTTTTGCTGATACTCTAGGACCCGAAGACGAGGAGGCCCTTAGCACAGAGCATGCTCAGGACAAAGTCGGGGAGCCCCTAGGGGAACACCTCCTAGGGAGTTCCAGTTTTTGCTGCCTCCAAGGGCGTCGAGTAGCCCCCGAGCATACAAGATGCTTGGGAGGAGGTCATAGGACCTCTAGAGGTGACTCCTACTCAAGAAGAGCTAGCCCTCTACTCAAATTCCTAAGGGTCTCGGGCAGTCCTCAAAATCCTTGAATTCTGAGGTCCTGAGCATCACCTGCCAAGTCAATCTCCTCGCCCTTCCTTGGAAGGATTTAGTGGCGACAAATAGCTCTGAGCACGGAGCCGTGGAAGAGGATCCCTTCGGTTCGCTGCATGAGAAGGGCATCCTAGTTCCTAAGCAACCTACTTGCCTGGTGCTCGAAGGTAACAACTTTCAATTAAAAGCTTCTCCGTATTTCATCCTTGTTCGGGTCAGTAACCTCTATCTTTATCTCTCGTAGTTGGTAGAAGACACCTGCGCTGACTTCTAGGAGGGCATGATAACTCCCGAAGAGGTCACCAAGGCCCACACCGAGCAAGAGGTTAGGATTGTGGACTTGGAGCAACGTCTTTCCAGGGCTCTAGCCCGCTTCGAAGCCAAAGTTGGTGTCTAGAAGCCTAGGTAGGGGAGGTCGCAGCGAAGAACCAGGAGATCACCACCGCATTGGAGCAAGAGCGTGCCTAGTCCTAGTCCCTAGATGCCAAGGTAGAAAAACTCACCAAAGCTACTCGGGAAGCTTCAGACAAAGCCAAGGAGGGCAAGGAGGGCCAAGAAGCAGTGATGCACATATGGCTGGGTTTCCAGGAGTGGTGCTAGGCGCAAATCTGGGTCCTAAATCTTCAAATGGAGCTTGACAAGTTAAAGGAAAGGCTCTTGGCTCTGGAGCAAAAGCTGGGCCGAGATCTAGAGACCTCCCCTTAGTAGCTTTGTAAACTTCTTTGTAACCTTGTCAAGCAATAAAACTTAGCTTGATAAGATAGTAGGCATTACATAAATTTTACCTTGGTAGCTTTCAATTTGACGATATCTTCTATTACCTTGCAAAAAGTAGCAAGCAAAATATAGATTGTAACAGAAGTTGGAACATCATGATCCTAACTGTAGCCCCCACTATGATTAAGTCTCATTCACCTAATTTGTGAGCATGGACTTAGTCACAAGAAGGTAGTAGCTTGCCTTTCAAATGCCTGGAGACCATGCCCTAAGTTGGAAGCATGCGTGAGGACACTCAAAGAGAAGAAAAACAGATCGCCCATAGGCCTATCCCTCCTAGTGCCCAGCCCATGCACCTAGGTTGTGAGCATAGGCTTGGTAGATAGGGGGTAACTTATGACCGTGAGGCATTTATATTGTAGGGCAATCATGCTCTTAACCGAGGTAAATTCTTGAAGCGACCAATAAGAGGGGCCTGTGTGCGATGAGAATAGTGAAGGGGAACACAGGATGCTTCTCTAGCACGAATAAAAAATCTACCGCGAAACCCAGAAAATCCTGCAAGTAGATGATCATAGATTGTTATCGATTGACGCGGAGTGCAGCGGAAGAAGAATTGATGAAGCCAGTTCAATCGATCTGTGCGTAGTCATACAGAAGTAGTTGATCACGTCTCCTCCTCGCCGTTGTCCCTATAACAGCCCCATTTTTGGACACCTAGGAATTGTAATATATACCTACCTTGTGTATGATTTTAAAAATCCTTTTGGGTTCAAACTACATCTATATACATACATATATATATATGTATATATATATGTATATATTCATTTTGCACATATGGGTATATAGGCCTAGGGATCTATGTCAATAGTGAAATTCACCATGATGATAATTTTACTTGAACTTATGCTAACTAGAGGGGTGATATACAAATAGCAATTTTAAATTTAAATTTGAAACCTTATGTTTGTATCTAAACCTAATTTAAAAGCTAAAATAGGGAATTCACCTCTAATCAAACTAAACTCACCTAAATCTAGATTTAGAACCCAATTAGGGTCATTTTATTGCCTAACTAAAATTCCACTTACATGAACTAACTAACATTCAAACCTTAGTTCGATTTTCAACCAAACCCAATTTGAGCCTAAATTCAAATCATGGATCCTCCTTGGGCTTTGGTTCAGTCCACCAGCCCATTTAGGCCTAGGCCGGCCCACTTCTCCCTTCTCTCGTCGGCGGGGCGTTTAGCTTGCGCGCCTACCTTGCCGTGTCAAGACTAGACTACCCGCCGCTGCCGCCTGTTGCGTCAGGTGTGCCGCTTAGCCTCGCCATCTTGTGCATCGTTGTGCACCGCCTCCTCTTCTATGGCCGCCGACTGCGAAGTCTGAGTGCGCCAAGCACTACGCATCGCCTGTGCACGCCAGCTCGCTGACTGAGCTACGCCAGGCCAGGCCGCCTGACTTGTCCCATCCAAACAATACGATGTCCCCATCTTTATGTCTGTCCCGCACTCCATCTCTGTCTCTCTCGTGCACACCACCACTGCGTGGCGACTAAGTCCAGCAATCACCATCGCCTCCGCCGCCATCACATCTCTCCTTGGCAGCTTGCGCTTGGCCCGGCCGAGCTTCACATCTCCTCTCTTGCTTACCCTCTGCGTGGTGGATCATCCCACCCCCTCACACCCTTCGCTGCCATTTCCCGCACTCACCTCATCACCGCTAGGCCGCCTCGACAAGCACTAAGCCCTGCCGCCTCCTTTCCTCGCTTCCTCATCCCAATGACCAGCTCAGGCAGTGCGCAATTGACCCCGAACCGCTCCTAGGCCATAGGAGCTCTTTCTTCTTCGTCACCGGCTACCACCACCCCCTTTCCAATTGCTCCCTTGCTGGTGAGTGAATGCTCAATCCCACGCGTCTAGATCATACTTGGGTAGTCTCTAACCTCCCCGCACTATTGATTTTGCAAGTTCGGCACCGGAGTTTCCTCACGACAACACCCTTGTTCAGCCGTTGCCGACCTCCACGGTGTTCCCTCATTCCAGTGCTTCCCAAAACACTCCGTCTCCTCAGGTAGCTCTCTCGTAGTCCCTAGTTACTCCCTGTGCCGGTGAAATGGCCGCTGACCCCCTTCCTCGCTGGAGGAGCATGCTCCCATGGCATTCCTTCGTGCGTGCCCATGACGCCTCCATTCTGGCTTACCAGCAGCGAAATCTAGTGAGGACATCCTGGCTCTCTCAGAGATGAACCCATCCCGATCATGAACCACTACAATAGTGGGTCGTATTGCCGTCAATCGAATGCCGTAGTTCCGCTAGAGATTGGCCGGGGAACCCTGCAGCGGCCGACTGACGTCACCCCTGACGTCGGCCACGTCTTGGGTCGCCGACAGATGGGACCAACATTAACAGTGATTAACGTTTAAATCTTGTGTGCTTAAGCGCTCTCTGTCGCTGACAGTAGGACTGTGGCCCCACTAGTCAGTATTAGTGGAAGTGCATTCCGGAAGAATACGCTTTCCCGGAGGGGTTGCATCTTTTTGAAGGCGCCTCGGCCCTGAGGCTAGTCGGGCCGTCGTGGGCCACTCAGTGCAGTAACGGACCACACAGTGATGGGCTTGCCCATTACTATTTTCCCAATTTTCAAATCTTTATCTAAGTAATCAATTCCAAATATGTAAATGATTTTTCTAAAATAGTTAAAGAACCCCAAAAATTCTGAAAAATTTATGATAAATACTAGATTACAGGCTAAATCTAATAAAATTATGATTTAGAACAATAACCCAACTAAGCCCTCTATTTTAATCCAGAATCCTTATTAAACCAATTTTGAATAATATTATAGATAGCCTTTCTATTTTAATAAATTAGTTAATGAGTCTCTAAAATCATGAAAAAATTCTAGAGAAGCATAAACATAGTTTGGAATTTAAGTAAATTAATTATAAAATTTTAACATCAACCTTGTTCTCTGGAAAATTTGTAAAAGCATTTAAACCATTTTGCCTAAGGATTAATAATGTTGTGGCTTAACCTAATTTATTTTAAATAATGTGAGAACTCAATAAATCCTCAAATTTTATAGAAACTTTCCCAACTCGGAAGTAAATCATTAAAATATTGTAACCCATTTTTATCATGTTTGCTATATACTATATGCTTAATAAAAGTAATTAAGACCTTTTTCCTAAGATTTAATATTGATGTTAATCAAATAAATTATTTATAATACTGTGCTAACTACTTCGTAATAATTTTAGGAAATGCTTCAGACAAAAGGATTTTTGAGGTTTAAACCTATCTTCTAATTATGGGTATACCAATTGGTGGACTGACTCACTGAAACAACAGTAGGTGAATTACCGTACCTAAAGGTTCCATCTCTAGTGTTGCCAATGGTCACGTTGACACACTTTAAGCTCTATCCTTGATCACCCTTTCTACCTTTGTGGGTTGGGCACTTTTTAGGCCAATATCCAATCTCACCGCAGACGTAGCAAGGCAAGTCATCCTTGTTCATCCTCTTCTTCTTGAAACGTGTGGTCTGTTTGGATTTGTTTTTCCTCTTGTTCTTGCCATGCTGTTGTTGCACCATGTTGGCACTAGACTGTCCCTCGGCTTCTCTCGTAGGTGCATCCTTAGCCTGAGTTTTCTTCTCAATATCAAGGGACACGATCAAACTCTCAATAGAGATTTCTTGTCTCTTGTGTTTCAGAGTAGTGGCAAAATTTCTCCACGAGGGAGGTAATTTGGCAATGATGCCCCAGCCACAAAGTTGTCGGGTAGTGTACATTTAAGGAGTTCGAGTTTCTTTACAATGCATTGTAATTCATGGGCCTGCTTGACTACAAAACGGTTGTCAATCGTCTTGTAGTCATGGTACTGCTCTATGACACACAGTTCACTACAAGCGTCTAATGCACCAAATTTAGTACTCAATATATCCCACAGCTCCTTCGTGTCTGCTATGTGCATATATGCATCACACAGACGGTCAGTAAGAACACTAAGAACGGTACCTACAAAGAGTGTGGTGGCATCCTTGAACGCTTTCTCCTATTCAGGAGTCAATGTTCTGTCAGGTTTGCCCACCGCAACCCAGTAGACATTCATAGCCATCAGCCACAGAGTGATTTTGATTTGCCATCTCTTAAAGTGCACGCCGGTAAATTTATTCGGCCTTAGTGCATCGGCAAAGCCAGCCATTGTTAAACCAAAGTGTCTAATATAAGGTTTTTGGATTGTTAAAAAATCAGCACTATTATGTTTAATTTAATCAAATAAATCAAAAACTCTAACAGATTAACTAGCAACATCGTGCAGTACGAATATATTGTAAACATAGATGAAACAAATATATTTATATGTCTCTCTAATATACTTGTAAACGAAGACAACAGGAAATTGCTAATTAGGGTAGAGAACAGTACGTACCGATCTTCCTCAGGAGTGAAACTGGGAAGAGATGCAGATGACCCCGTTTTGATGATGTGGTAGCCAGAGCAGATCGCGGCATTGACGACGTAGAGAAAGAAGGTCACGAGCAGTCGCGCGGAGCACTTTCCAAAAACCTTATTCACCCTCTCTTGGTGCAGGATCTCAAGGGCGACGGGTTCGGGAGACATGCTCTCTCAATCACTGGTGCACGCCGGCGCAGCAGGATGGAGTAGTCGATTTGTGGCAGTGCAGAAAGCTAGAAAAGGCAAAACCATAGCTGCTTTTTCTGTCTCTTTCGGGCGAGGGCCGTACGGTTTTATATGGGATAAGTCGACAGTTGAACGTGTCACAAGACATGCCACGATCAGACGCACACGATCTCTATATCTCATAACCGATTCGGTATTTTCTAGAGAGTAAAAAGAAATAAAACTGCAAAAGAAGGTCAAGCCTGCGTTAACAACTGGACCCGATTTCGATGGACCATTCACGCAGGTGTCGTGCGCCTGCTCTGCCCCACGAGGCGAGGAGAGCAAGCGCGCGTGTGTTCTTCTCTTTCTTTCTCCTACATGAGGAGTGGGGTGGAGCAAACTCCACTATTTAAGTTGGTGTCTCCCCCATCTCAACTAGCTAACATGCCACGTCCCCTTCTATATATGGGCTTTTGAGATTTTTTAGAAATTATTTCTAAATAAATGGGCCATGTCCATTTATTTCAACAATCAATTTCTCTCATCAGAAGTGGACAAGGAGCCCGACAGGATCGACGACCGGATCCTAGGTGAAGAGGACCCTACTGAGCCTTCCCTTCACAAGGAAGATGCTCGTGCAGTGAGGCGAACACCAGCCCACGAGCCCGAAAGCACTTCACAAGATCCAAGGCCGTTGCCCTGAGGGATGACTGCACTCCTATTCTTGCTTTGCCTCCTCCGAGTGGTATTGCCGACGAGGAATTCCAGCCTGTTAGGAGATATACGCGTTGGCTATACGCGTACTTGACGGCTGCAATCACGTACAAACGGCAACAACCAACAGCGTTTTATCTTTTCCTTGTTTGGCTAATAGCCTCGCATGTAATCTGTTGATTTGTTCCTTGGGTCGTTGCGCCCGTGTACTCTATATATGCCAAGACCGACAGGTTAAAGAATCATTGTGATTTTTGCCCGTCAAGTACGCGTATAGCCAACGCGTATATCTCCTAACAATGCTGGGCAAAATCACGATGATTCTTTAACCTGCCGGTCTTGGTATATATAGAGTACACGGGCGTAACGACCCAGGGAACAAATCAACAGATTACATGCAAGGCTATTAGCCAAACCAGGAAAAGATAAAACGCTGTTGGTTGTACGTGGTCATCACGTGATTGCAGCCGTCAAGTGCGCGTATAGCCAACGCGCGCGTATATCTACGCGTGTAGCCAACACGTATATCTCCTAACAGGAAGAGCTCGCGAAGAACCAAGCCGAGCAGGATGCAAAGATTAGCGAGCTCGAGCAAAGGCTCGCTAGCGAGCTCGAGCAAAGGCTCGCAGACCTAAACGCCGAGACTACAGGTGGAGTCGCTCGGCTCTTACAACAAGCGGGAGATATCAAAGCTGAGCACAAAGAGAGGGAGCGATCAAGGTCAAGCTTGAAAAGGAGCGGCAACGCACTAAGCTGGCCTTGAAGGATAAGGTCGCACTGCTGACCAAGTTTTCCTAGGAAGCCTTTGAGCACAACAAGAAGCCAAGAGACTATGCCAATAAGCACAGAGGGACATGTCGCTCGGATCCGTGTACTCTAGGTTCAGACCGAGCTCAAGGAAGCGAGGGAGAAATTGTCGTCCCTATAGCAGAATTAGCTAGAGCAGGTGTCGTACACCATAGTCTTGGCGTAGAACTTGAAATCAGGGCACCACCCTTCTATCTCTCATGTAAAACTTTCAGACGGAATGTTTGCTATTTCTTTTGTCTTTTTTGGATTTTTGCATAGAAATATCCTGCAAAACGAACAAACGATAAGATACAAAAAAAAAGCAACTAAATACAGAAACAAGCACATTTTAGGAAACATGGTAGTGCACCCCTATCCAACCCTGTGAGCAAGTGTCATGCACCTATTTTGTGAGCACGAGCTTGGTCGTAGGAGAGTAGGAAAAATGCGCGACCTCATCATCCTTAGGCCTTGTCTGGGGACAAGTGGAAATAATCCCAGGAATGCAATCCCCTCAGGGGAATTTTTTGCGATTACAAATTCCTGGGATAGAATCCCTTCCTCCGCCTGTACTCCATCGTTATCTCATCCCTTTCCTAGCCAGATCGAGAAACATCCAAATCTAGTCTCTTTCTCCTTCATTTCCTGCCCAGATCAAAGAAGCGAGCAGGATGACAAGAGAAATACATGCAACGGGCAAGCTGAGCTGGAGGCGCACGCGCACAGCCGGCGAGTTATGCGGTGCAGGCGCACGGCCGGGCGAGATGGGCGGCGCAGAAGCCGACGAGCTATGCAGCACATGCGCATGGCTAGCGAACTGTATGGCTCAAGGGTGCATGACTGGTGAGCTGCGCAATCGCTGCATTGTCTTCTTCCATGTTGCCGGCCTAGGGCCTTGAAGCCCGCCTCGCCGATTTCCTCGTCTTCGAGCCCGCTGGGCGCGCCAGTGCCCTCTCACGCCTTGTAGTCCCATCCTCCACGCTGTTATCCTTCCCAGCGCCTTGGGCTTGCCGTGGAGGGAGCTGTAGGCGGAGGCATTCACGAGCGAGGCGGAGCCATGAAGGACAGGGAAAATGTAGGGAGATGGAAGTCAACTGCGGGCGAGCAAGACGGAGCCACGAAGGACAGGGGAACATTTCCTAATGTGCTGAGGCGTGAGTTTATTCCCCGTGGAAACCACGCGGATTTGGCTAGGAAAACCTTCTCCCTTGGACAGCCAAACAGCTCTATAATTTGCCCGGGAAAATTGTCCCAATGGGTTTCTAACCCTAAGAATTGGCAGGGATCCCGACCAGGATTGGGGTTCTCAAACAAGCCCTTAGTGAGCAAGTATCATGAATCTAAATTGTGAGGATGAACCAGATCACATAAGAGAAAGAAAGCGCACGCGACCTCATCTCCCTAGTGATCTAGTTCCATGCCCCTACGTTGAGAGATTGATCTTGGTGATAGGAAAGGGAAACACACGATTGTATGATGCTGTCGCTTTGATGGATATCGTCTTATATAGACTGAATCTCATAGTGGCGAACATAGTGACTTGTAACAGCGTTAGACTTTAGACATTCATCATACTTACGTGTGCTGGTCAGCACTAAAAGCAAAGAATTACTTGAAGCAAATGCTCTATCTTCCCGAATGCTCATTCTGACATCAAGAGCATGTGAAAATATGATGGCCTTGTGCGAAACTAGGTTGGCTTACCAAAGGGTAGAGCCTGTTGTCATTCTCAAGTTCTTGAAAAGAATGGAATCATGGGAGTAAAAGAGCCAAATTTTTATAAAAATGCAATAACAGAGAAAAACAGATAAGGATTACACATGGAATTTACGCGAGCTCCCAACCATCCTCCATCGCTATGCTGACAGTCCCCGAGCATGTTGCTGACACAACCATGTATGGACCCTCCTATTTAGGAGTTAGCTTGTTCGCTTTGAACAAGACCTAAACTCGATGTAGGACAAGGTCACCAACTCGCAAAGTCCTTGGCTGAACTGATTTCAATGCATGCCTACGAAGAGATTGTAGGTACATCGCGGATCGTAGCAGCATCCGTTCGCGTGTGACCTTGTCTAAGAGACGCTCACTCTATTGGTCGATGTGGTTGATCATATTGAAATTGGGTGAACCCAACATGATCCTGGCTTGCAGTATGACCTTTGCACCATATATATATAACTTGTAAATATTGTAAGATTTTGACTTTCTTTATAATTATATATAAAGAAAGTTAAAATCTTACAATATTTACAAGTTCCAGTGCAAGTTATCCAACAAGAGAACTTCTCAAAAAAGCAATTGGAGAGGCTAAAACACTATTCACTCTAAAAACTAGAAAGAGTGACATCTTGGAAGAAGCAGACCTTCCAGCGGGCAAAAGAGGGAGGTAATCCTTCAAAAATAAGGTTATTGTACATCTTCTAGATATTCCTGTTACATAAATCTTGTGCACGTTTGCTTTGTGTTTTGTTTTCTATCTTAGCAACTAGATAATAAGCATGTTTATGCTGTTGTCGCATGGACATGCACATAGTGTTCGGGGCTGAGGCGTGCTGCATTCACGTCGGCTTGTTAGTTCAGTGATCCGTTTTTCTTGCTCATTTCTCTGGTCGTGGGATGGCGCGGTCAATAAGGGAAGTGGCGCAGGAATCGGTCTTGTTTTTCAGTTGTAGTTTGTTGCTTTAAATAAGAGGAAGCAAGATCAGAAAACGCTGCCGAATTTTGGGCAGCACAAGCAAGTTGTCTCTCCCTCTGAACTTGTTCTTCAGACTTTGCGCGTTGCAGGTTTTGCTACAAAACAAATTCAGAGGAGGTTTAGCCACTGTGTTCGCGTGCGTTGTGTTTATTATCCTGCTGTGACTTGATCCATAGGCCAACAATTCCAATTGCTATAATGAAGACATCCACAAAGAATTCCAGCTGAATATGTTTCCGCTGATGCCCAGCCGAATCCCACAAACTTTCCACGCTGTTAAGGTCATTCGGCCAGACAAGCCCAAGGTATGACCAACAACGCTTAGCAAAAGCGCACTGGAAGAAGAGATGCAGCATTGATTCCTCAACCGTAGATTGGCATAGCACACCATTAAGGCGTGTTTGGTTAGCCCTCCGCACCCGGCCAAGCTCCACGGAAACGGATTTCCCTGCGTTTGGTTGCTTGGCTCCCGTACAGTTGCTGCATCCACCGATGCAAATGGCCGCTCCCAGCCAGGCTCCGCAGAAACGGCCGCCAGAAACAGCCACGGCGGCCGTTTCCGCGGAGCCTGGCTCACGCACAAATCCGGTGACGCCACGTACTACTAACTACTAGTAACACTAACTTAGTTTGTACATTAACTTTTCAATCTTTCAAAATTTTTTTAAAATTCAAACAACATCCAAATTCAATGAAACAAAAAAAAAATGGAACCGTAGGTTCAAGTAAAAGGTATTGAAAAAAATTCAGATTTTTTATTTTTTTATTTTCGAATTTATTGATTTCCGTGCGTTTTTGAATTTTTTTTGTTTTTGAATTTTTTTGTTTCAATATTTTTAAAATTTATCTCTTTTAAATTTATCCATCCCACTCCCCCTCCTAGTGCAGCTAACCAAACAACGTCTCTGTGCAGCCTGTTCAATCTCATACAACCAACCAAACAACATCCCTGCATCACCTCAGCCTGGCTCCAATCTGCCTGGCTGAGCTCATGCAGCCTGGCTGAGCTGATACGGCAACCAAACACACCCTAAAGGATTGCAGCAGCACACATTTTTTTCTTCTGAGGATATTCCTTGTATTAAGCCTGTCACGACCAATTAAGGAGCCATGCAAAGACCTTCCACTTCATTAAGCCCTTACTTTCCATAACCTCTTACAAACAGCATGAACATGTTTATTTTGGCATAGTGATGATAATAAAATTTCCTAGGCCGACAGTCTCCCGAGCCCCAAATGTATGTCCATTGATCCAATCTGTTATGCTGAGAACTCCAGTCCTGAACTTTATGGTGTAAGATTGGCAATTCATTGTAGGCTTGTTGAGGTAGCGGCAAACTGAAACAAGATGGCAAACCAGTAGCCCCCATGTAAACACTAGCACTACCCATTGCACCAATAGCAAAGGAGTAGAGATGGGGTAGCTTAAGAGAGGAGTTTACCATCACAGAATTTTAATTCCAGATTTGCTTAAGAGGGTAGCGTAAGAGAGGAGTTTACCAATATCATAGCTGTTTTTCTTGAGAAAATAGGCATTATTTTAATTCCAGGTTTGATTATTAAGCAAATTCCCAAATGATCAAAGATAGCAGACAACACATGATTGAAAAAATAGATTGTACAAAGTCACACACGCGACGAACGGAGGAAAAGAAGATTCTTACGAAGGGCTTGAGGATGAATTGGAAGCAGTGCAGTAGCGACCGTTCGTAGAGAAAGTAGTCGATGTCGACGATCACGCCTAGCTGCAGTTTGTAACTGACGTTGTGGCAGAAGAACTCAAGCAGTCACGCAGATGCGCTACCCAGAAACCTTATTGTCGCTTTCGAGCAAGTGCTCGCAACGGCAATGGCTCGGAGATCCCACTCTCCTTGCCTCCCGATGCATGCCGAGAAGGAAGGACAGTGAGAGGTGACAGTAGCACGAAAACTCAACATAGATTACTTTTGAATCACGCGAGAGAGAAGAAAAAACCAGCTTATTTGCTCGGACGTCTTCAAGATTTATAGCCCCTCACTGGCAACTCTTCTCCAATTGAAACTGCCCATTTAATTAACCATTTCAAATTGAAACCACATCCATAAATTGGCCATTTCAAAATTGGTAATAATGGCAGTATTAATCAATGCACTAATGGGAGGAAACCGCAAAATTAAAAGGAGATTAAACACGCCAGGATTTAATCCATGGCACGACGACGTGCGACGTCGCAACTCACAAGTCACGAGGGAAAATCACATGGTAATTCGCGTAATACTCACACGAGCATGTGCGTTGTGCGTTGAACTTATTCGGCCAAACAACATTGCGAGCCTTGGCACCCATCAGATGGGGTATCATCATGGTGTTCTATGGCACGAGGTCTGAGGCGAGAGAAGACTTCTCTACACCGGCATGAAGGGGACCTCTCAAAGGCAGAATGCTGAGGATGCCCGTAGCTATTATGATTATCACGATTGCGGCTCGTCAAGCTCCCTCAGGAATAACTCCAAGAATCTTCACGACGGTTATTGCCTCGGCCATAGCTGTTCCGAGCAAGACTCTAGGACTCCCCATGCTATGAGTTGGCAAGTCTTTTTCTCCAATTGCCCTAGGAAGCACTCCAGGTTCTTTCATCTCGAGGCAGATCCGAGCGGTTAAGATCGTCGGCTAGTCTCTCAAGATCCTCTGCAACCACCGTGCCCATTGCCCCAGGATTTATTTGCTCAAGGTCATTGTGGAATTCACGAATGGTTGTTCCGAGGCTAGGTGTGGGCCCCAGCTCCGAAGAAATAAAAATTCAGAACCCATATTTGTGCACATAGCGTTAGACCAGGATCAGACTAACACCGTACATAAATATTACATTGAGCTGGGATCAAACTAGCCATTCTTTACAGTTATATTACATATAAGAACTAAAAACATTATCTAAAGTTCAGGAAGCCAGGCTAGATAAGGCCTGTTATTACAAACGAAAATCTTAGACTACCTTTGGATAGCTAAACTGAAGCGGAAGTAGCGGGACGGCAACATGTAAGTGACTGGAGTTGACCTTTAGTCGTCGTCTAGGTCTTCTTCTTCTAATCCATCTTCTCCACTAAAGCAATCTTATGGATCCTCGCCGTCAATCTCTTCGCCTAAAATGTGAGTGGGTGCGAGTGTGAGCGCATTCAACCGTGCTCGCGAACCAAAATCTTGCTGGATGCAATTCAGGGATGCAAAGCTAACTTTGGTAGGGGTTTTTATATATATCTTTTGTTTGCTCCAAATCATGCTTTAAAATTTTAGAGTTAAAAGTCCTACCATATAGTATTTCCAAAATCAAAGATGTATCGGACCATATATGTATGCCAAATACTTTAGTCGATATCCAAAACGGCGATCACGTATCCTTAACCAAGGATCATGTGTTACACGTGGCAGACACTCTCCATTGCCATGGACATGGTCTCCACAATCGGCGGACTAGCTTCCATCGCCATGGCAAGCTATCCGCGACACTACGGCGAATCCGTGTCCATACTACAACTGGCGCACGATTCCCGTCTTCTGGCAAACCCGTGCCCATACAACAACTGGCGCACGTTTCCTAGGCAATGGCGGTAGACTCACCCTCTTCGCCAAGAGGCGTGATCCCCTTGAGCTCAACTATGGCCAGGATCCTCAGATCCAATCAATAAATTCTCATATGATTGCGACTTGGTTCACACTCAGGTTTTGCAGATACCCGAGTGTATGGATTGTTTCCATAGTCTGTCGAATGCAAAGAATACTCCGGAACGGGGCTCGACACATTCCCATAACCATATACTCGAGAAATTCACTAAGATTAGACTGCCCAACATGAAGCCATACAGATGCTTCAATGTTGTAATCTTGATTAGAGGAATGTAACTCTGTCGTGGTACATGTCATGCAAATGATGGGACCGTACCATAGAGGTACCTGCTCCGTGTACGGTATTTGTCGGGATCAATTGGTACCGTTGATAGCAGGCTATACCGTTGCACTTGCACCGTTGATAGCGGGCTATACCGTTACTTATATTGGCCCGTCATCCTAGGACCATACCGTTGACAGCTAAGAAAGTGATCCATGGACTCTAGACTTAAGCAGGTCTAAGCCATGTTCAAAGGCTTATTAGCCATAAAGTTTAGTTTTCTAAACCTTAGGTTTTCAACGGACAAGATAGGGAAAGTCAAGGAGAGGTTCGTGCTTACTAGCACAGCTTATAGAAAGGAATAGCTAGACTGGCTCTATTAGCACTTTTGAAATTATCATAAGATATTTGGAAATCCATTTAACATGCAAACTATCATAGGAAATCAACATAATTTAAATGAAAACTGGGCAAAAAGGATGATCAAGAGATTTTGGCTCGCCTGTTTCTTCGTAGTCCGGATCTTGTACTTGATCTTCGTCCAACAGGTTGTCGGTCGTCTCGTTCTCTGGATTATTAAATAATCCAAAATAAATATTTGGCAATAGATAGATAAGGGTTGTTAGGGAAAGGGTTATTTGTAATTTTGCGCAGATTTTTCCTACTTGATTATTTATCAATTTATTATCCTTATTACATAGGTTTTGGGGTGAGGAATGTATAAAATTTAATTAGAGTTTAAATTTTAGGTAACTTTATAAGTATGCATATTTTACCCTTTTTTTGATAAATTTCTTTTTAGTATAAACATACATACATATATTATTTTTAGGTATTTTCTTATTTAGTTTATTACTTAGTTTACCTAGTTTTTCATTTTTATAGATATAAGATCTACTGTAGATCCCTTAATTTTATTTGTATTAAGTTCCTTGGACTTTGTAGTATTTTATAGAATTTTTGCATAATTTTTGGAGGATATTTAATATTTTTAGAAATTGTAAACCAATATACAGTTTTCTTCTTCTTTACTAAATAGGTTAAATTCTTTGAAACAGTAACGGGCTCGGCCCATTCTCGTTCGGGTTAATTCATGAGAAGCGCCCATGGCCAAACAAATTTCATGCGAAGCGCAGAAGATGCCCGATGTGGCGCATGTCACGATAAGCCGACCGGCCAGTGGGCTCCACTGGTCGGCGACGGGGCGAGACTAACGCGTGGGCCAGGAGGTCCCACGGGTCGGAAACCGAACGCGGTCGGGGTGAAGGCGCACTCCGCCCATGCGTCTTCCATAGTGGGAGGCGACCTGATGGGGAGGTGCGGTCACTTGACCTGACGGGTGGGTCCTTGGGCCCACCTGTCGGTCTCGGCCGAGAGGGAGTCGCGGGGATTTTTAAATCCCCGCACTGTGGCGTTGGGTCCCGCCTGGCGGCGAGAGAGGGGAGGACGTCGGGCCAACGTTCACCCGCCACCTCTCCTGGCCGGACTCCAGCGAGGTCTCTAGCGTCGGTTCTAGGGCGCTAGGGGGCCGATCTCGAGTGCTTTATGTGTCCTACAGGTCTAGGGCCTCTAGGCGTAGGTCGTCCCACCGGGGATTTTGACCGGCGGCGAGCCGGGACGGCAACGCCATGGCCGGAGCGGCCATTAGCTACGGCATAGCAATGCTAAGTGGTTTTGGACATGTTTAAGCTTAGATTTTTTATTCGGGAGCTTCGGGGGACTATGGGATAGCTTACCCGATGCTTGGTTGGGGTTGAAACCGTCCGGGTTGGGCTAGCGGCGGCGAAGCCAAATGTGGAGCAAACGTGTCGTCGGTGGTGGCCTTCCTTGGCGGCCAATAGTGCGAGCCCGTCCTGGGAGAAGCTTGGCGACGGTCTGGAGGTGCTTCAGCCCAAAGATGGGAGCTCGAATGGCTACGGCTCGCCGGAATTTGTGAAGGGGGTGAATCGGACCGAAACGGGAATAATGGCAAAATTGAGTATCGTCCTTCCTTTTATAGGGTCGTCGGTGTGGCTAGGGGTAGTCTAGACATTCGGGCGACGGGGTTCGTACCGGGAATTCACCCTCACGGGGTGGATTTGACCGGGATTACACTCGAGGCAGCCCGGGTTACGGCGGCGAAGTAAAACTCGCCACCGGGTGCCCTGTGATGATGGCGCGAAGGGTGAGGTGGCGCGGTGTGGCGGCTCACCCATGCAAAGATGGGTCGACCAATCGAGGCGGGCCCGTGACCTCTTGACAGCCCGATTTCAGGCGTGTTGTGAAGGAGGCCAGGCCAGAGGAGGAAGAAAGGAGGTGGGGGCGCCGGGTGGGCTAGCTGGGCCGGTCCGGCTTGGGCTGGTCGAGGCTAGCCCAGTTTGGCCTGGAAGATAAAAGAAAAAATAAAAAGAGAAGAGAAGAAATAAATGGGAAACTAAGCCCATAGGAAAATTTCAAATAAATTATTCCAAAAATTCAAATTTTTAAGATGTTGCCAAATTTTGAGCTACTAAGTTTTCTATTAAAACTTTGTTTGGGTAAGCTTTCTTTTCACTAAAATTTATTTTATCATTACTTTTCTTATGTGTTTATTTTAGAAAATTCTCAACTCTTACCCCTTTCTCTCATATTTATAATAAATATAATTTATTTATACATTTTTATTGCTTTAGGTTTATTTCTTGTTTATTGTCTTTAATATTTTCTTTTACTAGTTATTTATTTTTGTTTCTAAGAATTGGGGTGTTACACTAGGGCCTACAGTCGCTCCCTGCTATGCTAGATAGGCGCAGGCAAGGCCAAATGATTATTCCGAGCATACTTTGTAGTGTGGTAATAGTGAGAACTCTCCCGAGCAGAAGGCGCCCTCATCTATTAAGACGAGCATCATTTCTAGCCCATTGTCAAAGACTCGCAATTGTCCTATTGAGGGACGACTCCAAATGTTCCCTCACCACGTCATAATGATGGCATTGAGCCTCTTCTAAGGTCTCATCCTTAGGGTTCTCATCCTCTACATCCTTGTCAACCATATTGTCATCTCATATTGACAAAGGCCACAAGGTCAACATCATCGTGTCTACGCTCGACGCAGTTTCATGATCAGACTCCATTGGGTGGTCAAGAATGTCCAACCCATAGTAGAGCCCATCATCCTTCCCATCAACCAGGGGGGCATCCTATTTTGGAATCTCTTGGAACTGGTCTGGGAGTGGCTCGAGGACATACTCCAAGTCCATGTTTTCAAACTAAGAGCAACGCTCGCCCGTCACTACCACCATGGAAGGACTCCCAGGCTTAGTGTGGCCCTTTGGATAGGTGATCTTGGCCACCTCACCATTGATGTAGTATATGTCTTCGTCCTCTATGTCATCGAAAACGGAAAGGTCCTGAGCATCCTAGAAATTCGGCATCTCCAAGGACTCCTTGCAAAGGATCTACTCCATCCCTATGGATGGCGCCAGCTATCGACAATTGGGAAACGAATTCCCCCTGTCGAGCTTATTCCTTGAATGATGGATCAACAACGCCCCTTTTTGCTAAGGTGAGACTTTGGAGGTGTCAGGAACTCACTAGATGCTCAAATGAAGAAGAGACAGAGTTTATCCTGGCTTGGGCCTCTTACCGTGAAGGTAACAACCCTACTCTAATGCTTATTATGCATGTAAGCCTGTTACAGTGGTGCATCATCCTCTCCCTAGGTGAAATCAAGGGGTATTAATTAATAGCTACAAAAGGAAATAATGACCTTAGTGTACTAACGCCAACATTTACTCATGTTGGTTATGGAGAAAACGTGACTATAACTACGCCCTAATGCTAAGCACTATATCCACATCATGGGCAATGACTCCAAGATCATGGGCGACGTGGCATAGTATTCGTTAGGCCTAGGTATGAGCTTCTGAGTTTGCTTGGCATCACGTATGGTTGCTGAGGCTTGTCTTTGCTTGAGGATGAGCAAGCATGCCCAAGGCCAAGCACAAATGTTCGTGGTGGAGGAATTAGGTCACACAGAGGGCCCCAACATGAGGCTTCTAACTTCTCAAGCTACTCCTTGGGCATAGCTTCCAAGGGCATGTGTCATCATTTGGAGCTGGCAGTCAAGAATATCTTAGCCGTCATGGAATTTGCCCAATCCCCAGCAAATTTGCTATCTAAATTTTGGCACATAGCACCACAAGTATCAAAGAATGGTCCACCGAAGATACACCTACACAACCACCCAGAATCTTACCAATCTCACAAACAAAATGAGAGGGTGGCACCATGTGGCAGAGAGAGATGCTAGCGGCTCAACATTGACGAGGATGAAATGAGATGGTTTGATTAGATATTGTTGGATTTTATTGGATTTGGTCCATTGAGATCCAAGAAACCTTAGGTCGCATAAGGCTTTGGACCCAAAGCAGAAGTGGCGCACATTATACCATAGACCTTTTGTCATGACAAACTATCCGCTAGAAAAGATATCCTTCAGTGACATTAAGGTCTATTGGAAAATTCTTTGCCAACAGTCCTGCTAGTGTTGATCTTTGCCGACATACTTTTCTATGTAGCACTAGATAGATTCTGTTCATATTCGTGTTTCGATAATTTTGAATGACTACGAAGGAATTTTGATGTGGGAACAGATCCATTGGAATGTATATGAAATAAGCTTTCCATGGAGTGGTCATATGTTCGAAACGGAGTTTGTATGTGGCCTTAGCATGCATTTGAGGTTGGATTGGTCTCTGATGGCCGAACTGGAGCGCCATGGCTTGTGGGACCTAAGGTCATGGATGATGTGGAGAGGAGCCTTTTTTTAGTAAGCCTTCAAGTATGGGATGCAGCTATGGTGGCGGCCGAACGGTGGTGACGATGTTATATTCGGATGGCAAGCATGTCAACTTTATGTGCACAACTTGGCCAAGGCAGTGGTTGAGGAACCACGCAGTTGTATATGTCATAGTAAATGTACATAAAGTAGAGGATGCCAAAAAGTATCGCCAATTTGTTATAGATGTACAAGAAAAGGAAGTAATTGATATAGTAGAACTAATCGAAGCCACACTTGGTGACAACCATATGGATGTAGGGCGGATTGTATCAATGATGGGCATGATCACATGTAAGCTACAATTCTTCTAGTTGTTTTAGGAATTAATTTAATCTTTAAAGTATGTAATATACTAACAATTCATGCCATTGCAAAGTTTCTAATTTCAAAAAATTTCATTAGAAATAGAATAGCTAGCGCCATTGCAAAGGTAGATTTCTTACAAATATACCATTACAAAAAATTTGAAGTCTATTTCCCCTTCTTCTTCCTCCCCCTCTCACTCTCTTTCCCACTCCTATGGCAAACGCTAGTAAAATCTCACCATACAACACCTCTGGACGGTGATCACACGACGCCATTGGTGTTCCCACTATGTGTCTTCTGCGCCCCCTCTCTCCCTCCTTTGCTTCGTTTGCCAATCCCAAACCTAACTAACACAGACGCTGGGAGGATTTTTCTCTACCAAAAAGAACACTCTACATCACAAAGCTCCACATTGACTCAAATGGCTGGTCTAACGACATGAGATCTTGGATGTCGTCAGTGGCAAGTGAGGGCGAGCATGCACGCTTCCCAAAGGCACTCATGGCCATGCAACTCAACTTGAATGTCATCTCGAAGTACTATGTACTCAACCGTGCTTGAGGTGTGGTGGGTCTGGTGAAGTATGCAAAGTAGGGTTAATTAGATACAAGCCATTGTGGAGTAGGCGATTTTGTAACATGTCATTAAAAAATCAAAAACATGCACAATACCACTACTTAGTGAGATTCCTTTGAAATATGCCATTACGAACTTTTCTGAACAAATTACCCTGCCACTTCTTCCTCCTGCTCATTTCCCTTTCTCCTCCTTCCTCCTCCTAAGTCCGACTCTAATGATATCCTCCTATCAGATTACCACCTCCTCTTGCCGCTATCTCCTCCAACCGTCCACCTCTTCTCAACCAGCAAGGGGAGCAGCACAGCGGTATGAAAGCAGTGAGGTGGAGAGGTGGGCGGGCAAGGGGAGGGACGGTGTAGAGAAAAAGTGGGTGGCGGTGGGCAGTGCCACACTTACCGACGTGGAGGAAGGTGGAAGAAGGGGAGAAGGGAGGATGAAGAAGAGATGAGGGTAGATCTAGCGGAAATTTGAAGAGGGCGAAGAGGAAAGAAAAGTTCACAATGGCATATTTCGATGGGATCTCACCAAGTAGTTGCAATGGATAGGTTTTTGACATTATATTGGCATGTTTCGAAAACATCTACTTTCCAGTCGCACGTTGTTGTAGGGGCACTACACCCACCACCTCTAGCATGATGGTTCTGAGCGAAGCGACGGCGCCATTGGCGAAAATGGGGGCAAAGCAGAGACCGAGCTTCACCCGACCTTAGCGTGTGGCTCTCAGGAAGACGAAGAATTGAAGTAGAGATGCTGTGGTCTAATGTCATGATGAAGCAAAGATCGAGCTTCTCATGGCTATACGAAGGAGAGGTACAACTTCACCCTTCTTGCATGATGAGGTAGATCCTGAAGGAAGAGTGAGAGTTAACAGCAAGGCAGCTATAGCGACAAACAGTATAGGAGGGGGTTGCGTGAAGCCAAGATAAGCATCATAGGATTCTTCTAAGAGGAGACAAGCTGTAACCGTTTCTAGAACCCAAGTTTCCTTTGATGCCCCTACTTTAGTATGACAATGGGAGGACATTCTGGTCTAAAGGTCTATACAAATGGCTTCTTGAGATGCTTGTACCCTTGCTTTAGTTGTATGGCGGGGTAGCTTCATCATTTAGCATGAAAGACCAAAATTACTCCGCCGTTGTAGATCTAACTAGGCATTTTTTTTTTGTCCCTCTTGTTTAAAAATGTTTTCCTTATAAATAGAGGGGCCTGTGTAGGCCTGTGTACGTGTATGGAGCTTGAGCCCTAAAGGCAAAAAATCAATAAGCATCATAGTTTTTCTGTAGTCCCAAAAACCTTAGTGTTGAGTTCTCTTAGAGGTTATCCCTTCGTAGGGCCTCACGCTGATTCACAAGGCGTTTGGTTTGGATAGGGGATACCCCACTAAATATCCATTGTGGATCATTCTGTCAACATGTTTATATATCCAATTAACCCAATTTTAATACTTTGATGTGGCACTGACCAAAAATCCAATTTTTAATACAATTTCTCTTAGTAGACAACTTTGTTGAAGTCCTATGATTATAATTAACCCAATAAAGATAGGTTACAGAGTAAAAAGTTGTATCATAACATTTCTCGTTAGGATGTCATTTCGCCACTACAATTCAAGGCATCGTTTCCTTTCATCACACATAGAAAAGAAAGGCCGAATAAAGAGTAAATCTCTTATATACTCTAGAGTTGAGCGACAATCATTTATATGCTCCAAAGTTGGTTGGACTTGTTTATTTGTCCTAAAGTTGAGATAAAACTTGACAATATGCCTTTTAAAAAAAATTGAGAAAATTTTGCAAGAGGGCAGCTCATTGAAGGAAAAAAATCTAAATTAACTCCTTGTTTCCTATGTTGGGGCAAGAGGGCAGCTCAATGGCAAATTTGCAATAGAAGAAATATGCAAGTCGAACAAACTTTAAGGCATATAAGCCATTGTTGCTGAACTTTGTACATATGAACAATTTCCTCCTAAAAATAACATAAAGAAAAGCGTTGATCGCCCGCTGCGACCCACCAACCCCCCGACGCTCCAAGCCAAATCCCCTCCAGCTCACTGCCACACTCCACTGCTGCTCAGCTCCAACTTCGACCGAAGCTACTAGCAGCTCACCTCTCTCCCTCTGCGCGCACGCTGCCATCCATCCAAGTTCGCAATGCAGCTTCTCCTCCTGCTGATGCTCCTGCTCCCGGCGGCGGAGGCCACGTCGTCGGCGCTGCTTGGCATCAACTACGGCCGGGTGGGCAACAACCTCCCGCCGGCGAACGCGGTCCCGCAGATCCTCGCCAACCTCGGCATCGGCCGCGTCCGCCTCTACGACGCCGACCCCGCCACCCTCCGCGCCTTCGCCAACACCGGCGTCGAGCTCGTCGTCGGCGTCCCCGACGAGTGCCTCGCCTCCGTCTCCACCCCCGCCGGCGCCGCTTCATGGGTCCGCTCCATCATCCAGCCGGCGCTCCCGGCCACCAAGATCGCCGTCCTCACCGTCGGCAACGAGGTGCTCACCGGCGCCAACAGCTCCGCGCTGTCACGCTCGCTCCTCCCGGCCATGCAGTGCCTCCACGACGCGCTCGCGCAGCTCGGCCTCGACAAGCAGGTCGCCGTGACCACCGCACACAATCTCGGCGTGCTCGCCACGTCCTACCCGCCCTCCTCCGCCTACTTCCGCAAGGACCTCCTCCCGTTCCTCTGCCCGATCCTCGACTTCCACGCCCGCACCACCACGCCGTTCCTCGTCAACGCCTACCCGTACTTCGCCTACGCCGAGGACCCCACCGGCGTCAAGCTTGAGTACGCGCTGCTCGACCCCGGCTACGCCGGCGTCGCCGACCCGGCGTCCGGCCTGCACTACCCCAACCTGCTCGTCGCCCAGGTGGACGCCGTGTACCACGCCATCGCGGCCGCCAACAGCGCCGCGGCGCGGGCGGTGGAGGTGCGGGTGTCGGAGAGCGGCTGGCCGTCAGCAGGCGACGCCAACGAGACTGGCGCGTCGCCTCAGAACGCGGCGAGGTACAACGGCAACGTGATGCGCTTGGTCGCCGAGGGGAAGGGCACGCCGCTGCGGCCCGCCGTGGCGCTGCGCGCATACATGTTCGCGCTCTTCAACGAGAACATGAAGCCCGGGCCGTCGTCGGAGCGCAACTACGGCCTCTTCAAGCCCGACGGCACGCCGGTGTACGAGCTCTCCTACCGCCTGCCACAGGACAACACCAGCTCCGCCGGCGGCGGCGGCGGCACCATTACCGGCGGCGGTGGGTACAATGGCCACGGCGACGGGTCGGCGGACGGCACCTACTACAGCATCTCGGCCTCGGCAAAGGCAACCGTGGTGAGCTCTGCTCTGCTCTCCTTTGCTCCTCTCTCATGTTTAGCATAAAAGGATCATGCTGCAGGTCAGAGCACTGCCTGACCCAATAACTGAAGAACTTGAAGTCACAATTGCAAAAAAAATATTTAATTTGTGCATCATCAGGAATCCAACTCAATAGTGTGTATGCTAAATCGGTCAGCTATTTTACATATTCCTCAATTGTCAGTAGAAAAGGACTGTGGACTTAAAAAAAGGATTAGACATTAGATGCGACATCTTTGCATCGCCATCAACATGATTCTTGACACACTCTCCGCATAAGCACAAGCCAAAAGTGCTAAGAAGTTGGTAAGAGCATTCACTGACAGGTCGGACATTCGATAGGCGACTACTCGTAAGCACAACTTACATGCTCAATCATCAATCACATAATCTGCAAGGAAGAATGGTTATCTGTCTCTTGTGTTTTTCTCATTGAACTTTGCACCCTTTTGCCACCTGCTGAGGTGTTCTCTTGTATTCTTGTGATTGCTAGGGTTGCTGGACATGGACCCAAGCAGCATGTGCGGCTGCCTTGCTGAAGATGATGGCTTTGTGACTCTGGGCACTGAGCAGATCAAGTTGCTGCTTGGATGGAACTTGGAGGCCCCTCTGGTTTCCAATGGAGTCAGACAGGGTGAATTGCTTCTTGCTGTTGCTGTCCCGGACAGGTGCATTGATGATGGTGATGCCCCTTAATATTTTTCCTTGTCCTTCCCATGCTGTTGTAATTGATGTGGTCTCTTGTAATTTGGTGGTAAGCTTAAGCTAGGTTGCTCACTGTTACTAAAGTGAACACCTTTTTTTGTTTTCAAGCTTCCGCTATTGAATTTTTTATATTGCTTTCTTTTTTTCCTTTGGAGATTAATACTAGTGGCATTCTGGCATCTACTGGCAATAATTGAAGCATAAACCCAAGTAGGAGTAACTGGCTGCATAAAAAATGATTGTGTTATATACTTATATTAATTGTGACTTTGTGAGCATTTGGTCATTCTGTTCGAAGTTGATCTGAGAGAGAGAGAGAGGCTGAAGTAAACTGGAGATAGATACCATACTTTTGCTCTTATCAAGGCAGACCTCTTTTTTCCCTATCTGAAAAAAGGCTTATGAGTGTGCTTTTTGCTAACTTGTTAAATGATAGAAAATGGGAACAACGGTCATCTTCTGCAGGGATAATTTATTCAGATGTAAATTACTGACAAAAGGACTTGTTTTTGCAAAGGCGACTGAATGAATCTTTCGGATGAGATGTCTATGCACGTGTGCTGTCGCCTGTCTGTGGATGCCTTCCTTTTGTGTGTGCGCGGGCGCTTCGTGGAGTCGCGGTGATGCTCTGCATGTACTCGCTCAAATCTGCATGGCTCGACCTCTTTCTTATCAGGAGACCAGCACGCCGTCATTTTCTTTTGAGAGAATACTAGAGCACTGCTTCCCCGATCATGTATCCCTTGATGTGCCACATGTCAGTACGTCAGAGGAAATGTGTCTATTTTCCTATATGCCAGTGACCTAAAATCACTCTTATATATGTAAAGAATATGCATCCGCATCCTCACCACCTGATAGCTGTCATCCCTTGGTTTCGGCTTCCTCCTATAAATTGCTGAGCTAGTTCGCACATGCCTCCCATCTCTTCCTCCAGCCCCAACCCATTTCGCTCGCTATGCTGGAGCCTATGGCGGTGGCTACATCGAGTTATTGTAACATCCTGAAAATTTGGTGAGTTTACTTTGTTTTTCACTAAATAATTGAAATAAATTAATTTTATAATTTCTTGCAATTAAAATAATTAAAAAAGGATTTTCTAATTAACCTAGACCATTAAAACAACTAAATAGGGAAAATATAAATAAACAGTGGTTGATAAATTTTTATTAAGTCCTAAATGCTTCAAAGGATTTTTAGAAATTTTCTCATAATTTTCCAAAGTTTTTTTATATTTTTAAACTTAAGAAAATATTAATCAGCTTTTTCAAAAATGAGAAAAGGGTTTTCTTTTTCTTTTTCCGAAGAGGGCCGACATGGTGCAATTCGGACCATTGTCATGCGCACGTGCATATTAGCGGCTGTCGGATGAACTTATCCGAGCGAGCAGGTATCCTTACATCTCATATGCCTGTTCGCATGGCGTGGACGCACCGTAACCATTGGATCTCGTCATCACTCCAGTCGTCATCTCCACGGTCGATTCGGAGCCAGCCATTGTGACGTCACGAGCAGGGCCTTAGCGTCTACGCTACCCTAGGGTTCCTAGGGCAATTTAAACCCCCGAGCTGCTGCATTAGGTTTCCCTAATCCTGCAGCCGCCGTTGCCTTGAACCAAGGTGGATGGAGTCACCGAGGAGAACTTGGGAAAGGTTTTAGGGCCGAGAACTCCGGTGAGCAATACTATTATCGCCGGTGAGTCTTAGCCTTCGATTCTTGGTCCAGAGCCATGTTTCATCGTCGTGATCCCTGTGGTGACATGCTTTTGTCCCAGGGAGTGCCAGAGAGTCATCGCCATTGAGACCGCGTTGCCACCGTAGTAAAAGATGAATTTTAAATTTTAAATCTTGAATTTTAAATTGCAACTCTCATAGATATCAAAAATGGATGTTTTGAATTAAGGCTATAAAAGGGTTTAATAATTTAAATTTAGGATCTTAAATTTGAAAGAGTCAAGTTCAACTTTTAAATAGCTATAAACTTTTGCTTTTGTATTTAAGGTGCAAATTGGATTTTATAAAGGGTGTGCTTTTCCCAATTGAATTTTGATTTGAAGGTTTGGAAATTATAAATATATGAAATGAAATCAGTATTTGAATTTATGCAAAAAAAATTTAAAAGGGCCCAAAATGGGCTATTACACTTCACAGGGTATCCTTTTCTACCCTTTCATTCTCCCTCGTCTTTGCGAACAGCTCATCAACCGTTGTAACTTCCCTTTTAGCAAACCTTTCAGATAATGGGCCCTTCTTTATGCCATACCTTGTTATGTTGATGAAGGTGGTGTCACTAATGCCACGAAGCTAACACTTGACCTTAGAGAAGTGTTGGAAGTAGCTTCACCATATCTCTCCTTCTTCTTGCTATACAACGAACAAGTCAGTTCTTGCTTCGTGACTCGTTTTCCAGCTAGGTGCGAAGTTGATCCTAGTCTTCTATTGGCCCTAGGACAAGGAGGAGTACCAAGAGAGGGTTATCCCTTTCGAGGGTGAGGATAAGCCCTTCACCTTGAGATCATCATCACCCACAACTGCCTCGACAGCTGTTTCGTACACTCTCAGGAATTCTTTTGGGTCTGTCTCTCCTCTATAGGCTTTGGTTGGGAGTTTGAATGAACCTGGGGCTGGCCACTTCTTCTCTTTATGCGGGGGCAAAGCGGGTTTGATTTTTCTTGGTTTTTCTACTTCGTTTTTGGTCGTATGGGTAAAATTACCTCATGTATTGTAGTTGAATTTGCTAGATTTGAGTTTTGGGGATTCAGGGGATGTTTTTGGTTTTGGTTTTGGTGAAGCCTTTCCACCTCTTCCATGAGCCTAGCATTTGCCATAAGCAAAGCTTGCAGGTTCGGATCCATCTCTCTTGGGATAGCTTCGGAAAAAGGAGGTGGAGGTGCTCGGGTGTTTTGTCATTGGTTTGGGTTGAGTGGTTGTGGGTGGAGATTCCTGGAGGACTGCCATGAACAATTGGCATAGGGGTGTTGGGATGGGTCATGGGATAGATTTGGCAGGGGTCCTAAGGCAGGTTTTGGAGGGGGTTTTAGGGGGAGAGACAGTGAAACCTGTGACACGTGACTCGGATCCACAGATCTATCTCCCCTTCCACTCCTGGATCTCGTGTTATGGACAACACCCATGGGTGTGGCTGTTGTCCTCCCACCGCCGCGGACGTCGTCCCCTTCTTCTTGGGTGGCACCTCGTTCTTGAGGCTTCTACTGCTGAGTCCCACGGATAGCACCATTGTTAAAAGAATGATCTGCAACAACAAGTATTTTCGAGGGTATTCCTCCTTCGAACCACATGCTTGGTGAAGCAGCGTGCAACCTGAAAGAGAGACAATCTCTAAGAGAACTCAACACTTCATCTTGATTGGACTTCAAAAACTTAGTGTCGCATATTGATTTTTTGCATTTGAGGGCTCGAACCCCTTACATTTACACAGGCACCTCTATTTATAGGAGGGAACATTTTACAAGGAGGGACAAGAATGACTATATAGATCTACTGGGGTGAGGCTATTTTGGTCTTTTGTGCTAAATAATAGGTCTACCCTTGCCGAACAACTATACCGACGGTACAATAGTCATAGGAAATCTTTTGCAAAGACCTTTAGACGGAACTGCCCTCACACCGTCATCATAAAGTGGGGCACCAATAGGAATTCAGACCTTAGAGCAGTTATAGACTGTCTCCTATCAGAAGGAATACATGATGCTTATCCTGCCAAGACGTAGGCCCCTCATGTACTATTTGTCCCCTAGGTTGTCTTGGCCGCTAAGTTGATGCTTCCTTCGCAATGCCAGCTCTCCTGGTAGAGGGGCAAATTCTGCTTCTTCACCCCCTCTAACTGTTCGCCCACTAGGGTCGCGACCTTCCTCCTACATTTAGCCTTGGGTGGTCTCCGCTTCACCCCTCCCAAATCACTCGGGAGCTGCTTTGCGAAGGACAGGCGAAGCCTGCTCCTTGCTTTGCTTCCCCTGGTCACGTGGGACTTGCTTCGTGGATGGTGAATGAAGCTCGCTCTTTGCTTCGCTTCGTATTTGGCCCATAAGGACTTTGCTTCACTCGCAATCATCATGTCACGGGGTGGGTGTACTCCCCTATAACACCCATCATCGTCCTATCATCTGTTCAACTTTATCTAACTCACAAATCCCCATATGACATATCCATCATCTCCACTAATAAAAAGAGCCTACTGGTGATGGTTGTGGTGGTAGTTCTCTTCAAATTCAAATTGTAGCAATCAACCGTGATCTCCTTTTCTAACATGCTCCTATAATTGTGCACTTTCCAACGCCCTTAGACTACACGCACGTACCGGGTGCACCACCCCCATTCCAAATTCTAATTATATCAATCAGCCGTAATGTATCCCTAATCTGGTCCTATAATTGTGCGCTCTCAGTTGGCCTCCTCCTTGCCTGAAGCTCCACCAAGGGTCGTGTCAGGGCGGTGATCGGCAAGGCGCAGCAGGCTGCATACGGCTAGGCCCGCGCCGACGTGTGTTTGCGCAGCGCGTGGTGACCACCTATGGCTATGGCTTGCAGAGGCAGCTCCAGCCGGGGACTCCAAGTCTCCATTTTGTGATCTTGCCTACCTGATTGCCTAATTGCATTTGCGTTTGGTAATGGTCTGTAATGACACCTCTATCTTCCCTCCTCTGCTATTCCGTAGCTTCTATATTCTTAGCAATTTCCCGCTAAATTAATATCAGTTTGTCTATATATACTCTATATTGTGCCAGCATCTTGGACTTAATTGGAGTCATAATCAACTATCAGTATGCAACCAGTATTCAGTACGCAAAGTAAAATATAGATAAATTTATTATGTTTGTATGAAAATTGCCTTTCATGTTCTTGACGTCGCAGCACTTTGACGCCCGGAGTTCGGCTTCGCCGCTGCTGTGACATTGAGCCCTCGGCCACGTTCGGACATTGGCGCCGCTGCCCCTTGCTACTGACCTTGGCCGGTTCTGCTGTTGGTTTACCCGGCCGGCTTCCGCTAACGTCTACTCTGCCATCAAGTTCGTCACCGCTTCCCTGCTCAGGTCACTCCTCACTGGCTATAACATCTCATTTTGTTTGTTCTAACACTAATTATAAGACCAGACTAGGCGGCAAAAATGGATTAAATAGATGCCAAATTGATCTTGACGTTTTTTTCAACAACACGCTCCAAAATCAAATGAAGGATGAATACAAGGAAGTGATCCTCAAAAAACAAGATCACCCATGAGATCACCCATGGGTCATTTTCGGGACAGGCCGGACAGCAGCACATACCCTAGTAAAAAGGTATGAATAAAATTTGCGTGTCATATGGCCATAGGGATTTTTTCTTTAATGCTTCTGGTTGATGAAGGTTAAAAAACAGAATCAATTGCAAAGCAACTTTAGAAAAGAAAAAAAATAGTACAAGCCTAGCTGCTTTTGAAAAACAAAAGTGAACTTTCAGCAGAGAAATATCTTAGTCAAGAGGTGGTTTCTCAAAAATATGACTCATTGGAATTTCAAACTTTTTCCTAAAGGAAAGAGTAAGTCACAAAGCTAGGCACCAAATTTCACCTCAAGATCAAGAGTAGAAAAAATAGAGCTAAAATAACAAGCACTGCTGCTCAGAAATTTGAACAGAATATTTTAGGCTCGGTAAAATTTCATAGCACCCAAATGGTGACTCCTATGCCATTGCCACATGGAGGAGTGGTAAATATGTGTCACGCAACTGTTGCAGCAAGAATCACCTCAGAATCACATATCTGATAAAAACTACTGTGAAGAGAAACCGAATCTACCAAAACAAGTAAAAAGATTAAAACTTGATCTCGGTCTTCTTGGTGAGTTGTAAAATAAAGATAAATGATATGAGCAACCATAATACCTCCTAGATCAACAAGTTCTCAGCATGTAGGAGGAAAGACAAAGAAACTAGTTAAAAAAAAGAAACAAATTAGATCAAACACATATAACATAAGAAGAACAAAGCAAAAACTTTTTGTGAATGATTTTTCTATTGCTTGGTTGGTATTGTATAGCCACACAAGAGTGAGCAAAGCTCCTAAGGAGCACATAATTCTAAAATAAAACTCTACGAAGACTTGGGTGGAGGTATCCCTCGACCCCTCCTTATATAGGTCTTTTAAGTGCATCTCTACCCTGAATGGTTGCTTAAATTTTAAGCTAACCTATCAAGGGCTAGGATTCACTCACTCCACTGCCAACAACCAGTCCCATATAAGGCCTTTATATGGGCCACACAAGGCCATCATGGGCTTTACACAAAACCCGATCAACCCAATGCAACGGGTCTTCATCCCTTGAGTTGATCGCTCATTTTCCATGCATCCGGGCGTTGAAAGTGCATCTAGGCACTTAACTAATTTTAGTGATTAATGAACAATGTGTGCATGGACTAATGTGTTTATTGAGAAATACCTCAGTTCTAAGATCAAAATAAAAGGAGGATAAAGATTGGTGATGGCTTGGAGATCCAAACGAAGAGATGACCAAGATTAACTAGATTATAGGTTTTTATAATTTATTGAGTCCTAAGGATGACCGTACTATTAAGGGGAGCGACGAAATGAGGGTGTTTAGAAGAAAACGTGCTCAAAGTCCGAAATATAGCACGTAGGTGAACACACACATCCATAGCATCTCATTTCAAGCTGTTTTACCTATTTTAGTATCGGACTGTCTGACCAATTTCTATCGGACTGTCCGATACCCCTTCGGACATTGTCCGGTTTTTAGATCCACGGGTCTTTCTGTCCAAGCAGCGCTTAATTCTATCGGACAGTCCGATAGTTGACTATCGGACTGTCCGATACTCCTCGGACAGACAGCCTTGGATTGTCCAATTTTCGATCTCTAGGCCTTCCTGTCTAGCAATGCCAAATTCTATCGGACTGTCCGATAGTTGACTATCGGACTGTCTGATTTTTACAACCTTGGGTTGTTTTTCTGTTCAAAGTGCTTTAATTCTATCGGACTGTCCGATACTTCTCAGACAGTGATCTAGGTTTGTCCATTTTTTTGCAACCTTGGGCCTTCCTGTTTCATGCTGAAAATTCCTATCAAACTGTCCGAACCTTGACTATCGGACTGTCCGATATTACACAGAATTAACTGTAATGGTCAGATTTTAAGGGCTTCGTATTTATACCCACCAACCCCTTCAGACAGAGGTTGGCAACCATTTACTCCTGCATTCAAAGCCCTAACTTCCTCTCTTGCTCAAAAGTTCACTCCTCCAACTCTCCCCACCCATTCCTTGATTCAAATCAAGTATGAGGGTTGAGAGGAAGAAGAAGAAGAAGAAGATCCAAGTGCACCGACATTCTAGGGTTCATCTTTGAGCACTTGTTCATCTTTCTCCCACATTTTGCCACTCTATTCTCTTGGAGATTGAGGGCTCCTAGACGGTCTAGGAGTTGCCTTTGAGCCACTGAGGCGTGTGGTGGTCAAGGGAAGGATTGTGAAGGCCTGGATTTCGCCTCCGCAAGGGAAGAAGCCGACTAGTGGAACCAAGGGAGCTTTGTGCGGACCTTGGAGAGGACTAGAGTCAAGAGTGACCCGGGCTCAAGTGTGATCGAGCCTTCCTCAACGGAGACGTAGGATTCCCTCAAGAATCCGAACTTCGGGATAAATTAGTTTGTCTCTCTAACCTTGAGCTCTTGCAAACCCTATTTTACAATTCTTGTTTGATCGACTTGTGCTTTAGGGTTTGTGGTAGATCGTGAGTTTACTTATGTTCCTCTAGTGCTTTTATTGCTATTTATTGTAGAGGAACTAACCAATTTGCTCCAGTTAGGTCCTAGATTGGTTTTTGTGCTCACAGGTAAAATTGACCTTCGGACTGTCCGAGCCTCACCTTCGGACTGTCCAAACATCATCGGACTATCCGATACTAATAAAAGTCTTCCGCAGGTTTTATCTCTGAAATTTTAAATTACGCCTATTCACCCCCCTCTAGGCGACATATTGATCCTCTCAATTGGTATCAGAGCCTAATCTCCTATTTGGCTTAACCGCTTGGAGAATTAATATGTCAACAGAGAATCAAAGCGGCATTACAGGTGATCTCAATGAGAACCCTCGTGATGCCGGTGGGGTTCAAATTCCTTTCGAGTATCCTAATCCTTCGTCTTTATCTCATGTCACCATTCCAACGGGTTGTGCTTCTCATTTCGATGGCACATACTACCCTCAATGGCGACATAAAATGAAGATGTATTTGATATCTCTTCATCCCTCTATTTGGAAGATTGTAGAAACAGGTTATGCACCCAAGGACCCTGAAAAGGTCACACCCGTTGAAGAGCAAAGCTTCTACCGCAACTACCAAGCCGTCCATGCCTTGCTTGGGGTTCTTAGCCCAAGTGAGTTCAATCGAGTTGACGGGCTCGAAGATGCAATGAAAATTTGGGACACCCTCAAGATAGCACATGAGGGGACTTCGAGCGTGAAGGAGACCAAGATCGAACTAATCAACGGGAAGTTGAGAAGGTTCATCTTGGAAGATGGGGAGAGTTACAAGGCCATGTGTGATCGACTCATGGTGCTTGTAAACGAAGCAAAAGGGTTTGGATGCAAGGACTACACGGACCATACCGTGGTGAAAATTCTTCTAAGGGCTATCACTCCAACCAACCACCACTTGGTACAACTAATCCGGGAAAAGGACAACTATCACTCTCTCACTCCCCACGATGTCCTCGGACGACTCTTGAGTGATGAGATAATGGTCAAGGAGGCCAAAGACATAGAGGAACTTGCAAGATCAAGCAAGAAGAAGAACATTGCCCTCAAGGCCGGAAAGGAGATCAAGGAGTAAGAAGATAGCTCAAGCGAGGATGAAAAGGATGGACCTATGAGCTTAGAAGAGATGGCATTCTTTTTGAGAAAGTTTAACAAATTCCTCAAAAAGAGTGGCTACAAAGGGGACAAAGGAAGAAAGGGATCAAGATCGAAGGGAAGATTCTCCAAAAGGTCTTGCTACAAGTGTGGGGAAGTTGGGCACTTCATCGCTGAGTGCCCTCACAAAAAGGACAAGAACAAGGACAAGGATGAGAAGAAGGACAAGCACTATAAGAAGGAGAAGAGCAAGTACTACAAGAAAGGATCCAAGGGACATGTTCATATTGGAGAGGAGTGGGACTCCAACTCCGACTCCGAGTCCTCCTCATCCTCCGAGTCCGAAGATGAAGGGATCACTTGCATTAGACTCGCTTCCACCACCACCACCATCGTGACACCACCAACCAAGTCACTATTTGGTGACTTAAGCGATGATGAAGACATTCCACGATGCCTCATGGCCAAAGGCCGAAAGGTACAACCCAAATCCTCTAACAACCTTTCTATTGATTCTTGTGATGAAGATAGTGAGGGTGAGCTTGATTTAAGTCATTCTAGTATACTAAAAATGCTTAAGAAATTTGACTTAAACAAAATGAATGAACTTATGGAAAGAGTAAAGCAATAAGAGAAACTCCTTGAGAGAGGAGAGGACTTGCTCGTCCTTAAGAAGGAGAGAAACCTCCATCTCGAGGAAGATCTTGCAAAGGAAATATTAAGAGTGGAGGAATTGGCCAAAGAACTAAATGAGGCCAAGTCCAAAGTTGTCTCTCTCGAGATCAACAATGCTGCACTCAAAGAGGATCTCATAGGTGTAAAGGAAGCCCATGAGACTCTTGTATTGAAGTTTGATGATCTCTTAAAGAGCCCCTCCACCTCCTCAAGTATAATTTATTCTACTACTCTTTCCACAAGCAATGGGTGTGCAAAATGCTATAACATAGACGTGGATGCTTGTATGACTAACTTCGCCACTATGTAAGAGTTAGCAAGTGATAATGAAAAGTTGAAGGGCTTTCTTGAAGATGGATTTCAAAAGTCCTACAAGGCTAATAAGGGCCTAGAGGAGTACATGGGTAAGAAAAGAGGGAATTACACGAAAGCCGGTCTCAGCTACAAACCCCCCAAGGGCAAAAAGGGCCACATTGTGGTAGCCCCGGTTACAAGACCCATCAACTTTGTTAAGGCACAAGGGCCTTCTACCCATGCACCTCATTCTACTTTCAATGCTTCATATGTTCTTAGGAAAAATGAGATTGCTAGGATCCTAACTTATAGAGTAGGACCTAAAAATGGAAATGGATCTTTAGTGAGATCCATCTGGGTCCCAAAGGCTCTTGTGACTAACTTAAAAGGACCCAACAAGATTTGGGTACCTAAAACAAAAGCATAATTCTTGTAGGAGTATCTCTCCGGTGGTCTAAGTTGGGTGCTCGACAGTGGGTGCACTCACCACATGACCGGAGAGAAAACGATGTTCTTTCAACTTGACGCCTATGATCAACCTCATGAGAGTATCGTATTTGGACATAATGGTAAAGGTGATATTCTTGGCTTAGGTAAAATTGCTATTTCCAATAATCTTTATCTTTCAAATATACTTTTAATTGACTCATTAAAATACAATCTACTATCCGTACCGCAATTTTGTGCTACGGGTTATGATTGTGTGTTCTCTTTCGATGGTGTGAAAGTCATTAGAAGGAGTGATGGTTTAATAGCCTTTAAAGGTCGTCTTAGGGGTCAGCTTTATCTTGTAGATTTCTCCGTTGATAAACCCGACCCTAGGATATGTCTAATGGCTAAATCTAGTATGGGTTGGCTTTGGCATCGCCGACTAGCCCACGTTGGTATGAGAAACCTTCACAACCTCTCTAAGGGAAATCACATTATCGGTCTAACAAATGTCAAGTTTGATAAAGACAGGGTATGTAGTGCCTGCCAAGCTGGAAAACAGATAGAAGCATCTCATCCCGCCAAGAATGTGATGACCACCACAAGACCTCTAGAGTTACTACATATGGATCTCTTTGGACCTATCGCCTACATAAGCATAGGAGGTAACAAATATGGTCTAGTAGTGGTAAATGACTATTCTCGCTTCACTTGGGTATTTTTTCTTCATGATAAGACAAAAACCCAAAGGGAGCTAAAGAAGTTTATGAGAATAGCTCAAAATGAGTTCGATGTCAAGATCAAGAAGGTAAGAAGCGACAATGGGACAGAGTTCAAGAACACCGGTGTGGAAGAGTATCTTGATGAGGAAGGAATCAAGCACGAGTTTTTGGCACCCTACTCCCCTCAACAGAATGGGGTAGTCGAGAGGACGAATAGGACACTCATCGAGATGGTAAGAACGATGCTTGACGAGTACAAGGTTTCCGATATTTTTTGGGCCGAAGCCATCAACACCGCTTGCCACGCCACCAACCGGTTATATCTTTATAAGTTACTAAAGAAGACCTCCTACGAGCTACTAACCGGTAACAAACCAAACATTTCTTACTTTAGAGTCTTTGGAAGTAAGTGTTTTATCTTGAATAAGAAATCTAGATCCTCTAAGTTTGCACCTAAAGTAGATGAAGGATTTTTGCTTGGTTATGGATCAAATGCCTATGCATACCGGGTTTTCAACAATACCATCGGTATTGTTGAAATCGCGCGTGATGTGACATTTGATGAAACTAACGGCTCTCAAAAGGAGCAAGTTGACTCACATGTGCTAGATAGCGAAGAACCACCGTGTGAGGCAATAAAGAAGATGGCAATTGGAGACGTTCGACCACAGGAAGGAGTTGACGACAAGGATGAACCCTCATCCACTCAACCCGAACTTCCTACCTCTATACAAGTTGATGAAGAAGATAAAGAGCAATAAGAGGAGGATAAAGATACCGAAGACAACTCCACACAACCGATGGTTCACCCTCGAGTTCATCAAAGCATTCAACGTGATCATCCGATCGACAACATTCTTAGTGATATAAATAAGGGAGTGTCCACTAGATCTCGTCTCTCAATTTTTTTGTGAATTTTACTCATTTATTTCATCTCTTGAGCCTACCAAGGTAGAACAAGCACTTGCAGACCCCGATTGGATTATAGCTATACAAGAGGAGCTCAACAATTTTACAAGAAACGAAATATGGAAGCTAGTGGAAAGACCCAAGCAAAACATAATTGGAACCAAATGGGTCTTCCGCAACAAACAAGACGAACACGGAATGGTGATCAAGAACAAGGCAAGATTGGTTGCTCAAGGCTTCACCCAAATTGAAGGTTTGGATTGCGGTGAGACTTACGCTCCAGTAGCTAGAGTAGATGCAATTAGAATATTAATTGTCTTTGCTACTCACCATGGCTTTAAGCTTAAGCAAATGGATGTAAAGAGTGCATTTCTCAACGGACCGCTCTCCGAACTTGTTTATGTTGAGCAACCTCCAGACTTCGAAGACCCTAAGTACCCTAACCACGTCTATAAGCTCCACAATGCACTATATGGACTAAAGTAAGCACCTCGTGCTTGGTATGAGTGCCTAAAGGACTTTTTGGTAGGAAAGGGCTTCGAAATGGGTAAGTCCGATCCTACTCTATTTACTAAAATTATAGATGGAGATATTTTTGTATGTCAAGTCTATGTAGACGACATCATCTATGGATCTACTAATGAATTGTTTTGCGAGGAGTTTAGTCGATTAATGACTAAACGGTTTGAGATGTCCATGATGGGCGAATAGAAGTTCTTCCTCGGGTTATAAGTGAAACAATTGAAGGAAGGAACATTCATTAGCCAAGCCAAGTACATGAAGGACATGCTCAAGAAATTCGAGATGGATCAAGCCAAACTGATAAGGCACCTATGCAAGCTAGCGGACATCTTGACCTAGATGTGAAAGGTAAGGACATTGATCAAAAGGTATATCGCTCCATCATTGGTTCACTCCTTTACCTTTGTGCATCTAGACCGGATATAATGCTTAATGTGTATATGTGTGCGAGATTTCAAGCCGCACCTAAAGAGGGCCATCTAGTGGCGGTCAAAAGGATCTTGAGATATTTAGTTCATACCCCAAATTTTAGCCTATGGTATCCTAGAGGGTCAAACTTTGACCTAATCGGCTATTCGGATGCGGATTACGCCGGTTGCAAAGTGGATAGGAAAAGTATCTCCGGTATATGCCAATTCCTAGGAAGATCATTTGTATCATGGGCTTCAAAGAAACAACATTCCGTAGCCCTATCCACCGCCGAAGCCGAGTATATTGCAGCGGGACATTGTTGCGCCCAATTGCTTTGGATGAGGCAACCTTTGAGAGACTATGGGATTGACTTAAACCATGTCCCACTTCTGTGCGATAATGAGAGTGCTATAAAAATAGCCAATAATCCCATCCAACACTCTAGAACTAAACATATCGATATTCGCCACCACTTTCTAAGAGACCATTCTACCTAGGGTGACATCGATATATCCCATGTGAGAACCGAGAAACAATTGGCCGATATATTTACCAAGCCATTAGATGAGAAACGGTTTTGTGATATTAGAAATGAACTCAATATCCTTGATTCTAGCAATGTGGCTTGATGTCTTGTACACACTGTTTGGTGTATGGAAAATGAACTTCAAAACCAAAAACATATTTCACAGATCCTTGTTTCAATTTGATTTGTTGTTAAAATTGGAATCTTGACCTAGTCAATTCATCTATGACCATTGTTCACCTTGATTCGCTGTTACTGGTCATAGGTGAAAAGGCACCTGCTTAACTTACCCACACTAGCCCTCTCTCGTCTCAACATCCCTGAACTTCAGTTCTTTCATCTTCAGTTCTGAGTGTCTTCGGACTATCCGATGTCCTTGTATCGGACTGTCCGAACACTATCGGACTGTCCGATAGTTCTCTATCAGACTGTCCGATGTGAGTGGCAATTGTAAAACTAGGGTGGGGATCGTTTTTCCCCCACTCCACACTCAGTCATTCCTTTCTTTCATCGCGCCGGTCCTCCTCCTCAACGCCTCCCCACTCCACCGGAAACCAACGCGCCTGTGGAGGGGATTTGCGCTAAGGATCTTCTCCCTCGTCACCTCGTGGGCAAATTTTGTCCTCCGGCCATCCACATTTGGATCTACCCGCTATTCTTCTCCATTTGAGGTAACTAGGGCTAAACCACTGCTCTCTCCTAAATCCCTAGTTACCAAACTGTTTTCATGGGTAGAAATCCCCTATAGAGTGTCTAAACCCATTTGTATCAAGACATTGTCATGTAGTTAGTCGATTTCATGAATTTTGTGAAATTAGGGTTAGTTGCCGTTCTTGTAGTCTGTCAGGTATCGGACTATCCGATAGTTTCTATCGGACTGTCCGATAACCATTAGACTGTCCGATGGTTTACTATCGAACTATCCGATAGTGACAGAAACAGAAGTTGCTAACTCTAAGTATCGGACTAACTTTACTTTTCTCCTATCTAATCCCTGCCACCTTGTTTCAACTCTTCTCTCTATGGATCTTTGCCAAGGAAGTGGTAGGGATAAGGGCAAGGGTATTGCTACCTTTGAGCGCCGAGTCAAGTCTCGCCTTGACCCTGCTTCCTAGGATCCTCCTGCCCTGCACCTTCCTGCCTCCGCTCCCTTCGAAGGGCCGAGCAGTGCCCCTCCCTCTTCTCCTCCTCCTGCCCAGGATGTAGACAGCAGTTCAGAGGAGGAAGCAGAAGAAGAAGATGAGATTGGCCCTTTGTTCCTGACTGTTCCTCAGAAGTTCTCAGGGCAGTATGCCAGGAGGGTGGTCAGCTACAGGGGCAGGGGAGCTCAGGCCCGCTCTCAGAGCAATAGAGACCCCTTGGTCTATGAGAAGACAGAGTTCACTGACTCAAGGTTCTGGAACTTCTTCCAACAAGACTGGTATGAAACTGTCATTCTTGACAAGAAGCAACCAGTAGTTGTAATGCAGTGGATAGATTGGGATCACATGGAAAAGGCTAACAATGGAATCTTTAATGAAGTTATCCATGTCTGTGAAAAGCACGACCTCAGGGAGATAATGGAATTTAAATATGATTGGAGTGTGAAGGTTGTGGCTCAGTTCTTCGCCACAGTCTACTTTGAGAGAGACAGGGTCTATATAGTGAGGTGGATGACATAGGGAGTGTGGTACAGCACCACTAAGAAGGAGTTTGGAGAGATGCTGGGATTTCCTACTGGTGCTATGAGAAACAGGGAGAGGCTACATGATGAAGGGTTTATGGATGCAAACAAGACATATTTCCTCTATGAGGAAGGAAGATACCGCAAGTTGGGCACAACCGTAGGGATCAAGCCCTTCTATGATGTGCTGAACAAACTCTTCAGGAAGACTCTCACCCCCAAAAGAAGGGGATCGCTCAAATATCTCCTCCTTCACTAGGAACCTCCTTGAGCGTATGAGTGAGATGGATAGAAAATTTGATGTGGTTGACTTTATCTGGAATGAGATCAGTCTAGCCTCCTTCGACTTCAAGAGGAGCTACCCATATGCCCCGTACATCATGTGTATGATTGAAAAGGCAAGTGGGCTCAAGTTTCTTAAGGAGGTGTCCCACACAGCTTACCAGTGATTCGTGCTCTCAAGGCAATTTTCTGTTTGGGCAAGAAGAACGCCAAAAGGATGAAGAATATTCAGCACCATCTCGAGCTTGAGTGCTCTTCTGACTCAAGTGATGCAGAACAGCAGTTTCAGCAGATCATTGGCGAGCAAGTCGTCAAAGAAGAAGAAGACGATGACGACGACGACGATGAGGATGACAAGTGAAGGCCTCCTAAGCAACCTCCTTTCCTTTTTTTGGTGTCTTGATGCCAAAGGGGGAGAGAGTGGTGTAGCTTGGAAGATGATTACATACTATATATCTTTAGCCTTCCTTGTTCATTGTCTTTTGGATCTTATTTGTGATGTGTTGGTTGAACTGCTTATTATTGTAATAGGCTAGATCTTGCTACTTCTATCACTATGTGAAATGCTTATGATGGTTGTCATATTGTGTGTGCCCCATGTATGTCATATCCATATGATTAAATTTTACTGATAAATAATTGCTAGAGCTCTCAAGATTAAATTGTTTTAGTGTATTTTGTTCATCTTAGTTTTATCTTAAACTGCACACATTTAGGGGGATCTTTAAAGGATAAGATTAAAATGCCCCATGTTTGCACTATTTATAATCTTTTACTCAATTCTTGCGATTATTCAACAAATCTTGCATATTTTGTTGCAACCTACACATGTTGTCATCAATCACCAAAAAGGGGGAGAATGAAAGTGCATCTAGACACTTAACTAATTTTGGCGATTAATGAACAATGTGTGCATGGACTAATGTGTTTATTGAGAAATACCTCAGTTCTAAGATCAAAATAAAAGGAGGATAAAGATTGGTGATGGCTCGGAGATCCAAACGAAGAGATGACCAAGATTAACTAGATTATAGGTTTTTATAATTTATTGAGTCCTAAGGATGACCATACTATTAAGGGAGGCATTTAAATGAGGGTGTTTAGAAGAAAAAGTGCTCAAAGTCCGAAATATAGCACGTAGGTGAACACACACATCCATAGCATCTCATTTCAAGCTGTTTTACCTATTTTAGTATCGGACTGTCTGACCAATTTATATCGGATTGTCCGATACCCCTTCGGACATTGTCTGGTTTTTCGATCCACGGGTCTTTCTATCCAAGCAGCGCTTAATTCAATCGGACTGTCCAATAGTTGACTATCGGACTGTCTGATACTCCTCGGATAGACAGCCTTGGATTGTCCGATTTTTCGATCTCTAGGCCTTCCTGTCTAGCAATGCCAAATTCTATCGGACTGTTCGATAATTGACTATCGGACTGTCCGATATATCTCGGACAGATACCTTCGGACTGTCCTATTTTTACAACCTTGGGTTGTTTTTCTGTTCGAAGTGCTTTAATTCTATCGGATTGTCCGATACTTCTCGGACAGTGATCCAGGTTTGTTCGATTTTTTGCAACCTTGGGCCTTCCTGTTTTGTGCTGAAAATTCCTATCGGACTGTCCGAACCTTCACTATCGGACTGTCCGATATTACACAGAATTGACTGTAACGGTCAGATTTTAAGGGCTTCGTATTTGTACCCACCAACCCCTTCGGACAGAGGTTGGCCACCATTTACTCCTGTATTCACAGCCCTAGATTCCTCTCTTGCTCAAAAGTTCACTCCTCCAACTCTCCCATCCCATTCCTTGATTCAAATCAAGTGTGAGGGTTAAGAGGAAGAAGAAGAAGATCCAAGTGCACCGACGTTCTAGGGTTCATCTTTGAGCACTTGTTCATCTTTCTCCCACATTTTGCCACTCTATTCTCTTGGAGATTGAGGGCTCCTAGACGGTCTAGGAGTTGCCCTTGAGCCACCGAGGCGTGTGGTGGTCAAGGGAAGGATTGTGAAGGCCTGGACTTCGCCTCCGCAAGGGAAGAAGCTGACTAGTGGAACCAAGGGAGCTTCATGCGGATCTTGGAGAGGACTAGGGTCAAGAGTGACCCGGGCTCAAGTGTGACCGAGCTTTCCTCAACGGAGACGTAGGATTCCCTCAAGAATCTGAACTTCGGGATAAATTAGTTTGTCTCTCTAACCTTGAGCTCTTGCAAACCCTAGTTTACAATTCTTGTTTGATCTACTTGTGTTTTAGGGTTTGTGGTAGATCGTGAGTTTACTTGTGTTCCTCTAGTGCTTTTACTGCTATTTATTGTAGAGGAACTAACCAATTTGCTCCAGCTAGGTCCTAGATTGGTTTTTGTGCTCACAGGTAAAATTGACCTTCGGACTGTCCGAGCCTCTCCGTCGGACTGTCCAAACATCATCGGACTGTCCGAGCTCTGACTATCGGACTGTCCGATACTGATAAAGTCTTCCACAGGTTTTATCTCTGAAATTTTAAATTAAGCCTATTCACCCCTCTCTAGGCGACCTATTGATCCTCTCAGGCGTCTAATCCTAACCAGAAATTTTGAGCCACCTCAAGTCCATCTCTATGATGTCCATGTGAGCCCGATTTGAGCGCAACCGTCCCGCTGGCATCCTCAACCGTTCTGGACATCGGTTCTCCCAACCTGTTCCCGGTACCCGCTAATTAATATAGTTGCCTCCAAACATGCAATCAAATGGACCAACACAATATTCACAAATATCTCACTTACCTGCCTGCAAGTCAGCATATTATCATCCGTAATCATGCAATAGCCCTAATTAAACTGAAATCAGCGCTAATCATAAGTAGTCAAAACTGCACGACAAATGCACTGCAGTTTATGAAAAATATATCAATTAATCCATGCATCAAATGAATTCCGCCTAAAACGAACCTTCATCTTGAAATTCTCTAAAGGAGCTATGAAGACCAAAATATCACCTGAGCAAAGGAGTACCATGAAATAGTCCGAACCATGAAACTGTGTGTGCTTAAATATAAATCCGCCAGGCTCTAAACAAGTCTCAAACACAAATTTCTCAATCAAATCAAATCAAGTCATATATACTCATTAGCATATGAAGACCTCCACATGGTCTCACACTAATGCTTGTAGATGATAGGATTGTTCTTATTTTTTAAACTTCAAATCTTCAAGCTACCAAGTAAATTTACTGTTCTTTGCAAAAATTTGCTCCTTCTAGTTGCAGTCTTAGCTACCATATCCCTGAGTGCATTACCATAACATTGGCTAGATGTCTAGACTATGAGCAAGAAGCCAAGAACATATTTGTTTGTTCAGATTAGTTTAGCATTGTTGGGAAAAGTACATGGCCCATTTACCTACCTTTGGCCTAGAGAAAGGCCCGCGCGAGCTTGGTAAGCTCGTGCCCGGGCTTCTTAGCTCCCAAGCTTCGAAAGCTCGGAGCGGGGCTCAGGCTCCAACGCAGACTGTACTGCACCGTGCACGGGACGCCGCGAGCCCCGCATGTCACCGCTACTTAAATGCGACCGCAGTACCAATGCGCGCCTGCCACAGCCACTGGCAGGTTGGTGGCCTGTCATGTCAATGGTTAGCTTGCCCGTTTAGCCCTAAGGAGAAAGACACATATTGCTGCTTAGCAGTCGAAACGCCGAGCCCAACGAGTTGGGAAAACACGTTTAATACCGGTAGAATCTAAAGATCAACCACACCACAACCGGGCAAGACGGAAGAACGCAACCAGTGACCAGAAGGTAATACTATGCTCCACATCAAACCGAAGTCAGACTACAGTTGCCGGAGACCGTCTATAAAAGGAGGGCACATGCCACAAACAAGAAGAGAGGTAGACGCGCGGAGTAACAACACTCAATCACCATAGAACAGGAGCACTTGCACCTGTATAGGATCTCTAGTTCTAGGTGATAGTTCTTCGCGTTCGGTCACTTTAGGAACACACATAGTGCCTTGAGCACTTATTGTACTTGAGCCCGAGCTTCCCAAAGCTTGGTCTTACCCCTCTGTACTCGTTTAAGCTCGATACTAAACGAGGACTGGACGTAGAGCTGTTATCCGGCAGTGGAGGCCCGAACTAGGATAAAAAAAAAGCCGCATCAGCATCCGACGTCACCGATGAACGTGCTCCTCATCAGAACACCATATCTTTTTCCTCGGCACGCCCAGGCTTCGGTCGAGGGGCAGGACCACTCTCGGGTCTCGCATCCTTTTCCCCTTCTTGCATATCGGTCTACGGAGGTTCGCCTCCCAGACACCGACAGCTGGCACCCACCGTGGGGCCTGATTGTGGTATTCTCCCCTCGATCGAGTCGAGGATGGCTTTGTTGTCGTACGATGACGACGAAGGCTTGGACCTCAACTTCGACGACTACAACGATCTTGACGACGTCGACGAGTCGTACGAGAGGTGGCAAGCCAGTTTCCTCGCCGAGGCCCAGGCCGACAAGATGGAGGTAGAGGCACGCTCCGCCTCGGGAGCGGATCAAGGCCGTGGGACACCACACAAGCCTAGGACCCCTCAGACGGTCGGAAGAGGCCGTGTCAATCATGTCATAGTAGAAGAAGTTTAGGATGAACCTGTAGTGGTGATGGGTAAGTTTTCAGTAAATTCAGTACCTGTTACTACTTTGTTTTGACTCTGGTGCTACCCACTCCTTTATAATAGCTCAATTTGTTAAGCAAAATGGGTTAAAAGTAAGCCTGCTAGAAAAGGCTATGGTAGTGCACTCACCTGGAAGGAGATGTTTATAACCTTAGTTTGTCCCGAGGTTAAGATAAAGATAAAAGGTGTAAAATTCTTAGCCAATTTAGTGATAAAAAATCCCACTGGAATTGAAGTAATCTTGGGTATGGATTGGTTATCTAAGTATAAAGGGCAGATTGATTGCACCAATAGATCAGTGAGATTGGTTAATGATGAAGGTCAAGAAGTCCATGTGATTTCTAACCATCTCCCTAAGAATTTGATCACTCTAAATCAAGTAAGGGAAAAGATAGTGAACTCCATACCTGTGCTAAGAGAGTATCCGGATGTGTTTCTTGAAGGGTTGCCTGGGAAGCCCCCAGATCGAGATGTCGAGTTTGTCATAGACTTGGCTCTAGGAACTGCTCCTATCTCCCGAAGACCCTATAGGTTGTCTGCCAACTTGCTAGCAGAGTTGAAGCAACAGTTAGAAGAGTTGCAAAGCAAAGGCTTCATAAAGCCTAGTGCGCCATCTTGGGGAACACCGGTGATCTTCGTCAAGAAGAAGGATGGAACCTTGAGGATGTGTGTAGACTACCGGTTGCTTAATGAAGTTACCATCAAGAACAAGCATCCACTGCCAAGGATTGATGGCCTGTTTGATCAGCTTAAAGGAGCCTGTGTGTTCTCAAAGATTGACTTGAGATCGCGTTACCATCAGATAAAAATTAAGAAGTCGGATATACCCAAAACAGCTTTTACTACCCGATATGGATTGTATGAGTTCATAGTAATGTCATTTGGTTTGACTAATGCCTCAGCTTATTTCGTGTACCTCATGAACAAGTTCATGGATTTTCTGGATAAGTTTGTGGTGGTCTTCATAGATGACATCCTAGTTTACTCCGAGACAGAAGAAGAGCACAAAGTCCACCTTTGTCTGGTGTTAGAAAGGCTAAGGGAGCATCAACTATTTGTAAAGTTCAGCAAATGTGAGTTTTGGATAAAAGAAATTTCTTTTCTAAGTCATGTTATATCAGCTAGAGGTGTAGCAGTGGACTCGGAAAAAGTTGAGAGTGTGATAGAATGGAAATAGCCCAGGTCAGTGACCTAAGTCAAAAGTTTCCTAGGGCTGGCATGGTACTACAGAAGGTTTATATTGAAGATTTCTCCAAGATTGCCTACCCCTTGACCAACCTCTTGAAAAAAGAAAAGAAGTTTGAGTGGACAAAAGCATGTGAGTCTAGATTTGAGGAATTAAAGCAAAGATTGGCATCAGCCCCTGTGTTGGTTTTGCCAGATATTCGCAAGGACTTTAAAATCTTTTGTGATGCGTCCAAGCAAGGATTGGGCTGTGTACTCATGCAAGAAGGAAGGGTCATGGCCTATGCTTCTAGACAGCTTAAGCCACATGAGTAGAATTACCCCGCCCACTATTTGGAGTAGCCGCAGTAGTTCATGCCCTGAAAATTTGGAGACACTACCTACTTGACAACAGGACGGAGATATACACCGACCATAAGAGTTTAAAGTATATCTTCACCCAACCAGATCTAAACCTCAGGCAGAGAAGATGGCTAGAGTTGATTAAAGATTATGATTTGGGAATCCACTACCACCTAAGAAAAGCGAATGTGGTAGCTGATGCCTTGAGTCACATGTCCTATTGCAACAACATAATGGTCAAGGAAGCTCAACCAGAGTTACACAAGTAAATTGAGAAATTGATTCTAGGGTTAGTCGATGAGGGCCATGTAGACTCCCTAGAAATACTTCCTACGCTCATGGAGAAAATTGTGAGAGGACAGGAAGGTGATGTCGAAGTAATCGAAATAAAGGAAAGGATTATGAAGGGTAAAGCCCCAAGATTTTCCGAAGATGACAAAGGCATACTGTGGTTTGGGACTAGGGTCTTTGTACAGGATGTTAGGGAAATAAACGAAGTCATTCTTAGGGAAGCTCATAACACACCCTTGTCCATTCATCCAATATATTTGGACCTGAAGGAGTCGTACTGGTGGACTGGAATGAAAAAAGAAGTGGCCGAGTATGTAGCTCTTTGAGACATCTACCAGCGAGTTAAGGTAGAACATCAAAGGCCAGTCAGTCTGTTGCAACCCTTGAAAGTACCTGAGTGTGTAAGGATCAAGACCCTCATGGGCTTTTATTGATTTTGATGATTGTTGATCGGTCATCTCAAGTGAAGCTACATCTGGACGCCATTTCCTGCCAACTGAGGGTATTTTGGTTATCTTGGACCCCTCACTGTTTTAAATGATCTTCGTCGATGCAATCAAGGCTAAGGATGATTTAGAGGATAGACCGGGAAGTGTGTGAGTCTATCCTTAGCCTAGGTTTTCTTTTTCTGGCTTTCTCGACGCTGTTCTGAGGGGGGCTCGATGGTGATGTTACCCGTGCATTTCCAATTTCCCATGAAGCACATTTGTCCTTTCTCTTGTTTCTGGCTTAGGAGTGTCTCTAGGTGTGGTCTAGAACTTGGGAGTGTTGGCAGCAGGGGTCAGCCCCTAACCGGACAAGGGTTTGGCCCGTCTGGTGGGGGGTCCGGCCCCAGTTTAATTGAGATAGGAGCAACAGAAGTTTCTAGTCATCAACCGGACAATTTACGGATTGTCCGTCAAGGTGTCCGGTCCAAGTGTGGTTCCCCCCATACTGGTTGGGGGCAGTGCTTTAGGGTAGACAGTGGTGCTCGGCCTGGTTGGACTGACCAATGGGGTGTCGGCCGAGGTGTCCGCCCTGGCAGATCCTTCAGCAGGGTTTTGGGAGAAGAGCGACTTGGTGACAGTGTAGCCCAGCCTTGGTCGGACAATAGCCGGATTGTCCGCCATGGTGTCCCATTGGGTTGTGAGGAGGGTTCCCTAGGTGTTTTCTTTGTAGTGCGTTTGTCCAGGGGAGTTCAGCCTTCGTCAGGACAGTCGAGGGGTACTGTCCTGATGGCTGTTTGGTTGAAGTGTGAACCCTCCACAAATTTGGTGAGGAGTAGGTTAGGTTTAGGGGAGACTGCTGTTCCTCTGGGCGACATCCGGTTTGTGAGGTGATCCTTCCACCTCGGGGAATCTGAGGAATATTCCTCCGAAACCTCGTCGATTTAAGGGAGTGTGTCGAGAGAGGGTGAGCTCGAGCATTTGGTGTTACTCTTGCTAGGTAAGTTCTTGAGCCTCCCAAGCCCGTGTGAGTGTGATTTTGGTTCTTCGGTGTTCTTGATCTTCGGTCGTGCTTCTTCGAGGATTCGGAGTTGCGGGTTCGTCGTCATCGGGCTTGTTACCTTCTTGAGTGTGTCTCCCACCCGACGTGTGTCGTCGGGGGTGGTGTGAGGTCGAGTAGCTCACCAAGGCGTGTGGGAGCACTCGACACGGTGTGAAGGTTCGGAGTCGACCTGCCGGAGCGGCGAACGACTACCACGAGTGGAGAAGAGGACTAGGTTCGATTGAGAACCGGCCTTCGTTCGTCGAGAGTTTCCTCAACGGGGAGTAGGAGTTCGTCTCCGAACCTCGGGATAAAAATATCCTTTGTCCCTTTTGCTCCTTTAATTTCTTGTATTCTATTCATGTGCATACAATGGTTGTGATGCTATCTCCGATATAGTTTCCGTGTATGTCTTGTGTCCGCTTTGCTTAGAATAGGTCTTTGTTTTAGTGTTAATTTGTCTTAAATTTCACTAAACCTAGAAAAATTAAAAAGTTGTAATTAGGCCTATTCACCCATCCTCTAGGCCTTCGATCCTTTTCAATTGGTATCAGAGCGCTAGGTATCCTAGGTCTAGCTTAACCGCTAAGGATGGCCGAAAATAGCAATAATGTCGCAGCCAATAGAATCCCTCTTTTCAATGGTACTCACTTTCCCTACTGGAAGATTCGCATGAGGTGTTACATTCAATCACTTGGGTATGATGTGTGGAAGGTCACCGAGAACCCCATTCCCGCTAGAGCCGATCCAGAGGCTCCTCTCACATCTGAGGAGATCAAGGTTAGGGAGATCGATGCCAAAGCACTCAACACCCTCTTCACTGGCTTGAGTGTGGAGGTATTTGATCGAGTGAGCAATCTCACTAGTGCTAATGACGTTTGGAAGACTTTAGCTGAGATCCACGAGGGTACCACGGTTGTCAAGGAAGAGAAGGTTGTGGTTGTGATAGAGAAATTTGATCAATTCAAAATGTTGCCTAATGAGTGTGTGAATGAAATGTTCTCTCGCTTAAATCCCATTGTGAATGAGCTTAAGGGCTTGGATGCCCCTGTTTTAGATATTGATGTTTGTAGGAAGATGATACGCATCTTGCCAAAGGAGTACCGAGACATCGTCACCTACTTCTCCAATAGTGGCGATGTGAAGAAGATCACTCCAACTGAGCTGCTGGGAAGACTGTCGGCTCATGAGATGCTCATCCACAACGGTGAGGATCCAAGCTCCAAGAAGAAGGAAAAGTCAAATGAACCCAAGGTGATAGCCCTCAAGGCAAAGGAGAGTGTATCTGATGATGAAGATGAGTCAAGCGATGCTGACTCCGAGAGTGATCTCAATGAACTAGCTTTGCTCATGAGAAGGGCCGGAAAAATCATGGGGAGAAACAACTTTGGAGATCCAAGGAAGAGGACCTTCAATTCCTCCTGCCCCAAGACATTTGCCAACATCCGGTGCTATGAGTGTGGTGAGAGAGGTCACATTGTCTCTATGTGTGACAAGAAGCTCAAGGACAAGGACAAGCTCAAGGTCAAATCAAGTGAAGATGAGGTGCCCAAGCACAGGTCCAAGAACAAGTCTCATGGAAGAGATAAAAAGAGATCTCACTTCAAGCCTCGCTTCAGGAAGACTGACAAGAAGGGCAAGCGGCAAGCCTTCGTGGGTGAATGGGTCACCGACGAGGAGTCATCAAGTGACTCATCAAGTTCATCATCTGATGAAGATGGAGGGTCAAGATCCAAAGGGCTTGCGGGTCTTGCAATTGCAGAGTCAACTCCACCTCCTCCCGCATTCCCTCCCATGTGTCTCATAGGGATCCATGACAAGACCAAGGTACAAAATCCCTCTTCTCCCATCGAAGAGTACCTTGAATTGGTAAATGACATGGGAGCTCAACTCCAAAGGCAGGATAGCAAGAATAAATTGCTTAAGAAAACTCTGGAAAGTCTAACTTCACAACATGAACAAGTTGTAGACAAACTAGAGTCACTTCAAATTGATCATTCTGCTTTACTTGAATCTTATCAAGAATATGCCTCAAAATGTGAAGAACTTGAGATGGAGAAGATAGCTTTACTTGAATCTTATGATGACTTGATTTTAGTTTGTGATGACATTAGAGACAAGTATGAATCTTTGCTTGCTAAGAGACGTTGTGTGTCCAACTGTCATGTTTCTCTGTCATATGATGATTTGGTAGACAAAGATGATGATGTTGTTGCTCTTAAGTCTGCTTCTAAGGTAGATGCTAGTACATGTTGCGGTGATTTGCTTGAAATTACCATGATTGCTTCTATCTCTGCTGGTACTTCTAGTCCAACACTTTGAATCATGCTTGTGACATTGACACCTGCAAAAGTGTTTTAGCTGTTAGGGAGTTGATCATTGAAAACATTGAACTAAAAGCTAATCTCGCAAAATTTGAAAAGGGACTAGGAAAGAGTCTTGAGAGTAGCATTGCCCTTGAAAAAATGATAAAGGATCAAAAATCCCCTTCAAATAAGAGAGGCTTGGGCTTCACGCCTCCACAGAAGTCCAAGAAAAAGAAAATGATCCCAAGTCAAATGGAAAGGGCAAGGCTCCTCTCAAAGCTAATTCTGGGCATGGGAATAAGAATGGAAGCAACAATCATGCTTTTAGAAATAGGCACAACCAGAATCATAGGGCTTGGCTTTACCATGACAGATTGGGTAGAAATGACCATAGGAACAACTTTGTACACAACTACCATCATGGGCACAACTTCACAAACTATCATGTTAAAAGGGACAAGACTTGGAACACTCATCACATTGCTCACACCCCCAAGCTTAGGCAAGTTTTTGTCAAAAAATCAAAACATGTTGTGGGTGACTATTGGTTGAGGAAAGACCATTTTGGCAAGGTGTATGCTCAGTTTGTTAGTCACCCCGATGATTATAAATACCAACGTGCAATTTGGGTGCCTAAGTCCTTTCTTGTTAATTCATTTGGACTAAATGTTGTTGGATCTAACCCTTGGGGACCCAAGACCAGTTGGGTTCCTAAGTCAACAAAGTAAACTCTCATCTTGGCAGGTGAACTACTGTAGTGGAGGACGCCACTAGGTGATCGACCGACAGTGGATGCACCCAACACATGACTAGCAACTCCAGGTTGTTCGCCCCTATGGAGGAAGAAGGTGCCTCCAACAACATTACCTTCGGTGACAACAACAAGCGACAAATTCTGGCTCGAGGTAGAGTTGCAATTACCTCAAATCTATCAATTGATAATGTCCTCCTGGTAGATTCTCTGAATTTTAATCTTCTCTCTGTAGCCCAAATGTGCGATTTGGGGTTCCGTTGCCACTTTTCTTCAGATGGGGTCTCTGTTTTTGACAAAAATGAAAAACTTGTGTTCAAAGGATTTCGTTTCCAAAACCTGTTTCTCGTGGACTTTAGTTCCCCCTCATCCGGTCTCTCGACGTGCCTCCTTGCCAAAGTCACCCTTGGTTGGCTTTGGCATCGTCGTCTTGGCCATGTGGGGATGAGGAATTTGAAAAAGATTTTCAAAAACGAGCTTGTGGTCGGCTTGCGGGATGTGAAATTTGAGAAAGACAAGTTGTGTAGTGCTTGTCAAGCTGGGAAGCAGGTTGCCAACTCACATCCCGTGAAGTCATTTATGTCCACTTCTCGACCTTTGGAACTCCTCCACATGGATATTTTTGGGCCAACCACCTATGTGAGCCTGGGAGGAAACCTCTTTTGCTTGGTCATTGTTGATGACTTCTCCCGGTTTACATGGGTGTTCTTCTTGCCCGATAAGACTCCAGTTGGAGAAACTTTCAAAACCTTTGCAAAACGAGCTTCAAATGAGTTTGAGACCCCCATCAAGAGCGTCAGGAGTGACAACGGAACGGAGTTCCTGAATTCTAATGTTTCAGATTTCTGTGATGAGCTAGGAATAGGTCACCAGTTCTCTGCAGTTTACACCCCGCAACAAAATGGGGTAGTGGAGAGGAAGAATAGAACCCTGATCGAGATGGCGAGGACAATGCTAGATGAGTATAAGACCTCGAGATGTCTTCGGCAGAGGCCATCAACACCGCCGCCATTGTGTCAACAGGCTTTACTGCACCGCCTCCTCAAGAAGGCGTCATATGAATTGCTGGTGGGGAGACGACCCAATGTCTCATATTTCAGAGCCTTTGGATGCAAGGTGTTCATCTACAGGAAGAGACAGCACTTAGGGAAATTTCAGAGCAGGGTTGATGAAGGATTCTTTTTGAGATATTTCTCAAGGTCAAAAGCGTACCGGGTGTTCAACAAGACCACGGGTCTGGTGGAGGAATCCTATGATGTCAAGTTTGATGAATCTGGTGGATCCCAAGATGGCTTGGAAGAAGGTGATGATGTAGCACCACAAGTGATTGAGCATCTTGATGTGGGTGAAGTGAGACCAGTTATGGAAATCAAGGAGGATGATCAGGGAAGCCCCTCCAAATTGGAGTCATGTAGTCCAGGGTTAGAAAGAGCTGTAGAGTCAGACTCAACATAAGTTGAGGAACCTCCTGAGCCAATCAAGAGCCACCACACCATTGCTCGAGACCACCCTACTGAGCAGATTATTGGAGATTTCTCTAGGGGTGTTCAGACCAGGTCAAGGGCTGTCAACTTCTGTGAGCACAATGCCTTCGTGTCAACCCTTGAGCCCAAGACAGTGGATGAAGCGCTTGGTGATCATGACTGGATCAATGCTATGCATGAAGAGCTGAACAACTTCAAGCGCAACGAGGTTTAGACATTGGTCAAGCGTCCTAGGGATCACAATGTGATTGGCACGAAGTGGGTCTTCAAGAACAAACAGGATGAATCCGGGACAGTGGTCAGAAACAAAGCAAGGTTGGTCGCTCAGGGATTCTCTCAAGTCGAAGGCCTGGACTATGGTGAGACCTTTGCCCCAGTTGCTTGCTTGGAGGCAATCAGATTGCTCCTGGCCTTTGCAGTCTGCCATGATTTCAAGTTAAAACAGATGGATGTAAAGAGTGCCTTCCTAAATGGCTTTATAGGAGAACTTGTGTATGTGGAGCAACCTCCAGGTTTCCAAGACCAAGAGCACCCTGATCATGTGTACAAACTCTCAAAGGCTCTCTATGGATTGAAGCAAGCGCCAAGGGCGTGGTATGAGCGATTGAGGGATTTCCTCTTGGCCAAGGGTTTCAAGATGGGGACAATTGACTCCACACTGTTCACCAAGACTATTGGTGAGGACTTCTTCGTATGCCAGATATATGTGGATGACATCATCTTTGGAAGTGCCAATGAATCATTCTGTGAGGAGTTCAGTCTGATGATGGCCAAGGAGTTTGAAATGTCGATGATGGGAGAGTTGACCTTCTTCTTGGGATTTCAAGTCAAGCAGTTGGAAGAAGGGACATTTATATCTCAAGATAAATATGTTCAAGATCTCTTGAAGCGATTCTCTATGGATAATTGTAAGCCGATCAAGACCCCAATGGCCTCAAATGGAAATCTGGATCTCGATGAAAAAGGTACGCCCACAAATCCCACTCAATTCCGTTCTATGATTGGTGCATTGCTTTATCTCACAGCTTCTAGGGCCGATATCATGTTCAGTGTGTGCATGTGCGCTAGATTTCAGGCTTCCCCTAGAGAATCTCATCTTAGTGCAGTGAAAAGGATTTTGAGATATCTCAATCATACCACTAGTTTAGGGCTTTGGTACCCAAAGGGTGCGCGGTCTGAGCTGCTAGGCTATTCTGATTCAGATTATGCCGGCTGCAAGATTGATCGCAAAAGCACTTCTGGGGCCTGTCACTTCTTTGGGAGGAGTCTGGTATCGTGGTCCTCTAAGAAGCAAAACTCTGTGGCGCTATCAACTGCCGAGGCAGAATACATAGCGGCAGGGAGTTGCTGTGCTCAGCTGATATACCTGACTCACTCTCTCTATGACTTTGGGCTAAAACTGACAAAAGTGCCTCTTTTGTGTGACAACGAGAGCACCGTGAAGATAGCGACCAATCCGGTCCAGCACTCACGGACAAAGCACATTGATGTCCGACACCACTTCCTTCGGGATCATGTGGCAAAGGGGGACATTGTGCTTAGTCATGTGAGAACTGATAATCAATTGGCCGACATCTTCACTAAGCCACTGGATGAGGCACGATTTTGCAAGCTAAAAAATGAACTCAACATGCTAGACAGGTCTTGCTTGCCCTGACACTCTTGCTTTTGCCTCTGCCTCTGTGATTAGTTTTTTCTTTTTGTTCATGCTTCCTTGAGATCAATGAGTTTAGGCCTATGAACTTAGTGTACCTTGAATTTCAATTGGCCTCCTGTAAAATCTTAATGCTCATGATCTCATGTTTCACCATGCTCAGTGGTACCAAGTGTATACCAATTTGTAATTTCTTCAGTCTTTTGAACTACGTGCATGAGTCTCTTCAATTTGGACCAGTTTGTTGCTTAATAGCTTGGAGTGATCGTATCGAGCTTGCCTAGTCTAAATAGAACTCTTATCACTTGGAGATTGCCATCCCTTACATTGCCCAAGTAATGTGCTAAGTTCTGCTTTAAAAAAAAAGGGAGGTGCAATGAAATGGTGATGACAATATTTAAAAAAAGTTTGTTCTATCTTGAGAGTATGTGGTTGAGTCCCACCAATCCTCCCTTCTGAGATCGCTTGCCATTGCACTTGGCATGAACTTAGGGGGAGTGTTGGATGACCGAGATCACGATTCCTTTAGCGTAATGCTAGGCGTGGTCGAAAAGTAAGGCTTGGGCCTCAACCCTTCATAACGATCATTCTGGCTAAATGGTCGAAAAGTAAGGCTTGAGCCTCAACTCTTCAAAACGATCATCCTAACTAAACCATGAGGAACATGATAATTTTTGAATAAAATCTTATCCCTGCAATGTTCTTACTAAGTAATGTTCGGTGATGGCGTCTTCTTGTGAGCTGTGGTCTTCCTAGACTAGTTTGAGCATGATTTGTATCACACTTGCTATTAGGCGATTTTCGTGGTACCCTGTTGCTGTCTCATGCGCCTTTGCTCAAATTGCTTCTAATCTTGATAATTTATGTCACTCCTTGGTATCATTGATCATAGTGTCTTGAGATTATCTTCTAATGAATGATACTTGTTGGTGTTGGTCTTAGGAACTTGGTTCATAGCTCTAAGCTCATTGACCTCTTGTGCTCTAATTCTTTTTTTTAAAAAAAACTGTTGGTTTTGAGATTGGAATGAGTTTTTTCTTTGGTTTTCTCCTTGTTTCTTTCAAAAGGCTAAAATTCTCGTCTTGGCTCTCCTCTCTATCTCACCTTGTCAAAATGATCCCATCTTCAAAACTTCTCTATTTTATGCATTCCTAAGCCCCGGTCATATTTTCATCTAAGTGAAATGGGCTCCATGTGCAAAAACTAGTTTTTGGGTGGTCTAGAGAGAGTTCACCTTGGGCCAGACAGACAATGGGACTGTCTGGTCTGGTCTGTCGGACCAAGGCCGAGCGTCTTCGTTTCGCCCCTAAAAATTCTCCTTGTCGCATGACCCTTGACCAAAACAGATCCAGTCGTCCCAGTAGGACGGTCCGGCTCAGGAGGTGAGGCGACCTCCCGAGGCCCTCTTTTTCTCCCTGGCTCCTTCCTTCCTTTCCCCATTGCTCCCTGTTCTTCTTTCTGCCCGTGTTCTTCATCTCTTCTAGCCCTAGACACTCCATCTTTTCTCTTTGCTCAATCTCTTTCCTCTGGAAGAATTGGATCGATTCCTTCCACAATTGTGCTCCCCTTGTGGCTCTCCTTCAATCCCCTGGCTTGTTCTTTCGTGGGGCAACTTCGTTTGGCCGGTTTCTCCACTCGAAGGTGAGATCTTCTTGGTCCTTTCACCTTTCTCTTCGGTCAAATTTCTGTGGGGAGTTTCATCTCCTTGTCCTCTCTAGTCATCAGTGGGTGGTTGGTGCAACTGTGGTAGTGGTTGTTGATTGTATTTGTTGATCCAGGGTTTTGGTCAAGAGCTTGTGCATTGGAGGCTTGTGCTTATAGGCTTGTCAATTGAGGTGTGCTAGTGATTGTCAAGGATTTATTTCAGTTTCTGAGGTCAGTCCATTATGCCGAGGACTAAGAATGCAGGCCGTGGAAAGCAGGTTGTGTCTGACGATGAGATGGAGGATGTGTATATTTCAGAGTCTGAGGGGGAGGAATCCCCGGTTGAATTAGATGACGAGTCTGAGGGAGCTGAGGAAGCTGAGGAAGTTGAGATTGACCCTAGAATGAGTGTCTTCACTGAATATGGGATGGTGTCCAAAGATCTGCTGGGTTGGGAAGACAAGTTCATTAGGCAACTAAGGCGTGTCTCCTTGGCTCGATGGTTCCCGAAGAAGCCCATGTTACCTCGAGACAACTTCTGGCACCGTGTTTACAGTGACATATACAAAGCATTGTGTCAAAGGCCAGACTCAATCAGAAGTTTGTGTTTCACGCTCAATACATATCATGGGCAAGAGTTCGGCAAGCTACCAATTCTGATGAGATATATCTTGGATGCTGGGCCACCATGGGTCTTGCAGAGCTTTTAACTCAGAAGTTCTCCTACTCAGTGCATGATGTGCTTGAAATCTATTCGACCATGTGGGTTGCAAAGAACCACACGAGAGTAGCGTTCAGCTTCGGGGGAGTCCAGCACATCTTTCATAAGGGACACTTTCAGGATACTTTTCACCTTGCTGCAGGGGAGTAGAAATTCATTCTCTTATGTATGGAGCAGAGAACAAGTGGTCTACAACTCATATTCAGCAAGATGTGCCTATGATACAACATCTTTATGAAGATGTGACAGCTCCAGGGTTCTCTCAGTCCAAGACTGCCTGTCTTAATCACCAGACGTCAGTGCTAGAAGGCATTCTTAGAAGGACCATCTTGAATAGGAGTGGGAATCGTGATGCATTCACTCCAATCTTTCAGTGGGTTTGTCATTATATCCTAACTAAGGCAACAATTAATGTGGCAGATTTGTTGTTTGGGGAGATGGAAGAGGGTATCATGAGGGGTTTCAACAAGTCTCTCCCCTTAGGTCATATTCTTTGTGGATTTCTAGCTTAGAAGAATATTGTTGATGCCTCTCTCTACAACCTGTCAATTAAGCCCTATGATATGAAGATTCCGAAGGCAGGGGACAAGAGGCGGCGAATGGATGATAGCCAGGCAGGAACAAGCCATAGTGCTCCTCATGTTCCTCCAGAGTCCCAGGAGGCTCAGGCACCCCCAATGCAAGGATTTGAAGCCTTCTTTGCTCGTCAAGATCAGTTCTTCACCTCCCTCACAGCAGCTCAGGACTCATATCATCAGATCTATCAGGGATGGCATCAAGAGGAGGTATCCTAGCACAATGAGCAAGTATCTTGGCAGCAGGATCAATTGGCTCAACAGCAGGAGCATCTGGCCAGCCTGCAGAACGTGAGTGCCAGGGTGAGCTCTATTGAGAATTCTCACCAGGACTTGTATGCCTCTGTGCAGTTTCTGGGGGATCAGTTGTTCAATGTGGCGTTAGATCCCTCTGAGTACCCATCTTTTGCTGAAGTATTTTCCTCCATGGATCCTCAGGATGTTCAGGGTCACAGTGTTCAGGGTCACAGTGCTCCAGACTCTTCTGCTCCAGGCTCTTTAGAGGCTCCTGATACTGCAGAGGCACCACCACCTCCTCCTTCTAGCTCCATCAAATCCAACCTCAAAACCTATTTCTGCCGGCGGTTCTCCAAGAAGAAGTGACTCTTGTTTGTTCGGTGGGGATCGCGAAGACCCCTTTTGGTGCTTGGTGCCAAAGGGGGAGTAGCTAGAAAGCATTGCTATCTCTTTGACTGTGCTTTGACTGTGCTTTGCTTTTGGTTTGTAATAATTGGTTCTTGACACCTTTGTGGTTGTGGTTGTTATGATACTTGATGCACTTGACTTCTTGATTGCCTTGTTGAGTTTATCTAGGGGGAGCCTATCTTGTGTCATGCATACCATATCTTATTTTGAAACTGTGATGATGTTCTTATGTTGATGCCACTGTAACTGACCTGTACATGCGAGATATATATATATGCTATGTTTTGTATCACTTGAGATAGAATGCAGGTGTTGTCAACAATCACCAAAAAGGGGGAGATTGTAAGGATCAAGACCCCCATGGGCTTTTATTGATTTTGATGATTGTTGATCGGTCATCTCAAATGAAGCTACATCTGGACGCCATTTCACCTTAACCGAGGGTATTTTGGTTATCTTGGACCCTCTTTGTTTTAAATGATCTTCGTCGATGCAATCAAGGCTAAGGATGATTTAGAGGATAGACCGGGAAGTGTGTGGGTCTATCCTTAGCCTAGGTTTTCTTTTTCTGGCTTTCTCGACGCTGTTCTGAGGGGGGCTCGATGGTGATGTTACCCGTGCATTTCCAATTTTCCATGAAGCACATCTGTCCTTTCTCTTGTTTCTGACATAGGAGTGTCTCTAGGTGTGGTCTAGAGCTTAGGAGTGTTGGCAGCAGGGTCACCCTTGGGACAAGGGTTGGACCGTCTGGTTGGGGTCCTACCAGCTTAATTGAGATAGAGCAACAGAAGTTTCTAGTCGTCAACCGGACAATTTGGCCGGACTGTCCGTCGATGTGTCCGGTCCAAGGTGGTTCCCCACAGTGGGGCAAGGCTTTGGGGTAGACAATGGTGCACTGCCTGGTTGGACAGACCAATGGGATGTCTGGCGGTGTGTCCCAAGACTGGCAGATCCTTCCACAGTGTTTTGGGAGAAGAGCAAGCGGTGGTGCAGTAGCTTCGACCTTGGTCCGGACAAGCCAGCCGGACTGTCCTGCCATGGTGTCATTGGGTTGTGAGGAGGGTTCCTAGGTGTTTTCTTTGTAGTGCGTTTGTCGGGGAGTTCGGCCTTCGTTAGGACGATCGAAGTCTTGCCCCGATGGTACATCTGGTCGAAGTGTGAACCCCTCCACCTGGGCTGGTGAGGGAGCAGGTTAGGTTTAGAGGGGAGACTGTCTGGTTCCTCTAGGCAGACAGTCCGGTTTGTGACGTGATCCTTCCACCTCGGGGGGAATCTGAGGGAATATTCCTCCCGAAACTTCGTCAGTATTTAAGGGAGTGTGTCTGAGAGAGAGGGTGAGCTCGAGCATTTAGTGTTACTCTTGCTAGGTAAGTTCTTGAGCCTCCCAAGCCCGTGTGAGTGTGATTTTGGTTCTTCCGGTGTTCTTCAATCTTCCGGTCGTGCTTTTTCGGGGATTCGGAGTTGCGGGTTCGTCGTCATCGGGCTTGTTACCTTCGGGAGTGTGTCTCCCACCCGACGTGTGTCGTCGGGGGTGGTGTGAGGTCGAGTAGCTCACCAAGGCATGTGGGAGCACTCGACACGGTGTGAAGGTTCGGAGTCGACCTGCCGGAGCGGCGAACGACTACCACGAGTGGAGAAGAGGACTAGGTTCGATTGAGAACCGGCCTTCGTTCGTCGAGAGTTTCCTCAACGGGGAGTAGGAGTTCGTCTCCGAACCTCGGGATAAAAATATCCTTTGTCCCTTTTGCTCCTTTAATTTCTTGTATTCTATTCATATACATGCAATGGTTGTGATGCTATCTCCGATATAGTTTCCGTGTATGTCTTGTGTCCGCTTTGCTTAGAATAGGTCTTTGTTTTAGTGTTAATTTGTCTTAAATTTCACTAAACATAGAAAAATTAGAAAGTTTTAATTAGGCCTATTCACCCCTCCTCTAGGCCTTCGATCCTTTTCAGAGTGGAAATGGGAAGAAATTGACATGGACTTCATCACCAGGTTACCAAGTACTCAGTCTGGTTATGACTCTATATGGGTCATAGTAGACAGACCTATTAAGGTAGCCCTTCTTTGCCCGTTCGCACCACCTACTCCGAAGACAAACTAGCAGTGTTGTACGTGAATAAGATAGTGTGCTTGCACGGAGTGCCCAAGAAAATATGTCTGATAGAGGTACTCAGTTCACTTCCAAGTTTTGACAGAAGCTCTGCGGTTTCTTGGGAACAAAGTTGAACTTTAGCACTGCCTACCACCCTCAAACGGATGGGCAGACAGAAAGGACTAATTAGATTTTGGAGGACATGCTTAGAGCCGGTGCGCTGTCTAACCAGAGAAGTTGGGATAAATAATTGCCTTATGCTGAGTTTGCCTACGGAAAGGACCGGGATGTCGCCTAGAGGGGGTGAATAGGAGATTACAAATTTTAAACTAAGTGCAGCAGAAATGCAGTAATACTCAGGAACTGAAACAGGTCAAAAATATATTGGACTATCCGATGTTGGATCGGATAATCCGATAAGAAATTTACAGCAAGACCTAGAACAGCAAGTATACAACCCGATCTACTCAATGGTGCAGAAATAAAGTGCAAATGATGGCTAGATAAGTACCAGTTGAAGAAAACGTGCACACTACATGAACTAGGTCAAAATAATGAAGAACACAAGTAGAGATGATGAACCAAGTGAAGACGCGATGATTTTATCCCGAAGTTCGGATCTTTGAGGCGATCCTACTCTCCGTTGAGCCGGCTCGGTCGCACTTGAGCCGGGGTCTCCTTGACCCTACCCTCTCCAAGCTCTGCACCAAGCTAATTTGGATCTTACTCCTTGACTCCTTCCCTCTCCAAGCTCCGCACCAAGCTAACTTGGATCTTACTCCTTGACTCCTTCCCTTTCGGAGGTGGAGACGAACCATCACAAACTTCCTCGACCACCACACTAAGTCCGGTGGCTCGAGGCGACTCCTAGCCGTCTAGGAGCCCCAAGCTCCAAGAGTAAAGAACGTGGCGGAAGATGGTGTTCAAGACGAATCGAATGCTCCAAGGATGAACTTCAAGTCTAGGGCTTCGATTCTTGCTCTCCAATCTCTCTCACAAGTTTTGGATTTATTGGATTTGAGGAGAGAGTGGAGAAATAGGATTTTGAGCTCTTGAGAGAAGATAAACAGTGTTTTACACGAGCTGGAACCACTTTGGAACAGGTGGGGAGGTGCTATTTATAGCCCAGATCCAAATCTGACCGTTGCCCTTAATTTTATATCGGATAGTCCGATGTTAGTCCGGATAGTCCGATATTTTTGAGCAACCAGAAACAGAGAGGGGCCGATCGGAGTGTGGATCGGAACTTAGTTCAACTGGATCGGATACTCCGATAATTTTTGGACTTGGCTAACAGAGAGGGGTGCATGAGAGTCTGGATCGGAGTTTTAGTTATAAGGATCGGATACTCCGATGATTTTTGAGTTCGGCCAACAGAGGAGGGTGGATCGGAGTCTGGATCGGATACTCTCATGATTTTTGAGTTCGGCCAACAGAGGAGGGTGGATCGGAGTCTGGACCGGATACTCCGATAATTTTTGAGTTCGGCCAACAGAGAGGGGTGCATCGGAGGGTGTATCGGAGTATAGGCTATACCATATGGATAGTCCGATACAAAAATGGTTCAAAGGCTCTGGTTTTTGTATGGGAAGTGTATAGGAGCCTTTAGACCATGATTTTCATCCATTTGAGCACTTGACCCTCTAAAACTCTATTTTCCGTCTCATCCCTCTTAATAGTACGGCAACTTTAGACTCAAATTAAATCAAAGATAATACAAGTTTAGGATAATCACTTGTCGTCTTCTTTCTTCATTTTGCATGATGACCTTCACCAAAGGATTGATGAAGTCTTCGTCTTATCCAACTTGACTCGATTCACCTCATGAGACTCTCGTCCCATCGACCTTGACTTGATTATCCTCCACGACGATCTTCACGCCAAGTCGATCTTGACTTAGTCCTCAACTCTTGGTGACATCGTCGTCTTGTTGACATCGGCTTAACTGTCATCCTTTAACATACCTTGGTCAACATACATACTCACGGGACCTAAATCTTTCCAAATCACTCATGAAAGGTATTAATCCCAAAGCTTAATGGATATGAATAAGTTGATGTTTGTGAGCAATTTAGTACCACAGGTGTTTCATATAAAGAGACACAATATTAAATAGAAACACTTGACAAGAGAAAAGATTCTCTACTAACTGTGTCATGATGAATATGTTATAAAGCTAGATGCACTAGAGAGACGATTGCCAATATGATGAAACTATTAAACCAGGACAAAGATCGCAATCTTTACTAAAAGAGCACATGACAAAATATACAAGAATTACACATGTACATTTAACATTTAGAGCATGAGCAAATATGTGATCCAACTCTAGATTAAACTTCACCAAAGGAAGTGCATGAGAAGATATACAAACAAGACAAGCATGCACCAAGTCAACTTATAGCAATGTGAAGTTTAACTCTAATTAAGACATGCATACTAGAAAAAGACACATATTGAACTTAAGTGAGTATATATGCACAAATAGATATGAAATGAACCAATGTGCATATATAGGCAATATATTACTTAGAGCTCACTATGCATTTGAAAGAGAGGAACGCAACAATAAGTAGAGAAGGGATACCGAGATTGCATGCCTCATCTTTGATTATTCACTTGACCTAAAGAATTCTTTCATTTGGATGAGACAAAAATAATCTTCGCAACAAACTTGTTAGTCTCATAATACAAATAAACACATACTAGAGGTTTGACATTAGGTAAGCACTAACTCAAACATTTATATATTTACTAATAATTATCATTATATGTGTTTGTCATTAATCACCAAAATCACTTATGTGTCTAGATGCACTTTCACCTACAATAACAGCTACCAATCCAAAATCAAGATGGCCCCTTTTGAAGCCCTGTATGGAAGAAAATATCGTACCCCTCTCTATTGGCAAGAGACAGGTGAAGAAAAAGTGTTTGGGCCCGACTTGTTGGTAGACGCCAAAAAGTAAGTCAAACTAATCCAGCAAAGGCTCAAGACTACTCAATCCAGGCAAAAAAGCTATGCGGATAACCGCCGCAGGGACCTGGCCTTTGCTGTCGATGATTTCGTGTATCTCAAAGTTTCCCCGCTCAAGGGTATCCGTAGATTCAGAGTCAGCGGCAAGCGTGCTCCCAGGTATATCGGTCCTTTCTGGATTCTCGCAAGGAAAGGTGAAGTGGCCTACCAGCTTGAGTTGTCTGAACGCTTGTCAGATGTGAATAGTGTGTTCCACATATCACAACTGAAGAAGTGCTTAAGGGTACCCGAAGAATGGATGCCTATGGAAGTATTGGACATGGAACCTGATTTGACGTATAAGGAATACCCAGTCAGGATTCTAGACGAAGCAGTCTGCAAGACTCGGACTAAGACCATTCATTTCTGTCGAGTTCAGTGGACCAACCACCCGGAATCAAAGGCCAACTGGGAAAGGGAAGAAGACCTTCGTGCGAATTTCCAAGCCTATTTGAGACCTTGAAATCTCGAGGACAAGATTCTTCTTAAGTGGGGGAGGTTTGTAACAATCCAATTTTTATAAAAAAAATAAAACTTGGATTGTTTAAAAATGTAAAAATAAAGGAAATGAGTTATTAAAAATGCTAGGCATGAGGAAATTTAATTTTCAAAATATATAACGACAAGAGAAAATGTTGGTTAAAATATAAACTCTAGTTGGCAATATTTTAGAATTTATGTCTCCACCCTTAGAACCTATTTCGAACTAGGATAAATAAAAGGAAAAGAAAAGAGAAAGAGAAAAAAGAAAAATAAAAGAAAAGAAAATCTCTCCCGGCCCACTCCTCCTCTCCCGGCCCACTCCTCCTCCGTCGCCCGCGCAGTCGCGTGCGAGCGGGCGACTGGCCCAGCCGGCCTGCATGGCCACCTCGTCCCACATCTAGCCCAGCTGAGCCGCGTGGTGTCGGCCCCACCCGTTAGCCTCTTTCCCTTCATCCCCATTCGCCGCCGCCGCGCCGCGCCGCCGTGCTTTCGCCGTCTGCAGGCAGACGCTTTGGCCGCGCCACGCGCGCCGCAAGGTACCACCGTCAGACCGCCGGTCCTCGGTGTGTCGGACTGTACTCCTCGACCTAGCCTTGACCGCCTCGCCGACCACGCCGGCGTGTCGCTCGCGCTCCTCGCCGCTCTGGCCGCGTCGCGACGCGCCTGCCACGCCGACCTCTCGCTCGGGTCCCTATGGTGTTGTGCAGCAGCACAAATCAGCCAAGAGGCCGTTGCATCACTTAAATCCTAGCCCCGGCCTCCCTCGCCGGGCCACTCGCCCACCCGGTGACGCGACGTCAATGCTGTGGTGCACGTCACCGCCGCTACTGAGCCGGCCACCCACTGGTCTCCCTGGCCCACCGGCCAGTCTCCCGGGCTATCACCCTGCTCTCTTCCCATTTTCCTCGGCAATATAAGGCGAATCGGTCATTCCCCCTCTCCTTTTTCCCTTCGGCCACTCTGCCGCAGCACGCCAGCTCTATCTCTCACGTGCTATGGTGAGCCTTTTAGCTCAATCCCGAGCTCCGCAGCAAGCCCTCCTCCTCCTCTCCTGAGTACTCGCCCTAATTAACATTTCTTGCCTTGCAGCTCGCTGGAGACCTCGTGAGGTGCTGCCGACCGGGATTGCCCCCTTTCCGATTTTGCCGTCGTTGGTAAGTCTGGGTCCAATCCCTTGCTCGGTGAGCATCCCGAGGGCATGACCCTAACCTTCCATGTGCCATTTTGGCCTAGGATCCACCAGAGCTCGCTGCCGGCGTGGTCCCTGCCCGAGCCGCTGCCGACCTCCACGTCGTCAGGACAACCCAGGCCTTCTCCGCCCTCGCCCTCGCTGCAGGTAACCCCCAATAGGTCCTTAGAAGCTTTTCACGCCATTTACCCCTAGCCAAGACCTTAGGATTACCGGCGCCACGTTGAGCCGTGACCGCCACCGCCATTCTTCATTGCGCCGCCGTCTCTGTCCACCTCCGGCAACGTTGTGACTACCCTTAGGGTCACCCTAAGCCCTAGTTCCGTTGTCCCCAAGCCTACCGGCCGAGATAGCCAGAGCCGCCGGCGCATAGCCGTTCTCATCCTCCCGGTCGTTTCTGGTCGAAGGAAGACAACGGGTTGGCATCATGATTCCAGTCGGAGCCGCTGACCGGTGGGCCCGTGTGCTTAGCCGTTGAGCCGGCAGTTAGCCGTAGTATGTCACTGACATATGGGGCCCGTCGTGTTTTACCGCAGGGTTAACCCGCACATCCCTCCTCCGCCGCTGACAGGTAGGCCTAGCGGACCCACCGGTCAATTTAAGTGGAGATGTACTCCCGAGAGTACGCCTCCATTCAGAATGGCGTCATGCAAGATCGCCACTGCCAGCCAAGACACACCGCCGGCTTCCACACTGTGCTAAGTCGAGCCCAAGATCTTGTCTTGAGCACATTTCCCAGTTTTATTCATTTAGAAAAACCATAGAATGGGATTAAAAATTCTAAAAATAGCAAAAGGTTTTTAAAAATTCTAGAAAAATTTTGTAAAATACTAGATAAATTTCTAGATTTAATAAAAATATTAAACTTAGCACTGCAGTAGGAATGTTAGTGTGTAAAAATCAAATTACCTACTTTAAGCTTATTTAATGAAATGCATAAATGGAAACCTTATAGTATTTTTATCCCCAAAGTTACAAAACAAATTTTCAGAAAATTCTTCCCAGAAATTTAATTGCTAGTGTGTTGCTTGTGCGAGGATAGATCTCGAGGAATTCGTGGAGACCCCACCGAAGACGCTTACCCGTACTAGGAGTTTGACCAAGGCAATTCCCTTGATGCATATTGAATGAACCATTGTCTTATTTAAAGGTTTTGGTAGTATTTAGAAATCTGCATGCTAATTATAAAACAAGTAATTAGTAGAGCTTAGTTACCACCAGAAAATAAAACGTTGTTGAAAGGACCGGGATGTCGCCTAGAGGGGGTGAATAGGCGACTACAAATTTAAAACAATTAAGCAGCGGAATATAAATATCGGACTATCTGATATGGGTATCAGATACTCCGATGTGGATCGGACTATCCGATGTCTATATCGGATACTCCGATAATCAGAGTAGAAATGCTCAAATCTGCTCACAATCAGGTATACCACCCTCAACCAAATATTCTCAAGTATGTAAATAAGCAGTAGGAGCTAGCAAAGATATTCAATCAAAATGATAGCTCAATCACAAAGGGAATCAAATAAAGAGAGTAAAGGAGGTAAAACCAAAGTGAAGAGGAGACGCATCGATTTGTTCCCCGAAGTTCGGATCCTTGAGCGGACCCTACGTCTCCGTTGAGATAGGCTCGGTCACACTTGAGCCCGGGTCTCTTTCAACCCTTTTTCTCACCAAGATCCGCACCAAGCTCCCTTGGTTTCACTCGCTTGGCTCCTTTCCTTGCGGAGGCGGAGACCAGACCTTCACAACCTTTCCACGGCCAACCACACAAAGCACCGGTGGCTCGTAGGCGACCTCCTAACCGTCTAGGAGTCCTCAACCTCCAAGAGTAACAAATGCCACGAAGAATAAGCTTAGAGATGAACTCAAGTGCTCACTAGATCAAATCTCTCACAACCGTAGCACTTCCCTCCTCCAACTCTTCCCAACCCTTCTCTCAAAGGGATCACTAAGATCTAAGAGTGGAGATGTGTTTGGGGCTCAAGAACACAAGGTTTAGCTCTTATTCCACCCAGGAATATCCTCCCAAAAAAGTCTACACGAAGTAGGGAAGGAGAGGCTTTAAATAGAGAACCCCAAAATCTAACCGTTAAGACCATTCTGCAACATATCGGAATATCCGATGTCCATATCGGAGTATCCGATATTTTATGACAGCAAGGGGTCAATCGGATAGAGGATCGGAACTTCAGCATATCGGAATATCCGATATAGACATCGGATAGTCCGATATTAATTTCAGCACACAGCGCAGCCCGACGAAAACGGGCGTAACTTTTGACTCCGAACTCCGTTTTGGGTGATCTTAGGCTCTACGGAAAGCTAAGAACAAGGGCTACACAACCAACAAGGTCTTACTGCCCAAATCCCAAAGGGTAAGTACAGAAACCACAAGGAAGCCAAGAGAGGCCCAAAATCCTCACTTCCCGACACCATCAACACTTCTCCCCCTCACACCAAACCACCTACACCTAGGTGTACAAGATGTGATTTGTGTCTCTCAATCTTTCACAAAGATAGATCACTTGAGCACTTGAGACATATCTAAGTCATTCTCCATCGCATCCCTCTTAATAGTATGGCAATCCTTAGACTCAAATTTAAACGAGAAAACTAAGTCTTACATTCAATCCACATGCCGTCTTCTCCTTGAATGCATTGTGCGTGATGACCTTCGACAAATTATTGATGACGCATTTGCCTTGTCAACCTTAACTCGGTTCACCTCATGAGACTCTCGTCCCATCGACATTGACTTGATGATCCTCCTCGACGATCTCCACGCCAAGTCGATCTTGACTTAGTCCTCAACTCTTGGTGACACCGTTGTCTTGTTGACCTCGGCTTAACCGTCATCCTTTAACATACCTTAGTCATCACACATACTCACGGAACCTAAATCTTTCCAAATCACTCATGAAAGGTATTAGTCCCAAAAGCTCAATGGATATGAATAAGCTGATGTTTGTGAGCAATTAAGGTGTGTCAAGTGTTTCATATAAATAAACACAATATTAAATAGAAACACTTGACATAGAAAAGATCTCTACTAAGTGCACCACGATGAATATACAATTAATCTATATGCACTAAAGAGATGATTGCCGGAAAGATGAATCAACTAAATCATGGCAAGTACTACAATCTTCACTTAATGATGCACATGATAGAATATATAAGAATTACACATGTGCAAATCATATTTAAGCAAGAGTGAAGTTGTGGAACAATCTAGATTAAACTTCACTAAGTGATGTGCATGAGAAGATATATAAACAAGGTACACATACACAAACCAATTCATAGCAATGTGAAGTTTAACTCTAACTAAGACATATCTCAATTAGCAATCCAACCTACTTGTACTTATGAGACTAAATAAGATCAACAAGCAAGTGTGTTAGTCTCAACAACATGATTAGTATAATGCATACCTTGTTAGGATGGATAGCTTGTCCACTTGACCTATATAGGGTTTTCCTCTAAATAGGGTGAGACTAAACAAATCTTCACAATAAACACATTAGTCTCAAGGCAATAAGCATATTAGATGATATCATGAAATGTGAGACTAAATATTGTATTGTTATTAAATGTATTTGTCATTAATCACCAAAACCACATAAGTACTACTTGAACTTATAGTTGTTCTATCCCCTTTATAATTTTTGAACCCTAGGATTATCTATAACTATCTTGCTTACAAAACTTAATTGCAATAGGATGAAAATGCTGCATACGATTATAGGATTTCACCATGATTTCAGCCATATAGTACAACCTTAGGTTCCGTTATGGGACGGACCTGGCCTATTAAGCTTAAATCTCTAGTAGTTACTTGCAGGTGGTGATGTCTCTTGTAGATATTTGGGTTGTACAAATAGGGAGGATGTATCCCCGTTCATCGACGCCTTGGACCTCATTCATCTTTGCTAGTGGCAGACACATCGTGTGCGTCCTATCTGCGTACAGTGTGCCCTGCAGCACCGCTCACGCCATTGGCACCGCTGCAAGGCCGTCGGTGCTGCTACCTCCCTCTCCCCCTCGCGCGCCCATGCGTTGTTGTGGCCGTAGTTGCTCGAGCCGCGCCGAGCCCCTCCCTCTCCTCTAATCCTCTCTGGGTCAGGTCAAGACGGCCTTCCTCACTGCATGCTGCCTGCCTGCGTCTGTGCATCATTGCCACGTCACACCTGCGCAGCAGCTCGCGCCGCCCGCCTTGAGCCCTCCACATGGAGTGATTCTCTTCCCCTGTGAGCTTCCTTAATGCCTATTTAAGCCGTGGATCAGCCCCTCTCCTTTCCCTTCACCATTTTCGCAACCGCCACCCGAATTGCCCTTTTTTGCCTCACTGGCTACTCGGTAAGCTATCGGACGATTCCTCGCGCCCCTGGCATCTCTAAGTGCCACTCCTCACTTCCTCTCACTCAATTTTGAGTAGGGAACCCCAGTTCTCCCCGATGACGACGCCCCTGTCTCGGCCGCCGCCACCCCCTCGGTGCTAGCTTGATTCAGTCCTTTCCCAAGCTCGTCACCACCTCAGGTAGTTCTCTAGTATCCCCTAGATGCTTCCCGTGCCGACGAACTGGTCGCCGACCTCTTCTCTTACTAGAGAAGCTTGATCCCAAAGCTTCTCTCCGCGTGCGCTTATGGCGCCGCCGTCCTGGCTCGCCGCCGGTGAAGTTCGGCCAGGACATCCTAGATCTTCCTTAGCCGAACCTATTTCGGCAATGGACCACTAGGTTGGAGCACCGTAGCACCACCGATGGATCGCCGAGGCCTCGCTGAGATCGTGGGAGAGCCTCGTGGGCGGCGCCCACCTCGCCCTTTGTCACTGGGACGAATTGAAGGCTGCTATTGTCAATAGATTAAGTTTAAAATCTCACGCATTTTATCGCTAATACCATCTGACAGGTGGGGCCATGACCCCATTGGTCAATATTAGTGGAGGCGTATTTGATAGAATACGTTTTCCTCGAATGTTTGGCCATCTGGAAAGCGCCTCGGACCCGAGGCTTAGCGAGCCGTCGTAGGCCACTTCGCGTGGTTACGAACCGCACAATAATGGGCTAGCCCGTTACTATTTTTCTAGGAATTTCAACTGATTTCCTATTTTAATTAATCCAGTAAGTGTTTATGAAATTCTAAAATTATGATTTCAACTCCCAAATTATTGGAAAATTTTTGAAAAATACTTGAGAACAGGCTGGATCTAACAAAATTATAACCTTGAACATTAAATCATTTCTGTCGTCTGTATTATTCGAGAAGCCTTTTTTTCTATTTAAGAAATAATCTTTCTAATTTTATAAATTATTAAATAATTTCTATAAATCATGATAAAATTTCAGAACACAGCAGACGTAATTTGGAATGTAATAAAATTAATTTGAACACATATAACGTCACCCTGTTCACTGTTCATTTATTAGTGAATTTTAATGCCTTTCCCTAATAAAATAAATGGCAGTTAATTAAACTAATTTGCTTAAAATTTCTTATGGACTCTAAAATTTTCTGAAAATTTACATAAGCTTCAGCTCAGAAAAAAATTATTAAAAATATTAAAAATCATGTGAACCCTTAATAAGGTTTGCATTATGAATTAAGAACCCTAAAGGCTTTTTGCCAATATATTAAATGTTATAATTAATTTTCAAATTATTTTTTCCAGTAAGGAAAATAGTAACTTTGGGAAACTAGGGCATACTCATTCATGTTATTATCCAACCGTAAACCCTAGCTTCGTTGTAGATTATTTCTCGTACATTCATGCATTGTTTGTAGATTACATATTTATATTGGCTCTTACATTCAATTAGATGTCGAGGACCTTGAAGGAAGGTTCCAGGACACCGAAGAAGACCCCCAAGCCTCAGGACAAGACGAGTTAACATCTTTAGTTCATATCTTACCCTCTTTTAATTAAAACTTATGTTGAACTAGTTATGACAATTGCATGCAATATAAATTTCTTACCTAACTTGTTAATCATGTTATACCCATGCCATGACCCTTGCCACTTTCTACTACCATGTCATGATTGCCTAGAATATCATGCCAAGACTGCCTTGATGGTCTTGTCCTTTGTAAACAACTAAAACAAGTAATCATTTGGACTTTCAGTCCTTAGGTCTAAATGCTTGTTTTCAGAGCACAACACCCCATAGTGGTGAACATCAGCTCACCACTATAATTATTACCTCTATTATTATGAATTGAATATTGGTATGAGTTTAGGCTGTGTCAGTCGGTCTCGAGATGCATGCCTGTGGCTGTGTTGGGTTGAGACCCAAGGTTGGTTTGTGGTCTGGAATGGATCTAGGCGAAAAGGTCATGGACCTGTTTAGTTGGGTAGTGAGCGAAGGTTGGACCTTCAGCTCTCGGGCCATGTGCAGCAGGATCGGAAGGATCCCTCGATTATGAATTAAGTGTTGGATGCGTCCGACACAACGCGTGGCCATCACGCGGTAGTGCAGGTGTGGAGGACTAGGAGAGCGCTCTACGGAATGGTGGCACTAGTGTACCGATCCAGGGACTAGTGCAGGAATCATTCAGGTGGAACTTGAGTGGGGCCTCCACATCCTCACATCATGCATATGGACAAAAAATGCAAGATCTCACATAAATCCTCATGAATGGGTGAAATAAATGGACAGATGTAAAGCTTGTGGTGTTGAGAAGACATCTTTGATCCTCTCTAAGTTTGCATATAGGCCAAGATTGCACACAGAGAAAAAAGATGAAGGTTATTTTTATTGTCCAAAACAGTGGGAGAGATGGAGAAAAAGCAACGATAACTTACCAAATCCTTTTGCATACAAAAATCAATTGGATGAGAGTGAAGCTAGAGATGTGGAGAAGCTTCTCTAACCCAGGGTGTAGCCAATGCAAGCTCACAAGTTTTGCTAAAGGATAATGGTCATTAAGATGTCCTACTATCTCTGGCAACCAAATCTTACCACACTATGTAAGACACCCCCTCTTTTCCATCGATGTAATGTGCTGACAGTTCTTCATTGATGAATCACCCATTATAATGAAACCTAACATCATGATTGTCTAGATTATCCATTTTTAAACTACCTACAACAAATTAAAATTTAAAACCACATCAAAAACCCTAAAACGGTTGATCGCATAAACAGGGAAGGAGGTGGACAGATGGCTGCCACTAACCTCCAAACCACCAACGATTGCTTTAAATCCTCCTCTCCTCATAGACTTCTCCGATCCAGAGCAAATCTAGTGAACCAATTGTCGGTTTTGCCACCGCCAAATCACAGGTTTCGCTGCTGCTTCTAGGGAAGGCTCGAGAGACCGATAGAGAGAGAGAGTAGGAACTGCGCCCGGGAGATGAAAAGCTAGATGCTTGCGTTGGGCATAGGAGATGAAAAGGCTAGGCCATCTTGGCATCCTTGCCACACAGGCATGCAGAGTTGGCACACATAAGAGTAGAGTGGATGCTACGTCAGCAAAACCACCATGGTAAACCGCCTTGTGATGTGTTTTAGACTGGTATTGGAAGTTTGTGCGGGTTAAGTGGATCAAATCATAGTTTGGAGGGCTAATTGGACCTTTGCGATAGTTTAGGTACCTAAAATGGACTTATTCCAAATAATTATAATAGCTTTAGTTTGCTATCATGAAGAGAATATATAAAGGGAATAAAAAAAGGATTGGTAGGAGTCAAAGGACACAAGAGTACAGTGAGCCACTCAAGTTGGATATGGTGATCTGTTGTGGTTCTTCTCCTCATTAGCAACAAGAGAAAAAGGACAATAGTGGCAATGGTGTCACCACGATGAGATAGAAGGAGAAGACAGAGGTGACCATACACCGACCCACAAGAACTTGGCTAGACTTGCGGGGTTTGATGCAACGACGAGGTGGACGGTTGATCCAATTGTACTCGCATGAGTATTAGCGAGGATGGGTGATGGAAAACTGAGGTGGCAAATGTGGTTGTGAAGGCATATCTCGGGAGCACATGACATCGTTAAGACCAGAGAGAAATCAAGTGAGATATGACTCAAAGATACCACCACAAGGTACCTTTATGCTGTCGAGAGGTAGAAAGGACCGCTAACGTGCTAAGGACAAGTACAAAATGGAACAAACGAAGATTATAAGAGCAACGTCTAGAAGGTACAAATGATCCAAGGAGTAGTAATAAGCGATTACGACCTATCTCATACCAGTAGAGAGAGTGGCTTCGATTGATATCGGTCATAAAAAATAGATAGGTTGCAAGATAGAACATGTGATCTAGGTCATGTTCTATATGTTACCAAGGATTATCACGAGGATATGACCAACAAAAAAATCAATAAAAGGATGGAAGATTAGATGAAAGGAAAGCCTACCTATACTAGAAAATTGAGATCATGCTAGCTTGGCTCGAGAGCCTTCCAATCATTAATTGAAGTGTATCGTGAAACAACTGGGATGGAGTAAGAGTTCAATTTGGGAGAGGTAATATAAGTAGCGAAGGATGGACAGGGTTGCAATGTCGGCAAGACATGCAGGGGAGATGGCAAGAGAGATATTTGGTTTAGATTTGAATTCTTTTGAAAAATATTTTTGCTAGCAACTGGGTTCCAAATCAACTATAAAAATATGTAAGGAGGCTAATTCCTCTATCTAGCTGTTGAAAAAAAAAATAGTCTACCCATGTTATCAACCTTAAGTTTTTATTCAAAATCGGTTTGTGCTACTCAAAATAACAAAGTTCGGCAAACTTTTTTTAATAGCTAGAAACAGGGTATCTTGAAAATGCTTATATATGTTAGACAAATTTTAGGATGTTACATCCTACTCTGATGCAACGTTGCTGTCTGCTCCCCCTTACTCGTTCCCTAGGCTAGTTGGTTCACTTGCGACCGCCGGGTTCTTTGAAAAACCATCCAGTCCATATGCATGAAAAGTTCTTGGATTAAACAAACTAGTTGACTGGTTCCTTTTTTTGGACGATCCGGTCCAGTTTTAGAACTGGACCCAAAATACACTAATAATAGAGTGTTCTTTTCAGTGTTTGCATTCTTTTATAAACTGAAAATTTGTAACTCCTCGATAAGGACATATGAGGATCAAAAAATTATAGAAAAATAGTTTTGAGAGATTTGAGAAGAAATGGCAAGATCTATAAAAAATGGCTACTAAATGTTAAAACGTTTAGTTTATATGAAAATAACAAATTTTTAGCTTGTAAGTAAATGTAAACGAAAACGCTGAAAAGAACGCTACCTAGAGTAAAAATCGCAGCAGCACGGTATTCTTAGCCTGCAAGAGACGCCAGCCCAAGCACCCAACCATCGGGCCCTACCAGTCATGGAACCTCCTTAAGCCGCTCGAACTCCGCCGGTACGGATAGCGGGGGCCGCCGCGTCGTCCAGAATACTAGAATAGTCGTGCGGGGTACCGAACCCGAAACCGTCACGCATCGTCCCACTCTCACCACACCGACAAGTGGGCCAATGAAGCTAGCGGTCCCACGTGCCAGTGCACCATACCGGCCCACCCGCACGGCGCAAGGACGGGGCTTTCCAGGTCCAGTTCGTCGCCTCTATATATTATTACAGCTCGTAAATTATAAATTCCAAATTGTTTTTTCCTCCTCCATTTCCTATTTCATTTCTTTCTTTCTCCTCCCTCTCATCTTCCTTCCCTCGCCTCGCCTGTTCTCCAAATAAAAACTTCTGAGCTCACCAAACCAACCCAAACCCTAGGCTTCGATTCGATTCTGCTCGGGGCGTTACTTCGGCCTCGACTGGGCGCGGGATTGGATCGGACGTCGCCGCGGCGGTGGGAGCGGGATGACGATACCAAGCGCCGAGGGGTTCCTACCGGCGGCGAGCTGCCTGCCCTGCACGGCGGAGGAGGAGCGCGAGGCCGTCGCCGCCCTGACGCGGGAGGCCGAGGAGAATGTCAAGGACGGCGATCTCCGCTACCTCGTCTCCCAGAGGTGCGTGTGACCCCCTTCTAGCTCGTTCCTGCGATTATTCTCTGAGCATATTTGCTTGCGCATAGAATTGGTTCGTGTTTCCGGGCGTTAGCCGTGGAGGTGGTGCGGATCTTACGCGGGGAGTGATCTGGGGCATGTATTGGGGCAGGGCATCCGATGCGCAACATTTGCTGCGTGATGCGGACTCGCGATCGAATCTAGGAGTGCTTGGGGCTGGTGGTAGTAGGGGCAGTAGTGGTGTTGATCTAATCCTGAGGCACTGGTTCTGTGACATGTGGGGAATCGGGGGTTTGGAAGGTTGTTAACTGGTTAGTGGTGATTTCAGGCAGCTTGTTTTGTTTCGGGAACTGCGGATTTAGGAGGAGCCTGAACTCAATACTGGATGACCTGATTCGCCATGCTGGTTGTAGTTGCTTTATATGATGATTTTTTACTAAGATAAGGGGCAGTATTTAACTGTTTGTAGGACCATATGCTACACTATTTCACCATTTCCTTTTCATCTTGAGCTAATATGTTTTGGTGTCTGATGGTGCATTGTAATAGGTAATTGATATGTGAGGCAGTGAAGAATTGTAGTTACCATAATGGAGAATGCATGTCATCCATTCAACTGTTGGCTGAAAAGGCGTTATGTTTGGCCCTGCAATTATGGTTGCGAATTTGCAATGTACACAAATGGGCTATTCATTTCATCCTGGATTTCCACGTATTAGTCATACAGTGCATTGTTTGATTGCCAATGGTTCGATCTGGTATGAGTTTAGAAATGCTAAATCAAAGGAAATAAATTTGCATGTACCCCCCTTCCTCCATGCATACTTTAACCTTGGAGCTAATTCATGGAAAACCTTAAATAAACTGGAGGAAATTAAAAACTAATTCCATTCCCAAGTGGCCCCTTTTCACAATTACCATAAACTAAAATTTCGTGAGAGGGGAGGGAGGGAGGGAGGGAGGGAGGGTCTGGTCGGCCTGCCACCGGTCTGCAGCTGCGGGCCTTCTGCTGCTGTTGCCACTGGCCTGCTGTGCTGCCACCACCACTTGTAACGAGAGTGCTGCTGTGGGAGAGCAGTAGCTGTGGAGCAGTGGATGCAGACAGTGGCTGGATGGAATGCGCCGATGTGATAGAAGGCTGGCTAGGGTTAAGAGGGATATGTGGGCTGCTGTGTGAGATGGCCCATTGCCGGGCATGGGTTAAGAGGGATATGTGGGCTGCTGTGTGAGATGGCCCATTGCTGGGCATGGGTTGACCTGGTCCATGTGGGAATGACGTATTTAGGAAGAAAAATTGTGGGCCAGCAAGATATGAAATATCTTGTTGCTATTTAAATTTTTTGCCATAAGAAATGTTGGCATGAGTATGGTGTCGCCTTGCCGCATGCCATATACACACCTAAAAGGTGATATGGTGGTCAGGCTGCGCACCTCGCCTTACCGCCATGATAACTATGGTTCTATTTCCAACCAACTATGCACACTTGCTCTGTTGATTCACAGTACCAATGCCCATTAACTGTAATGCATGTGGTGAATGTAACATATGTCTTCACTCGCCATTTGAAATTCTCAGCTGCTGACCCGAATACTCTTGTGATTATTTGTGTCTGTGTTTTATAGTTGTTTACATGTTTGATTTGCTCATCAATTAGTCAAAGTAAATGATCTATGATGAGAACTATTTATTCCCGATATTACTGCCTGAGAATGAGAATTTTACAGAATGATATCCACCTACTACTGTAGGAATTTGCCACTCCTGTTGCAAATTGCAAACTGTAGATATTGTCCAAAACTATCCAACCCTCTAGCCCTTCATGATTTTTTTCTTTAATGACTATGTCATCTGCATTGCACTTATTGTGACTTATAAGTTGCATTTAGAAGTTGGCATTTCCTGTTTGAAGTTGAAATATTTAAGCCACCTGCTTTTCATTTGAAGGGATTGTTTTGCACATTTTTAGCCTATGATGTGATTATTCAATTACACCATGTTTAAATGTCGCAGCTGGTGGAGTAACTGGCAACAATATGTTGGCTTAATCAGTTTTGGGGAGAATGACGCTGACATGCTTCCTCAAGCTACAAGTAGGCCTGGAGAGATTGACAACTCGAAGCTTGTTTTGGAGGAAACAAGCAGTGGGAGTGAGGAGCCAGAGCTTCAAAGAACCTTGAGAGAAGGGCAGGACTACACTTTGGTGCCTCAAGAAGTTTGGAGGAAGCTATATGAATGGTATGCGATGCTATATAAATTATGCATTGCTTATTTTTAGTTCCATTTAACTGTACTTAGTAGCAATAAAATGGTAGACTACACCTCAATCATCCTGTTGAACCTTTTCTCTTGGCAATTGCTTATTGCCTTGTTATTCTTCTTTTTGCCTGTTGTTACTAATTCTAGAACCATGATATTAACTACGCTACAAAATGAGTTGAAAGTTAGGATTGATTTTTTTGTTAGAATCTATGTAAAATCTTTGTTAACTTATTTGTCATAGTCATTGTCTTTCCTTAGAGTAATATGGACTTGACCTTATTGTCCACTGTATTTGAGAACATTTTTCTTTGATTGCATTGTCTAGTACTACAAATCTACAATGAGCCCTCCCAAGTCGTGCACCGGTCTTTTTCTCAGTCTTAGGTTGCCCCCTTCTCTTTTTTGGCAGTATGTGCAATATTTTTTTTGGGCCGGGGGGTGGGTTGGTGGAGTTGTATTTAGTATTACTTCCAGCTGAATTACGAATTTTTATGTATTATTGTACTTGCCCTTGTAAGATATAGTTGTACTTGATAGTTTACATTATGTATGTAGTATTGCTTGCAGCTGATTTATGTATTCTCATCTATCCTAGCTGTTTCTCTCAAGTTTCCCATGTGAGAGATAGTTTTTATTTGATTATTTTCATTATATTTTCTTTGGCATCATCTGTTATTCATTGGGTATATGAGTAATTTCAGGTATAAAGGTGGACCGGAAATCTCTAGAAAAATAATTTGTGATAACCCAACTTCCAAGAATTACATAGTGGATGTCTATCCCCTCCATCTAAAACTAATTGATGAAAGAGACAGCTCTGAGCGGATCATCAGGATAAGTAGAAAGGTACGTGATGTTAACTTATTGCTTTTGATATTGTGCTCCATGGGTAAATATCCATCCACAGTGCAAATGAAGCTTTGTTTGATATGCTTTTGATGTACAATAGATGATCACTTTGAACAGACCAATAAGCTACATTAAATTACTTAGTTATAGGCAGTCGCATATACTTATTGATTTTATTGCTTCAAGATATGAAGAAAAAAAAACCAGAATATCTTCTTTGTGGCAAAAATAATTGGCTAATCATTTTTTCCTTTATAGTTAGTATCTTCTGCTTTTGTCTGTTTGAACACTTGTTGGGGTGTTGATTCGTTTGGAGAAAAAATACTTCATGGGTGAAAGGAAAAGAGAAGTTTCATTACAAACTGGATGTGAAATGCTGATTACAGTAGGTGTTGGTTTGTTAACTGCTTGGAGTAATAGTGCATATGATGATTTGTTTTTTTCCCGATGAACTACTTTTTAGGACTGATGCTTGAAAGTCAGTAGGAGTCAGAATAATTCCCTTGTTAACAATTACATTGTTTGTGCAATTGGTTGATTTCGTTGACATCCACATTTTGATGCTTCCAGGCCAAAGTTCGTGAGCTTCACAGATTGGTTTGCTCACTTTTGTCTGTAGAGGAGTCTAAGGTATTGGCATTATCATCTGTTGTATCTGACATACTGATGCGTTCTGTCTACTGGAGCACCAACACTGGTATCCTTATATTTTCCCTTTGCTCCTGTTTTTGCTTTTAATGGTTTAGATCAATATCTTGGATTATTATCAAAAAATGAAGAACAAAAAGTTGACAAATCTCAATGAGACTCTTGAAGAAGCTCAGCTTATGATGGATCAGGAGGTATTATGTTCATTCTTATTTTCTTTTGTTGAAACACGTGAAGCTTTCGTTTATGTTCGTCAATGAGATGATTGCTCTCTTGTGCTTTGTTGCTCTGCATCTCTTTCTCCTATGGTCTGTTGTTGCATGTCACCTCTTTGCACATGAATTTTGTATCTGTAATTAAGCAGTAATAAAACCCTCAAATCTTGCTTCTTTTGTGATATTACATATTAGTATTTGCTAAGCTCTCTTGTGGGAGGCACTAAAATTTGTTTTGAATTAATGAAGTTGATTCTTTACTCTTTATTACAAAATTCCTCTTTTTAACACTGTTGTGAAATTGGGATATGAATATCTAGTGTAAGTTTCTTTTATGCTGGACTTGAATGAATTTTTTTGGTGGGTTGATGCTCACCAAACAAATTATGGCTGAACTTGAATATCTAGATGGTTGATGCTCACCATCTATTCTATTCATGGTAGTATGGTACTGATGCTTGTGGCTTTCTTAAATTATATGCTTGCCTGAGGCATGATGTACCCTTTCATTTGATGGAAATCAGGTAAAAAAAGTTGATGGCTGTGTATTGGCTGAAAGTTGTTCCTTGCTTTATGCTTGCAGATTCTCATGGAGATGAAGGCAGATGATAGCTGGTATTCAGATCTCAGTACGAGATCCACAAATAACGAGTTAGCGTTAATTCCATTGGAACCCTCCACATCATCATTTTCAATTGCTGGAGGCCCTGCCCTTTCAAATGGGTATTCACCTGGAATTGGTTCTAGTTTTTCACAAGATAACAGCTTTAATCCTAGGGACACGGAAGATGGGTATACTAGTTTCAGCAATGGAACAAAAGATGACATCCATGGATTGAGTGGATTACATAACTTGGGTAATACATGCTTCATGAATAGCGCCATACAAGCATTGGTTCATACACCTCCATTGGTAGAGTACTTTTTGAAGGACTACAGCCAAGAAATAAACACTGAAAATCCACTTGGACTACAGGTATGAGCTTTTATTTGAATGAACTTAAGAGTTAAGACTAATGACTTATTAACTTACATGATGTTGTTGATGATATTTGAGGATTTTTTGATTGTGCAGGGTGAACTTGCAATAGCATTTGGTGAATTACTTAGAAAACTTTGGTCATCAGCAGGTCGAACTTCTGTAGCTCCACGTGCATTTAAGTCAAAACTTTCTCGTTTTGCTCCACAGTTCAGTGGATATAATCAGCATGATTCTCAGGTTGGTGAGCGTTAAATAGATCTCCAAATGTTAAGAAAAAATTCAGCCTGGTAGAAGTAAATTTATTTATTTCTTTTTACCATGTTGGTTTTTCTTATTTTCGTTGTGATAATACCAGTATTGCAGTTGTGATTGCCCACAGCATATTTCTTTGCAGCTTGGTATCCCGGAGTGCTTCATGTTGTATATATTAGGAATCCTCTTCTATTGTACCTCACATAGATCCTTAATCATGCTATCCCATCTTATGAACAACATATGCCTGCTTTTCAACATTGCCTGTAATCTGTATATCATGCTATCAATAGCACTATATTATATTGCTTTTTTTGGTTGTTCGCATCATTTGCAACCTTCTCTTTCAGAAGATTGACTATAAGCTTTCAATTCTCTTTAAGTAACTCTCTTCCATCTCCATTACTGCCTGTTTTATTTGGTATAACTCTTACAGTAATGACCTTATCTTTTATTATCATTACTCTCCTATACAGTGAAGTGTTTCTTGAATTTATGTATAAATCTCATTTTTTTCACTCAAGTCCCTGTCATAGCAGGGGAAACTTTTATTACTTTTCTAAGCCTGTTCAATCACCTTTCCTGGTTCACTTCATTTCAGAATTTGATACTTAGTGTGTGGCGCGGAAGGAGCAAATAAGAACCTGATTCTTTATTTGCTTGGTGACGACTGGCTGGTCCTTTATGTAGGACGGCCTCCTAAGAAACATATCTAAAAAATAGCAGATTGAAACTAACAATCCTTTTCTCCTAACAAGCCAAATAAACCTAATAAATATCTAAGCTGAGAGCAATGTTGCACGTGAGCAGTAATTTCAGCACCTTAATCTATGCCCATTGGGGCCCACATCACATAACAACTTAGCTCCGTATAAGTCTGTTGATAGTGTTAGGACGTGTTATTCTGAAGATGTCCATCGAAACTTCCCAATGTTTTGTTGGTGTCATGTATCATACTTCTCATACATGTGTCTTGTTCCATCTAGCTTTTACTATGCCTCAATGTAAACATAAGTTCTCTATCCACTTGCGTGAATTTTTATAGTTTTTATTTGGTAATATTTTGTTAAAGGTGATGTTCTTCTCTTCTTATGTTGGTGTTACCCCTCTGCAGGAGTTACTTGCATTTTTGTTGGATGGTATGCATGAAGATCTTAACCGCGTGAAAAGGAAACCATATATTGAAGCAAAGGATGCTGATGGTCGTCCTGATGATGAGTTTGCTGAAGATAGCTGGAATTACCATAAAGCTCGAAATGACTCCATAATAGTAGATAAGTTCCAGGTCAGTCATATTTTTTAAGTTGCATAGTTGATTATGTATGTGCACCTTGTGGAGAAAATAGTGTGAATCTGTATTCATTTTTGAGCCTTTTCTCTTAAAGTGGTTCCCTACCCTTGGCTGCTGTTTAGGCATCTTACAATAAAAGGAAAATAAGCTCTGTAAACCCAAATGATCCGGAATTAGAGAACTGATGAAAGGTTGTTACTGCTAACTGAAACTAGAAAACTTTTTTGTCCAAACTTGAACAAAAAGTGTCACTGCAATCTATGATTTCTATGGTTTCTGCTTTTGCAATTTCTATCTTTTACTAGCCGAGGGTCCGTGCTTCGCTACTAATAAATATCATAGTACTTCGTACGATGTCAGTATTATCATGTTTAGTCCAAGCGCTCTGGTCTGCTTTCATGCTTGTGTTTCGCATCTCTGCATTCCGCACTCTTGGCTCTGCTGCGCACCCATGGGAGCTATTTTTTTCAGTTTTACAATTTTTTGGGCAGGTTGAACTTATTTATTATTAGTTTTTTTTGTTTTTATCAGAGAATTTTTAGGAAATAAATAGGAATTAGAAGGGATGACATACATAGAAATATTTGGATAGATATGATCCTACTTTAATCGTAGTTTGCTACCATATATAGATAATTTTGGATAAATAGGATCCTGATTTGAATTATATTACATTGAGTTTGATTTGATGCCAACCGAGGCTAGAGAAGTAGAGATTCCAAATATAGTGGTGATGAACTGTGTCCATAAGGCTCTTTTTACAGTAGAGAATTCTACTTGTAGAAGATTATGATATTTCAGCCTTCCCTTTTAACAAGACTACCAACACCAGGCTTGCTTGAACGTTTGTTTGTCCAGTTATTATTTATTGTCAAAAATGATTATTATCTTGATTATAAATTATTACTTGGTCGATTGCATGAGCATGTAAGGATCTCTGAAACATTGCAAATATTTGGTCAGAAATAATGGAAAGTGCTACATTGCAAAAATGTATGATAACCACTAATGAGTTCAACATTGGTGAGTGCGTTCTGGTGGTGATGAGCATGGTTGGTATTTTCAACACTATATCAGGGAATAGGAGACAAAATGACAAGAGTAAAACCACACACTTCCAGTTATCTTGCATCCTGTTTGAATTATAGAATGTTGTACATATTACTTTTCATCCCTTTTTCTTTTTTCTTTTGCTTTGTGTACAGTAATTATTTGTCAACATGCTACTTGCACTATTTCGCAGCGTTCTCTGCTGTGACCATTATAATTCTTTGGTTGATGTTTCAGGGACAATACAAGTCTACCTTAGTCTGTCCAGATTGTAATAAAATATCTGTTACCTTCGATCCATTCATGTATCTCTCACTACCACTGCCCTCAACAGCTACTCGAATGATGACCGTGACTGTATTTAGTGGTACTGGTGATGCTCTCCCTATGCCTTACACCGTGACAGTACAAAAAAATGGAGTTTGCAGAGACCTTAGTAAAGCCCTAAGTGATGCATGCTGCCTAAAAAGTTCTGAGACATTGTTACTTGCGGAGGTATTCATGTCTGCCTTTTCTTGCATCATAAAACTTGAGGTTTTATCAGGAAATAAATAATGTGCTTATATTCTTCAGGTATATGATCATCGGATTTACCGTTACTTGGTGAATCCGTCAGAGGTACTTTTTGGTATAAAAGATGAAGATCAGCTAGTTGCCTATAAGCTTCCTGTTGGCCATGAAAAACTTTTGAGGGTAGAAATCCTGCATAAGAATGTGGATAGGTAAGCTCATAATAGTGCATCTGCATTCATAGAAATTAATTATGATGTTATCAAGGACCGCACAAATGTTGTTTAATCCTGCCTACAGCATTTTCCTGTTATGATTTATGATTTGCCATTACTTATTACTAGGGCAGTTATTTCTTCTTGCAGTTATGTACTACAGCACTGCACTAGATGAATTTTATGTTCTATAGTACAAATTTTTATGCTGATGACTAATAATTTTGGTAGTAAGCAACATTATAAACTGTAGACAATTTGCCGTTTCTAACCTTATTTTTCATGTTGTACTACCAAAATTATCCATTATAATTCTGTTTGTGCGCTAGTCAGAATTACTAACGTGAAAGTACCTATTTGTCCTCTATTTGCAATTTCTCACTTTATAGTTTATCTTGCATTTGTTCTACCAATTTATTCTTAAGTCTTGATTTTTGTATGTTAATAAACCCAGATTTTTTCCGGAGCCCCAGTTCAATCCGTGGAAACTCATTGGAAGCCCTCTTGTGACTTGTATACCTACTGACTCCACAAGAAAGGCTGATATTTATTCGGCTGCCTCTGTGGTTCTGGTTCCATTTCTACGAACAAAATTACATACTCCAGAGGAGTGTGCAGTCAAGTTGAATGGCAATGGGCCAAGTCTGGATGCTATTGTACTGACAGATAATGGCGCCTCCAGTGAGAAGGATCTTTCTACATCAAATGAAGATGAGAAAGCAGCTGATGATGAACTTTTGCCGTTTCAGCTTTCGCTGACTGATGAAAAAGGTTCTACAAGAAATCCTATTGATGCAGATTCTAATCGTGTTTTGGGGATAACCATGAGGTTACTAATGGACTGGTCTGATAGAGAACATGAAATATATGACTTTAAATACTTGGATGATCTTCCTGATGTCTTCAAGGCTGGATTTATGTCAAAGAAAACTAGGCAAGAAGCTGTCAACTTATTTTCATGCTTGGATGCTTTTCTGAAGGATGAACCTCTGGGCCCTGACGACATGTGGTTAGCATTATGTTCCTGTTCTGTATTTTTTAATGTGATTTTCTTGTTCATTATTGAGTGATATTGGAAATTTTCCTTGTCTTCAAACAAAGAAAACAACCTTTGTTTTTTGTATTTCTGATGGCTTTGCACTGCTGCCTTGTCTATCTGAGCAGGTACTGTCCTGGCTGCAAGGAGCACAGACAAGCCAGCAAGAAACTTGACTTGTGGAGGTTACCTGAGATATTGGTAGTTCATTTGAAAAGGTTCTCATACAGCCGTTATATGAAGAACAAGCTTGATACGTTTGTGAACTTCCCTATCCATGATCTCGATATGAGCAAGTACGTGAAGCATGCATCAAGAGGCAATCAGCCCCCAATTTATGAACTCTATGCAGTGATCAATCATTATGGTGGTCTGGGTGGTGGTCATTACTCCGCGTATGCAAAGGTACTTGAGCCAACTTTGTGCTCGATGTTTTCCATCTGTCTTTCATGTGTTTTACTTTTACCCTTTTGAATGTTCACTTGAGGACTGCCTGAAATTCCTTTGCTGTCCATTTTGCACTTGCAGTTAGTAGAAGAGAACAGTTGGTATCATTTTGATGACAGTCATGTTTCCTCTGTTAACGAAGAGGAGATCAGGACATCTGCGGCTTATCTTCTCTTCTATCGACGTATTGATGGCAATTCCTGTACAGCGTCCAATGATATTTCAGTGGACACCGACATGGTCGATTCGCTGGAGACGTAGATCCCCAGATCGAAAATCAGTGTGGGTATGATTGTGTGGTCAATACATATGGTGCTCAGGAGATGAGTATTTTTGGCCAAGACTCCATGATATGCTCGTTTTAGAGCGCTCTGCTGGTGTATGGTAGGTCCATTGAGCCATCAAGATTTTGAAGGTGCGGCACAAATGCAACATCAAGTTAGCATGAACATTGACCTTCCGTATGTTACAGCCCTTATATGGAAGAATAGGTTTCCAATATCTTCTTTCTTGGCCCTTTTGAGTAGAATTCATCTTGACAGGTACATTCAAAAACGTCGCTGGCTACAAATTTGCATTGTTGTCAACTTTATTTTGCGCTGAATGGAGGTTGTATTACAGGCCTGGTTTATGTACGTGCTCTCATCTATGGTGTGGATAGGTGGTAATTTGACCAAAACAAGAGAAAAAGTCGAAATGATGCGTTTTTGCCTTGCTGAGCTACACCAGTTCTATATGTTGTACCATTTAGTTTCGACAACGTTTATTGTACTACTAAGACTTGTCTCCAATGGCGAGACTCAAAAACTGTCCCCAATGTCGAGACCCAAACCTAAAATTTGGGTTGTGAATTGGTATCTCCGTCCTATACAATAGATGATCTATTCCGGTATCCATTTTTAGGTTTCTTCTTTTTGATATCTAAATTTAGGTATTCTCTCTTCTCTATCTATATAGTTATATAGTTTTGTGGTATAGGTATTCTGTTAGAGAGAGAAATATAGGTATAGAATTTTTAGATAAATATTGATATAGGTATCTAATTTTAGGTGGTGTGGTTGAGGATAGTCTTAGCGGTGAATCTCTTGCGGGTCGGCCTCTTTGGTTTTCTGACCTGGTCCTGTCTTAGGCTTCAATGCTTCAATGGGTAATGGTCTTCTGGCATAACGAAACAAGAGTACAGATACGACTTATCCTATTCATTTGCTTTATTTCGTAGCTTCGAGAATTTTTTGAGATAGCCTCGAGAGCCGGTTGGCTTTCAATTTTAGGGTTTAGGGAGTTTATAGACATGTCTAGAGATAAAAAAAATTGACTTAAAAAGTAATAAAAAAGAATTAAATTAAATAAGACACGAGATAAGTAGGATAAACTGACTATATTTCGTGTCTTATTTAATTTATCTTACTTTTTTATTATTTTTTGAGTCGTTTTTTTATCTCGTAGACGTGTAAGTCCCTAAACCCTAAAATTGAAGACCAACTGATTCTCGAGACTATCTTAAAAAATTCTCGAAGTGACGAGATAAGGCAAATAGTAGGATAAGATAAGCTGAAAAGAATCCACCCTCTCCCAACCGCCAGCGCGTGTCGCGCCTCGAGCTGGAGTTCATCCATGCCACTGCCTCGAGCTTGTCCATGCCGCTTCTTTTACCCTTACCCTATGCTTTGTTATTTCTTTTCATTTGGTGCATCATGCTGCTTTAGCTGCGCATCATGCTTATGCAAAGTAACTCAGCATTGTTTCTTTAACCTCTCTGCTCTGTTTTTGCTTGCTGAGATTTCTGTGGGCTTTGGAAGCCATATAAGCAATCCGGCCGCCTCGGGTTAAGTAGTTTTGGCATGCCTGCACAAGCTAGTACTGTGCATGCGGTCGTGATGAAGCGGCACAGCCTGCTCTCCAGGAGGTACGTACGAACAGCTGCCGGTTCATGGCCACCGTGTCGCCATGGATCGTCTCCTCCGGCATGCAGCTTGCCGTGGTAGATGTAGAGCATGACGCCCTTGAACACCTCCGTGGTAGATGTAGAGCAGCCCGACTCCTTCCCGTGGCCGTAGAGGAGCCCCAGCTGGGACCACGGTGACTGCCCGGCGACCACCAGCCTGTGCGCGCCGATGATCTCGCCGCCTACGAGAAACCTCGTGGCGTTCTCCGCGTAGCACGACGGCGGCAATTAATGGGGCGAGGCTGGGGGTGCACTCGTGATGGACTTGCCTGTGTGCACGACGTGCTTGGAGGCGATGGACTTGCCGGATCGTGAACTCGTGCGCGCCGAATTGTCTCCTTTTTATCGTCCTTGAGAAGCAGTGCGTGCCATAACCAACAGCACCTCGTAAGATGACCTACAAGGAAGTAGTGTTCTTACAGTTGTCAAAAACAATATCATTTCGATAGTCACAAGACATGATATGAAGCTACAGTGACTATTAAAATTTGTCTATTTTTCTTTAATATGATACCTCTTAACCAACCTCCTGTCAAACGGAGTCAACCCTTTTTCTTAGGACAGAATGATTTTGTCGTATGATTTTATCACCTTTGAACCACTGTAGAATCATGAAGTATGAACCCTGCAGTACACTTTTTATAGAGTACCAGAACGGCTATGACTTTCATGTAGTTTACGGTTAATGAAGTACTACACTATTAGAGAAATGATCATCAGTATCGGTTGGGAACTGGACTTTAGTACTGGTTTTTAAACCGGTACAAGCCGTCCGAGACTAATGCTCAAGGGCCATCAGTATCGGATGGGAACTGGCCTTTAGTACTGGTTTTTGAACCGGTACAGGCCGTCCGGGACTGATGCTCAAGGGCATACTGGTACTGATGGGTCTAGACTTGCTTAAAAATGGTTTTGAAATATTGGAAGAAACGAGACTTGAACCTAGGACTTCTCGTGACTCACACCTCACCCTTCTAACCAACTCACTCACCTACGCGCTCAAATATGAATAGGATATGTATACCTTTTAGCCTTTTTAGAAACGAGGCATCAGTACCGGTTCGTGGCTCCAATCGGTACTGATGCCCTCGCATTAGTACTGGTTCGTGATACGAACCGGTATTGATGAGCCCCCATGCCAGCTGGCTTGTACCCACCTGTCAGGGGGCTCCTTACTACTGGTTCATGACACGAACCGGTATTGATGTTAGAGTATCAGTACCGGTTGGTGCCTCCAACCGATACTAAATTGCCCTCATGGCCCATTAACCGTTGAACCGGTACTGATGTCACTATCAGTACCGGTTCCAATCCATCCGGTACTGATGGGCCAGTATCAAAGGCCAGTTCTCTAGTAGTGTCAGCGGATATAATTGTATATTTGTATTATGTTAGGACAGGCCAGAATCAATATCCTCCGGTTTTAGGTTACAAAGTGCATGCACTTAAAATAGTACTCCCTCTTTGTTTATATAGAACGTATTTTGATCTGAAAAAGTTTTTGAAGGATACTTTGAACGTTAAAATTCTCTTATTATATATTGTCAATTTATACAAAATAATATTGTATTAAATGCAATTTGGAATACAAATCTATTGATATGTCTTTTATACACTAAAGATGCATATAATTTAACTAATTGTTACTCAAAGTTTAAAAAGTTTGACCTTTTCAACTTAAAATACGTCTCATAAAAATAGACGAAGGGAGTACTACGGAGCTCAATTATGTATAAACAAAAGATCAATTACTGTCGGTGGTTTCTTGCAGTTATCTCATCATATATTTTTAACATGTTCCTTTAGAGGCAACTCCAATCAAGTGTCTTCGTACATAGCATCTCACCATTAACTGTTGACCCACTAACTAGGACAGGTTTTGTGCAGCTGAGATGAAAATGTATGATCAGGAGTTTTTGTCGAAGAACCTAGTGAGGGTGATGGGGGCAGGGTTCAGAATATCGTTTCCTTACGGTCGCTCGAAAATCAGTAAAAATTGATCAAATTTTATTTCTAAATTTTGAATCCGAGTCAAAACTTGTTAACAATAGTTCAATAATCAGTTTTGATTTTTATTTCTTTTTCACAATCAACTGGTAATCAATGAGATCGATTGAAAAGCAAAATTTTAATTTGCCGGTTTTGCATTTTATATACATTTTTAAATTTTTACTGATTTCTTCAGGCGCCCGGGTAACTGCGATTATCACAATCAGTGGATGTGAACCCCGCGAGACACCAGCATCAGCCGAACATAAAGAACAATGAAGAAACAGCTTTCATGTTCCGCTTCTATTGATTGCCTGAGGGGTCAATGGCGCATTCTCGTCATAGACTACAACACTGTTCTCGATCTGTTTGTCTCAAATGGAAATGTTGCTAAACTTTGGTCACTTCATACTGCACACCTGCTTTGTCTATCTTGAAACCAAATGTTATGCGCTTTGTCTTTAAGGGGTACCGTGCAATCTGCTCTCTAAGAAACCAAATTATTTTGGGAAAGATGATTTTTTTTAATGTGAATAGCTAACGGATAAATACAGCTAAAAGACTGGTAAGTAAAACAGAGTCCGGTGGCTGCTAACATACCATTTTTTTTAAACTAGCGGCTAAACGATACTCGGTCCACTTGGCAAGATAAGATACAAAGTAATTAATAGAAGAAACAGGGCACCTAATATGAAGTTTAGTTATGGCTCGCTTATATATGGATGCATGGAATTTCATGTGCAGTGTGGCCTGCAAGCCAACGAATCATACACTAGTATACCTCTAAGAATACATTTGTAGGCAATCCACATTTCTCCACAAATGTACATGTACAAATATCATTGATAACTTTGTAAAGTTTTTTTTTGAAGTTCTTGAACGGTCCTATTCTACTCAGCAAAAGAATATTATGAGCTCACACAACAAATCAGGAAGCTGTCTGTTGTTTACTATTCTAAATGATTCTCCGATAGACAATATAATTTATAACACTTTATGAAGCTGTTTCTTTTCTTTACATACCATTATATTATTTGTGACCGATGGAATCTGACCCAATCCGTCCTATAAACATCTCTACTACTAAAAAGCATTTAGTGGTGATGAGTGAGGTCTCACCTTATATTTTACATTTTGCCCCTTCGGATTTTTTGGTTTTGTGTCTCTCACTACCAAAGAAACTAGCTTTAGTACCGGTTCCAAACCGGCTACAGTACCGGTTCACTAAACCGGTACTGATAGTACTAGAAATGTTTAAAAATATGCGAAGACGTATGGGAGAAGCGGGACTCGAACCAGCAACCTTGTGATTTCAGCCTCACCTTTCTAACCAACCCACCCACCATCACGTACTGATATAGATAGAATATGCATTTCTTTTGAACTTTCCTAAAACGAGGCATCAGTACTGGTTCGTAACATGAACCGATACTGATGCCCTCTCCTTCGGTTCGTATCACGAACCGGTACTAATGCGAGGGCATCAATAGGGGAAGTACGATTAACGAGAGGGAGAATTAACGTGAGAGGAGAGCCAACGCCGTGCGACCGAGCTTGGCTCCGGTGGTGAATTTCGGCGTGCTTCGGCGATGCCTCCAGCTACATGTTAGCAAAACAGAGAGAAAGTGAGGAGAGGAAGAAGGTGAAGGGAGGAAGAGGACCGAGAGGCTCACCAGCGATGACGGCGGTGGTGACAGCAAAGAGGAGAAGCGGCGCGGGTTGGGAGGAGACAGAGAGCGAGAGAAGAGGGGAAATGGGGCGGTCGGAACGAATGGGGGAGTAAGGGGAGGGAAGGGCAGAGGGAGGACGCCACGTGGGAGGGAGGAGCAGAGAGAGGGGAGCACGCGGTGGGCTGCTCAGGAAGGAGGTGCCACGGGGAGAAGAGGGAGGCGAGAGAGAGGTGCCACGGGGAGAAGAGGGAGGAGAGAGAGAGAGAGAGTTGCACGTGATAGAGAGAGAGAGGGTGTCAGTGAGGGAGGGAGAGTGAGTGGGGAGAAAAAGGAGAGAGTGACGAGGGGGACCCACTTGTCATAGAGAGAGAAAAGGGAAGAGAGAAAATAGGTAGGGATTAAATAGAAAAATTAGTAATTTAATTAATTAACCGCTTTCATTTGCAATTAATTTTTTATTTGGATTAAGTTTTTAAATTGTTGTTTGAAAAGTATAATTTTAAAATCACAAATTTTACAAATCATTATAATAGGTTTTTTAGTAAATAATTTGCAATTAATATTTCAGAAGCAAATCTTTTTAATTAGGATTTTAGGAAATTAAATATAGGGATGGTGTGTCTTTCTTGTTAAAGGAGAGTTTACGGTTCTATTTTGTTACAAGATGGAATTTGTCTCAATATGGAGTTTGTTGATATATGATCCAAATTCTAGGTTAGGCCAATTTTTTCCCCACTCTGAGGCCCCTTGAATCCTCAACCGCGGTACGGATCGTTGAGCATAATTGTTTACGTATTGCACTCTAAGTCGCCATCATATATAAGGTTCTTTGTAAGCCGCATGGGAAGATAAGACACATTGTAAATCTAACTCCCAATGTTTTGTAATTCTTCCAATATATTGAATGTTTTGTAGGTTAACGCCGGTGGTTTTTTTCCCATAAGGGTTTTTCATATAAAATCAGTGTTTCGTGTTGTTTTCGCTATCGTTTTGATTTTTTTTTATAATGGAATTAACCGGTCTTTACATCCTGGAATGTATACGGCCTGTCGTTTTGATAACAAGTCCTAAATAGTCTTGTTTGTGTGAGAGGGAGGGGCAGCGACTCGGCTCGGTGGGGTTTACAGAGTCTAGTGACTGCTAATGGTACTTTAAGAAAATTAGCTGCCAGTTAATATACTTACTAGTCTACCGACAAGGTAAAAAAAAATGTCATCAAAACAAACAAGTCCCCAGATATATGATAGTAATTATGACTCTCTAGCTTATGGACAAAACTGCATGTGCAATCGCAGAGCAAGTCTAACAAATGCATACACTAGTTTACATTCCACCCAGATTACATTTGTAGGCAATCGACGTTGCGGCACAGTTACATCTGTATAGTCAGCACCCGAATTTTCATTTCTTTTGTGGCCTATCTGTAGCTTTCGGCAGACCGGAAGCAGCAGGCAGCAGCAATGCGTAACTGCATATGTATGCATATAATTATATATAGATTGGCTTCGACAAATGGTCTAATCTGGAGATGGACTAATTCCAATGTTCTTGCTTTGGTGAAGCAAGAATTTGGGATGGAAGAAAAGAATGGTCTCCCACCGTACTTCCTTTTTGACCTTGTTGTTTATTTGACTGAGACTAATGGCGTTTATTTACAATGTTTTGAACAGAATTTGGAAATTGAATTCTTTGGATGCTAAGCTACCCGAAAGAACAACTTTTCATTTTTTATGAAAAATCTTTTGGTGATTTTATCCCACCAACGATGTATGAAGTTGTGTACATCAGTCAGTAAGGCCATCTTCACTAATGTGTCTAAGCCTCATGTCCCATTACTGTAGCAAACAGTAATGGGACATAGAACAGAAAAAGTAGAGTGTACGAATAGTAATGGGGCAGTTGTTGAGAAGGTGAATAGGGATGGAGCAGCCCTATTTGGTGAGATGGTACGTGAATAGGAATGGGGTAAAAAGGAAATGGGGCGTACTGCTGGAGATGCCCTTAGTGCTAGTGGTTGAAATTATGGAAGTGACGTTATATACATATTTTTTTTCTAACAAGGGAGTACACAACCAACCACCGTATTCTCTCTGTGACCAGTAAAAAGTCCACAAACCTTCCCAAAAGTAAATGAAAAAAGAGTTTTTACCTGGAGATAAACTCTCATCCCCATGTTGATTTTGTTTGGAATATTTTGACACGTGTTGACTTACAAGAGGCCCAACTCAATCAATTATATATCAGCAAGGTGTGACGTGTACGCGCCACTTGTACCCTACACTGTCCTGGCAGATGGCCAATTTGCAGATGCAGCCCCCAATCCCCACATGGACGAACATGGGGCACCCTCAAATCATTAAGCTAGATTAATTGAGCTCAACTAAACTAATTTAGCCGACACAGTTTTCAATTTGATTGCTCGAGTCAACAGTTCCCTAACGGATCAAAAAAAAAAAAGATTGCAACAGCTGCATGTTCTGCTTCCAGCCAATGCTTTCGGTCTGTCACCTGAGGTCTGAAGATTTTGGCAATCACACGTCAGATATGAAACAGTAGTTAAATCACATATAGCTATACTTAAACATTAGTAGCACTACCAGAGAAATCAACTTTAGTACCGGTTCCAAACCGGCTCTGATAGTACTAGAAATGTTTAAAAATATGTTGAGAATGTATGGGAGGATGGGGTTCAAACCCAAAACCTCGTGGCTTCAACCTTACCCTTCTAACCAACCCACCCACCATCACGTACTAATATAGATAGAATATGTATTTATTTTGAACTTTCCTGAAACGAGGCATCAGTACCGGTTTGTGGCTCCAACCGGTACTGAAAGCCTACTACGGCCCTGTAGCCAATGAACCGGTACCGATGTCACTATTAGTACGGGTTCAAATCCAACCGATAGTGATGAGCCCGTATCATACACAGTTCTCTAGTAGTGTAGCTTGGCATGAATTTAGTTGCTAAAGTAGCAGACGTGCAATTGAATGACCAAAATGATACATTCCGATGGTTTTACATATGAATGGGCTATTCTCAAGTTCAATCCATGTATAAAGCTTTGGTTAACGATGGTATCATACATATACACAATAGCTTGTGAAATTCCTTCTAAAGATTAAGGTGTTCATGTGGTAGTACTAGGGATGGATATTTTTTGACCGACCGACCGAGCTAATTGATTTGGATGATGATTTGGATAGTTTCATAGATATCCAGTTGATTTCTCGGATAAGGATATGGATAAAGATAATTTATATGGATACGGATACGGAACACCGATTATCCGATGGATACGGAATATCCGAGTTTTTGTTTGGATAATATCCGAATATGACATACGGATATTATCCGAATAACACATATCAGAGGCGGACTGGTGGAGAGGCCAAGCCACAGCCGCTGGGCACAACCACTGTCCACTTGATTTTTCTTGTTTATCATTTATTTTTAAATACCAGTCGGAATTTAAATGAAATTCTCAAAATTTTGATTGATCCTTCTCCTAATTTTCAATTTAAATTTAGAAATTTTGAATTTGTACTGATTTAATAATATTTGTGCACAAATTTTTAATTTTGACATTTTCTTATTTTCAAAATTCATAATTTTGAATTAAAATTTGGATCGATTTTGGAAAAAAAAACTGAAATTGGATTTTAAATTATCCGACTAATATTATTCGTATCCATGTCGATTCCGATCCGTATTTGATCTGTATTCATAACCGATATTATCCGGTATAATTCGTATTCGATTATGTATTCGGCACTATTTGTATTCGATTCTGTATTCGATGAAAAATATGGATATGGATACGAATAGGACGATATCCGACCGTATCCGATCCGATCACATCCCTAGGTAGTACATACATACATGTGTGATCCTAACAAAACATAACTTGGGTAAATGCCACTGCTCCAACACTGGCCACTGCTACCACTGCTCTAGCCACTGTGTAAGCCCTCTAGCCACTGTGTAAGCCCTCGTTTTGAAGACCACAGTGTTTTCTGCACGGATCTCTGTATCGGTAGACTAGTACACAGTCGGTCATTTGCATACACGCGTTACAGAGATGTCTTAGCTTCTTAACTGAAATAGCGTCTTTCAGGCATTACTTTACAACAAGACCGTTCAGACCAAATACCATAGTACATCACAATAGAAATTTCAGAGTTCAGCATCAATGCGAAAAGCTAAAAAAAACAAAAGATCATCTAGCAGCTATACAATCTTGTAAACAACTGGAAGGGTCGCACTAGACTTCGTCATAACTGCCATAGACCGGATCATCGTCCTCATAACACTCATAAGGATACTCGGGTTGACATCCATATAAAAGAGTGAGTGTGAGGGTAAGTGCGCAATCAAACCACACTTGTGAGGTAACACCATACTAATGCAAGTAATGATAGATGCTCCAAGAGAAGGCTAATGGTTCTTTTATTTGCATAAAGCCAGATACAAACCTATGACTTAGCCACTATAAAAAGTTGTTAATAGTTATTTATTTGTTGTATGTGATGTGATTCCTATTATAACCTTTTACCTAACCTTGGTACAACCAAACCTACCCTAACATAGCTGTTTCCAATATTCCAGTCTTCCTCCTTTCTCCCGCCATCATATTCCGAGATTTAGACACTCCTATTGTGGATCACTACTCTACTGAATTGCTAGTCTAGCAAGTGCATAACTTAGATCACCCTCAGTAATGGCGTCCTTTCGCTTTCGTCTCGGGCTGGAGTTTGTTCCAAGGTCTCCTCGGAGCACGCAACTAGACTCCAACACCCACACTACCGCGCGATGGCCATGCATTATGTCGAACCACATCCAACACTGTTCAAGTTCAGGGAACCACTTCTGGTCTTGCTTCTCATGGCATGGGAGACGGAGATCCTATAATCCGCTTCCTGCCTCACTCTTATTCGGGCCCCTGACCTCTATGTCTAGGTCCCGCTCCAGATACAAGCCTCCATTGCCAGGTCCTACATGGACCCTCAAATACAATCACAGAACCTTAAACCTTACTGCACCGCAGCTCAAACCAAACTCAATAACGCAGAACACCCAATTACATCCCTCATTTCCCTGCCATCTTAGACTTCGGCCTTTCCATATTACTATGTGAGTAGTGTAGTGGTGAACTACGTCCACCATGAGGGGGCAATTATACCCTGGAAATCTTAGATTAGACATGAACAGGTCTAAGGAAGTTTTACCCAAGCACTATGAGTCCAAAATATCTAATATTTATCACAGGGATCCAAATAACATGATAATCAAGGCAATCAGGTATGGTAATTGAAGCATATCCAAGAATAGGGCATGTGTACAACATGATTAAGAAATAGGCATAGTTACTCTAACATTTCAAATGATTGCAACATAAAATAGAGCATGCAATTTCTTAATTGGATCGAAATAATTTATATAAAACTTGGTAAGGTATGAACTATGAGTGTTTACTCGCCTTGTCTTGGGGAACGATACTAGAGGGCACGTGTAGAACATATAATATAAGGTCTGACTCGAGCTGTCACCGTGGATGTGGCAGCGACCAAAATAGGGGTCACACTACCCAGGAGCTTTGGGAAACCCTAGGCAAAATTGATGGCAAGATCATGAGAGGCAGCCCTTAGAGAGGCTACGGGTGTGAGCAATTGGTCGACGGCTTACCGAGGCGCAAGAAGGACGACAGGGGATGACTTGGGGGTCAGCGGCGGCGAAATGGGAGAAGGGGAGATTAGGGCCGGGGCTACGACTATAAGGGGGAAGAGAAGATCACTGGGGTAGAGAATGGCGTCTCGCAGGCATTGGGCTTGATGGAGAGGGTTGAGGGCGTGGTGCGACGATAACGGCTGTAGCGGTGGTTTGAGATGCGAGGCAAGCGCCGAGCAATAATGGGATGGCACAGCCAGCCTAGCGTGGCACTGGCCTGCGCGGTGCTGGTAGGGTGCCAGTGGCGCGGTGGCAGGACGGGGGGATGCATGGGATGACGAGCTCGGTGCTGTTGGCGCGAGTAACGCAATGGGACAGGCACGCGGCGCAGAGCATGCTCAGCGCGTGTGCGGGCTACGACAGAGGCAGATGGTGAAGGGAGAGAGAGGGACGGACCGGTTGGGAACCAAATGGGCTTCACACAATTGGCCAAGCTCAACAAAATTTAAATTTGAATTTAAATGAATTTGGTTGAATTGTGGTTTGAATTTTGACTCAATTTTGAATTTTTCGGATGGCAAATAGTAAAAACTTTGAGTTTGTTCATAATTTAGGAACTTTTCAAAATTTGCCCAAATTTGGGCTGTTGCACACTGCCGCGCATCTCCTCTAGCCGTGCCATGGGCGTTAAACTCTGTGGACATGTCACTGGCACCGGCCGTTGCGCCACCAATAACCAGGACTTTGGCGGAAGCTCACCTCTGCCTAAGGCTGGGGGAGGAGGAAGCTGTGCGGGAGGAGATGCGCCGTCGAGGTAGCTGCGCAGGGTGTTGTGACATCCTAATAAAATTATTAGCTTGTCACTTGTTTTATAAAAAGAAGAAATATATATATATATATATATTATTTTATGTGTAAGAGGCTCAGATAAGGACTATTAGAAACCTTAGAGGGATATAAGTGCCCTAGGAAGCCAGCAAACTTAACCAAGCCAAATTAGCATGTTTTCCAAAGCCAAGTCAACCTTTTCCACGTGGTCAACCCTTGTCAAAGCCTAGCTAAACCCTATTTGGGCTTTTTAGCCCATACCTAAACCCTAATGCCTTCTTTCCCCCTATAAATACTTGTGCCCTGCGCCCAAACTGACCTACAGCACCCCTACACCCCCCACAGCCGCCACCCAAGAGCAAGCCCCCAAATTCCCTCGGTTTCCATGCAATCGGATCCAATCTCCTCTCTCTCTCTAAGGTAGCTCCTCTGAAATCTCCCCAATATGCAAATCCAACACCTAGACGGCCTAGAGCTCGTCGAGACGAATCCGTAGGATCTTGAATCATCAAAATCCGTTGAGATTTGCGCCCGCAATTGCCCGCCGAAGATCCTCGCCGGAGAGCTCACCGCCGGCGCCGTCTTCCGGCCGTCTCGTTGCCCGCGCCGCCACGGAATCCGCGCCGGACCAACCACCGATCACCACCTCAGCCTCCCGCGTTGCCGCGCGTAGCGTGCTTGATCCACTCACGCGTCGCGCGCGCACGCCATTGCCGTCGTTCGCGCCGAAGCGCCGACTGACGCTTGTTGCTGCGCGTGCACGCTCGCCGCCATAACGCCGCCGCCGCGCTGTCCCCCCACGCGAAGCCGCGCCGCGTCGGCCGCCGCCACCAACCGCCGCCGCCACGTGTCTCTGCTGCCCGTGGCCAAACCGCCCGCAGCGTGACCGCGGAGGCCAACCCGCCGTCGACACTTGGCCACCTCCGATTGGCCCCGCGCGTATCCCGCGTCAGCCGCTCCGGCCGAGCCGGATCCTCCGGGTTTCCTCGGTTTTCCGCACGGTTAACCGCCGGTTAACCCGGTTTTTCTTTTTTCAGCTTTTCTGATTTTCCATAAACTTTCAGGAATTGTTTAGGGAGTTCCCGAACTCCAAATTAGATGATTCCAGAGCCTAAAAATCACAAATAATCCCAAGAATTTTATATATTTTTATCATACTATTTTCTCTCTGTTTGTTATTTATTCTGTTTTATTTCCTTTTCGCTTAGAACCGACGTGCACCTACTGTCCGGGAGACGTTTCGGAGCCATTCGAAGGAGGAGATCCAGATCCAAACTTCTTCGAAGGCAAGCTAGATTCATATTGAATTCCTAATTTGCTAAATTTAATTTATTTCATGTTTATTTAAATGGCATGGTTAAATTATCATCGCATGTGCTATTTTGATCCTGTTTCATATTAGTCCTTTACTAATATGATTAGCCTACCTTTGTTAGCCCGATTGGTACTGTTTTCATAGCCTATCCTTTGTGTAATTGCTTAGCCTTGCTTCTGGGATTGGTAGTTGATAGGTTTCACTTATTATTAAACTTGTATCCGTGAAGTTCGACTTCGTGGTGCAGTTTTTGGATAAGCCTAATCAACTAAAATCAACGTGGTGTGTGTTGATTTGAGGAGACCCAGAAGAGGTGGATTTTGGGCTTGTGGTTGTGTTGTGCAGGTCTCCTCTGTCATATAAGGACCGTATACTTGTGACTACCAAACCGAACCTGAACCGTACAGCCACTTGTGCCTTCTGGCCCTGACCGTTAGCTGTGGAAGCTTGTTTCCGCTGTACTCATAGTGGACGGACGTGATTCGCGATCACCGGCTCCGAATGGCTTAAATGGGGGCTAACCTCATGCGGTGCGCTATCTGGTCCGGCTGAAGGAGTGCGCATGACTGTCGGCCTGGTCGAAGTGTACCGTATGGGGCGCGAAACCTAAAGAAAGGGTACAGTATTGGGACAGGTGGAAACAGGGAACTGTTTTGTACTGTTTCTCCCTCGGGATGAGACAGGGCTTGTGAGGAACGTGTACACACTCTGCAAAGTTAAAATTATCATGGTAGCCGTGCCCGCGGTTATGGGCGGGAGAAAGGCGTTTTCATAAGGTAGTCCAATGTGTTTTAATTAATTAACTTGATGGTAGTGTAGGTAGGGATTGCATCTCTGTTGAGCTGGTTAGCCGTTTCTGTGGCTACGCTCATCGTGTGCTGAGCCGGTTAGCCATCCTTTGGCCACGCTCATGTGTTATCATGTGTTCAATGAATCAAGAATAAATAAACAAGTAGATAGGTGATGTTTTTAGCAAAATAACCCAACCCGTCCATTGACCTTGCATTCATTTATTAAGGACTGCTTGCTGGGTAGTCATGTACTCATTATATGGATCACGGATTATTGTTCAGGTGAAGAATTCAACAACAGTGCCAGCCGTGACCAGGAGGGTCAAGGTGATTAGCTGCGCGTACCGGGTCAACCTCGGGATATGTAACATCCTCATTTTCAAAAACCAAAACTCATGTGCATCATGTCATTGTATGTCATTAAAAATCCCTAAAAATTTTAAACTTTTGAAAATGAGTATGTTACTATTGAAAAAACATTTAAATTGTGAAAACTAATTGGGTTTCACTAGTGTTTTGATTGAAAATAAAACACCTTTGTAAATGCTTGAGTTTTTAAAAGAGGATAACTGTTGTGGGTTATAAAATGAATTGAGTTCAAATGTGGTTTTCTTTCGAATAAAATAAACATAATTTCATTTTATTAAACTAAATGATTTAAGGGTGGTCTTATAAGCCTAAAAATGTTTGATTTGATTTTAATATCAAACCCCCAAGGATTTCATTTTCATAAAAATGATCATTTTAAGTAGTGGTTTTCTAAACCAATGATCCTATTTGACTTTCAATATCAATCTTTATAATTTCTATTCTAAGTAATTTGAATTCCAAATAAACAGAGCATTTGTTTTCAAACAAAATGCCTTGCCAAAATATTTATTGTTTTGGTTGATTTTCAAAGGAGGAAAAATAATTTCACTTCCTAAATGGTTGCTTTGAAAAGATTTGTATTCATAAACTAATAAATGTTTGGTTTGAACTTCAATATCAAAACACTAAGGTTTTTAATATAAAGTAATTTGATTTACCAACAAAAGAATTTTATTTTCAATTATCTTAAAAGAATACGTGGCAAAGCTATTTAATTCTGAAAAGTCCCAAAGGCTTTTACTTTTCAAATTCTTGATTTAGGTTTTGGATTTATAAACCTACTCTTGTACTTTGCCAACTTTAAATTCAAAAAACAAAAGTGAAACTATATGTTCCTTTGAAATATATTTTGAACTTTCACAAATAATACAAAAATGGATTTTTAATGAAAACAAAAATTTGTTTTCAACTACCTTTCAAGAAAATGGTTTCAGCTCTAAAAGAAAAGTGTTTGGGTTTTTATTTTCGCGAAGATTAAATTAAGCTTTGTTTGGTTTTGGGCCCAAACAATTAAACCTTTAAAGCTATCTTTCCAAAAGAATTTGAAATTCTAAAAAGGAGCAATTTTGTTTTTCAATGTTCAATAAGGAAAATATTTAACTCCTTAAAATAATTATTTTAACCCTTGAGCTTTATAAAACCTAAAAGCTTTGCCGTATCGTTTTGGATTCAAAATAAACAAACTATACCGTATCTTGTTCAGATTTTGAGTTCAAGCAAATAAAATTAAAAGCCCCGTTTTGTATATTTTGAATCTTAATAAAACCCTTTTCAAAGAGATTTAAATTTCTAAGGGAGCAAATATTTTATAAACAAATGATATTATCCTTTAAGTTTTGGTTTAATAAACACTTTGGTACTACAACTCTCGAAACTCTTTTAAATTCAAAAACAATTGGAAACGATTTTGTTACTTAAATAAATGAGGTTTCGAATTGGATTTCCAACTCTAATTTATTGCAAGGCCAAAACCCTTGTGTGGTACTTGATTTTGTACCCGATTAAACAAAACTAAAATCCCCTTTCAAACATGATTTGAATGTGGTTTACATAAAGCTCTAAATGTTTAATTTTAAATGCTGTTTGGATTCAAACCTCTAAAAGGATTTCACTTATTTAAAGGAAATGTTTTATTTCCCAACTCGTATTTGGTTTTGAACCCAAGCAACAAAACGTTGATTTTCCCCAAGTGATATTCAAATTTAAATAAAATCCTTTCTCTAATGTTTTAATTCAACAATTAAATTCAAAATTCAAAAATGATTTGTGACATCCCCATTTTCAAAAATCAAAACATGTGCATCACATACATCATGAGCACCTCTGCATAATTTTCCAACCAAAACGATTTTTGAAAATGTTCCTGTCACCATATTTTAAATTCAAATCGATTTCAAATTGATTCCATTTATCCCTAACCCTGGAATTCAAATTCCATTTTGAATTTCCCTCCCAAGAAAAATTCAATTTCAATTTATTAATCTTATCCCATTCCATTTTTCCCTCTCTATGACATGTGGGCCCCACCTGCCATCCTCCCCCTCTCTTTCTTCTTCTTCCTTCTTCTTCTCTTCCCTTTCTTTCCTGTTCACGCAGGAATTCCCCTCCTTGATCCTTCATCTTCTCCACTAGCTTGGGTGGCCATTAAACCTCCCTAATGGTGGCCGGTTCGCGATTAGTGGTAATTAACTCCACTAATGCGCCTCCCTTCATCTCCCTGGCAGCCCACAAAACCCCTGCCCGAGCTCCATTCTCCCCCTTCGCTTCTCCTTCCGATTCGGCTCGGGTAAGCCGTTTTCGCGCGAATCCTTCGAGGGCAGTGTTCCCCGGCCATCCTCTCACCTTTTCCCTCAATCAATTTCCAGGTTTCGTCGCCGGAGACGACGGATTTCGCCGCCGCCGCCTTCTCCTTCCCTCGGCCGCTTGTCGCGCTGGTTTGCCACCCACCCCCCGACGCCGCCTGAGCTTCTCTCGCCCGTGAAGCTTCGGCCCTCTACCCGCCGCCTCCGGCTGCCGGGAGCCGCCGCCGCCATAGCCGTGGTGGCCGCCGTCTCGCCGCGCCTGGCTTCGCGCGCCGCCGCTCGTCTCGGCGACTGTCATCGCGTCCCCGAGGTCCTCTTCCTTCCCCTCGGCGCGCGCCGCCTCGAGCCGTGCCCCCGCCGCCTCCCTGCTTGGCCTCGCTGACCCGTGGGCCCTTGAGCCGCTCCCAGTAGGCTCCCCTTTCTCCGCTCAAGCCGAGCCATTTTTTTTTTTTCCTTTTCCAGAAAATTCCCTAGATTATAAAATCCATATCTAATTGTATAAAAATCCAAAAATCCCCAAACTAGTTTTGTTAGACTCACAAAATTAAAAACTATTTAATTATGTAATTTTATCTACTTTTACTGTTGTAAATTGTTTTGAATTATTTAAATATCCCTAAGCATTGTTTTAATTATCTAGGGAGATTTACTTGTCCAAAAATTGTCAAACCAATTTTAAAATGACTTTAAAATGTTTACCTTGCATCTGTAATTTCCATGAGATTTTTGATAACTATTTTACCCACTGTTTTAGATTTTTGGTTAGCAAATTAATTAGATTAAGTGCATAATCTTTCCATTTAAATTCCAGGAAAATGTACAGTGGCTTATTCAGTTTTAAACCACCTTTTTACTGCCCTGTACACTTTACTTGAGCATTTTCATGCATGTGCATCCATATTTCCGCATGGTGTTTATTGTTTCATTTATCGTTATTTCCGCGATTAGGAGCGTGCGACTCCGGAGATCATGACCGACATCGCGTGGAAGACTTAGGGTTTTTTGCTGGTCAAGACAAGTGCTGATTCCTTGAACCTATGTTTGAAATGGTTTTATTAGATATTTAAAACTGCATGCTATGTTTAAATTAAAAATGCTAATTGGTTAGTTGCTAGCTAAAGACCCCAATTAATAACATCGATATATAAAACCTTCCTTGCCACCTTAGGTTAAAGTTATATTATTCAATAATGCCTTCACCCCTTGAACTAGGTTTTAATCATGTTTGCTATGCTTAGTTGCAATCACATGAAACTTGGACATGTTAAAATCAATGCTTGTTTACTCAATGATTTAAAAAGGCAGTGGGTGCTGCCATGTTTGCAAATGGGTGTAGCTGATAGTGGGTGCTATCAGGTAACTGTTTCATAAAACCTGATCGGGGTGGCTGGTTGCAAGGTTGGTGCAGTAAGCACGAGACTTGGGTCCAGTGCGGGAACCACCCTGGTCCCTAAGGACCGATTCCTTGAGGTAGACGAGCTAAGTTTAACAGTGCGACCATGTGTGCCTGTATGGGCGGGCCCTGATTTAGTATCCTTTGGACTCCTAGTTAGGGCATTCCAGTCGGTGGAGTAGGCAATCGGTGTTGTCCTGCAGGCGCAAGAGGGGCATTGCAGTGGAAACCTCAGCGGGAATGTCCTAGCTAGGGAAGGTTGGAGAAAGGCCTTGTGATGACCATTTTTCTTTGAGGGCACCCGAGGAAGAACCACCTCGCATGGGTAAAGCGTGCAACCTCTGCAGATTGTACAACTATCATGATAGCCGTGTCCGTGGTCAAGGACGGACGACGGGGAGCTGCCTCATTGGTACTTCTTATCTTTTGTTTTCAAAACGGTGTTTTAAAGAAAAACCACGATTGGTGTCGTGTGTTTTGTTTTCTTTCCTCACAGCAGGTGCTGTGAGCGACGAGGGTGTTGCACGGTGGGTGCCGTGAGTAGCCAGGTCTGGGCAAAACTGGTTTAGGCCGGAGATTCCAAAAGGAAATGATTCAAATATTTGTTTTCTCTTAACTCATCTTAAACCTTTTACAAAATCTAGGTAAAACTGGCAAAACTGGCTTTATGCAAAAGAACCATAACCTTCCTTTGTAAACCTTAGATGCATTTAGTCAGCCTTGCTTATTGAGTATGTTGTATACTCACCCTCGCCTTTTATGCGGGGCTGCTTATTCCAACGAGCAGGTTGCGATCAGCAGAACCCTAAGGTGGAGACGTATGAAGATGAAGGCCCCATCGCAAGTTTTCAAGATGAGGATTACTCCGACATCTAGGAGCTCTACATCGGCCGTGCTTGTGGAGTTGTTTTGGGTCTTCTTTTGAGTTTTGAGACTTATGGTCTCACCCCTGTAAGGCCAATGAGCCCTTTGTTGTTTAACGCCATGCTTGGCATACTCTGATGTAATCTATACTTTTACGTTCAATGGCAATGATCCAAACTGTTCAACTGTGTGTACTAGCTACTGATCCAGGGACTAGTACAGTTAAAGCACAGAAGGGACTCGACTCCGTTTGACGGGTCCCTACAGGATATCATCGCATTGAAGTCTTCCGCTGTGTTTCTCTTTATGTTATTGAATTAAGTCCTGTGCAAGACTATGTAAATATCTATGTCAACTGGGATGCTATTTATGTTATGTAAACTGTTAAATTTTAGTTAAATGCAATGCCTGCGATGATATTCCAAACGTCCTTGAGTGCAATACTAGATGTGATCTTCTGGGACTAGTATTCGGTCACTCAAGCCGGTAGAAATACCGGGGTGCACGACAGGTGTCAAAACATTTATGAATGGTTCTTTACAGCTTAATTACGTGACAAATTAAACAAAGTGAGTTCCTAAAACGCAGTCGACTGAAAACTGAAAACATCTCAGTCGATCGGATTCGGTGGTCTCTGTCAACGATGACAACATCGTGGATAGGAAGCTACTTGTCAAGCCGTTCACGCTCCTCACGCATGTCCTTGACCTCCCACGAAGGCAAGTGTCCAGCATGAGCTCGTTGATATGTGTCCTGTGTACGTGTCAACACGCATCGCCATCTTGTCTCACTGTATCGACGCGCTGATACATCACAACTAGCTAGTTCACTAAAAAAAAAACATGGTACACAAGTGGCTACTTATAAAACTGAAGGTATGTGCTAAAATAAGACATAAACCTTTTTACACATCTAATTATATGCACTTTTTACACATCTAATTATAATTTTAGTTATTTACTAGTGTAAAACATGTCGACAGAGATTCCACCCATTTTCGGGCGACTGACAGGAACAATTCCGAAAAGAAAAATAATCATAAAAGTATGATAACATAAACAAAATGTTTTAACTTTAGTAAACCCTAAAAAACCCAAAGTTTACAAAAAAAATCCATAACCTAGGAAAAAGGTTTAGAAATAATAAAAAAACCATGGCCTAAGACAAAAGTTTTTACTTTGGTGGTACAAAATACAAAAAGTAAAAAATATTATAAACTAGAAAAAAGATTTAACTTTAACGAACCCTTACAAATACAAACAAAATTTAATGAGTGCATTAGCAAAAATAGAAATATAGAAAATAGAATTAAAAGTTACGATATATGTACTAAAATTACACATCTGTTGGGCATGCAATTTTATGCTTACCTATATAGAATTTACGGTTTTATCACAAATTTTTATGTGATTATTAACTAGTAAATAGTAATAAAAGAATTTTATTACAGTATAAAGCTAAGCTGACATCAATGCAAAGTGGGGCATACTGTCATCAATACGATATGACACAGAGTCAGGACTTGGGACGCAGTATCCTTGCGTCACACGCTCACTCACGATAGATCCCTACCACTAGCTATCGACAATTATATTGTACGCAATTCTCAGGCATCATCGGAGGGCTACTGCCATCGACTGAAATTAATACAAAATCAGTCGACGACTGACGTTTAGCACTTTCGTTACAAATCAGCGCCATCTCTCTTGACCCCTTGTTAAGGCTACACAGCTGTATATATATAATAAACCCTCCAAGCAGCCGGCCGCTGTGTCTTGCTCCGGTCACCACAACCAAGGACTTCATTTTCCATCGGCAAAGAAGCCGCCGCCATGGACGCCAACGGCGCCGCGAGCACGCAAGGAAAGCCCATCAGATGCAAAGGTATGCACCCTCCGGCGACGATGGCTGTGCCTGAAAAGAGAGGAAGATTGAGGAAGCAGCGTGCGTGCGTGCAGCGGCGGTGGCGTGGGGCCCCGGCGAGCCGCTGGCGTTGGAGGAGGTGGAGGTGGCGCCGCCGGGGAGGATGGAGGTGCGCGTCAAGGTGGTCTTCACCTCCATCTGCCACACCGACCTCAGCGCCTGGAAGGGAGAGGTAAACCAACACACATAGACCCCCACACGTTACACGTACGTAGCATGCATTTTCACCAGATCGATCCAGCACGATGCTCTCGATCTCTTTCTTGATCGATTCTTGCCTTGTCCCTTTGCTTGTGTCCCAGAACGAGCTCCAGCGCAAGTTTCCTCGCATCTTCGGCCATGAGGCAGCCGGGTACGTGCCTTTCGGTCCATCGGTTTCATCTCTCTTTTTCCCTTTCACTTTCTTCTCTTATTCTCAAGGGACGATGTGACATGCAGTTTGACAAATCAATTTGACCCACTATGTAACTCTGAATTTTCCTTTTTCTCCTTGCCGAAATCCTTTAACTACACCGATCGATTTACCGAAGGTGAAATGGCAATCAGCCGGTGCATGCGCCTGCCACTTTTCACCGGAGTGAATTTACAGCCTTTTTTTTACCTTCCGATTGAGCACTGGCATGGGTAATCGAGCCGTGAAGTAGTTATTTTGAACGGTGAAGGTACTGGATATATTATATATGTACAACTTGTGGACAGGAAAGATCTTTTTTTTTTCCAAGGTAGGATCGATCATGGGCTGCGCATCAGCATATATATTAATTAATATAAATATTAATATTAACACATGAGTACAATTAATGGGAGTGGGCAGATATACTGAAGATGATAATAAAATGAGCTGGGCGTTGGGGATGGAGATGACGAGCCCTGCATCTTTATAATACTCTCTCCTTTTTTTTATATAGGGCTTATTTTGATTTGAGAAAGTTTTTGAAACATATTTTGATCGTTAAAATTCTTTTATTATATATTTTTAATTTATACAAAATAATATTTTATCAAAAGAAATTTAAAATGTAAATTTATTGATATGTCTTTGTACATTAAAGATGCATATAATTTGACTAATTGTTAGTCAAAAGTTTATAAAGTTTGATTTTTTTTCAAATTATAATACGCCTTATCAAAATAAACAGGGGAGTACTAAAATTTTGTGACATGGTCCAGAGTGGTGGAGAGCGTGGGCGAAGGGGTGGAGGACCTGGCGCCGGGGGATCACGTCATCCCCGTCTTCACCGGCGAATGCGGGGCGTGCGCCTACTGTCGCTCCGGCAAGACCAACCTGTGCGGTGCGTACCGCGTGAACGCGTTCAAGAGCACCATGGTCACCGACGGCGGCACGAGGTTCGCCGTCGTGGACGGCGCCGGCGCCCGGCAGCCGGTCTACCACTTCCTCAACACCTCCACCTTCGCCGAGTACACCGTGCTGGACGCCGCCTGCGCCGTCAAGATCAACCGCTCCGCCCCGCTCCACAGGATGTGCCTCCTCAGCTGCTGCATCTCCACAGGTATATATTCACTAGTAGATTGTCCCATCTTCACCTGCCGTTGCTTTACAAGGTGCTGCATCGATGCCCGTTTTCTATCTTTCTCGGGTCCGTCGAAAATGAAAACAAGATTAATTTCTTTCGAGCTGCTATCGCCCATTCATGACTAGTACTTTTCGAGTTCTACGCAGTAAAAGCCGGATCAAAGGCTGGCTTAGGGCATATGGATTAGCCCTTTTTGTTGTTTCTGAGCTAAACATTTTGGCTTAAATGTATTAAAGCCGTTTCACATGGTTCTCAAAGTCCGGTCAAATCAAATGTCACTTCAGCTAAAAATTTAGCTGCAGCCTTACAATGCATTAATAAATAGAACGAGTCAGTTGACTTTTGCTTTCTCCTACCCATGGACTGCCATTGAAAATTATTTGAGATACAGTCAAATTATGGCCCATTCATTAGCCACGGCCAGCGATGAGCCTCTCCGAACTAAGACCAACTTTAACCGTCTCCTATCTCGGTTCCTGTTCCCTCCACGAAAGAATTTCTGTTCCCTTCGGCGCTTCAACGGATTCTTTTTAGCAATCCCTTCGTGAAGGGATTTCTCTCTTCAATTCCTCCAAAAAAGGATTCTCTCTCCTTTTTCAATACCATTTCCTTCAAAAGAATGCTGTTGGAGATGGTAAAAAATAAAGTGAATGTGGATTGGGAAAGAAATGAAATGAAGGAAAAATGGTTGGAGATGGTCTAAATATTTCAGAGGTTTGCATAATATTCCTGTGCTCCAAATAGACCTGAAAGATAGATAAATGGAGTCCAGAATATTTGTGTTTCAGTACTGTCTGACGGTGCCAGACGGCGAACCAGCCGCTCTCTGTTCCTCTTCATCTTCGTTGTTCCATTCTTTTTGACTACTCGAGTGCCATGCTATACCAAGAGAAAAATATAAATTCCACCATCGAGATTATTAAAGAGCGAGTCATACGCATTCAACTTTGCCATGCCGTGCACACCATGCAAAGCGTCGCGACTCGTGAGCAACCGTGTGAGTGTTTTCTCAGTGTACGCCTGCTGCGCCTGATAGCATGTGAGTAATTTTAATGGATAAGATAGATTTGTTACAATATATGGTATGGTGGATAATTTTATTGGATAGAATGTATTTGTTATAATAGATAGCATAGTGGCTAATTTTACTAAAGTGTAATACTGACTACCATTAGAGACTTTTTAATAGCAGAGACCACATACGAGTGATTGGCGCATGCTTGGCAATACTTGGAAGCAAGAGACGTCGGTGTGTATCCATGGCTTTCTAGTTCCGCACAAAAATAAGAGCATGCTTGGTAGCAGCGATGCCAAGTCGTTGTGATGGAACCGGACATCGGTTTCCAGTGTGACAGCTAGCTTAGCCCAGGAATTGACCGATCAACATGTCTTGATTATGAAATAAGCTGCCGGGTACATTAGGTAATTAGACTGCAGTTTTCAGCTAGCTTTATTTAGAGCTGATCTTATTCATTGTCCAGGAATAATTATTTTCATAAATTCTGTAGATAGAAGATCGTTTCTCACATAATTCATACGAAATTCTTAATTGGCTCGTTCGCTTTATTTCTTATATATTATTTTTCCCTTGGAAATTGTGAAATGATCATCCAAATGAGGAATGGAATTGTGCATAATGTTTATTTTAATTATCAACAGGAGTGGGAGCTGCTTGGAACACTGCAAACGTGTCCGAGGGATCAACGGTCGCGGTATTCGGCCTCGGTGCGGTTGGTCTCGCGGTAATTAGTTATTAATCAAATAATTTCAATAATTAACAAATGAACGACCTATTGATCCTTTTTTTTTCTCACACGCGGAAAAAATATAAATTTATTTTAAATTTCATTTTAGGTTGCTGAAGGCGCCCGGCTAAGAGGAGCGGGTCGGATCATCGGTGTTGACATAAACCCAGAGAAGTTCACCAAAGGTGCCTGTTTATCCACGTGTTTTTGCCCATTTGTTTGAATCTTTAATTGGCCATTTTCAAGTCGTTCTCAAATTGCAAAATGAATCGTCTCTTTCATCGTAACCACGAATATAGCACTTTCGTCTGGTGTAAGTGCGACTGAACTTGGTTGATATAGCCTTGCCTTTTTAAACCTGTCCGATACGGTCAGTTCACTTAGCCCATTTTTGCATAATCAAATCCTAAACCGTAGTTAGTACAACTTGACCCATTATTTTTGTGCTCTGAAGTTGGGCATCACCAGCTTAAATTCAGATTTTCATCCACAGCCAGAAATTTGTTCTTTTTCAAGACATACGCTTTACTCTTCGAAGCCATTTTTTTGACCTCCAAACCAATTCTGCAAACTCTCATAATCAATTTTTAACATTTTTTTACTCCTAAAACCAAGCAACAAAAGCTGGCCACCTTTTGTATTAGAATTTAATTCGAATTAATTAGAATCCACGGCAGGTAGACTATTCTTCTATCTTCCTCTCGGCAAGTGAAAAAACAAAAGTTTCTAATCACACTTAAGGGTCAGATTACGATTCACGGCTGGATTTACATCAGTGCGCTGTATACAAGAGCTAAAAGCGCGGCTTATATAATAATAGCAAATTAAATACCAACGACTTTGTTAGGATGCATCACCCTAAGATTGATTCATGGAAAACACACCTAGCTCGGCAATTTTCAATATGTCGTTTTCTCATGGTATTAGATAACGGAAAAAAATATTGTAGCCTCTATGTATGCGACATATACGGCCAATACAAATCAAACACCAATACACAAAATATTATCATCAAAACATGAAAGTAATACGTACAAAAAGGAGGATGACAACATTAGGATCCAGTGATCCTGCTATTAAATCTACAACCTTGTTTGAAGAATAAAGTGACGACCTTAAGTAAAGTACATGCCTATATGATCTCGTCCCTCTCATCCTCTTTTACAGTTGTGTCTAATGTCGTACCTAATAGACAACTATGAAGATAAGTTGGAAAAAGGAGATATCTTTCTTTTTTTTTTTTGTCAAAAAACCATGTGATTAGGACATAACCCTGTGACTGACACCTCCATGGATAGAGCAAAAGAACTCTGATTTACCAGTAGCAAACACATGCAGGGAAGATCGATCGCAACTCGTACCGAGCTGTTCATGGTTCAGAGGTACATTTGTCATCCAACATCCGAGTGATTCTTTCACTCCAGTCAATTTTTCCGGTCTTTCTGCAGTGTTTGTGCTTAGACTAATCTTGCTGAAGTGGCGCAAGTCCCTTGCCGCCACTTGAAAAAAAAAACTCAACTTTTTTATAATCGACAACTTGGACAACTCAGCTACTATCCTAGCTATAAATTAGAGGACGATTGCAATCAAACCCATGTGTTAGGGATGATTGCAACATTCCAGATCTTCCATGAGAATGCTGTTAGAAACGACGCAACGAATTACGAAGATATGCAAATGAGAACGAAAATACAATTTTAAATAAAAAAATTGGTGTGAGAAAAAACGAAAGGAGACTTACTGTGGAAGAGATTAATTTGCGATGGGATGTCAGCTAATACTAGGTGTATTTTGCATAAAAAGTTGTTTAAATCCTCGTTATTTCCAAAGGACGTACGGTAGCATGAGTGAAGAAGTTGTTGTCCAATTCAGAGAGTCCGCATGCTCCAAAGAATTGAAAAATCGCCCGGCACGTGCGCCCATCTTTTTCTACGTTGTCACTAGCATCGTCAATTTGTACTTCCATCCTGTCGATATGTACGAGCATTAATTGTCCGTTTGCTCGTTCAAATTAGTTTCTTTCGGGCTCAATATCTCCGTTTAGAGGAAAAAAAAAATCTTGTGTATAATTAGGTCTTGCATGAGCTTGCCTTTCTGTCAATTACAAATTTCTTTAGCAATAGAGATGAAGCTATTTTTTTAGATTCTATTTAAGAAAATGAAAAAAGAAAGAAAAAAATGCAAAGCACTGTTCCACAGTGCTGCCCCTCCAAGGCAGCCTCAGCTGCCCCTTGATCTGCCTGGTGCATCCCTTTGATCTACGCGACTGCTGTTGAATATTATAATTTTTCAATTTGATAACAGTATCTTGTTTTGAAAATGAGTAAAAATAAATCACTAAGATGGCCATGTACGCTTTGTGTGTGCAGAATTTTACGCCCTAGAGTATTAAAATTAAAATTCCCTTTTATTTGCTCTCTAGAAAACCCCTGGTTTTGAGATTGTTTCAAGATGCTATAGGGGTGTATTTATAGGCTAGAAATTAAGAGTACTTGGAGAATAAGAAACCGAAATAGATCGGTTATACTAGGTATGAGTCCAGTATAAAAACGAATTCTAATTCGGATCAAACTCGAACACGTGTGTGTGCAGGGAAAGAGATGGGCATCACTGATTTCATCAACTCCAAGGCATGTGGCAAACCTGTCCATGAGGTAGGTTTTATTATATATTCAACCTAAATTTCTGGAAAAAAAATATCGGTTTGCAGTTGAATATCATGATATATTATTCTATACAAAATCATTTTATATCCAGGTTATCAGGGAGATGACGGATGGGGGCGTGGACTACAGCTTCGAGTGTACCGGCATCCTGGATGTGCTACGACAGGCCTTCGTTTCCACGCATGATGTACGCACTCTCTCCAGTTCATTATGTTGGGAGTCGGCCCGGCCCATTTGTAATTTGGCCCATCTATATGTGCCTGCAGGGGTGGGGCCTGACGGTGGTGCTGGGGATCCATCCAACGCCCAGGATGCTGCCGCTGCACCCGATGGAGCTCTTCGACGGCCGTCGGATCGTCGCCTCCGTCTTCGGCGACTTCAAGGGCAAGTCGCAGCTACCTCCCATCGTCGACAAGTGCATGCAGGGGGTATGTATATACCTACCCATCTCCCACCTCTCTCATTTATTTTGCTCACACCAAAGATTATATTTTTCATTAACAATTTATTTTTCAGTTTTCTTGAGGAAAAATTTGCTAATTCTACTTTATCAATTAGGGACGGAAATTTTTATACGAATTATCCGACTCACCCACTAGATACGAAGCATGGGAATACGGTTGAAGTTCTTTAACGTGTAATGACAATTGCATTACGTATAATATGAACATAATTTGAATTTGCAAAGATCTATATTCTATTTGTATTCTATATAGTAGAATTGACCGGTAAACATTCGAATTATTCGTTTTCCCACCCCAATTATTAGCTGGTAATCTCTGCTCTGTTTTTTTTTTGTTCAGGAGGTTAAGATAAACTTTGATGGCTTCATCACCCATGAGTTGCCATTCTCAGAGATCAACAAGGCATTCCAGCTGCTGGAGGAAGGCAAGTCGCTCAGGTGCCTGCTCCATATGTGAAGATGAGGCATGCATGAGGATTAACTTTTGGCTCAAAAAAAAAAGCACAAAATAGATGTTATCTAAATAGAATAAAAAAGATGTTCTGCATCGTTCAGTTGTATTGATGTCATGTGCACGTACATCCTGTAGAAAGTGGAGGTTAAATATGTTTTGGTACTGAAGACAATTTATTCAGAAGCGGTTTCGGAAAATGATTCTTTTGTATTTTGAAGTTGTGTTACAGAGCTCTAAAAATAAGTCAAACAAACTAGACTATTGAGACCTATCCTTACAAACCTGGAGAAACTCCGAACCTCGAGAAACTCTCAAAGTTTAGAAAATAAGAAAATTACTAGATCTCTGCTCTTAAAAAGACTTGTGATTGTTGGCGACCAATGGTAGGTCACTCATCGTCACCATACATGGTGCATCTAACGGTCCATGCCTTCTCCTCCCCAATCCGTGTAGCAAGCAGTTGGCTCACATGTCCCCTAGATCCCCAGCCAACAACACACCAATCAGAACACACCCGGTCCATTCCATGTTTGAATCCGAGAGCCCACTTTAGAACGATGATGATGGCCGACTGTTCATACCTGGTTTTAGAAACCAGTTTCCCCCTCTAACTGTACCAGTCCTAACAAGCTGGTAGTGCAGTGATCACATAATGATAACTGCACCATATGCTTTATTACATTGAAATAAGCATAAATATTTTGGATAGAGTACACCATCTATTACAACCGAATAAATGATACTTCAAACGGAAAATTTAATAAACATGTGCCGATGCAGCCATCTATACACCACAAGAATCTGATCGAGGTACGTAGCTAGTAGTCCTGATAGTCAACGTCAAAATCTCTAGCGTAGGATTCGGCACTTTCTTCAGCTCTTGGTCAGTTCAAGAATGATGATGCTGGTTTCCTCAGAAAAAATTGCTTGAGTCAGTTCGTTATCTTCAGAGAATGATGCATTTCCATTTGAGATCAAATTATGTCAGTAGTTGCTTATTGTCATCTTTCTCTGAAGACACTCAGTAGTAGGAAGCACATAAGTATCCCTTTAGTAAAACTGACTGTCCACAATTTTTCCATGCATATAGACTATAGAGACGGAGTGTCTTATCAGCAAAAATGTTTTTTACTTGCACCATCACCATGAGTTGGCAAAACTATTGCGACTCAGTGTGAGTCGGCATTTGCATTTTGCCACTCTAAAATTGGCAGATCGCTTATTTGGACTTATTTTTACTGACATGTAGGATCATCTTACAGTCGGCTAGAATGGCAAAATAGTGAATCCTATTCTAGAGAGTGACAAAATATCAATTTTTCCCTGCTTTGGCTCGGGCAGAAAAAACCTTGACGACCATGTGGACCTCCTTAAAAAAAATGCACGAGGAGGCTGACAACTTACCCGGCCATTCACTAGGGATGTGTTTGGTTGGGTGTATAGGTAGAGAAATGGATGTGGGGATGCAAGATCAAGGTTGTTTGGTTGCCTGTACATTCATTGAACCTAGCTCACGGGATGCAAACCCAGCAGCGGGGCCTGGCTCGAGGGAAACGAATGTTTCGGTCGTTTTCGGCGAGCCAGCCTCGAAGCATGCGCGGGCGAGTGAAAAGCGGCTCCACGCGGAAAGCAGACGTCACGTTGCTGGCCGTCACGCAGAAAGCTTGCTCGGGTCACGCATCGCGTCGTCGTTGCTTCAACGTTGCTCGGGCCACACGTCGTTGCTTCAATTGCTCGGCCACATGTTGCTTCAACGTTTAATTTTTTCCTTCCTATTTTCCTTTTCATTTTTACCAATATCTTTTGATTAGTATCTCCGATCATCAAACCGTTTTTAAAAATGGGTTCCTAACATTTTTTCGAACAAAACTAGACCACACTTGCTATATAAATTTTAAATGATTAAAAAAAATTTTTAAAATTTTAAAATTTTGATTTTTGATTTATTGATTTTCCAGCATTTGGTTTTTTGCATTTTTATTTTTATTTTTGAATTTATTGATTTTCTAGTATTTGTTTTTTCAATTTGTCCATCCCTCTATTGAATTTGTCCATCCAATTTCTCTTCTAGTGCAGCCAACCAAACAATATCTCTACACAGCCTGCCCAACCTTATACAACCAACCAAACAACATCTCTATACAGCCTGTCCAACCTCATACATCCAACCAAACAACATCCCTTTGCATCCACTCAGCCTGGCTCCACTCAGCCTGGCTCAATTCATACAGCCTGGCTAAGCTCATACGGTAACCAAACACACCCTAGGCGAGTTCGGCCATAGCTTGCACTCCTTGCCCCATCTCTCTCTCTAGCTTGCACTTCTTTTTTGGCAGAGAGTTTGGATTTTTTTATTTAATATTTTTTAAATCTTTTTTCAAAAATAGTTGTAGGAAATATGAAATTGCAAAAATAGGCGCTGGTCGCCCCTAGGTGGCGCGATCGCCCCATAGACAGGCGATTAGTTCACTAATCTTCACGCGCGTAATGGCCCGGGAGGGAGCCGTTACCCCCTGTCCGGTAGGACCGGACTGAGTCCGGAGGGTTCTTGTAGTGAGCACGCGGTGGGGCCGGGGCAGCGGGCTATGTCAGCTCGCCACCGGATCCTAGTGAAACTGTTTGTTTTTTTCCATAATATCTAACTATCGTTGTATCAAATTCATTTCTTAAACTATACTATATAATTTTTTAAGATTCATTGATGGTCATGCCAGTGTGACGATGATGAGGGAGGTAAGGGATCACCCGTTGGGTGAGACTGGCGGCTAGTTTGGCAATGGAAAGAGGAAGGGGACTGGGAAGCAGGTGAAAAGAATCTTACATGTATCCCCAGTGAAGAAACTTTCCTTTATTTAAATGGCAATTTCTCTTAATCTTCCTACTTCCCATCAAGCAAACAAGGGAACTATCCCTGACTCCAGACTTTCTATTCCCTATTATTTCTTCCTTCCAAGCAAGCGCATCTTAGTTTATTTCTTTACAAAAACTTGATTAATTCATTGACTAAGAAATCCTCTAGCATTCATTGGTCATTCTAACTATTGATAATATTTGAATTGGCAAAATTGCTAGTTAATCAAACACAGCCAATAAGCGTAGCTACCTCGTCATATATGTAGCATCCCCCACATCCCAACCAATTCAAGGGGTCTAATTGATATAGTCAATCTAGAGGTTCCTCGGCGGTCGATTCATCACAAGTGCTCTATTCTATGGGAAGCCAACCCAAGACCCTGAACGTGTAGCACGCTAGCGTTTTTGATATGTCATGTCAGTGTTACAAGAAGTGTGATAGAAAGAGGGAATATTGTGTATTTTTCGTTGGGTATTTTCTATAAAAATGTTATTAATCAGTATCACCATAAATTCAAGTAAGAAGGGATTAAACCCAAGTTGGATGCGCTGCATTTGAGCAGAAATCCCACTGGACTCAGTCCGATGGGACAGGGGGTAATGGCTCCCTCCTAGACCGTTACGGGCGTAATGGTCGGTGGACCGATCGCCTGTCTATGAGGCAATTGCCCCACCTAGGGGCGACCGGTGCAATTTTATATTTCCTATGAGTATTTTCAAAAAAGATTTAAAAATATTAAATAAAAAATTTGAGAGTTTGTAGGCTTGGTTAGTAGGGTTTTTTAAGCCAGGGATCTTCATGGCCTTTTTATTAGTGGAAAGGCTCTGTAAATATGCCTTGCAGGCCCGGTAACACAACTCAAAACAAATGCAAGTGGGAATTGATGTTTTCAAGAACTATTGCTAGCACTTATTAATTTGTGGGAATAAGAGCACATACAATCACTACTACAAAATAGCACATATGAGACGGTTTTTTTTAGTTATTTGATACGGTTTTAAAATGACTTTTAGACCTGCTGTCTCAAATGATATTGTTCATTTGAGATGGTTTTAAATCGTCTCATATGAGTAAGTATATAAGACGATTTTATATATAGAACCGTCTCAAATGAGGAGTTTTAAAACATAATATTTTAGGCATAAATATTGATGAAAAAATAGAGAAAAATATTTTTTGAATTTGAAATCAATATGCCTACCACCACCAATCACCCATCCATGCACGTTTAACACAATTTAAACACATAATATAAACATTGCATGTCCTATGACTCGAACCCAAGACCTCTTGACTCTAACCTCATCCTTCTAACCATCCTACCCTACACCATGTTTTGATCATAATAGGATATGTTTACCTTTTGATATTAGTTCTGCTAATCTTTTAACAACTTTTTAGGCATGTAAATGACATCAAATGGAAAACTTTTTAACTACAAAGTTGTACAACTCTTTAAAGTCTACAATTTCATATAATTTTTATTTCTATACGACTTTATTTTAATAAGTGATAAATGTCTTAATCCTTGCTATGATATTTAGACATCTATATTAAGGTATTTTGATTTTTTAAAATATTCAAATAAAATGTAAAATTTTAAATTTTAAAATTATTTTTAAATTTAAATTTGTAATTGTTTGAAATTTAAAATTTGTAATTGTTTGAAATTTAAAATTTGTAATTGTTTGAAATTTAAAATTTATAATTGTTTGAAATTTAAAATTTCATTTTTTTAAAACTAACATTTCTAAATTTTCTTCTATTAATAAATAATCATTCCAAATTTATTTTAAAAATTTAAAATTCAAATTTGGTTTAAAAATAAAAATTGAAATTCATTTTTTAAAAAATATGGAATTCATGTTTTGCTACATATATAGCTCATGTAAGGTGACATATTAATGACGCTAAAATACAAGGAAATGACTCTTCTACTCTAACCTTATATAAGTCTGGTATTAATTTTAACCATCACATTTGCATCGATCATATAAGACGGTTATGATTTGAAAACGTCTTTTTTCTTATATAAGTCGGTTATTAATTTCAACCATCTCAAATGCATCGATCATATAAGACGGTTATGATTTGAAAATGTCTTTTTCTTATATAAGTCAATTCTTAATTTCAACCGTCTCAAATGCATCGATCATATAAGACGGTTATGATTTGAAACATCTTTTTTCTTATATAAGTCGGTTTTTAATTTAAACCGTCTCAAATGCATCAATCATATAAGACGGTTATGATTTAAAAACGTCTTATTCGTTATATAAGTCGGTTCTTAATTTCAACTGTCTTAAATGCATCAATAATTGTCGGGACCCGGCCGTAAAAGACCGAACCCTTCCTGTGCATAATGTACTAGTCCCAAGAATCATCGCTAGTACACACAATTATCAAACAGAGTGATACATTGCCATAATTATACAAGGTACAAGGTCGGAAAACTTGTCCTGATTATTTTACATACATGTCAGCACGCAGGCTGAACCACAGAGTACACAGCGAAAATCACGGGCTAAACACACAATATAGCTACTTTTAGATGCAGAATCCCACAGGCATCTTGACTGTAGGAACGGACCCTAAGCTTCACTCCTCAGAAGACTCCTCGTAGTCCGACTCGTCGTAGTCCTCATCATCTGCCTCGGAGTCAAATCCTGCCTCTTCACCTTTTGAAATTTTAAAAGAGGGGGAGAAAACAGGGGTGAGTACTAATACTCAGCAGGGGAAATGACATGACATGATGTGGTAGCTTTGTACAAAGGTGGCTTAGGTGTTTTGCAGAAAAGCCTTTAATAATTTTTTCCTAGTGAGTTAAAAACTGCGGTTTTAATAAACATCATTTTCGGGGCTCCAATCATGTCCGGCCACTCATTCGCCAGACGGAACTGTTCGACGACCTGGCGAACCAAGCTCCTGGCTCGGTCATTCGCCAAAGGGACTGTTCTAGCCATCCGTCGACGTACTAAGTTCGGAAACACCATCGTCTCACGACGGGTCCCAATAGTAAAATCCGAAACGGCGGTCCTTTGCCAAATTATTTTAGAAGAACTCCCAAATTTTATAAAAGAAGTGGCTACCATATGAACACTCGCTTTGCGCGCTCATAACCGCGAGCACGGCTGTCATGACAGTTTTATCTCTGCAGAGGGGGTACACTTTGCTCTCGAGAGGCTTCCCGCCGAAGCGTTCAGCCACAAAGTCTCTGGACTCTAACTCGATTGCTTCCCACCAGGAGGTCGCAACAGAGCCAGAGGACCGGGAACCAGGCCCGTCCCATACCAGGACCCGAGGTTGTACTGTAAAGCTAGGCTCGTAGGTTCATAGGATGAACAGTCCTTAAACTAGGAGGAACAATTTTAAGCCCGGTTTACAAAATCCACGGTGTTAGAAAACACCAACACGGTGCATAAAAGCACCCATCGGCGAAAAGTTCCTCCTAGTCGGAATATTTGAGGGAGAAGAATAAGAATACCCATACCCGCATCGTGTCCTCCGATGCCTATTTTTTCCAAACAAGTTTATAAAGACATTTCCAAGAAACATGAAATATAACGTGATTTCTTTTTGCGGGCATTTCATTTTAAACAACCTAAGTCCAATGGAAAGTAGATAACAATTAATCTAGCTACACCTAGTTTTATATTAATGGGTTGTTATAGCAATACGGTTAAATAGGTCTAGCTAGTCACTATTAAACTAGTTTTAATATTTTAAAACTAGCATGCACATTTATAAATTCCTAATAAAACATTTTAATAAAAACAGGCTATGGACAATATGCGTCAAAGGACCTACCTTGAGTTTCGGGAACTGGGTAGTAGTGCTCCTCGGCGATGGTGCCCTCCACGGCACGTCCTCCTTCTGACGGAAACGACCGCGCACGCGCGAATATGCTAAATAAATCAAGCACAGCACAATCAGGCTACCAGTACAAATAATCACATTTTTATTATTTAAAATGGATTTTATTATTTTATTTTTACTATTTATTTATTTTAAAGAAGACCCACATGCGATGAACTAATAGACTAGTCCTAAAGCTACAAGTCGATGAATCTTTAATAAATAACCGGTCTCGTAATTAAGTAGAGACAATCGACTAAATGGATGTGAGCCACCCGAAAAAGGATGGGGTGCTCACCGGGGTTCAGGAGTTCTTGCGCAGCCCTGAACGATTGGGCACCGGAAGATCGACGCAACACCGCGGCGAGACGGTTCAGTGTCCTGCGGCCAAACCCAGAACATGAGAGGAGAGCCCGGGACGCAGTGGCGCAAGGAGAACTGACAATACTGACCGAAACCGAAGGCGAAGAGAAGGCGCGGCCAAAAGGGGCGGCGAAAAATAGAACCTCGATGGTTCCAATATAAGCGCGCGACGGCGAGCGTCGTTAGGATTTGCTTGTGAGAAAATGAGCGACCGACGCTCGTGAGGACGTCACGTCACGGCAGGCGCGCGGTACGACGCGAAGCCATGGCGGTAAGCTAATTAATCAAAGTGCAATTACTCAGCACTGACCGCAGCAGGCCAGCAAGCAATTCAAGACAACGTCCATCGGACCTGAGCACGGGACGTTGAGGCGACCGGTCGGGGCAGAGGACGCAAAGAGGCAGAGCGAGGGTGACTGCATGCAGCTTGAAATGCAACAAGACGGACAATAGAGGATTAGAGCGGTCTGCGTGACTAAGGTAGAGGCGCAGCGGCTCAAAGGCAAAGATCTGCTGCTCTGCAATGGCAGCAGCATTGTGGAGAGAGAAATGGTGGCAAATGGCAGCAAAGAACAACGTGTAGGGAGGGATTAGTAAGGAGATTAGCAAGGTAATTAAGCTGCTGCTGCTGTCCAACAAAGACGCGTCAGTAAGCTGCACTGCAAACAAATGGCAGCAAAGATTGAAGAGAGAAAAACAGCAGTGGGAGAGAGAGATTGCTGGACTCTAGTGAGTGAGTGAAAGAGATAACGTGAGGGAGAGATTAGTGAGGGGATTAGCAAAGGTCAAGATGCTGCTGCTGCAGTGCGTCTAGGTCAAAGACATGCAGTTGTGGGTCAGTAGCATGCAAGGAAGAAATTAAAGAGAGAGAGAGAGAATTTGACAAGAGAGTGATTGAGTAGTCTGCATCTGCCAGGTACAAGTGCATGCATGCACGTACACAAGGAGAGGAGAGAGGAAAGTAGAGAGAGAGAGATTAGGAAATGTTAGTTAAGGAGGAATTAGGAAAAAAATAAGGATCTAGGCTAATGCTCAGCATCTCGAGTGCAAACAAAAGCCAAACACAACGAGAATTATTATTTAGCACTTGTTTAAAATTATCATTATGACAATTTAAAAATACTTAACATGCCAAATTAAATTATTGAAAACTTAGGATGTTACAATAATATAAGACGGTTATGATTTGAAAACGTCTTTTTTCTTATTTTTGCCATAATAAGAGACACTTTTGGTTTAAGAAGGGTAAATCCGTCTCATATTGTGCGTCTTATATTACCTGTTTTGTAGCAGTGAATGGTCTATGTCAGCTGTCTTTAAGCCTTGCTATATAGGACAAAAAATGATGTGGATGAGAGAGAGGGTGCATAGAGAGTTGAGCCGTCTCTTAATCTAGAGTTGACTCTAACATGGGAGCCAAGATAGATTGTGTGTGGAAAGAAGCTGTCTACTCATAAATAAGCTGTCTATACCGTTGTATGAGTTGTCTATAACGCTATCTATAAATAATATGTTAACCTGTTATAGACAGCAGTTGTCTATACTATTTTACATACCTAAGATGGTTGAGGAGTACACTGAAATGTATCACCGTCTTAAGAAGAGTGACCGTTAGTCGGCCCTTTTGAAGTGTATATGCTACTATATATTAATTATTGAAATGGTTGTATTTTGAATATAGTAATTAACAACAGGCGAGCAACCGACTAGTAGTTATGCAATGGTCCATGACAATGACATTCGTGGTTGATCACTACTCCTTGATCACTTGATCACTCTGTGTTCTCTTTAGTTTATCGTTTTATGTTATCTACTTATTTGCGAATTAAACAGTCAACTATTTTGAATTTTGTGGTCTTTTTTTTTTCTCTGTCGATACCACATCTCAAAGCTCCTAGAAACAAGTTAAATAAAGTGGATTGGACTTTCTAAGTTACCTTGAAAAGCTCTCCAAATTTAGGTTATAAGAAAATAAGAAGATAAACATGTAAGATAAACCGAAGAAAATGGTATCAGATGACAGGCTTGTGCTTGCCGATGGTTGGCAGCAGCGACCCGAAAGTGAGCTCGGCCTGCACCTTGTTGTTATGGGAATTTTTTATATTTTTATAATTAAATAAATAATACCCTATTCATCAAAATTTAATAAATAGAAGCCTATAACCCGTTGGTTGGGCGAGAAGAAAAAAATCTCCCATTGGTTGGGCTAGAAGGAAAATCTCGTGCAATGCTTGGGCGAGATTTCCCTTCTCCCAAAGCGATTTTTGCAAAAACAAATCAGAATAATATGTCTTATTTTTATCCTTCAAAAGGCCATCAAAAAATTATTAAAAAAATATGAAAACATTTGGCAGCGTAGGAAGTGCTACCTTAAAGTTTTCTACAAAATTTCATCCCTAAATAGTGCCTATACAATGAGAAACCAAAAAAAGATAAATTCTAGTTTCTTGAAATTTGTCATTTTTGTTTCTCATTATATGAAAAAAAATATTTAGAGCTGAAATTTTGTGGAGATCTTGATCGTAGTATAGCCTACACTACCAAATTTTTTTAGAACCTTTTGTGATTTTTTTATGGTGATTTAAAGGCCAAGAGCAAAGAGGATAGTAGTTTTCTATTTTTTTTTAAAAAAAACCCCTTGTCGCTCATTGGTTGGGTGATTTTTTCTTCTTGCCCAACCTACGGGTTATGGGATTCTATTTATTTAATTTTAATGAATAGGATCTTATTTATTTAATTATAAAATGAATAAATATAAAATATAAAAAATTTCGTTGTTATGGTAGCCATTGGGCACCAGCAGGCGCACGTCGTCCTGGTTTCGAAGCGCCAGATTATCCTTGCTTGTCTCTTGGCCCACGTTGAACCGCAGCTTGACGTGCTCCATTTGCCTCAAGTGGGCGGTGCACCAGGACTTGTACGTGTTCATATGTAGGAGTATTAACCATGTGTGATCAGCAAAATTATGATCAGTACGTACAGTTGGTGATAAATTCATTCGATCTATTATCTATAGTTGTGGTCTCACTACCAGGGAACAGTACAACACAAGCGGTTATCGAACCGCTTGTACGCAACCGAGAGTGATACCCAGAGGGTATTACTCGCGGTTCCACGAACCGCTTGTGGTGCGGCTCCACAAGCGGTTCGGAAGGCGTCCAGGAAGTGTAGTGGAACAGCCACGTGGGGGCAAATCACAAGCGGTTGGTGTTACCAACCGCTTGTAGAGCCCCTGAGCAAATATTCCATCGTGGGTGGCGAGACGCCACGTGTGCTCTCTCCCCAAACGGTTGTTGTTACAAACCGCTTGTGGAGATGCTGACAGCTATATGGCCTTTTAAGTTAGGCTTTCAAATATGAATTTTGACAATAAAATTATATACAACTACAAATTTATTTCTGCATAATTAAATATATATTATAATTGAGAAAACCATTAGTTTATTTGCACAAATAGTATGAACTTATAATTTAATTACAAATTAAATGCATATATATATATATACAACTTTTACAGTACATGAAATGATGATCAGCACAAACAACGTTTTACAACTTTCGAAGAGTACAAAGGTGGTGATCTTGAGATCATTTCCTGCGTACATCGCCCTTTGCGCCCATAGACGAAGATTCCGTAAGTTCACCTGTCCTTATTGAAGGGCCATCTCTCCATGCCTTTGCGTAGAACTCGCGTTTAGGGGTTATAATCTCATCGACAATGAAGCCAATAAGTTGTTCTTGGATTGCTTCAACCCGATGCGATAGGATCACACCTGTCTCATCGATGCCGGGCTATGAAAAGAAAGAAATAAATAAATCTTTGAACATATCAAGTATGAGTGTATTAAGAAATTTGTTTTTAACACACAAGCACCTCGTAGTCCAGTTGTTGCATATCGCCGTGGGTAAGATTTTGCATGTAGAGGCACATATAATAGCCACATAAGTTATTTTCGGCCGATTGCTGTAGAACCTGGAGTGATATTTGAAAAGAATGCAATTAATTAATTGGCTTGAGAAGATAAATTTTTACGCCATATATATTATTTAATTGATATTTTGTAGTACGTACTCGAGTGCTGAATTGCACTGTGAATTTATTCCTAGAACTTTTTTCTTTATGCTTCGTTCGGAACGTGGCGAATGCCCTGTCATGCGTTATTATATGAATAGTAATTATGAGTATTCGAAGTACTTATATATATACGTAGGTTGGCATCTCAATGTTACCTGTTTAGAATATCAATGACAAACTGAAAATCTTGTTGTGGTTTTCTTCTTGAGTCTTGCACAGTGATGTTCGCACTATTGACATTGATAATAAATAGGATCTAGTGAAACCTATTCATATATATGTGTTGTAATATATATGTAATTAGTCATATTATGAATGTCTTGAAAAAGGATAAACGGGAGGTTGTGTGATGACATGTATATATACATACTGGAAGTTGAAGGGCAGAAGTATGTGCGGTTTGTAGTACTGTTATAAAAGAGCCTGCAGAATGTAATCTTCAATTTCTTTTGGCTTGCGTTTACAGTTAGGCTCGTTGACAATTGATGGGTCGATGAAGCTGATGTTGAAGATAGTCTCTCTTCTACATTGTTATTTCTCCATTCTACATACAAGGGGATGATTTATTAGATTTTGCAGCTTGAACTACGATGAAATTAACACATATATATGGTAAACTCAATCATTAGCTGGAAGTACTTACAGACACCAACAACTCATTAGAGACACGTTGATGGCGTCTCGATGGTAAAATTGGTAGAAGTCGTCGAATTCTATCCATATGAGTTCATCCCCACAATAGAAATCTGTGTTTTTCATATGGACGGGGAACATTGTTCTTCCTTGAGTGGACTGTTTCATGTACCATTCATGAAATTGTCGCATCTTGGTTGACAAATCCCTTATCTTTTCCGGTGCAACCAACTCTTGGCCCAGCTTATATGGCCACCTGACCTCTGCCATTGGAAGATCATCTGTTAGTCCCATAGCTGCAACGTAAGACAGCCCGACTCTCTCAAGAATTCCTCTGGCTGGTAATCTTGGGCTGTCTTGTTAGGTGCCGCCACCGCCTTAACTCGTTTCCCTTTCAATGCAGCCTTCACTATTGTGCGTTCGTAGTTAGTCGAGGCAGGAAGAGGCACTGCACGGCATGTCGCAAAGTGGGCTGCAGCTTTCGGATCAATTTGCGCCTTGGGAGGTGGCACCTTTGGTGTGAAGTGTGTCTCAATTTTCTTTTGAACTATTTCTCGTGTATCCTCAGCCGTCATGTCGTATGCCCTTTCCGGAGGTTCCTTTGACGACTGTGTTGACCGGCTAGACTGGGCCTTCTTGGGAGGGGGTAGTGTCGCAGTACTGATCCTTCGTACTTGGAGTTTCTTCCTTGGAGGAGATTGTGGAGCCGGGCTTCGTGGAGCAGGAGATGGAGGCGGAGTGCTCTGTATTAGAGACGAGGCATGTCGTTGAGGTGATGTAGGAGGGTAGGAGGAGGCGTGTTTTGTTGTTGCGGTTGAGGTATGGTCCCTTCGGTCAGCTCCAACTGTTGGATTTCTATTGGTGGAGAGGTCACCTCCACGGTCTTTGGAAATATGATGTACCTTTTTCGCCAGAGGATGATTCCGTGGAGGGCCTGTCCAAGCTTGGTGATGTCATCCCCTCTAGCAATCTCAAGCAGAAGATCTTCATAGCCGCTCGACACCTCCTCCACCGTGAACTTCGAGTAACCTGGCGGGATCTCGTTGCAGTGGAAAAGCTGGCCCGGCTCCACCGGGTACGCCACGCCATAAGCCACCTTGGTGGAGAGGTTATGCGCCTGAATGTGTAGCTCACACTCCTGGTGAACTTTGATGTTGTCCACTGCGTACTGTCCCACGTCCGTAGAAAGTGCGGTGGCGTTGGACGCGCAGCTTCTCCGTCGCGCGGAGGTGGGTGGGCTAACCATGGCGTCGGCCTGTGTATTGCTTGTACCTGCTCCTTGAAGTTTACTGAGTGCCGCCTGCAGCTTTTGCTCAACAATCTCTCCGATGCTCTGCTGAGTTGCTCTGAGCTCCCTTTCCAGTAAGTTGTATCTGTACGACTCTCTTCTTTTGCTTCTTGACAGACTCTTGTACGTATCGTGCGGGGACTTAGAAAATTTTCGAGTGTGTCCCCAGCCGGGGAGACACAGATATTTATAAGAGCACCTCTACAAGCGGTTCGTATCACCAACCCCTTGTAATAAGCGTTCTACAAGCGGTTCGTAATAGAAACCGCGTGTAGAACAACCCCTCTACAAGCGGTTTGTATACAAACCGCTTGTAGAAACCCCTTCACTGCTGGTGGGGAGCGACGGAGGGTCCTCTACAAGCGCTTCGTATCACCAACCGCTTGTAGAAACCCCTTCATCGCTGGCGTGTGAGCGAGGGAGGGACCTGTATAAGCGGTTCGTATCACCAACCGCTTGTAGAGCGTTAAGAGTCAAAATAGTTTGACGCCCTTGTTCGAATGAGATAAACCCTACTGGCTAGCGCGTGGCACTCGAGCGTGGGCTCACCTATGGCGTCGCAGGTTCGAGCCCTACTCGTGCCCCCTGCCATTTTAACTTTTGTTTTGTTTTCCTCTTTTTTTAATCCATTTAAAAATTATTTAATCCCTTCAAACATTATTTAATCCCAACAAAAACTAGTTCGAGCGCCAAACATTAGTGAGTGCATCCAAAAATTATTTAATCCCTACCAAAATTAGTTAGTCCATTTAAGCGGTTGAAACCACCAACCCCTTGTAATAAGTGTTCTACAAGCGGTTCGTAATAGAAACCGCACGTAGAACACCCCCTCTACAAGCGGTTTGTAATAGAAACCGCTTGTAGAAACCCCTTTACCGGGGAGCGACCTAGGGACCGCTACAAGAGGTTTGTATCACCAACCACGTCTAGAACCCCCATCACCGCTGGCGTGGAAGCGCGGGAGGGACCTCTACAAGCGGCTCGTATCACCAACCGCTTGTAGAGTGTTAAGAGTCCAAACGGTTTGACGTCCTACTCTGATTGAGATAAAACTTCCCCCCTTCTGGTTAGCGAGTGGCGCTCGAGCGTGGGCTCACCTGCGGCGTCGCAAGTTCGACCCCCGCTCGTGCCCCCTGCCTTTTTAATTTTTGCTTTGCTTTCCTCTTATAATTTATTCCCTATAAAAATTAGTGAGTCTATTCAAAAATTAGTTAGTGCATCCAAAAAATTAGTTAGTCCATTCAAAAATTATTCAATCCATTCAAAAATTATTTAGTTCATCCAAAAATTAGTTAGTGCAATAAAAAATTACTTAGTCCATTCAAAAATTACTTAGTCCATCCAAAAATCAGTTAGTGCAATAAAAAATTACTTAGTCCATTCAAAAATTACTTAATCCATCCAAAAATTAGTTAGTGCATCCAAAAATTAGTTAGTCCATTCAAAAATTATTTAATCACATGAATTAATAATCACTTTGTCTTTACAAGTGTTCCTTCGTCGTGATCGCGATGTATGTAAGGAGCATCGACTTCTGTTACATTTAGGGCACTTATGTCGACATCTACCGCAAAGAGAGGGAGCTCGTCGAACTGATTATACTCCTCCTCGTCTGTGACGTCCTCAACACCAACAATCCTTCGTTTGCGCTGGAGAACCACGTGTCGGTTTGGCTTATTACTGCAATCCTTTTGCTTCTCCCTGTGCTTCTTTGGTTTGCTTGACATGTCCATTATATAGAAGATCTGTCTCACATCTTTGGCAAGGACGAATGGTTCGCGCCTATAGCTAACTTCTGTCAGGTCCACGGTTGTCTTGCCGTATTTGTTAATCTTCACGCCGCTTGAAGTCAGTTTGACCCACTGGCACTTAAACAGAGGGACCTTCAATGGTCCATAGTCGAGCTCTCATATCTCTTCTATGTAACCATAATATGTGTCAACATTGCCTTTGTTGTCAGTGGTGTCTATATGGACACTGCTATTCTGGTTGGTGCTCTTGGTATCCTGGCATTTTGTGTAGAAGGTGTAACCATTTATCTCGTAGCCCTTGAATGTGATGATTTCACTAGATGGCATCCGAGCCAGGCATTGCAACTGTTTATTTTCTAACCCGTTGACAAGGATGTAGTTTTGTAACCAAGCGCCGAAAGTATCCATGTGCCTCACTGTGATTCAATCCTTGGACCTCCCTGGGAATTCGCGGCGTAGAATACTCTTATGCTGAAGGACATACGGGGCCACTACGGTTGATTGTTTCAGAATAGTGAAATGTGCTTGCTTAAAAGTTAGGAGATCATTGCATGCAATTGCTTTCCATCCTAGTGCCCCTTTTCCTCGTAGTCTCCCCTCATGGCGTGGTATAGGGACGCCAATAGGATGTAGATCCTCAATGTAATCCAAACAAAACTCAACCACCTCCTCTATCCCATAACCCTCCGCAATGCATCCTTCGGGACGTGAACGGTTACGGACATACTTCTTTAGGACTTTCATATACCTCTCGAAAGGAAACATATTGTGCAGAAACACGGGCCCGAGAATACCTATCTCTCTGATAATGTGAACAGTGAGATGAACCATAATATCAAAGAATGCTGGAGGAAAGATCATCTCAAGGCTGACCACACTCTGTACCACGTCATCTTGTAGCTTACTTAGTTTATGTGGATCGATGACCTTCTGCGAAACCGCGTTGAAAAAGGTACACAGCTTTATGATTGTCATCCGGACCCAATCAGGCAAAATACCTCTCACAGCCACTGGGAACAACTGTGTCATCAGTACAAGACAGTCATGAGCTTTCAGGTGTGCGATTTTATTCTCTTTCATGTTTATGAGTCTCTTCACATTTGACGAGTATTCTGAATGGGCCTTCACACTGTTCAAGCACTCTATCATATTTTTTTTCTCTTCTTTGCTTAGAGTGTAGCTCGTGGGATTTAGGTAATGTCCTTTCTCTCTCTTTTCTGGATGTAGACGATCCCTTAGTTCTAAAAGTTGTAGGTCCTTTCAAGCTTGTAGTGTATCTTTCGATTTGCCGTATATATCCAAGTATCCTAACAGGTTCAAGTAAACATTCTTCATGATGTGCATGAAGTCAAGTGAGTGATGGATCTCTAAAACTTTCCAATAAGGCAAGTCCTAAAATATTGATCTCTTTTTCCAGATGGGTGTCTGACCTTCCTCGTTCGGGATAGGTTTGCTTCCAGGACCCTTTCCAAATACTATTTTAAGATCTTTTACCATGGCAAACACACGTGGGCCACTACGATGCTCAGGCTTATCACGATGGTCTGCTTTCCCATCAAAATACCTTCTTTTTTTTCGCAATGGGTGCCTCTTTAGAAGAAACCTACGATGGCCCATCAAAATTTGAACAGCACCTCCCCCCAAAAACAGTGTCAGGCCCTTCCCTGTTCATGTCTGCGAGCTCGGGGAGAAAGAAAGAGTATAAATGGGTGGGTGCTCTTCCAGAAGCGGTTCGAGACACCAACCACTTCTAAATATATAACTCTACAAGCGGTTGGGGTCTCAAACCGCTTGTGATAATTCAGAAGCGGTTTGGGACACGAACCGCTTGTGGAGTTTGCTCAACACATGCGGTTGCTCTTACCAACCGCTTCTGAAAACCCTGTCCCGCCCGTTACTCACGAATCGCTTTTGGTGTGAAGGCCAGAAGCGGTTCGCACCTAACCGCTTGTAATAGCCCGCTTATGATGCCCAGTTCTGTAGTAGTGTCTATTGATTTATCTCGATGGATATATTTCTTTACAGCGCAATATATAAGAAGTTTCTTTGACATGATCAATATAGTTGTTCTTCAGTTGTTCTGTCTTCATAAATATAACAAGTTTTTTCTTTTCATGTCGGCGAAAGGCAGGCAGTAGAACTGCGATTCGTTCATTACACAGCAGAGAAAATCCTTACAAAGTATGGTTACAAAAGAAGAAGGAAAAACAAAAGAGATTCGAAGAAATAAAGAAAGATTGTAAATTGTACGTATTTAATTACTTTAAATTGTAAATATGAAAAGAAGTTTGTTGATGTGTGTATTGTTTTCTCTATTTTTGTAGGAATGTTTTCTCTAATTCATACGTAAATTCTAGCCTCGAACGAAGAATGAATGAGAATTAGATCACCATATTGACCCTTCCGTGTTGATAATATGTAGATCGATTTCTCGGTTTCGCCATAAATCTAATTGGTTATTTTCAATTATGTAAATCAATAGTTCAAACTGTGCGCACTCAAAGGTAGGGCATTTCCTATTGATATAAGAACTTTTATACCAGAAACAATACTATCTCCAATTATAATCCCTCAGTGATGTAAAATATCTCTTCTCACCATCCCTATAGTATATAAGAAAAATGTATTCATTTTAGGTAGGGTCATATTCCATGGTTACAATTTTACCAGATTTGTCTTTTTGATTCTGTCGAAAATCGATTTTACGGTATAGACATTTATGACCCTCTCCATGCCTAGCGGCAATGATGGGTAACCTAGAAGACATATATGTATGTCCATATGTAAGCTTACCGAAGGGATGGATGCCAAAGGCATGGCCGCTAGCTACTTGGGTTCTGGGCACGCACAGAAAAAGTCGGATGCTTCCGATCTTGAGAGCCACCGCTGCTGGCTTACCGGATTGCAGGGCTCCACGAGGACGGTTCAACAAGTCAGTCGACATCGATCGCTGCTTAACTGCAGTCCCTGTGTATTGCTCCTGGATGCAGTGCAGTTGGAGGTGCCTAGCTTATATGTAAAGGCTGGATGGATGTTTGCTTCGATCACCCGGTATGTAAATGCATGTCTGGGAATTGTTAAAAGAAGGTGCTAAACTTGTTGTCGCAGGTGAATTCATCATCACACCGATCCCCGACAGAAAAGAAGGACGTACATGCCTTTGCTAAACATATCAAAACAGGCTGGGTACGCAAAGAAGTTGTACCTTGAGTTAGATTTTTCTTTTTTGTTCGAAAAATGGTTTTTGAGATAATAACTTGGGAATATGGAAAAATGGTTTTTTATTTACCAAGAGCTGATGTCAGCACTACCGGAGATTGCTGAGATATATTATATAGAGCTGGCCAAATGGGCCGGTGCAATTGGACCGAACTAGGCGGGCCCAGTTTAATAAACCGAATCGAACCTGGGCTGAGCCCTTGGCCCGTTAAGCCGGCCCGGTTTGGTTCGCATAGGAATGGGCCAGTCCGGGTCGGTTCGGTTCGCTGTGCAAACCGAATCTAGGCCTAGACCCTGGCCCGGTTGGCCTGGGCCTGAACCGGGCTAGTTCGGTTCGGGCTGTTGGCCACCTCTAATATTATATAGAACCACGCATGGATGGTTCATTAACTTGGGTACTACTGTTTGGAGGCATGACTCTTCCGGTTCGCTTGCGCTGTGCATCCCATGGGCCATGGGAGCAGCCACTCCCCTCATCGGCGGCCTCATCAGGAGCTCTCCTCCCAGGGGTGACCAGTGGTTCTCTTCGCGTGTGCTCTAGATGTGCGGCAATGAGGCCCGGATTTACGCGGATGACGGTTCGAGAAGGCGACACTCGATCAGGGAAGGCTGTGGCTGGCGTGCTCGGGTCTAGCTGCGGTAGATTATTTGTCCGGCGGCAGCGACAGATCTGGCGCAGGAGCGCGAACCTGACTAGCTAGAGTTGGCCTGATCTGGTGGTAGTGCGCTTGTGACAGGGCGACTCCAAATCCGGTGAGCCGACTTCATTGTAAGGCCGGCACTGGCTGAGGGAGATCACGAGCGGAGCCCTCTTCCGGAAGGAGTAATTCAAGAGGCTGCTAGGCTTGCCATGGAGGTTGCGACATCTGAATCAAGGTGTGGGTGGCCAGATCCGGTGGAGTAGAGCTCGAGGGTGGCCAGACCCAGTGGGGCAACTGTTAGGGCTTAATTTTAATCTTAAACATTATCTGACTTGTCTGATTACATTAACATCCGAGGTCTCAGGGAATTCCACTACTGCAGATAAGAGTTTCACAAACGGCCCATTACAAGCGGTTCACTTCGGCCCGCTTGTAGTTTGAGAACCGCAAGCGGTTCGAAACCAATGGGCTGGAGGGCGAGATGAGGGGCGCACTGCAAGCGGTTCGTAGTAAGAACCGCCTGCGAATCCCGTACTGTGTAAGCGGTTCCTATTACGAACCGCTTGCAATATTCTATAAGCGGTTCGTAATAGGAACCGCATGCAGAATAGGGGATTCACAAAAGAGTCTTATTACGAACCGCTTGCAATGAGCTCCCCTCCCGCTCTGCACATTTAAACTCTGTCTCCCTCAGCGAGCTCGCACACAGGACAAAGCTGCTGTTCATAGTAGGCCGAGCTATGTTCATAGGGCAGGTGCTGCCAAATTTTTAATTGAAGATTTGTGGTCCAAATTAACTGTTTGAAAGGTTAGTAACATGTTGTACACATCCTTCTCCTGTAGATATTGATGTTTTCTATGCATTGGATGTTGAGAAATTTTGTTTTATACATGGAAATGTGTTTATTTTGCTACATCCACTTTAGAACTTTTGAGGCTCTTAGATCCAAATTTATTGTTTAAAAGGTGACTAGCATCTTGTACATATTCTTCTCTTCTATTCTATATATTGATTTTTTTTATGCATTGTATGATGAGAAATCTTGTTTCATAAAGTGCTATGGTAGCTTAAAATGTTTAAAATGCAAAAAATTGGTTGGTAGATCTATACATATTAAATGAAAGAAAGTAAATATTTCGTGTTAGGTAATAGAAAGTAATTATAACTAATAGATGTAGTTAGCATTACTTGAAAATTGTAATAGATGTTTGTATTTTTTTGTTGCTATAGATGAATCGACAATGGATATACAATGCGGATCATCGGTCAAGAGAGTTCAGGGATGGCTTGAAGGCTTTTCTCGATGCGGCCAATGCATTATTGCCTACAGGAAGCTTCATACCTTGTCCATGCGTAGACTGCAAAAATGAGAAGGAGCACTCCGAAGGATGGTTGGTTACGAACCATTTGGTCATGAGAGGTTTCATGCCAAACTATATCTGTTGGACAAACCACGACGAAGTAGAGGAGATTCTAGAGGAAGATGATGAAGAATACGAAGAAGACGAAGAAGAGGTTGACGAAGTGAACACTCAATTTGGGTCCGTGGAAGATGCACTTGGCGAGTTTGGTGACGATGAGCTAGACCAGATGCTCCGTGACGGAGAGGAAGAGTTCACGGAGGAAAGACAGTACAGGAAGTATTAGCGCATGGTAGAGGGCCACAAAACTCCTTTGTACCCAGATTGTGGGCAGGGCTTAAAAAAGCTCCGTACTACACTGGAACTCATGAAATGGAAGGTCACAAACGGTGTATCGGATAAGGGATTCGATGAGTTGTTAGCACTCGTGAAGAAGTTGCTTTCGAAAGGTAACACTCTACCGGAATCTACTTACGAATCGAAGCGAGTCCTCTGCCCATTAGGATTGCAAGTACAGAAGATACACGCATGCCCTAATGATTGTATCCTGTATCACAATGAGTATGCCGATCTGGAGGTTTGTCCAGTGTGCGAGAAATCACGGTATAAGGTGCAGCGTGACGACCCAAGTGAAGTGGATGGGAAGCGTACGAAGAAGAGAACTCCAGGCAAAGTGTTGTGGTATTTTCTCGTCATCCCTAGGTTGAAGCGTATGTTTGCTAACGAATGTCATGCCAAGATAATGCGTTGGCACAAAGAAGAGCGTAAGGAAGATGGGATGCTTAGACACCCTGCAGATGGCTCTTAGTGGAGAAAAGTCGATCGGACTTACCCGGACTTTGCAAAAGAGGTCAGAAACATAAGGTTTAGGCTTAGCACGGATAGGATGAATCCTTTCGGCCAGTTGAGCAGCATCCAAAGCACCTGGCCTGTGATGTTGTGCATCTATAACATTCCTCCATGGCTCTGCATGAAGCGAAAGTACATCATGATGCCACTGTTGATCGAAGGACCCAACCAATCTGGAAACGACATCGATGTCTACCTACAACCATTGGTTGAAGACCTTGCGAAGTTGTGGGAGGATGGTGTACGGGTTTGGGATGAGTACAGAAGAGAGTATTTCAGGCTGCGCGCAATGTTGTTTGTAACAATCAACGATTGGCCTGCTCTCGGTAATCTGTCCGGACAAACTGTCAAAGGGTTTAAAGCCTGCACCTAGTGCTTGGATGAAACGGACTGCATATACCTGAAAAACTCTCGAAAGTGTGTGTACATGGGCCATCGCAGGTTTTTAGGCAGTAGTCATGCATTGCGGTGGAAAGGTAGAAAATTCAACGGACAACCAGAAACCCGTGGCAAGCCTCAGCATCATAATGGCCGACTAGTTTTTGCTATGGTACAAGATCTAAAAGTAGTATTTGGAAAGGTTTTGGAAGCATGCATGTACCGAACGAGGATGGTCAGGCACCAATGTGGAAGAAGAAGTCAATATTTTGGGACTGCCAGATAGGAAGTCTTTGGAGGTTCGTTACTCATTGGACTTCATGCACATCATTAAGAATGTGTGCCTAAACCTGTTAGGGTACATAGATATGTATGGCAAATCAAAAGATACCCTCCAAGCGAGGAAGGATCTTGAAGAAATGAAGTTGAGGAATGACCTACATCCAAAAAATAAAGAAGGGACAAAACAACTGTACCTACATCATATGAGCTACACTTTAAGCAAAGAAGAGAAAAAAAGCATGATAGAGATGTCTAAACAGTGTGAAGGTCCCTTACGGATACTACTCGAATGTAAGGAGACTCGTAAACACGAAAGAGAACAAACTCCAAGACTTGAAATCTCATGACTGTCTTGTGATGATGACACAGTTGCTCCCAGTGGCTATCAGAGGTATACTGCTGGAGTGAGTTTGGGGTACAATCACAAAGCTGTGTTTATTTTTCAATGCCATATCACAGAAGGTCATCGATCCAAATAAACTAAATAAGTTGCAGGATGATGTGGTTCAAAGCTTGGTTAGTCTCGAGATGATCTTTCCTCCTGCATTCTTTGATATCATGGTTCATCTCACTGTTCACCTTGTGAAGGAGATAGGTATTCTCGGACCCATGTATTTGCACAATATGTTCCCTTTTGAGAGGTACATGAGTATCTCAAGAAGTTCGTCCGGAACTGTTCTCGTCCGGAAGGCTGCATTGCCGAGGGCTACGTGACAGAGGAGGTGATCGAGTTTTGTGTTGATTACATTAGTGATCTTGATCCTATCGGCGTCCCCATATCACGCCACGAGGGGAGGCTGCGGGGGAAAGACACACTAGGAAGGAAAGCAGTTGTATGCATTGATCTTAATGCATTTAAGCAAGCACATTTCACGGTTCTAAAGCAATCAACTATCATCGGCCCCTATATCCTTCAACATAAGAAGTCCTTACAGCGCAGCTTCCCAGAAAAGATAGATGGCTGGATCTGGATAGATTTGAAGCAAATGGAAACTTTTGGAAGTTGGCTACAAACCTACATCCTTCAGAAGGGGTCAAACGATGAAGTACTGTAGCGGTTGGCCCATGGACCATCACAAGAAATCATGACATTTCAGGGGTACGAGATCAACGGTTACACATTGTACACCAGATTCCAGGATAACAAGAGCACCAACTAGAACAGCGGTGTCCGTATAGACGCCTTAAACAACAACGGCAGGGTAGACACATATTATGGTTTCATAGAAGAAATATGGAAGCTCGACTATGGACCATTGTTGAAGGTCCCTATATTTAAGTGCCAATGGGTGAAGCTGACTCCAAGCGGCGTGAAGGTCGACAAATACGGCATGACAACTGTGGATCTCAAACAAGTCGGCTATAGGCGCGAACCGTTTGTTCTAACTCAAGCTGTGCACCAGGTATTCTATGTGATGGACATGAACTCAAGCAAATCAAAGAAGCAAAAGGACAAGACGCAGATCAAACCAAAGCGATTCGTGGTTCTCCAAGGCAAACGAAGGATTGTTGGAGTTGAAAACGTCACCGACGAGGAAGAGTATGGCTAGTTCGACGAGCTACCTCCTTTTGCGGTTGATGTCGACATAACCGTCTTGAATGACAGAGACGTCGATGATCCTTACATACGTCGCGATCATAACGAAGGAACGGTTGTAAAGGCTAATATTGCCCCTACTTAACGTGTACAACTTCTATTAAAAATACGCATATTGGACTTGTGTTATTTCTTTAATGTTATTTATAGATAAAACAAATTTACAAAAGAGAAGAAAGAGATAAAACAAATTTATAAAAGAAAAGAAGGAGATAAAACAAATTTATAAAAGAGAAAAAGGAGAGAAAACAAATTTATACAAATAAGAAAGAGATAAAACAAATTTATAAAAGAGAAGAAGGAGATAAAACAAATTTACAAAAGAAAAGAAATAGATCAAACAAATTTACAAAAGAGAAGAAATAGATAAATCAAATTTATAAAAGAAAAGAAATTGATAAAACAGATTAATTTATAAAAGAAAACAAATTGATAAAAGAAAAGAAAGAGATAAAACGAATTTATAAAAGAAAAGAAAGAGATAAAACGAATTTATAAAAGAAAAGAAAGAGATAAAACAAATTTACAAAAGAAAAGAAATAAAAAAAAATTTGGGCAAGGGGGCGCAAGGGAGGCTCGAACCCGCGAGCACGCGAGTGAGCCCACGCCTAAACGCCGCGCTCTAGCCAGGGGGGAGGAATGTTACATCTCAATAAAGACCGGGCACGGCTTCCTTTTTAATGTGATTGACTCTGCAAGCGGCTTCTCGCTTCGAGGGCCTCTACAAACGGTTCTTAATTGAAACCGTTTGTACAGAGCCACACTGCAAGCTTGTAGAAGGGGGTTCCCGCCGCCCACCTGGAATGGCCCTTTGCAAGCGGTTGGTAGTATGAACCGCTTGCGGAGACTGACCTCCGCAAGCGGTTCGTACTACGAACCGCTTGTAGAAGGGGGTTCCCGCCGCCCACCTAAAATGGTCCTTTGCAAGTGGTTGGTAGTCCGAACCGCTTGCAGAGACTGACCTCCGCAAGCGGTTCGTACTACCAACCGCTTGAAAGGATACTTCTACAAGCGGTTACTAATACGAACAGCTTGCGGAGGCCCTTTTACCTTATATCGTACCTTGCACACCCAAATTTTTTCTAAGTCTCAGAACCCGCGCGCCCTGCTCGACTCCGTCGCGCCGACGCTGCAACCAAGCACCGCCGTCCTCGTTGCCTCCGACAGAGCGCCGGCCTCCTCGTCTCCTCCGACAACGGGCCACCGCCGTTGCCACACCGGAGGGCCTAGGTTCCGCTCTCCCATGCTCCCCTCCTCCTCTGTTTGTTGCTGTCCGTAGGATGTTCAATGAAATGTCCCAACGGGGACAGAGAGGGAAGGCACGAGGGTGGCCGGCTCGGGCTGCGGCGAGAGGCAAGGCGGCGCTGGCTGGGCAATCTGAGGGGTGGCCGGTTCTGGGGAAGAGCCAGGACGGCTCGGTGCAAGGCAGGGCAACAGGCTAGGGCGGCCGCAGGATGTCCCAACTCCTAGCCTAGTTTTCTAGAGAAAGAAAAGGAATAGGACTGCTATCTATTGCTGACCACTAATGCCGTTGAGACTTTGTTTTTGATTTTGTGGTGTACCTATGTTTAACTTTGTTCTACAGTTAATTAATTAGTTTTAGAAAGTTTCGGCTAGTCAACAAAAAATGTTTTTAACTCATACATTATCCTCCAGAATTCCTGTGAATTACTAGCAACTTGTGTTCATATGCTAGTCCATTGGATGATTCTTCTTCTTTTTGAACTATTGGATTATTGGCTATGGGCACTAATTTTTATTAGCACTCTTATGTGTAAAAATGTTGCCTTGTGCAATGGTTGCTCCAGTTTGGCAATGGAAAGAAAATACAAGTAAAAGAAAGGCTAGAAATTTCATGCATTGGTTTTGGAGAGCTCTTTATTTTGTTTGCTTATGAGAATAAGTGAAAGTGATTGATCTTGCGCTATATATGTTACTTCCAAGAATTAATATGTATTATCGATCTGGTGCTTTGAGGATATCAATATGTAATCCATTATTTGTCACTCTAAAGTATTATAGTTCCTTATTATGCCATTTGGGTCCATTAAACTCAATTAACATATTTCTACCTAATTTTTCAACAAAAATATGTTTTGCCCATTGCCGATGTACTCATATATGCTATTTTTGGTTTGGTGCACTATCACTTAATGAAATGTACTCATGCTATCTTTTGCTTTGGTGCTGAGATAGATTGTTAAAGTAATTGTTTTTATTCTATAGATCGCAAAATTAGGGTTTCGGGTCCATGACGACACCAAGGCGTGGTGACCCGGATTTCGATGACCAGAGAACTTCATGTTTGAGACCATCGCATTGTCTATACTCATAAGTGGGCATGTCGATCGACGTAACGCTCCACCGGTCAGTCGTCGATCGATCTGACGGTAATGCTCAGCCGTGAAGGTTGTCGATGAGGTCATGCTACCGGCGAGGACAATGAGAATACCGTGGACAACTCCGAGGTATATATCAAGTAGGCATGTTCATTAATATAAGTTAATTTACACATAACACGCATTCTCATTTATATCCTATATGTTTTTGTATCAAGGCCGGTACATCGACCACTGCAAAGTCCCTTTAGCGAGGACCTAACAAGAAGCTGAAGTCCAAGCATGTGATCACTGAAGTCGGCAACGACGGTAGTCTAATAGCCTCGGTCTCGGCACTTGCACCGTTCAACAACGCAATAGGATACTGCGTTAGGGATCATGTGCCAATCAGCATCAAGACATGGCCCAAAGTTCCTGCAGCTACCAAGGATCTCATATGGAACGATATCAAGGCAAATTTCAGATTTCCAGATGGTGTCGAAGCGAAGGTGAAGGCATGGGCTTCCAAGAAGATGGCAACTTCATTTCAGCAGTGGAAGTCGAAGCTCACCTGCGATTACATCAAGGGAACAAGGCCAGACTTCAATAAGTTTGCTAAGCTTGCGAATCATTGGGAAGAATTTGAGAACTTCAAGCTGTCCGAAGAAGGCAAAGCTGCAAGGCAGAAGAATAGGGAGAATGCGCTCAAGAAGAAATACTACCACCATCTCGGGAGCGCTGGCTACGTTAGGGCTGCACCAAAATGGAACAAGCGAGAAGAGGAGCTGAAAGGCAAGAATATTGTGCCCGAATGCGATGGTTGGGATGACCGCATGCGCAATTACATCATGGCTCATGGGGGCCATCTCAAGGATGATGGCAGCGTGGTGGTGGAAGCGGACTTGCAAGAAGTTCGTCAGAGGATTGATGAAGGCATCGAAAATATCCGGTCGGGCTCCTTGGTGACAGATAGGGAGAATGACCTACTCACATATGCCCTCCAAAACAAGGAGCACCCGGGACGGACAAGAGGTTTTGGGAAGAAGCCGTGGAGGCTCGGCTTTGCGAGCGATGCACAGACATACAGGAGCCAGGAGAGAAACAAGAGGAGAGAAGCTTCCAGAGTGGCTCGATTGGAGGCGCAGCTCAAAGCCCACGAGGAAAACGTCGATCAGATGGTTACGCGCAAGATCGCCGAAGCAGTGAGCCAGGCACTTCAGGGGGCAGCAGTACTTCCGGTCAATGTTCAGGGGCAGCCGGACGCCGTGATAAGTCCGTCCATGTGACGGAGCAGCTGCGCGTCGGCCGTGGCCCCCCAAGATGATCTGCTAGCTCGTCATTCAGTGGCAGCATCACGGTTCGCCGCCCCTACGAGCTACACGTCGAGATGAGAAATCTCTCCTTTAAGGTGGCTTATGGCATGGCGTATCCGGTGGAGGCGGGCCAAAGGTTCCACTGCATTGATATACCACCGGGTTACTCCAAGGTCACGGTGGATGAGGTGGTCGACGTCTTTGGGGATCTAACGCTAGACAATCCTACGGGCGATGACGTGACCAGCCTTGGACAGGCCCTCGACGGCTCATTCATTCTCTGACAGAAAAAGTACATTATATTTCTAGATGTCGTGGAGGCGAAATCACCGGTAGGAGAGGCCTCGGAGTTGGAGCATGCTGCAGGGCCAAGCTTGTCTCCACAACGAGAACGCATGCCTGCTCCAGCGTCGCCGCCGCCACCTACAGCTCCACAGAAAAGCCCGTCTCCACCGCCACCGCCGCAAAACAAGAAGAACCCTCCAAGGGCAACCACATCTCCAGCATCTCCCCTGAGAAAGAAGCTCGCTGTCTGGCGTCGGGATCTGGCGGGGGCATCTCCTACCACGACGTCGGGATCTAGCCGAGGGAGAAAGGGAAAGGAGCCGGTTAAGCTTGCATATGACATGACTCCCAAGGAGCTGGAGGCAGCAGCAAAGGCTGATGTGGCTAGGCAATTCACGCCAAAGAAACTAGAGCCGAAGCTGAAAATTGATCCAACATATCTCCGACAGTTAGTTAGCGGTACGGCGCCACCTCTAGTGCTGACCAACTATGAAAGGACAATAGTGAAGAGCAAGACAAATGCTACTAGAAGTCGGAGGGCGGCCAACAAAAAAAGAACAATGCAGGAGATGAGAACAACACTGTCGATCCAGAGATGGTGCGAAAATTCATGGAAGAGGCAGGGCTCGATACCGAAGGAGCAGCTCTAGGAATGACGGATAATCTTCCAATGGCACCGATCGATGGAAGTATCAATCGGGCCAACCATTTGGTGGACCTAATCGAGATAGATGCTCGCCTACCAAGATGCGACAGATGCATATCTGGTACATGAAACAGGCCATGAAAGGAACGACTATGTTTCCCTTAGTTTTGAAAGATGACCACTTCCACCGCGGGGACAACATAGAAATATGGCTGGAATTCGAAGACTTGTACAATATATACCACAAAGACGCCGTCAACGTGTCTTTCATGAGCTGCTGGTGCCTGTAAGTGTCTCGAGCTCCTAAGTTTACACCGTTATTTGCTCCCGTACCATAAATTTGGACTCCAACTAACTAAGCTATATATCCCTCACGTAGATTGGAGATGCAACGGCTTGCTAAAGATGGCATGTCGCATAAGTACGGCTTCATCGATCCATCGATTATCAACGACAAAGTGTATTCATACCCCCCTCAAAGAAAGAATTTCGAGGAATACATTCTCCATGCAATGCTGGAACAACACGACAAGCTGTATATATTCCTGCCCTTCAACTACGAGTACGTGTTCTCACAATCCTTTTCTTCCTCTATATACTTCTTAAGACAATGATATGTAGTATATATGACCAGCTATTTACATATATGTTGCAATATGTGTCAATAGCTTTCACTGGATCCTTCTCGTCATCAAACTTGGCAATGAAATTATTAGAGTACAAGACTCAAGAAGGAAGCCTAAGACAGGATACCAATGGATCATTAACATCCTAAACGCGGCGTACACGGAGTTCAAGAAGAAGCAAAAGGGAAAGTTCAAGAAAGAATTTGATGTCCGGCTAAGCGATTGGGTACGTACTACAAAGACTGTATATTATTATTATATGTGCGTCTTATCAATTTGTCATCTGAATATTTAATTTGTTTATTCTTATGAAATCCTCGGCCCCAATGAAGGTTAGTCGCCAGACCGCTGGAAACAATTTGTGTGGCTACTATGTGTTCCACTACATGCAAAATTTTCTCCACGGCGATGTTCCCACTAATTTTTTCGAAGAGGTTCGTGTGTGCTACTGAACCAGTTAGCTAGCTAGAATAACATACACTTTAATTACAAGCATATATATGTTTCGATATTTAATTATTTACTTATCGCTTTATTAATTGCCAGCCCAACACCGGTAGCCACGTTGCAGTACTGCCGCCTCACCGGGTGCTCGCACTTCAAGAACAAATCATCGGTTTCGTTGTCGACGAGATCGTAAACCCTCAAGGCACGTTCCACCACATGAGGGTTAACGGTTCTCCTTCCTTTAACACCGCCGAACTGGCGGCGATATCCACCACCACGTCGAGCAAGGCCGAGAAGAGTGACGCGGCGAAGAAATTAACTCGATAGACAATTTTCAATCATTCAAACTGCTTGTAAATTAACGTCGCGTGCGTGCACTCGTTATCACATGTAACATGTATATATATACTTGTGGATTTTTGACAATGTTAATATACTTGTGAATGTTTGTTCAGCTTGTGATCATGTCAACATGTGTACGCATATATATATAATTGCGACAAAAAGCCTCTTCTAGTATTTAGTTTTATTATTTCAAACGATATCGACAAACACCCTATAAAACCATTTTGAAATGGATTCAGTATCTCCTGTGGAGATTGCCTCTCTGCAAGTGGTTCGGAATTGGAACCGCTTGCAGAGAAATACCTCCGCAAGCGGTTCCAATTACGAACCGCTTGCAGAGAAATACCTCTGCAAGCGGTTCCAATTATGAACCGCTTGTAGAGCTATCCGAGGTGGCAGCCCACTCGCACGTCCGGAGAGCAACGCAGCCGGTTCGTTAGGCCTGTACAAGCGGTTGAGGGAACCGCGTGTGATACCAGCCAGGTATCACACGCGGTTTCATACAAGCGGTTCAAAAACCGCTTGTACAGGCCCTTATGAACCGCTTGTGATGTTCCGTTCTGCAGTAGTGTTCCCAGCTCTCAGGGCTAGTGTTAGCTGACTAGTGCCGTTGGGAACTCTGCCCAAGTTGTCGTCGATGCATCTTGTGTTTGGGTGGCGGGGTCAGGTGGAGCTCTAGGAAGGCCTAGGGGGTTGCGGCCAATGCCGAGTTGCTGAGCTTAGCACAGCTACGTCGGAGGGTGCTCAGGGAAGGTCAAGCAGTACGCGTGCGATCACCCCTGCAGTGGTCAGGTCCGGCAGTGGACGCCTTCGGAATAGCCGCAGGGAGGGGCTGGTGGCACCACTATGGTCACTTGCACCTCCAATATAGGGATGCAAACGGATCGGATACGATCAGATAGCAGTGATATAGTATCCGTATCCATCTTTATTTTTTGGATACGAATTGGATACGGATAGTATCAGATATGGATACGGACACGGATAGTGTCGGATACGGATACGGATAGCTCGGATACGGACACGGATACTACAGGTTCGGATATTGTTCGGAACGGATAATTTCTCAGATAATATGCAAAATACAGACTTTCAAAGAATCATCAAACATTTAAAGTACGCATAAATATTTAATACACAAGAAAATGCAATCTTGTAGACACTACCAGGACGGTGCGGTAAAGACATAAAGCACCAGCACTCCAGCAGCCCAGCTAATTGGAACGGATCGGCCTAAGCAGTGAGCAATTCGGCCTAAGGCCGTAAGCACTACCAAGTCCACGGTGCGATTAGGCCTAAGCATCAGAGCGATAATCTTGTACTGCAAAGCGCTTTTGAACAGTAGTAGTACTGAAGCGGTTGAAACGGATCGCCGAGAAATCGAAAGCGAATAATAGGCGGTGGGTGGGCTTAGCCTTGAGATGATTCGGATATTATCCGTATTTTTCTTCGGATACTATACCACAGATATTATCCGCGTTATCCATATCCGTATCCACATCATAATATCCATATCCATATCCGTATTCTCAAAAAAACAGTCGGATATCCGTATAAATATCCAAACCAGTATCCGTATTGGTTCGATCGGTCGGTCGGTCGGAAATTATCCGCTCCATTTGCATCCCTACTCCAAGACAACTGGTGGTGAGTGGCCATTCAGATGGTTACATCAAGATTATTCGGTCGGTGGATCCGAGCATTATCGATGTCAAGGTGTGGTTACATCAAGATTGGTGGCGTAAGTCAGCGTGGAGGAGCTCAGGAGCTACTCCCTCTGTTTCACAATGGTTGTAGTTCTAGCTAAATGCACACAAAATAAGGAAACGTGGAAAATGACTTGTCTACCCTTATTTAATGAAAGGTAGTTGAACAGATTAGCTAAATAGATGGCTGCATTGATGAAGGATACAAAGGTCATATTGGCTCTAAAGTTGCATTGGAATGTGAGAACTACAACCATTTTGATAAAAATTTTGAATGCTAGAACTACAACCATTGTGAAACGGAGGGAGTAGATTGGAGCACAAGGCTGGTCAGGACGGTCAACTAGTGGTCATGGTTGGCAGTGTGTGGCCTGCCTTCTGTGTGTAGTGCGAGTTGTGCTTTAGCTGGTGTCACACGCCGTATGGTGTTTTTGACCTCACGGTCGAGGTGACACTACTACAGATCTGGCCGTCAGTACCGGTTCACAATGGCCATCAATACCGGTTTTTGAACCGGTACAGGCCATCCGGGACTGATGCCCCGGTTCCCTCACCCGGTGCTGATATAGTATCAGTAACGGTTGGAGGCCACACGTGCCTTTAGCCCGTGCCTCGCTGAAGCCCTGATCAAGACGGTTGGAAGCACCAACTCGGTATCGATAACTCTTATTCAGATCCCGGTTGATTCCTCCAACCGCATCTTGGCAGCACACGGGCTTTAGCCCGTGCCTCACCGAAGTTCTTGATCGAAGACGGTTGGAGGCACCAATCGGTATCGATAGGTCTTATTGATCGGTTGGTTCCTCCAACGGTATTAACGAGCACCACCGAGTTATAAATACTATATATATATATGCGTTTGAGGTAATATATATTATATATATCTGTATGCTAAGTCACAATTAATTAAAACACATATAATCAATCATGCATAATTAACTGATAATTAAATCATAGAACTTTTATTAACAACTTTAATTATAACTATTAGGTATCACAATGAATCAATCATGCCTATATATAGTACACATACAGTTCACATAACATTCATTACAACTTTAATTACAGAACATTCATCGTGATCTTTTATGAGCATCGCTCTTGGTAGCCGTAGATGTCGACCCCGACAGTTCACCGGTCTTTATCGAAGGGCCCCACCTATTTGCCGCTGGAACGTGAAACTCGCCTCTTGGATTGACGACCTTATCGAAAATCTAACCGACGAGTTGTTCTTGGATCGCTCTCACTGTCACCGGCGAGAAATTGGACACACATTGCAAGTCGCTAGAACCTCCGGCCAGGATGTGCATAATATGGCACACATAGTAGCCGCATAAATTGGTGCCCGACGGCTGACGCCAGACCTGTGGTGGAAAAAGCTAACAGCGTGAAATAGATGCATGGAAATGAAGTTAACTAACTCAAAAGCTACCCTAATGGCATACATACTCGAGATGCAAGTGTAATATCGAATTCCTCGTTGAATTCGCCCACGGTTTTAGTACGGAACCGTGCGAATGCACTACACACGTGATTGCAAATTGAACATGATTAGAATTTGTTTAAAATGGAGTAGAACGAGCACAATAATGGAAAGAACAAGAATACCGGTTGAGAATGTCGATGAAGTTTTGGTACTTTTCAACTGGTCTCCTCAGCGAGTCTATAACTGTGATCATGCTACGATCTAGCTCGATAATGAGAAGAATCCAGTGAAAACTGTACATATATATGGCAACATAGGTAACTAATTAGTTCTAACATCGTGTTGTGGAAAAAGATTAGAACGAGGCGGTACGAAAACTCTTACTCAAAGTTGTAGGGTAAAAGTATCTTTGAATGATATTTTTGACCTATTAGCCCGTTGTATATGTTAGTCTCTGTATCGGCAGGGGATAGTTGAACATTTGTCTCATTGATAACTAAAGGATCAAGGAAGCCTGTGTTGAAAGTAGAAACACTTTTGTATCTTTCTATCTCCATTCTACATAAGAAGAAATTAGTTAGGCTTGCAAGTTAGTATAGAGCAAGGGCCTGCACGGTGGATTTTTGCAATTAAATAAGACACTTACAGAGTCCAGCAACTCAACATGGACACGTCGATGGCGTCTGACTGGTATAGCTCGTACATTACTAGCCATTGGACATAAAATTCACTGTCGCCGTGAAAAAAATGTTCTTCCTTGTACTTGACGGCAAATGACGGTAGGCCATGCTTGAACGCATCCAGGTACCATTCATAGAATTAGCGCATCCTAGTTGGTAGCTGGCCAATCTCCTCACGCCTGACCAAGGAAGTGCCCGGTGTAAATTGCCATCTGACTTCTGCAGCTTCAATCTGTATGTCGCCTAATATTTGCTCTGGGTGAAGACCAGTTTCTTCGATGAATTTTTGCATCTCCTTAGCCTTCTGATCAGCTGATGACGTCGTTTTCTTTGACGTCTTTTTTTGGACCTTTCCTTGACCAATGTGCGCTCGTAGTCAGATACACGAGGTTTTTTCTTTTTGTCCTTCAAATTTTTCACTGTCCTCAAGCCTTTTAGAAATTCTTCCGTACCAGGCTGAACCTTCTTCTCTGGTGACTTGGGTTTAAAAAATTTAGTGACCTCGGCTCTGACTACTTTCTCGGTCTCCTCCTCCGTCATATCGTATGCCCGCTTTGCAAGTGCAGCCAGCTTCTTGGGTTGGGTGGACCTCGTCCTCTTGTGAGCTGCTGGACGAGCTGGCTTGCTTGTCTTGGGCGACGATGTTGGAGTTGGAGTTTCGCGTGCGAGGCTTAGTGCAGGAGACGGGCTTCTTCTGGGAGGCATCTCCTTTCGTGATGATGGAGGTAATGACGGACCGCTTATGTGTGCCGGAGGTGATGAAGGTGTTGGAGAGGACACGTCCATGTGATCTCGAAAAATAATGTACTTCTTCTGCCATTGGATGAAATTGTGGACTACCTCTCCTAACTTCGTAGTCCCGTCACCTCCGGGAATATCGAGGTCCAGGTCCTCTCACCCTGGGCATACCTCCTCCACCGAGACCCTGGAGTAGCCTGGCATTATCTGTTGGCCATGGATGACCAGCCCTGGCTCCACCGGGTCAGCCATGCCGTGAGCCGCCTAAATTTGAGCTAGATCCACACATTCAACGCGAGCTACATCTAATCCAAGCAAATTACCAAACCTAATTTGGAGCTAGATCCACACCTAACAACAAAGATTTGGTAGATCAAAGTCTAGATTCAAAATTCTTCATCGATCGATGGAACCAAAACCTAAATTTGAGCTAGATCCACACATTCAACGCGAGCTACATCTAATCGAAGCAAATTACTAAACCTAATTTTGAGCTAGATCCACACCAAACAACAAAGACTTGGTAGATCAAAGTCTAGATACAAAATTCTTTATCGATCGATGTAACCAAAACCTAAATCTGAGCTAGATTCACACATTCAACGCGAGCTACATCTAATCCAAGCAAATTCCAAACTTACACAACAAGTTATTGCAACCTACATGAAAAGATCGAGCTAGCTCTCTACATTCATAATCTTTCATCAATCATGAGAAAAGCTCAAATTTTCTTCATATTTCAAGCAAAGAAGAAGCTCCATTTTACACCAAATATAGTGAGAAACGATGTTACTAACCTTGGTTAACTTGGCTGGGAGTAAAATGACCAAAATTTTGACAAAGACCTCCCCTTTCTTGAAGTCTTAGTCGGCACAGCCTTTGTTTTGATCGATCATGAGAAAAGATCAAATTTTCTTCACATTTCAAGCAAAGAAGAAGCTCCATTTTACACCAAATATATTGAGAAACGATGTTACTAACCTTGGTTAACTTGGCTGGGAGTAAAATGACCAAATTTTGACAGCACCTCTCCCTTTCTTGAAGCTCTTGGCCGGCGCTGCACTGTTCTTGATCGATCATGAGAAAAGATCAAATTTTCTTCACATTTCAAGCAAAGAAGAAGCTGCATTTTACACCAAATGTAGTGAGAAACTATGTTACTAACCTTGGTTAACTTGGCTGGGAGTAAAATGACCAAAATTTGGTAGCACCTCCCCCTTTCTTGAAGCTCTTGGCCGGTGCTGCACTGTTCTTGATCGATCATAAGAAAAGATCAAATTTTCTTCACATTTCAAGCAAACAAGAAGCTCCATTTTACACCAAATGTAGTGAGAAACCGTTACTAACCTTGGTTAACTTGGTTAGGAGTAAAATAACCAAAATTTTGGCAGCACCCCTCCCCCTTTCTTGAAGCTCTTGGCTGGCGATGTTCTTGATCTGGCAGTGTGTGGGGAGGAGGCGGGGAAGAGGACTGTTCAAATAAGGCTGCTTAGTACTGGTTTAGGATACCGGCTGCATCGATGATCAGAATATCGGTCCCGGTTCTTGTAACCAACCGGTATTAAGCAGGCCGAGTTCCGGTTGGTGTAACCAACCGGTACTGATGTTAGAGAATCAGTACTGGTTGGTTTCTTCAGCCTGTCCATGTTATGGAAGGCCTGTACTGATTCTGTAACATCGGTCCCGGTTCTTGTAACTAACCGATATTAAGCAGGCCGAGTTCCGGTTGGTGTAACCAACCGGTACTGATGTTAGCGAATCAGTACCGGTTAGTTTCTTCAGCCGGTCCATTTCAATGCAAATCGGCATTTGCACATATATATCACCAATTCTTTGCACAAATCACAATTTCAAATTGAAGAAAAAGATTTAACACCGAACCATAACTCATTTGATGATCATTTGCACAGATCACCAATTCATTGCACAGATCACCATTTCACAGATTCATACTTGTACTCATTTGTTGATGAACATTTTTGCACATATCAACAATTCATTGCACATATCACCATTTCACCATAACTCATTTCATTGCACAGATCCCATTTCACAGATTCATACTTGTACTCATTGATTCACAGATTCACAGATTCATACTTGTACTCATTGATTCACAGATTCATCACATACATACATAATTAAACACTGATCTCATTGATTCCATCACAAAATAGTTCATCACATACTACATAATTAAACTACATACATACATAACAACTAAACTACATACATAATTAAACTAAACATCAACTATATTTTAGTCATCTTCCTCCGCCATCAGCGCTTCCCAGTCGATTTCGTCATCGTCGAGTAGCGGACGAGGCGCAGGGGGGAGGACGAGGCGGCGCATGCGGCGTGGGATCCCCACCTCCATGTGCATCTGATCCTGGAAGCTTGGCGGTGGCAACAGCAGCGGCAGCAGCGAGCCCAATTCCTCCCAGCTGCGAGGTTGATATGGTGGCGCCCAGTAGATGGGGCGTCGGTGGCCGAAGGCCCTCCATGCCTCCTCTAGGTTGGTGCTGGCACCGGAGGTTGCGGCGGAGGTGAGCGGGGCGGCGCGCGAGGTTGCGGCGGCGGAGGTGGGTGGGGCGGCGTGGGCGGTTGTGGCGGAGGAGGTGGACTGGCCTGCTCTGGCGGTAGAGGTGGATGGGCCTGCGCTGGCGGCGGGATGTTGCAGCGGAGGATGGGGATTGCAAGTCGCCCTGCAGGTCTTGAGGCGGCGAACCATGGCGGAGGGAAAGCGGGCGGTTGCGGCAGAGGAGAGAAGATCGAAATGGTGCGGTACTGTTCTCCATGTGGATGGAGAGGAAAAATATAGGGGAGAGGAAGATAGAAGGTCGGATCCATTAAACACACGGCAAATTCCAATGCCGCAGTCAAATGTGATTGATTAAACACACAAAGCAAATTCCAATGCAGAATTACAAAATCCAATGCGAAATCAATAAAAACAAGTTATAATGAACTGAAGGAAAACCAAGTAACTGCAAAAGTTTGGGAACTGAAGAAAACCAGGGATGAACTGAAGCCGAGGTGGGAGCTAGGAAGAAGAAGAGTGTGGGGCTAGCCACTAGCCGAGTAGGCGGGGTTCAAATTAATTCCGGTTGGTTGCACGAAGCTGTACTGATGTTAGAGCATCAGTACAGGTTGGTGTAACCAACCGTACTCAGACTCGGGCGGTGGCTCGCTTAGTACCGGTTGGTTACACCAACCTGTACCGATGTTTAGAGCATCGGTACAGGTTGGTGTAAGCGACCGGTACTAAGCAGGCTAGCTGGCCCACCAACCGGCATGGATGTTAGAACATTAGTACCGGTTGGTGTCTTCACCTGCATCGATGTTCCTCGACCACGAGATCGCTGAACCGGACCGATGTAATCGTCAATCCGGTTCATACATAACCGGCACTGATGTACCGGTATGAAAGGCCATTTCTGTAGGAGTGTGAGGTGCATCAATCTCATGCAGTGATGGTGTCAGTGGCGTGCTCATTTCACCGCTTGATGGTGGCATGAACAAACGTGGTGTTGAGACCTATCCTTTTGATTGGGTCAAGTGTTCCTGCGCAATTTCAAAAAAGAAAAAACTCCTTAAAATGTTGTAGTGGTGGTTGGTAACTCATGGTTGTTCATGAATCCCCACGGTTTAAACTACATCCAATGGTGGAGAAGCGTTCCAACGCAATCCATGGCTTGATGCCCTCGCAATCTGCAATAATCACTCCTGGGCCAATCCACATGCCGCCCTCTTTTGCCCCAATCTACATACGCAATTGCACACAGAAGGTTGCCCCTCCCCCAACCCTTGAGGGCCTAAGAGCGCGTGCGTTGGCGCCTAGGGACTCTTCTCGTTTCCCCTTGTCCCGAGAGGAGACCAGAATGGTGTGAAGACTAGTGCATGGCAGGAGAAAGGATGTGCCTTGACGGAAAGGGAAGAAACCAAGACCTAATGGCTATGCTGCCTCGTCGTGCATGGCAAGGAAGGAGACCGGCATGGGTAAGGGGAAGGGAGAAAATCGACATGGGCATGACACAAATCTGTTGTAGTCTATCACCGTGCTGCATCCATTGTTGCCACCGTCATCGCACAATGTCTGTGCATTATCGAGCCTATGAAGGAGGAAGGAGGCACGATCACCAGGGGATAAGAATGAGGTTGGATCACTTGTGCAGTGTGCGGTGTGCCTATGTGTGGCGCCGGTGTGTGGCTCTGCAACCGTGCACCGAGCCCTGGTCTTGTATAGGCCTCGTGCAACAAGAAAAACTTGCATGAAAAGAGAGAGAATGAGCTTATATGGTGATACTTGAGAGAGATAGACACTACACCAAAACAGGTTATATTTCTCTATATTTCAGTGCTGGTTCATTTAGAATCAGCACAGGTAAGGTTATTAGTGCTGGTTCTTTGATGCAAATGTAACAAAAACTTGTATGCACTAGTTCTAATTATCAATCGACACAGATTACAATTTATACGTGTCGGTTCTAATTACCAACTAGCATAGATGTATCTGTGCTGATTAGTGTAATGATCCGAAACATATAATCTTTATATCTGTGCCATTTGGTAATTAGCACATGCACATATATAGCTTTTGTTGTGTGTCCGCTAAAGAACCGCATTTTTCCGTTGTCATATGTGCTAGTTGGTAATTAGAACCGGCACACACAAGTTTTGTCTCTCGAGACGTTTCGTAGGAAAGGTTTTTGTAACAACCCATTGGTAGCCTTAGAGTGTAAGCATGCTTGTAGCTACATAGGGTGTCTATATTGAAAATAAACACTAATATCACTATCAACTCATAAACAGTACCCAACTCCCATAAGACTTTGAAATTTCAAATAATTAGGATTTCAAATCTCTCCCTTTAGGATCATTTTTGGGAATTCTCACCCAATTAAGCAAATCACTTACCCAAAACCTAATTATTCTTCTATATCCTCTGGTTCAATCCCCTACATTCTCAAATTGATCACTAAAATCCTCACCCTAAATCACTTATCCCATTTACAGACAAATTACCAAAATTCAAATCCAAATTTGAATCTGCCAAATTCAAATACCCAAAACTTCAATTATCTACCAAAATAGGATCCCCTTGTTAGGCCTGTCCCATTTGGGGCTCGGGCCCCCTCAGCTAGCCCAGCCAGGCGGAGCTGCCTGGTCGAGCCAGCCGCCTTGCACCCGGCTCTCCTCTTCCTGGCATGCTGCAGCGCTCGGACCGCTGGTCCGTACGCCGTGCAGTGCTGGCAGCCGCGCCATTGCCACGCCATCCCTCCATGGTGCCTCCAACCTGACCGTGCCACTGCGTGGCCGCCTGCCCCTGCACGCCTACACTGCCTGAGCCTTTGCATTGGCCACACCTATATTGCTGCCTTGCTTGCACCGTCACTAGCGCCGCAATATATAAAAAATATTAAGTTGCAATACTCACCGGATTTGGATCTATGATGAAAAAATATTACCCTCCCTCTCCTCCCCTTTCCCTCTCCCTCTCCCTCTCCCTCTCGCTCGGCCGCTCTCTCCTCTCCTCCCCTCTCCCTTTTCCTCTCCCTTGGCCGATCTCTCCTCCCGCTCCCCCTCTCCCTCTCCCTCTCCCTCGGCCGCTCTCTCCCCCTCTCCCTCTCCCTAGCCCGCTCTCTGCTCTCTCTCCACTCCGCTGTGCTGTCTGGTGCGCACGCCGCTTGCAAATGCGAGGAGGTAAGAATGGGCCGGTATGTATACTAGGGTTAACAGAGATGTTGCGGGGCAGCATCATGGCAAAGGAGATGCCACGCCATGGTAACACGGTAAGCAAGGTGCCGCAGTACGGCATCGCCACAGTACGGCATTGCGGCAACACGAGATGCCACGAGATGCTGCAGTACGGCGTCACGGCAAGTCCGGTGCCGTAGTATGGCATCGCGGCAAGTCCGGTGCCACTGTACGGCATCGTGGCACGGAACGTGCTGCCACACCACGGCCCGGCAGATGGGCATTTATGCATTTGCTTCGAAACCCTGGGCATTTCCGTATTTATGATTTTTTTGCACAAAAGAAATTTCTTATTTTAAAGCCTAGTCATTTATTCCATTATAAGGTTTGATTTTTTCCTTATATTAAAATTTGATATCAAGAAGAGATGTTATCTATTAGATGCATGTGTATACGAATGTGTGTGTGTATATATACTTTATAGGGTTGTAAATTTACTATTATGTAATAAAATTTCCATGTAACCTCTAGTTATGAACCTCTTAATGTATTTTATCTAAATATGGGGTTATGATGAGCCTAAGGTGCATACGCATGTGTGTGTTTGTGTGTGTGTCTATATATATATATATATATATATAATGTATGGTATTCTAGGTTAAGACTTAAATAGGGAAAAAATATGGACCTAAATTAGATCATTTTATAGCCATGACCAATGTTCCAAAAATATCCACTTTGGGCTATTACAGACCCTTGTGATAGCTTGGTCATTCATTCGATCTTGTAATGGATTCTAAATTGTGATTAACTCTTTAATCACATTCGTGGCCATGCACTTTCCAATCCAATCACATCGAGGGGTCCAGATATATCTCTCCCATTATCAAGGAATAGCAAATTTTATCTTGCTCACTTACACCCTACGTCATGTTTCACAGTATAGCCGAAAGCTATCTTTATAACTACCCAATTTGTGTAGCGGCTGATAGCTCTAAAATATACAACAATACATGCCGGGACTCAATGAAGATCTCAGTTATAAGGATCATATAGCTATACCCTTCAAGATTATAGGCTGATGGCACATGTAAGATAACAATGTTAGCAGTATTTCAAAGTAGGTCTATCCAATGCCATGTTCTCTAATATGTGTTTACATTATTGATTTGATATCTCTATATGTATGGTATATAAAACATTACCATCAATCAATATATGTACTCGTAAAATCCATTACTGTCCTCACATAATGATATTTCAAAGTAGGTCTATCCAATGCCATGTTCTCTAATATGTGTTTACATTATTGATTTGATATCTCTATATGTATGATATATGAAACATTACCATCAATCAATAACATTACCATCAATCAATACATGTACTCGTAAAATCCATTACTGTCCTCACATAATGATATGTGACCATGGACAATTTACAATAACATCGTATAAATAATGTGTCTCACAACCAAGTCACATTTGATGAACAATGCAAACGATATTTATTCATTGAACTGATAACATATTATCCAAGAGCACATAAGCCACTACCAGCGATTTGGTTTTTACAAGCGGTTTGAAACCACTTTTACAAACGGTTTTGAAACCGCTTGTAAGCAATCGCTTGTGATGCTCTCCGGGGCATCACAAGCGGTTTTATACCCGTTTGTAGTACTGCTGGGTACCGGTTGAAAAGAGAAATAATTTTTGGGGAGGAGTGGGATTCGAACCCAGGACCTCACCTTTCTCGTGACCCACGCCTCACCCTGCTAGCCAACTCATCCCACGCGAGATAAGGCAAGCTTTCCTTTTAACATTTCAAAAACTGGACTTTTACAACAGGTTCGGGACACGAACCTCTTATAGAACTTTACAAGGGGTTCATGTCCCGAACCGCTTGTAGAACTTTTACAAGGGGTTTGGGACACAAACCCCTTGTAAAGTTTATCCTGGCTCAGTCTTTTGAACCGCTTGTGATGGTACTATCACAAGGGGTTCGCAATGAACCCCTTTTGATGTGTCCTTTGTGATACCTATATCTCTAGTAGTGAGCATAGATGTGATACAATAATCTGACTTGATCTTTAGGGCATATCACTAACGGATGGTAGTAAAACAAGATCTCATTCTTCATATGATTAGAATGAAAGACTCAAAACGATCACAACTTTGTTCCTGGCTAGATTCTCACTTGTAATTTTTCCTTCTTTTTTCTCCTTCTGTAAATAACTGCAAATACCTTATTAGTGAATGTATTATTTTCACCATTGGGTTCCACACCATATGGTTTCTCCTGTAAAAAAAATAACGATATTGAATTCCATGTGGTAACCATACAGAAAAAATGGAATTGGAACACTATTAATCAAACTGAAATCCAGCTAGAATTGAACTTGGTATCCAATTGAATATATTCAATTGAATTCTAGGTAGCCAAATGTTGTGTCAGATAAATTACCAAATATATATGTGTGTGTGCATCGCCTACCTAATGCCTTGTTTTAGGTGCATGTTTATACACAGACCTTAAGGAGAAAATACTGCAAGTTTCGGAAGTACATTTAACTAGATCCTCTTCCTCGTTGCTCAACTGGAATGACTTGAGATGCGGTAGTATTTTGTCCCAGGTTAATTGGCACTCAGAAAACAACCATCGTACGTCTACGTACATGATAGGCATCGTACACCAGATCAAATGTGTTAAAATTTAAATGCACAGAAATTTTTTACCATTTACCTTTTTATTTTTTTACAGACCCCAGTGGTATCATAAAAAATCGTCAAAATTTCGGTGAATTCTTTTCCCATGTTCTCGGGCTTTGACTCACTCATGAAAAACAAACTAAAACACTGACATAAGATTATAACTAAAAGAATTTAACAACCACTACTTGCAACGGAGACTGATGTCCATTTTACTCAATTTTTAGTCCCCCAAGGCCCCTGGTGCCTTCACCTCGGAACTGTGTGCATATAGAACCCCATCTCCTAATTTCCAAATTTTTTATATGATATTATATCCTAGCTAGCTACTCCATTAGATCTAGACCAAATGAGAATATACAAAAGAAAAGGGGAAAAACACACCACGCCTGGTCTTATTCTTTTCTTTACCTTGCAACTAGAAGATTGGGATCATTGGCACCAATGGCAAATCCCTTTACCAAAGCAGCTCAGAAATCTCTTTATTCCCACCAATGCAGTGCCCAAGCAAAGGTGACTGACACCCATCCTCAGTTTGAGCCCCTGCAGTATCTATAAAAGGCACCTCTCACAATCCCTTCCATGCATCTAGATCTCACTACACCACACACTAGTGCAGCTGCTCCCACGCTCATCTTCTCTTGATCTTGCTATCTACAAGCAACTGATCACAATGTCGACTGTCACCTCTTGCACCGTGCTGTGTGGCCGGCCAGCGGCGACGCCGGTGAGCTCCTCCGGTGGCCGGCTTCAGTCCGGGAAAGCGTCAGCTGTTGCTCCTTGCTTCCAAAGGAAGCCCAGGCCTCTTTCGTTGTGCTTTGCAAGCCTCAAGGGGGATCACGGTCCAAAGGCGGACTTGCCGCCATTTAACATCTCACCCGTCGGTATGCTAATCTGATCAACCCCTTATCTGCATTGTTCCATCTGTGTCATGTTTGCGTGTGTATATATGTGTTCAGTGAAAAAAGGGATGTTTTTTACTGCATGCCACATGTCACTAAAAATGGCGTAATAAAAATATGTAAACTAATGGTTAGTTAAAGTTGGAGCCTTGAAGATACTTCATTGCACACGTAACAAAATAGCACAAATTAACATGAAAATTATTGATCATTTTGCTGATTGATGAGCTCATTCATTTGGCGTGGTGATATGTATATATGAATTCAGCTCTGATTGAACTGGTATCGCCATTGGAGGAGCGGTGGCAGCTGGAGGAGAAGGCGGACGCCGTGAGCCTGTGGTTCCAGGTGCCGGGGCTCTCCAAGGAGGACATCGCCGTCGAGATCGACGAGGATGTGCTCGTGATCAGGAAGAAGGCCATCGTCGACCAATCGGACAACCCGACCGCCGCCGCAGCGAATAGTTACAGGACCGGCAGGGACACGGCTGTGACCGGCGGCGGTAGCGTCGGGAGCTACAAGGGAAGCAGGGTTGACACGCCTCCGGCCAAGGGCAAGGTCGACGTGGCGTACGACAGCGGCGTGTACGCGCGGCTGCTGTTCCCGGCAGGGTACAACAGGGAGAGCGTGTTGGCCGAGCTCGACTCCGGCGTGCTGACTGTAACCATCGGCAAGGTCAAGGAGCACGCGCGCAGGAAGATCAATGTCCACATCGACGTCAAGTAGCTAGGGCTGCGTGCTTATCGATCTCTAAGTACTACACCCATGCATGGCTGCACCGCCATTGACATCCGTGGCGTGGAGGAGCACTTGAGCGCTTGCCCAAGATGCTCATGAATAACTACTCCACATTACCTGTCTTTGCATGCATTACAAATTCAATAAAATGAGCGTTCGTTGTGCTCTGTTAGGTGTAGCTTCTCATGTCCTTCGTACGCAATTTGACAGTTAGGTCGAAAACCATTCTATTGGCAAAAATATAATAAAATTAGGGAGGTGCTAGAGGCGTCGTCCGATCCGAGCACTATATATCCCCGTGCACCACCACCACCTTCTCCTCAGCTTGCACTACTCTTCTACTCTTACACTCTTATGCTCGCTCCCTCAGCTTGTCACTCGTCACTCGTAGCGCCGGCTAGCTCGTAGCTGCTCGTACGCCTTGCTTATCTCCTCAACTTGTCGCTCGATCGTCGCTTAATTTGGTGTTGGTGCAGATATTTTGTGAGCTTTGGTGTTTGTATACAAAATACTTCAATGGGATTCACCATCGCTGAGTTTTTTTTGCAACATTGTCATATACGTATGCAACATTATAAAGAAATGTTTGCCACATTTTTTTATGAGCTTTCCTGTTGGTGCAGATATTACTAGCTTGTATGAGATGCAACATCGTTAAACCGGTGATACTTTTTCTATGTACACTTGAAATATTTATTTTGCATCGTCATCCCATCTTATCAGATAAAATTATGAATACTTTTCATAATGTTTTTTCTAATTCTTCGTTGCATAAAAATTTATTGTGAAAAACCGCGAGCTAGATGGCTAGAAAGGGGTTGAATGGACACCAAATAGATCTTGACGCTTTCTTCGATAACGCGTCCCAAAATCCAAACTAAAAGATGAATCTTGTCTCAAATAGCTATATAAGCTATCAAGAACCAAAGCTAATGAAGAAATGCGGCGAAAGACAAATTCTAATGGCAGAACAAAGGCTTGGTAAAATGGTTATAACTCAGAAAATGTAGCTCATATAATCATGAAATTTTTATCAGAGCTAGAGCTAGATATGGAAGTTAGGAAACTAGAAAATAAAGAATCACCTTTATAGCATTGTTGAGCAAACAATACAAAAATTAGAAGGTTTGCTGCTCAAAAGACTTCCAACTACACAATAGGCGCTCGATAAAACCATCACACATCTCAAACCGTGGCTCTAGGCCATATGAACATTTTATTGAAGGAATATCTGGAAGTCACCTAGCTAACCCAATAAGAATAGCCTACATACAATATCTGAGCAAAAATAAAGAAAAATCACAGGCTCTATAGCAAAAAGAATTTCAGACTACAAACAAAGAGTTGGAAAACTTTCATAGATCTTAAACCGTGGCTCTAGGCCCTATGAAATTTTCATGACAAGTATCTCTGAAATTTAGGAATCAAACCAAAAAAGAATTACTGTCACATCATGTCGAAGCAAAAAGAAATGAAAATAACAAGCACTGCTGCACAAAAAAAACGAACCAACAATCTTGAGCAAGAAAAAAAAGGAAGAACTTGATATTGGTGTCCTAGATGGGTTACAAGATGATATAAGCAATATTAGCGGTATATCAATAAGAAATAAACATGTCAAAGGAGGGGAGACAAAGAAATTAGTTGCAAAAAAAAAACTAGATCAAACACATAGAATACAAGATGAACAAAGCAAGAACTTTTTATGAAATTTTTTTTCTATTGCTTGGTTGGATTTCTATAGCCACACAAGAGTGGGCAAAGCATCGAAGGAGCACATAATTCTAAAATAAAATCCTAAGAGCATCTCCAGCAGAGCCTCTAAAACAGAATCTTCTCTATATCTAGAGTCTTACCCTCCAGCAGAGTCTCTATCTTAGTCTCTAAATTTAGAGTTTCTCTCTCCCAGCCTCTAAATTTGGAGACTCTCTATATCAACCTCTATAGTTTTTCTGGATAGACGCTCTTCTGGAGAGGATAGAAATAGAGAGAGTAAAAAGTGATTTAGAGGGGGTATATAGAGGTACGATTTCAGAGTTTCTGCTGAAGATGCCCTAATCACGCCTTGAGTGGAGGTATCCCTCCACCCCTTCTTATATAGGCCATTTGAGTGCATCTCTACCCATCAAGGGTTACTTACTTTTCGAGCCTCATTTTCTGCGCAACGGGCAATAGGCCTTCATCTCTTGACTTGACCGCTCATTTTCTGTGTATCCAGGTCTCCAACCCAAATCGAAAAATATGAGCCACTTCAAGTCCATCTCCATGATGTCCACATGAGCCCGGTTTGAGCTCAATCGTCCTGCCAACATCATTGACCTTTCTGGACATCAGTGCTTCCAACCTAGTACCGGTACCCGCTAACGACCATAGTTGCCTCCAAACCTACAGTCAAATGGACCAACATAATCCCACTAATATTCTCACTTACCTTCCTACAAGTTAGCATAGTAACATTTATAATCATGCAATGAACCTAATTAACCCGAGATTAACACTAATCACAACATGTTAAAACTGCATCTCAAGTGCATAGTAGCTTGGAAATATTATATCAATTAATCCGTGGATCAAATAACTTTCCGCCCAAAACATAAAACCTTCATCTTGAAATCCTCTACAAGAGCTATAAAGACCCAAAAATCATCTGAGGAAAGGTGCACCTCGAAACTGTCCAAACTATGAAAAATGTGTGTGCTAAAACATTAATCTGTTCGGCTCAAAACAAGTCTCAGACACAAACTCTTCAACCAAAACAAAACAAGTCACATATACTGATCATCACATCAAGACCTCCACATGGTATCATATATTGTCTCTTTAATTATCAAAAATTGTATACTCTAAACTTCAATTGCAAATATTAAGTGCAATTTTATCATAGATTTTTGCAAATTCTAATTCTATCTTTTTTTTGTTTGCAGGGTGTACCAAAGTTTATTTTATTTTAGCCGAGGGTATACTTTTTTCCTTTGCATTTCCTCGAGGGGTTCAAAAATATTGAATTGCATCTGGAGCCAATTCAGTCAAGAGCTTAAGTCCGTCACGTCTAGGTTTCATGGGGCCTAATTGGGCTCAAAGTGGGATCGATGTGGCTTTTATTATAAAAATAGGTTAGTTGAGGTATCGAACTCAAGACCTCTTAACAAAAATATTATATTAAACTAGTACGATGCCCGAACGTTGCAACGGACCTACAAAGGGAAGAAAGGAACATATAAATCGGAGCAATATATGAATTATAAAGGGTGATTTATGAGGCAAGGAGTCCCAATATATGAAATTACCCGCCATCTTGTTTGGTCGGAGAGGGACTTGATGGCGCAGCGTATCCTCGTATTCTTTATCTTCATCATTGGCATGTTGAGAATGGGATTTAGCTTCCATAGTAGTGCGGATAGACACTGCGTGGATGTACGTACAATTCTATTTTTAATCAGGGACTTTGGTGTAATTTATAAGTTATAGCTAAATGCACGTGCTTTGCTACGAATAAATATCATGTTACTATCTATTGTGTCATATTTGATTTGTTTATAGCCCACACTTTAGCTCCGCTTTCAGCCTTTTCCAGTTGATTACGTTTTATTTTTGCATTCTCAAACTCTGCTTCAACGCTCTAATGCATAGTTTTTTATGATCCTTTAATTGGTATATATATTATTCTGATTGAAAGTTTCCTAAAATATAATATATTAAAATAAGGAAGCTAGATAAATATGATAGGTTGATTGAAAACTTTCAAGAATACAATGCACTGAAATAAGAAGAGCAAGTCTAAATAAATAGAAAGTACCCTTACTATAATTAAACCATTGGATATATTGTATGGTGGATATTAAAAGTTGATAACACCATCGCCACCACAAGACTCTTTTTAATAGTATAGAAAAGAAAATATTTATGAAACATAATTCATGTATCTCTTAAAGTCCATCTTAATGTTCAGCTCAGCCAACTTATTCGTTCAACTCAACCCATCTCAATGAATAAAAGAAAAGATTTACGGGATAAATCGTGAGTGGCGGTAGAATAGCTAAGGTTATCAGTGCAGAGGTTGGATGGTCACCGTCGCAGGGTGGGGGCAGGACGTGTAGGGAGACGTGACACTAGTGGAGGCAGGACAATATCGACGGGGCCCCTCGAAGGAGCGCGGGACACCAGAGGGGAGCCACCCTTAGAGCTCTGCTAAATATGCTATAGAGGTTATCGACGTTTGAGTCGCCTCTAGATTGAGACCACCACGCCAGATCTGGGCATTTGAGGAAAGAGACGGTTTGTGCAAATGAAAAATGCAATCGTGTGCTACTTATAATTAATGTCTCTACTAATTTAAGGATCTAGTAATTAATGGCATGCTAATTAACGCCTCCACTAATTTAGGGATCTAGTAATTATGGACATGCTAATTATGTCTTCACTAATTTATGGATCCAGTAATTAATGGCTTACCTGATCTGAGCCGTTGGATAGATTGGAGGGCCTAGATCAAAAGTGATACTAGGCCATAGGCATGGGCTGAAAGCGTGTCACAATCATTATTTTTAGGAGAAATACTATAGACTTGATACCGCTGGTCAAATAGCAAATATCAGTATTAACACATGTGAAATCATTTCAATGATATAGCAAATATCATCGAGCATCAATTTAAAAAAACTTGCAAAACCATTTTGATGGTACTCCCAAAAGAATAAGCTTATAAGAAATGGAAGGGCAATATTCAACAGTGTTTTTACTATTATTAATTGATCGACTTGGTGTCCATGAACCAAAATGACTTAAGTGACAAAGTGTGAATGCTTGTTTTTTTTGTTACCCACTAAAATAACGATTTTCCTATTTACCATGGCGAGGTACTGTTTACCAACGCCCATCCCGTGATTTTCTCTCTCCTCCTCCTCAGCATGTCGTAGCCGCCGTTGCTTCTCACGCCACCGCCACTGGTGGTGCTCGTGCCACAACTACCTAAGTTGCTGGCGCCGCAGTTCATTTGTTACCGAGGTCAGTTTCATTTGACAGTCACCGGTGCAGAATATGTCATCACTGACGATTTTAAACTCATATCACTAGCGGTTTTCGAACCGACAGTGATAATCGGAGATTTTCACTGGCGGTGTGGAACCGCCAGTGATATGCATTACCACTGGCGGTTCGTAACAGAACCGCCAGTGATATTAATATCACTGGCGGTTCTGACGACAACCGCTGGTGATAACAGATTTTCACTGGTGGTTTAACCAAAACCGCCGGTGATACGTAGATCTTCACCGACGGTTTTTTTTGGAGTCACTGGCGGTTTTTGTATGAACCGCTAGTGATATCTTCCAAGGTCAAAAAAATAATTAGCTCGTCCCATATTTCATCCATACACATTCAGAATTCATCCATAAACAGATTCATCAATAAACATCCAGATTTCATCCATATACATCCAGAATTGATCCATAAAACATCCAGCCTCATCCACATCTAGAATTCATCCATACACATGCAAAATTCTTCCATACACATCTAGATGTAGAACTATTAGAACACAAAGATAGTAAATATGTGGTTACATATATACATGACTCATCCACATCCAGACTCATCCATACATATGCAAAATTCATCCATGTAGAACTATTAGAACACAAAGATAATAAATATGTGGTTACATACATGCATATGATGCTCTTTGTCGCCAAACAAGAACAACATCAAATTCAATACCTGTAGCAAAGAAATATGAATAAAAAATCATAAGAAACATGAGGTGTATATGACACAATGAACAAAGCCAATTTCAAATGAACAAAGCCAATTTCAAATGAACAAAGCCAATGAATAAAGTGGTTGAGCTCAATTATTTACCAAAGTCTTGCTTTGATCAGCACTGCAGCACTATTATTTACCAAAGTCTTGGATAATGTAATTGGTCTATATAACATTAATAGGTTTTATCCTTCTATATATTTTTTTGAAATAGGAAGAATTCAAATATCTGTAAGCCTAGCCTTAGAGTATGTCATCTGTGTGTACCATTTTGGACAATAAAGCTTCTTTTTGGAAAGCTGCGACAACCATAAACTGAAATCAAAAGAGAGATAAATTAGCGACCTAATATCACATACCCTTTTTGGATGATCCTTCTCTCTTTTCTTGATCTTCTCTCTTTTCTTGATCCACAAACTACAAAAAAATTGCACAAGCCATCCATTGTTCACACACTCACAGACATGAAGGAGCATATCATATATTAATATAACAAAGTTATTACAGGACATGTATGCACTTTATACAATATGTCAGTTATAGTCAACTACAGACATCCACTGTTTAGACGACCATTTGGGTTAATAACTTAGGTATTAATAAACATAGCCAAACTATCTCTAATGTCTATAAGAGAATTGAACTCAATGTTTGTATCTTGAATGTTCAGAACTTCATGTGGTTGTAATCCCAGAGTGATTTGCATATGTCGCGTAACGTAGAAGCCGCAAGCATGGCCTTCGGGCTGCTGGTGGCACTACATAAGGAAGTATAAAGATGACAAGTCACAATAATCAGTGGGGCAGGCACTAAAAAAATTTTCATTTTATTATGAGAAAAAGTGTGAATAGACACTTACTGGAAATTTCTCTATATGCCTAAGTTCCATGCCCATCGCAGCATTGTGCTTGCCCCCACCCTTGACATAACTCTTGAACACCGTATTGAGTAGGCCTTTTAAATCTTTCCACTCGTGTGTGGTGCTCATCCTCATCAAATTGAGGTAGACAATCTTGTTTTGGCTAGGTTCTATGATCAGCAAGATCCAATGGAAATTTTTGTTGAAAGGCAACAAGAAGTATGCTTTGTCCTGTCCGTTAGTCAGGGCCCTCTTCAGGTATTACCCGGTATTCTTTCTATCTCCCTTTATATTGTTCTGGGTGACAATGCCAGGGTCGAGAAAATCAGCCTGGACTTGACCTTGTTTGGCAACTAGGTACATTTGGCTGAAAAGTAAGATATATGTGTTCAGTGTATAAGTGGATAAAAATTGTACACACTGACATTGCGCAAGAATTGTATACACTTACACTGCAAAGCAGCGGATGAGAGAGGCATCCAACTCTTGCAATTGATACATATACCACAGGTCCTCGAAGTAGATAGTAAGATAACTATCTTTATTGTCCAGGAAATACTTGCCCTTCACCTTACCCACGATATTGCATGATCGTTCGTTCACGGGAAGGCGTGAGATCTTGCGGTAATAATCATGTAGATTTTGGCAGGCCGTACCCATGTCTTTTAACGCGACAGAGGTATGCAGTGGTTCTCCCATCTGAAATTTTTTTCTCTCTGCGCCCAGTGAATCTTCCATTTAGGCCTGGGAGATTGACAGACGATTCGTTTCCCCTTCTCTGGGGAGCAATAGCGCACTGGTGGTGAGGACACGGCACGCATATTGCTCTGTGTGCTTGTCTTCAAAGATTGAGGGGCCGCCGCAGACATGATTTTCTTCGTTCTTTCCTCTTCATCATTACCGATCGGATCTATGGGTCCAACGCCGCCGGCCATTGGGCCACTGGACAAAACTATGGACAACATTCCCAACTGTTATGATTTCATCATTGGGGGGATTCACCAGTGGGATCATCGCTGCGGTGTTGTCCATAACAGCGTCTACCTGGACCTTCGCGTAGCCTGCCGCCAAGTCCGCACCCTAGACCTTTATCCTCGAAATGCAGGGGTACACCACACTGTGGGCCACCTCGAGTGAAACATCGGCGCTATACGAAACTAAAAGCAAGCAATGGGTAATCTCCTTGATGTCGTTCACCAGGTATTTCGTTGGGCTAGCCCCATCGGGTGAAGGTGCGGAAGCGCAGCTACTTTTAAATGGAGGGGTGCAACCGACAGCTTGTGTATTAGGGTTGGCTTTGGGTCTGTTCCTTACGAGTTCCTCCAATCGTTGTACCCGGGGCTCCCATTCTACTCGTATCTTATCAGCTTCTGCGTGTACCCTAATTTGAATTTCATCCTCTAAGTTATGTCCACATTTCCTTTTTCTTGTAGTCGAGATAGTCATTGGGAAATCCCTCCTTCCATGGAACGTAGACCTCGATGCCCCGCGTACGGCCTGGGTGCTTCTTTTTTCCTAGGGCCTCAGATAGAATGTCTCACTCTCTGTTTTCGACAAAGGAGCCTTGCGATGCTTGCGAGTCATACTCAATCTGCAATAGGTGGAGAAATTGTAATTGGGGTGTTACAAAAGTAAACATTGTAAGGGTCATTCTAAACTTACCAGCTTTTGAACCACCTCAGCAGTCTCGGGCGTGGAGAAAACTGGCCCCGTCGGTGTGACTTTGCCCCTAGCCCTGATCCAGCGGTTAGCACACGTATTGGTGAGCCTTGTGGTGGCTTCAGATTGCTCACTGGCGCGGTCGGCCAGCTTCCACTCGCGTTCTTTTGCCGCATATCCTGCGGTGCCGAGTCTGTGGGGTAGGTGTTCTTGGCCTAAATGGCCTTGTGTTTGATGGAGGACTCCTTGAACTCCTCAGTTGTCTTCATTCTCTTGAACTCCTCCCACACCTCATTCATAATGAAAGTGTACTTCTCAAAGGGGGTCTTTTCCTCATTGACGAAATCCTTGACGAGATCCACGTTCCAGTTCTTTCAGACGGTCCCCATGCGCTTCAGTGTATTCTTCCATACCTCAGGAAGAGAGTCTTCAGGGAATTGAATCGACAGTTTGAGCTCCTCCCATAGTTGGTCCCTTTCTTGAGCGGTGAGGTCCTTCTAGGTGTTAGTGGTGCATGGGACTCGTGCCCTAGCCACCACCCCGCACATTGTTCGATACGCTAATGCAGCTTTCGTGGGAAGGACCGGTACACCTCCTCTCTTGACCTCTGTGATGGTATGAACGACATCGGTCTTGAGCTTGCTTGGCCCTCTGCTAACCCTTCTCTTCACAGCCGGGGTGGCCTCAGACGCGGTCCCCACTTGAGGGGTGGTCTCAGCCGCAGTCCCCGCTTGAAGGGTGGCCTCGGGCGCTGCCCCCGCTTGAGGGGTGGCCTCAGGGTCCATTTTACATATAAGAGAACATCAGGCAATTTAACCTTCCAACATCAATTCTAGAACAAGGTCACAGGCAGAAAAAATAAGAAGAGAGAGAAAATAGAGATAAGAGTTCCAGGTGTAGATGTTCTAACAATAAAGTCCATGGTCAATCAACTGCCTCCGATAAACTTGACAACAACGCAGCCAATTGATTAGCCCCATTCATCAGCATATAATCTATATATTTAATTACACCGAAGAAACTAATGGATACTAGAAATCTAGATTATCAATAAGCAAATTCATAGATTTTTTGTACAATCTACAGGTACGTGTTACATGCAGTACATCAATGCTTTAGACCACAATGTCAATTTTAGTTGGAGTAAATAAAGTTGTCAAAGATTCTGCAAACAGTTCCAAAGAAACACCAGTGACATATGCTGCCCAATATAATGGACCAGAGCAAGGAAAACACGTTTCAGGGCAATTTATACAGCATATCAGCCAATATAAGAGATGTTACGAAGAAGTTTCCAGATGTTGAACCACGGTCATTCTACATAATATGTTAATGCATGTGAAACCCAAAAACTACGCAATTCAAAGGCCTAGTTATACTCATTATTTTCTTTATATCACTACAACTCAATTATACAAGGCATATCACAGGAACATCCATCAGAGCTCGAACACATTAGCAGCCAAATGCCATCAATGGCATGGCACCCATATATTACATTGCTGCCTTCTACCATACAGTACTTTGATGCCAAGAAAACAACCAATAGCTTCTATCACATATATATAGTCAAAGTACCTTTCCAAGGAGACTTCCAAGAAAATGGAAATATTGTAAATGTCGTTCATGAACCAATCCTGATCCAGGGTTAGGGTACATAAGGTTCAGTGATGTACCTTCTCTCGGCGGTGAGGGTTCAGCGACGAGGGTGGGGGCTCGGCGATGAGAGCTCGGCGTCGAGGGCTCGGCGTTGAGGAGGGCGACAAGAGGGCGGCGGGCGGCGGTGACGAGAGGGCGGCTCGGCGGCGAGAGCGGCGACGAGAGGGCGGTGGCTCAGCGACAGGAGTTCGGCGTTGAGGGCTCAACGTCGAGGAGGGCAACGAGAGGGCAGCAGCGATGAGAGGGCGACAAGAGGGCGGCTCGGTGACGAGGGCTCGGCGACGAGAGGGCGGCTGGGTGACGAGAGGGTGGCGGCTAGGGCTCGGCGATGAGAAGGCGGCGGCTAGGGCTCAGCAACGAGAGAGTGCGCGCGAGACTTGTGAAAATTTTGGGGTTTTGCGCGGCTGGGGTATATATAGTTGTAGTTGTACTGGCGGCTCATGCCATAACCGCCAGTGGTAGCCAGACTATCACTGGCGGCTCAAGACATAACCACTAGTGATAGTTGTCTTGAGCTATATTAGGGCTATATATAGGACTATATTAGGGCTATATAATAGAACTATATAGGACTATATAGGATTATATATTATAATAGGACTATTATATAATGGGATTACATAACTCAAAAATAAGATACAAATAGAACATTACAATCAATCCTCACCGATCAGCCCTTCTTAATGATCGGTGCACACATAGGTGGTTGCATTGGCCATTTCACTTGATTTTGGGTCGGTTTTATCATGTAATGGAGGTATTTCATCAAATTGGTTGTAATCCTCCTTGTTCACCACATTCTCGACTCCAACGATTCTTCTTTTCCCACTAAGAACAATATTTTTGTTTTTATTAGTAGGATCTATGACATAGAAGACCTGTAAAACTTGGGTTGCAAGGACAAAAGGGTCATCTCTATATCCCACTCGGGCAAGGTCAACGATAGTCAAACCAAACTCATTAGATTTCTTAACCCCTCCACTTTGGACCCATTTGCACCGAAAAAGGGGTATTTTGAAAATCACGTAGTCCAGTTCCTAGATCTCCTCAATGAAACCATATAACGAGCTCTTGTGTTGTGTTACTAGGCCTTAGTTGTGCTCCTCCTCATATGCATCTATACAAACGTTGCTCTTCTGTACTGTGCTCTTCCTATCTTGAGATATCGTGTAGAATGTGTACCCATTTATGTCATATCCTTGCCATGTCACCACCATATATCTTGGTCCCTTTACTAGCCATAAGAGTAGATCAGAACACTGTGTTCCGGTGAATGATGCCTTCAACCAATCCTTGAAACGACGGTTATGCTCATTTTTTATCCAAGCCTCCGTCTTGTTTGGATACTAGCGGCGTAGGAAATCCTTTTGCTCTTCTATGTAAGGGGCCACCTCCGTCATGTGATTCAGAACAATAAAGTGCACTTTACAGTAAATGTCTCCATCAGGTGTGATCGGTTTTCTGCCAAGTGTGCTCGTACCATGCAGCCTATCCTCATGATGGGATATGAGCACACCTATGGGGTCAACTTGCAACATGTAATCAATGCAGAATTCGATCACCTCCTCTGTTCCATACCCTTCGAGAATGCAGCCTCAGGGCGATATCGGTTGCGTACGTTGCGTACGTATGACTTTAGAATCCCCATGTACCTCTCGAACGAATACATGTAACGTAGAAACACCGGGCCACATAACTTTATTTCCCGAACAAGGTGAACCATAAGATGTACCATAATACCGAAGAAGGATGGGAGGAAATACATCTCAAGATAACTTTCTTACTGCTTCGTTCTGTAGCGAATCAAGAATATTAGGATCGATGACTTTCTAATGGATTGCATTGAAGAACAAGCTCATCCTTGTGATGGTTCGTCGGACGTCCAGAGGCAATATACTCCTTATTGCAATGGGAATCATCTAAGTCATTAGAACATGGCAGTCATGTGACTTCATTCCAGACAATTTCAAGTCACTCATGGACACTATCCTCTTCATGTTGACAGCGTAACCGGATGGGTATTTTACACCATGCAAGCACGGATAAAATTCATTTCGCTCGGCCTTGGATAGAGTAAAGCAAGCTGGAGGGAGTCTCGTCCTATCCGTACTACAAATTATTGGTGCTAACTCATTTCTTAAGGTCATATCGACTAAGTCGAGCCGTGCATTTAGTCCATCCTTCATTTTGTCCTTCATATGAAGCAATGAACCAACCAAACTATTGCATTTAATGAACTCTTCCGTAGTGCCATAGTCTTTTTCGACGTCACGCATCATTCTATCGAACTCGAAAACTTCCTCAGCTAATATTTCACCGACGTCATCACATTCGACACCCGCATCATCACTATCCACTTCAAAGACGTCATCTTCACACTCAGTTGTACTCTGCGTCTCACCGTGACACGTCCAACAAGAATAACCTTTTTTGAAACCCCGCTTAATGAGATGAAACTCGATTTGAGATGAGTTTCTATACCATTTCAAGTTATCACAATCAACATAAGGACAACATATTAAGTCAACCCCTCTCTCCTGCATATCCACCAGCACGGCTCTCATAAACCCTTGCACCCCCATTTACGTACTCTTCCGTAGCACGATTTCCCGTGTACATCCATGATCTGTCCATTATCTGCAAAAATGTATCCATGGTTTTTTTTAATTATTACATGGTTACACTTCTATCGAAATAAAAGACTTTATGAATAAAAGTTTGCCTTAGGACAAAGCTAGTTTGATAAATAGTTTGCATATTATTTAATTAATTAGCATATACTCAAAACAAGCTAAAATAATTAATTCTTCCTATATATGACTACAAATTAATTGTTGCTTACTCCATTAATTGTGACTACAAACTCATGAACATATTAATTGTTGCTTATCCCACTAATTACTTTCTCTCGCATTCTACACATGCAAAACAAATCACAAGCCAAAGATATTAATTATCCTACTCTACATGTACATCACAAACCTACAAATATTAATATTTCTAGATCTCAAAGCACTGAATCTAGAGTAGGATCTTTGATCTTCAAAATTGGATGTACAAAGAAAAATAAAAGCATCACTAACCACTAGCACTTGGATCTTCAAAAAACCACTTGGATATTCCAAAACCACTTGGATCTTCAAAAAAAACACTTGGAATTGAACAAACTCTAGCTACAGCCGCCACCGCCGCCACCGCTACAGCCAAACAGGAAGAAGATAGAATGAGCAGAGCACCAATAATGGAGGTAGGGTCGGCACTATGTAGTGAAAACTATCATTGGTGGTTATCTTCGGACCCGCTAGTGATATGCTAATAACCCTGGCGGTTCTCTTTAGAACCGCCAGTGATAGTTTCATATCACTGGCGGTTCGTGTTCCGTTTCCCGCCAATTACCTCCAGTTGTCCGTACACAACTATCTCTGGCGGTTTTTAATGTGAACTTTTAGTGATATGTAACCGTCACTGGTAGTTAGCCGTACAACCTCATCACTGGCGGTCGGTATTCTGCCCAAGCCGCACGAGGGTCCTGTGATCCTCACCACTGGCGGTGACAAAAATAGCCACTAGTGATGAGGGGTCGGGAATGAGCCATTCTGTAGTAGTGAGTAGTTCTCCATCGTCACAATGGTCGTTTTGCTACAATTAATAGGGATTTTGGTGGCCTAAATTAATTCATGTACTAAAACTCAAAAGAACACTTCAATAATGACATGGCCCAATGTGGGGGTCATCCTTTTCCCACCACTTGATCTGTACTAGTCAGTAGGTCAGTAAACTAGTGCACACCAATTATATAGCTAGATCATTTTATACAAGTGGAAGACTTATATTACATTAAGTATCTGTGTTTAGCCCGGAGGCTATTAAGTATTACAACACGACACATTGGCCCAAATAATCCAAGAATAAAAAAAGATTAGAGTGTGATTAAAAGATACAAAAGAGGCTCCTACCGGCTATGCCAATGTAGTCGACTGGAGAGACGCCCTAAGCCTCATCCTGATCGTCAGCATACTCCTAAGCATCGTCTTCATGGTAGGTGTAGTGGTCTTGCTCATACTCACCATCTAAACGTGTGAGTGATTGCGAGGTCGGTGTCATCCAAACACTGTCAATTTAATACCCAACCTAATGCATTTAGTGATAAGGCTTCAAAGAAAAGGTTGGGTTTGTTTATTTGCAGAAAGCCAGTTTTGTAAATCAAAGCCTATGACATAGCAGTTTTAACCAACTTTTTATATCAAGTTGAATCATCATTAGAGTTTCATCTTAGTTCACAATCCCAATCCCATGGCTAGTTATACGCACTCTGCCAAACATTCTCCTCTACTCTTGCCATCATCTTCTGGTTGTAGCTCATCCATTGTGGATCACATCTCCAGTGAGGTGTCCGATCTTGTCCTAACTGGGTTGCCGGCCCACGCTAGACTCACGGCTCCCTGCGAGTATAGACCTAGATCATCCCTCAGATGACGACATGAGACTGTCTTCATCTCAAGCATGGCAGCAGATAGGGTATGCCCTCAGGTCGTAACTACCCCTGAATCCCCAATACTTGCACCTATCGCGTGATGGCCGGCGCGTTGTGGTGTTAGGAAGCATCCTCGATGGTTAGTGGCGTCACATTGTGTATCCCCGATGCACCCGTTTGGGAGAAACCTTGTTTCAGCCCAGCCTGTCCACAAAGGGCCTCACCCTTATGCAGTTCCTTCTTCGGCTAATCGCAACCTTCGTGTGAATAACACACGATGTGGCGCAACCCCTTTGGGCCGCGCTCGGCATTACGTAGATCTCGCCGCGCTCCTCTTCCAGCACTACATATGTGGGCGATTAGCTCCTCAATTCACGTAGCCCAGTTACTTCATCTCATACCCAATGACAGACCTAGTCCGCATTGTAACACATCACAATCATACACACACTGGTATGCCAGGCCTCAAACTCAAGGTTATGTTCATGTATATCTTGTCTCGGTGAATCTCGGTTTACCATTCTGGTGCCATTAAGCCCGAAATGAGTAATAGATACCTAAGCATTCCTAAGCAAGTTTTAGCCCAGACTTAAGGAGTCTAATAAATTTTAGTATTTTTTCTTATCTTGGCTAAACAAGGATATGATCATCAAGGAAATCATAAAGTGAATCAAATGACGAATGATATCATTAAAGCTATACATTCATGGTAAGTAAACAATCAATGAATGGGGCATGATATCATCATGATTAACAAATAGGCATATCATAATTTAAGAGCATGCAATTTGATACTTTAAAAGATATACTTTAATAAATTAGGTATCAATATGATCTAACTAGATATTAACTCACTTTGGTCCTATGAGTAGAGAGGGTCTTCTTGCTGCTCTTCGAGGTATTCCTTGGGCTCCTCAGCGTTTAATAATGGAATGAATTCGAAGAACAATAAATAAAACCCTTATAGATTGAGCTATTAAGCTAAACAGAGACATAACCCTTCCTTACTGTTCATGATTATATTTTTATAAAATTCAGAAGGTCCTCTAGTTTTATCATAAATTTTCTAGAAATTTTGAGGATATCTAGCTATTTTTAAGAGTTCAATATCATTTCCTGTATTTAATTGAACATAAACATTTACCTAGATGTCGCTTAATAATTTCCAGAGGGCAAGTAATGCGGTGATAGTTGCCCTAAAATTTATATTATACCTAGAAATTCATTTGAGATTTTATGTGATTTTTCCATAATTTTTAAAAACTATCACTGTGCTAAATAAATTCTTTCTATTTTCTAGAATTGATTTTATTGGATAAACCGGAGAAAATTCTCAGAACAGTGCTGGGCCGGCCCATAAACGTCTGCGCGTGGCCAGCCCGCACACGGTGGCTGACATGCGGGTCCTGTGCGTCAGTGACACCTGGCGACGACAGCGCCACAGCAAAGGCACATGTCAGTGGCTCGTTACATTAACCGCAAGAGTTTTCAAATGCTAACAGTGTTTTGCACGGATCTTGGCATAGATCTACGGCCGAGAGACTGTCTTCCACCTCCGGCCAGGGAGACGGTCAGGTCATGAAACCGGCGATGTTTCGGCGATGCACCAGCGGCGCTACAGGGCACTAGTGAGGGCGATTTTGGGTGCTACGGGTTCCTCGTGAGTAGCCCTAGGACATGTCATCGAGCTACTCACCGGCGACGGCCAGGAACGGCGGCTAGCTATGCGGTGGCGGAGAACTCCCACGAGAGTACCTAGCTATGGCCCTATGAAGACCTACGAGCTAACCTAAGGCATGCATGAGCTTGAGGAGGATCTGAGGAAGCTCACCGACCACTTGGCCAGACCGGAGAAGGCTTAGACCGTGCTGGCGACGATGAGGTCGAAATGAGGTGGGAACAGGACGCTCGACGACAGGGAACTCCGATGACTCTCGGGTTCAATCAACCTAGGCAAAAGAAGCGCAAGGGTGAGGTGATACTCCATGCGCGAGCAATTGCCAAGGGACTCACCGTGGAGTTCGAATTTGTGCGAGAAGCTCCTGGTAGGGCTTCAGACCAGTGATGGGGAAAACGACGATTCTGGCAAGCTAGGCGGTCGCCGGCCGATTGATTGGAGTAGGAGCAATGTGAGAGGGAGCTAAAGCCAATGCTGGCGTAACGGGCGAGAATGGGCGAGTAAAGAGAGGGGTCGACGAGCGCGAGGTCACCGGTGTTAAAGACCGAGCTGGCGGCGACAGGGCTGGCATGCATGCAGGGGCAAGGCAGCCAAGCGCTCTGCTTTGCCAGGAGGAGCACGCCACGGGGCGGTATGGCCAGCGGCTGGGCGCTAGTGCAATGGGAGAGTGAGAGGGAGAGTTCCACCAAGGAGGGAGGGAGAGAAAGAGCAAGCTGAGAGAGAGTACAAGGGGATGACAAGTGGGCCCCTGATAAACAGTGCAGTCAAAGGGTGGTCAAGACATGGTCAGAGGTAGTGGGACCCACTGGATAAATTTCTGAGATTTTTAGAGGTTTTATTTGTAGCTAATGTGAAGCTCTTGGCCATATTTGTTTTGAATTCAAATTGAATTTGAATTTGAATTGAAATTTTCATTTCTATGGTGAACTTTGTTTGTATGGTTTAATTTCATTAGGTCTCATGAGGCTAGGTTCAATTTTTACCATATTAAGGATCAAACTCTCTAAGTGAAAGGTTTATCATATATGTATGTACATACATATATATAGGATTTTGTTAATAAGGTTTGATTATGACCCAGAACACATTTATGGTATGTTAAGTTTATCCCCCAATTAACCTTAGGGTTAAATTAAAGCAAAATTTAAAACAGGGTTTTTAGCTTAGCATTATACACAAATAGCCTTTGGGGAAGTATCACTTCAAGTACCAAGCATTATAAGGTGTTTCTCAAAATTACTCAATTCTGGACTGTTACACCCAACGCAGAAAAAAAAATTATTTACCAATTATATATGTACCAACTGGTTGGCGACACCTATTGTAATATTCTGGAACAAGGTATAAAATTAAATATGCATGGTTACGCAAAAGCACAAAAAACACTTGTACGATTCAATTAAAACCGGTCATTAGATACAGAGAAATAGACACCGATGCACTTAGTCAATAGGCAAAGATGAGTATCAGTGCCAGTTTTTCTTATGAACTGGCACTAATAACCGGATATCAGTGCTGGTTCCCAACCATGGCAACAAGCTTTTTTCCTTAAAGAATTGGTAAAAAATTTGGACCCAAAACCGACACCTCTATTTACAATCATACATTTCTTTACACGAAATACAAGCACATGTATTATATAGGATTCAAACCGACAACCTCTTGACTCTAGAAAAAAGCCACCTAACCAACTTCTCTCAAGGCAGGCACTTAATATCTTCAATAGAAATATGCATACTTTTTTACCTTTGTTGTTTAAATATTTCGATAATTATTTAGGCTTGTAAATTTTTGCAAATGGAAAAGCTATAGATATGGTTGAGCGCTACAGCTTTCGTATAATGTTTGTCTCCATCCAACTTTGTATGAATAAGTTAAAAATTATCTATACTTGTGGCCAATATTTAGGTATTTAGATGACTTCAAATTGGAAAAATTCTGGTGTGTGTAAGACAACACACAATCAAGAACCATGACAGTAATTCACAGTAGAGGACATCCATAACATTAACGTAGCACCATACATACATACATATATATATATATATATATTTATATTTATATATATATATATATATTTATATTTATATTATATGTGTGTATGTATATATATCAAAAGAAAGTAATCACAACACATGACCATTTCTTCATATCAAACACACATAACAAGCATATAGTTCCCATTGTTTGAATCAAGCCTACCACCGGCGCCAAATCTCATTTTTGGAGCTCAATTTGGAGGGGTATCATCGAATTGATACCCACTACTAGCGTCGCCTCCCAAGTTAAGAAAGTCGCCAACCGAAAGCGGAGTCCTTGAGGAAGAAGCATCATTGCCTCTAACATGCTCATCGGGTGAGGGAGCCACCGAACCTTACATTAGCGAACATATGTTAGAGCTGGCTAGAATGCGTTAAAGAAAAAATAAATACCTGACAATACCATGTATAGGGATTGCTGGGCAAACAGGGGTGGAGGATGGAACCAAGGGAGTTTAAGCGGTGCCCCGAACTGTTGTGCCATATATTCCTACAGATATGACAATAATTGGGTCACTGTCAAAAAAAACAATACTAACTGGACGTTTTCATCTATGTAGAGCAGTAGTGGGCACTAATTAGAGAATTTTCATCTACTTAGAGTAGAAACAAACAAAGATCGAAAAATACAAGTCTATTTGACAGATTTCATCAAGTAAGAGCACAAATGACTAAATCTCGACAATTGTAAGTTGAAATTAGGATTTTACATGTAGTTACAAGAGCAATACTGAAATTACTTTGACAATTTCATATGTTTGACGCAAGATTGAACAATTGCTGACAAAAATTGGTCTATTTGGCAAATTTCATGAAATATGACTACAAGTGAATAAATCTCGACAATTGTAAGTTGAAGTTCGGATTTTGCAAGTAATTACAAGAGCAATGCAGAAATTACCACTAACTTGATAATTTCATTTACTTGAGCAAATAAGAGCACAATGGATTAAATCTCAACAATTATAAGTTGAAATTTTCAGTTTGCATCTAGCTAGAAGAGGAATAAAAACATACAAGTAAACAGACAACAAACTATACAAACATAACTTACATGTAGAGCTACTTGTTGCTGTGTCTGCCAGGCAACAAAGTATTCTTATTGTTGCCTAAGTTTCTCCTGTAGTCGAGTCTCACGAGATGCTTGTTGCCTCAACTCCTCCTCTAGTCGAGTCTCACGAGTGCTCTATCCACTGGTTTGGGAGGATTGAGACGACCTTGCCGAAGTGAAGACTGTGGTAGTGTCAACATAGCCATTAAACATGTAGAACCTTCCATGTTTCTTGCCACCATCGCTGTTGTACAAAGCGATAGAGTCAACATCTTCTTTTCTCCAATCGTACTTCGGCCCGTGAGTATCAGTCATCAATTTTCCATAACTAGCCTACAAAATTTGTACTACATGTGTAAAAATTTGACAAGTTTCTAACTTGAATTCGTTACAACAATTATACTAAGCAAGCTCTGTGTCACCTTCTCACTGCATAGAAGATCTAGCTATGTGGGATCAGAACCTAGGTGATCGCAAATATAAACTTCGATGTCAATAGGCTAAGACTCGCTTTGAGCTTCCTACAAATCAATGTCATTAGCCAACATTTGGAACATAAATGATCAAATATCGATAATTGAAACTACAAGTGATGATATATAACATTATTAAGCATACCATCTGTCGTGCAAGACGAAGATGTCCATCAGCCCTGTACCGCTGAACTACCCTCGGTCCCACCTCCTTGTTACCCCTCTTCTTGTTAGATTTTTGTACAAACTCAGGTGAGGCCCAGTAACAACTGAGAGCTTGCCATGCTTCTGAACATTTGTTAAACCAAGACAAGATAACTTCTCGGTACTGATCCTCACGATGGTAGATTTTCGAAGCATCAGGCTTCTTGCTCATTGTACAAGTTGACAGCCTGCATATGACCCTGATACATCATCTGCTTCACCGTCCTGGTCACTGCACTGTCAAAGACATATTTTGCCTTAGATTGCAACGACTACTCCTCATCACCTAGCAAACAGTACCTCTCCTACAAAGGAAAAGGATGAGTTAAACTTTATATTTTTGCTCGTAGAACATATGGAAGTAGAAAAACATCCGGACTTACCCAGAAGTCCATCTACACCCGCTGGGCAATAGTTCCATGCACCCTACCTATAGCCATCTGGTAGTACGCCCACTTTAGGATTGGCCTAGATTCGCCATTGATCAGAACTAAACAAGGATAATGGTAACGCAAGAGAGATCCAAGCGTACCATTCACTTGCCTTAATCTATTCCTGCCCATCCATTCTACATCAATCCATTGCCTGCAAAAAAAATGTTGTCGAACTTATGTGATCATGTGACGTAAAGTTAATTTAAATAGAATTTAATTACTTACCAATCACTATGTGGCAAGATCAATCTGCGTGCCTAAGGAGCCGCTACTGGGGGAATCAGATTAGTCCCTCTATACCTGAATTACGAACATAAAATGTTCATTAGAAATGGAATATATATAGTAAGTACTTGCTAGTTATGTATAAATAGTACCTAAAAACAGGAGCATCCCCTCCCTGAGCACCATCCCCATCCACCTCCCCTGCCTCCTCTCCTTCACCATCCCTATCCTCCTCTCCTGCATCCTCGATAGCCTCCTCCCATGCCTCCACCACATCCTTGTCCTCCTTAGCCTCCACCATAGGTTCCCTCGCTTCCTCTCCACCCTCCTGCCTCCCTACTTGAGGAGATTCAGATGTTAATATAATTATTTCATGTATAAAAGAAAAGAATGAAAATAACACAAGTAGAAGTATACAAACCTCCTCTAGGCACCTGTCGAACTGTCTCTGCCTCCTCTACCGAGAACAAGAGCCCCTAGATAGTGATTCTTGACTCTTCGAAGAAGACCCATCTTTTTTCATTGATTTGGAAAACGAGCATGTGTGCCGGAAAAACAACTTCATCCTGTTAAAGAAACACGATATTAATTAGTATAAGCATGGGTAAAACATGAAGAATACATAAAGAAATAGTGCGATATTTATACTTATTAGAAGTACTCGACGTCAAGTTCATTTAAACGGGTACTACGTGGTCTCACGTTAGGAACGTCTTGAGAGTCATGACTCATGAGCACGGCGTCGTTTCTTCCTTGCAACATATTACACATTAACATCTGTCATGTCACTGACTAATTCATCCAGTTCGGACCCAATGTCAACTTGAAATGAGCCTAGCAATCCAGCTTCTTGGTAGGCTGCTTCAACCGTGCTATCGAGCTCATTTTCATTATAATTAACATCCCCTGGAGTGTGTAAGCAGCCAAGAGGATTCACTTTGTGTACAACCCACCATAGTTTTAAATTTTTCTTGGAACATGGATATGGATGGTAGTACACCTGCTCAACGTGGTGAGCAAATACGGATGAGTTGTGACCTGCAAGGCATGACTCATGTCTAACTTCCACTAAGCCAAGTTTGTTGTTTCGCCGTACCCCTGTTTTATCGTTAAACCAATCACAATAAAAGAAAGATACTCTCAGATCCTTTCGGCCCCCAAACTTAACCTCTAATATGCTTTAAAGAATGCCATAATACTCAGTTTGTTGACCATCTGCACCCTCTACGGTAGTGACAACTCCCCTATTCACTGTGGCTGCTTGAGGATGGCTTACTTCCAATGCTGCATTACGAAAGCAAAACCCGTTGACATTGTAATGCCAAACTTTCTTGCGGTCGTGCTACCATGTGATAGCTGCTGGAGGTCCTCATGGGCGCCGGGATCTTGCATGCACTGCAAATGTTTGAATATTTATTACATTATAGTTTAACATGAATGATGAGTTATAGTTTAGTGTGATCAGAAATATACGTGTTATCGAAACTAAGTCACAAAGTTAGGACCGCCATGTAAATCATTGTGTCGTAACTTATCAAGTTGTGCACTTGTAGGTTTTCGCGTTGAATTCCATTGTTGTTTATTAAAAAACTTACAATTTATTTGATTAAAATGTAATATAATGTAAAAACAAAATTACAAATGAATGTGAACTAATTACACGAAATAATGTTCCATTTCCGAAATGTTGCAGTGCATGTATAACATTGCTTCATTCCACTCTTCGCGGGACAGCTCATAGATCAAACTGGCACCGACAACATTCCCATGTCCTCGGAATTTATTAAGATCGAAACCATGTGTCTGATCCAATGGTTGGTATCTCGGTACATGAGCATTAACCTTGTGCTTATCCGAGAAATATGTACTCGAGAAGTATGAAATCTCTTTAAGAAAGAATGCTTCTACGATGCAACCTTCAACTTGCGCTTTGTTAGCCACAGTTGCCCTAATTTTTTTAAGGCTTTGTTCTATAGGGTACATCCATCGATACTGTAGTGGCCCACCAACATTTGTTTCGTATGGTAGATGTACCAATAGATGTTGTATTATTGCATTCATGAAACCCGGTGGAAATAACTTCTCCATCTTGCATATTAGCATAGGTACAGCTTTCTTCAACTTTTGCATCGTTGATTTCCTGATTTTCTTTAAACATAACTGTCTGTAAAAGAAACTAAGCTCCGCCAAAATTGTCTACACATCATCGGGGAAGTAGCCACGGAACATTATAGGAACTAGTCTTTCCATATTAATATGGTAATCATTACTATTCAAGCCATTTTGCTTACCTGCCACGATACTCATGGCATGCCTTAGGTTCATGGCGTAACCGTCGGGAAACCTAATATTTTTCAGCCACAAAAGGATCTTCTTCTTTTTGGAGCTCTTAAGATAGTAAAGGACACGTGGCTTCCCTTGTCGTCCTGCTTGGTCCTCCCCAATCTCAAGGGTTGGTCAATCGCATAGTTCGGCCATGTCTCTTTAGACCTGCACATTATCTTTTGTCTTGTCTTTGAAATCAAAACACATACTAACAATGCTTTCTATAACATTGCGTTCTTGATGCATAACATCAACTTGTGTGGTAGGATGAGGGATGTTACATACGGCAAGCTCCAGATACCGGATATGTGAGTCCAGTTATGTGACTCTCTAACCCCTTCAAAACCATCCCCTGTGAGACTTATTTGACAATGCCAGTCAACAATTCTGGCTCCAGTCAAACGTTTCGGCTGTCCCTTCGTGATTATCATGTCTTTCCGAAAGTCATTTCTCTATCTTCTGTACTCATGACAAGGAGGGAGGAAACATCGATGGCAATCAAAGAAACAGAATTTGCGACCTTGATTCAAACGGAAAGCATCTGTGTCATTCATGTATATCGGACAAGATAGTTGGCCATGTGTGCTCCATCCTGAAAACATGCCGCATGTAGAAAATCATGGATGGACCAGAGGAAGGCAACACGCATGTTGAAGTTCTCTTTTCTACTGTTGTTGTAGAACATGCAATGACACCTATCCACAACTGCTTAAGCTCCTCGAGCAAAGATTGCATAAAAGATGTCTAATTGCTTTCTAGGATGCCCCGGCTTCGGTATAACAACGGATAAGAACAAGTACTCATTTTTCATACATAATGAAGGTGGAAGATTATACTGAATTGAGAAGATGGGCTAACAAGAATACGACGTAGCACTCATGTTGAAAGGCGGGAACCTATCGGTTGCCAAACCAGTACGAACATTTCTTAGGTCTTTGGCGAAGTCTTTGTCATAACGGTCCAATACCTTCTAAGCCTCACCATCGTATGGATGACCCATAAAATCTTCATTCAAGCGCAAGCCTTCCCTGTGCCACCTCATGTGTTTGACAGTCTGCTTAGATGGGTACATTCGTTTTAGCCTTGGTGTTAGGGGAAAGTAATGTAGAACCTTCATTAGTGTCAAAGTTGTCACCAAATTTTTCTCTTCATCAGTTATTTATACAAATCTAGACTTCCCGCAGAGTAGACAATGATTCTCATCAACGTTCACCTTCTAGAACAACATGCAGTTGTCAATGCACACATCTATCTTCTCATAAGGCATCCCTAGACTAGCCAACATTTTCTTTGAATAGTACATATCTTTCGGCAACTTGTGATGTTCTAGAAGCACATCAGAAATTAGGTTCACCAACTCATGTAACAGCCTTGGGAGAAGCCATACATAGATTTTACAGCCATAAGCTGTGTCAGAAAGACAAGGAGTGAAAACTTAGTGCACTGATGCAAAGGCTTATCCGAAGATTCTAAGAGCCTATAGAATTCCTCAACTCCTAGGGTGGGTCGATCCTCTCGACTCGTAGCTCCATCCCCCGAAACATTCTCAAATTGTCAGCCCAAGTCCTCAACCATCTCATCCATCCTGTCCTCCTCTATATTGATAGTTTCAACTTTATTAGACATCTCTCTCCTCCGTGACTCACCATGTTCGTACCATGTAAGGTAATTTGACATGAAGCCAAATTTGCATAGGTGGCCAACCATCATTGTCTTCGTCTCTTGAGAGAAAAGACGACACTTAGCATAAGGGCACTTCGCTACCCCACTAGGAGGAGTTGGGGAGAAAACCTGAAGCAGAAAAGCCTTTGTGTTTACTTTCCAATTTTCCATATGATTCATAGTTTTATCCTAGCCATCGTACATCCACATATGGTCATGGCCATCTTTTGGACAATTGAATGCAAAAAATACGTGAAAGTGGGTTACTAATCCTACCCACCCAGGGATGGACAGTGTCGTCGGGAAATTCCCCCGACGGTGAGATTCAGTGCCCCTCCCCGGTGCTGGAGAGGACGCCAAGAGAAGTGGTGGTGAGAGAGCGTACGCTCAGTGAATAGACTAGTGCTAATGTGTATGATCAGAATGCTTGCCTCTTTCATTGATGAGCTTATTAATTTATACAACTCTAGGGTCAGGGTTTACATGCATGGGAAATACCCAAATTACCCTGGCCCAAGGGGAGTACCCAGATTGCCCTGATCTCTGGACCGTTGATCCTACGATTCGCGGCTAGACTAGCTTTCTTACAATCCAAGTTGTTCTAATCCCTAATGTACCCCTAGGGGACATATTCTGATAAGGTTATTGATTTGATCTGTTCTCGTCAGGGGCTATCGCGGGGTCTTCGTCCTCTGGCAAAAGACTTGTCGATGATCGCTGTCGGTCTTTCCGAAGGGTCTTCGTGGATTCCTCGTCGAGACTTCACTCCTCTGTCACCCTTCGGTAGAGGCTCTGAGGATCCTCGTTGCTTGAGATTTACTCGTGAACGCTTGACCCTTCGCGTCCTCCTTCCGACCCTTCGCCAATGTCCTAGCCTCTTGCTCCCATCCCAAGGGGTCTTGAGGTCATTCTAGACACGCTTCACTGCTCACCCCTTCAGATAAGAATCTTCATGAAGGATCTTTACAGCATCTTCCTAGTCATCCACTTTTCCCGGAGAAAGGGTGGCTGCCCCTACAACAGATAGCTAAGCATAGTTTGTCATGGCATGTCGTAGAATCCAAATAAAATTTTGGCAGCATAACCCCATAGTTTTCTGAATGCGCGCCTGTTACTTGTGCATCAGAGAATAATTGAGTTATGTAGCCAAAATTTAGTTTGGATCCTACGACGTGCCACAACAAACCGCGCTAAGCCGTCCATCCCTAGGCTGTCCAGTAGCGTGTATAATTCATGAGCAACACATCTCACAATTCAATGTGAGATGTGTCGCTCCCAAACCGGTGACGTATAGGTTGAGTCGACTTGTGCTTTCTAGAGTGTAATTCATATGTAAAAAATTAACCCTTCGTAACATATACATCATAATTCATCATAATTTTCCTAATTACCAAATATTCTAGAGTGCAATTCATATGCAATTCATACGTACTTTTCCTAATTACCAAATAGACTTTACGATTACTTACTTATACATCATAATTTGCACTATAATGACAATTTAAACAATCAACATATTCCTAAAGCACCTCATTTTAAATTAACTTAATATTACAACTAAGGCGACACAAATAAACCTGCTTAACTAAAAAAAAAATAGTTATAGTGCATACCTTTTGGTGGTGGCGAGTAGGCGGCGTGGGCGGCGGGCGGGACACGGCACATGTGGCGTCCAAAGGCGAAGCGGACGGCGGCGGTGCGGGAAGCAGGCAAGCAAATGGCGGCGTGTGCAGTGAGGGTTGGGGGTTTAAGGTGGCACGGGCGGCGGCGCAGGTGGTAGCGACGGCACCGCAAGAGGCAAGCGGGAGGCAGGCAGCGGAGGCAGTGCGGGACACTTGCGGCAGTGGCGGCGCAAGTCACGACGACGCATGCGGCGGTGACGCAGGACTCTTGTGGTGGCAGCGGCGGCGGCGGCGACGCCGCGGGAGGCAGGTAGAGGCGGCGGCGTGGGCGAGGGAGCTGCGTCGGGCGAGAGGGTGCATGTGTCACGCAGTTAGGGCAGCCTGTGCTGTTTTCGATACACAGGCTATTTACGTCGGCTGAGCCAACATAAATAAGGGCACATCGCACCAAACCTATTTACGATGGCCAGGCCGATGTAAGTACACGCCACATGTCATGTTTACATCAGCCCATTGCCACATGGCCACTATTTACGATGTAAACACTTTCCTAGCATATTTTAAATTCGGTCTGGTGGGATGGGCATGTGTTTACGTCGGCTGGGCGTAAATAGCGTGTTTACGTTGGCTTTGCTCTAGGCCGATGTAAATACACTTATTTACGTCGGCCCGAGGAGGGCCGGTGTAAAAAACTTTTATTTACGTCGGCTTTCTATAGGCCGATGTAAATAGTTTTGGCTGCTGATGTAAATACACTTATTTACGTTGGCCGGCTTGACGAGGGTCGGTGTAAAAAACTTTTATTTACGTTGGCTTTCTATAGGCCGATGTAAATAGTTTTGGCTGATGTAAATGCGTCGGAATGCTGTAGTGATAACTAGTATATTTTTTGGATTTAAATTACAAATGATTCCCTATTGAAAATATTGGTGCAACACAATACATAACCATGCAAATATGCGACCTTTGCCCAAAACACAGACCAAAATATATAATGCCGAACACATTTGATCGATCAGCTAGCACGCACCTCCTTGTGAAGAAAGAGCAAAGGGAAACAGGAGAAAAGAAACATGTCCAACCAACCAACACACCTCGAATTCCATCGTACCACAACAGCAAGATTGGCATCAGCATCACATGCATGCAAAGTCCAACCATCAACGAATCCTCTCTTTACGTAGGAACGAGGGTTCCCGGCCAGCCATAGCTAGATATGTCTTTATTCTCTCCCAACCCGGCCAAGCAAAGGAGGTGAATCATTGAAACAAGCAGCTCTCACTTCTTTCGCTCTCTATATAAGCACTTCGATGCATACAAAATAAATTAGAAGAGCCACGAACTAGCTAGACCAGAATTACTTTTCCTCTTCTGTGCAGTTAGTGTTATTCATCATACGATCTACAGGCAAAAGGAGGCAGTGGTACAAGTTTAATTTGTGCTGCTGGTGTAATGTCGACGTTTGTTGCCTCTTTCACTCCTGTGTGCCGTTCGCTGGTGCTGCCGGCTTCGTCCGGCGCACGGCCGGCTAGCCGTTCTTGGAAGCCGGCGGCGGCGTTCCCTGCTTCCGCCGCCGTCCTGTGCCGACGGCCGCTGTCTGTGACACAGGCCCTCCCGGAGAAACATCGGCCTGCGTTCAGCATTCCCCCCACCGGTGACTACCCTTAACGCTACTCTCGATCTCTCCCACACACGCACACGTAGGTTCTTCTTTTACATTAATATTATCTCTATCTCTGCTATTTAAAAGTGGCTTGTGGTGAGTGATGATGAGTGGTGGTCCATTTTTATTGGACCATTCTATGCTTCGTCCTTGCATTAATTACACATATACCCAACTCTACTACCTTTCTCGTCTATTCAAAATTTGAAATCACCGTCGGGAGAGATGCAATATTTTAAAATCATTCTCGAAATGGGTATTTATATACTTCATTTTGATCCAATATTTTAGAAATGTAGAAATGTAATAAAAACCATGTAAGCCAAGAAAATTGCCTAAAACAAGAAGACAATATTTAATTGCTTGAAAAAACATAATACTTCATAACTAGTAAAATTAGTAGGCAGTTGACATTGTATATGATATATTCTAATTTTTTTACTATTTATCTTTTCGTAGCAACGCACGGGCATTCAGCTAGTACAACATAAAATAAGATAATTTTTTTTAGTGCAACTGGCGCACAATGACATAAAACTGGACTAACATATATATGGATTATATATACTTCTATGTGTACATGTTCACGACTTTAAGAGTGTCCTATAATATAGCAGTTTTTTCATCTGTTTAGAATCGGTACCATATTATTGTCTTAGGGGTTGTACAAATTTGACTCTGTGCTTACAGCTCTACTCTGCCCCATCGCACCGCCAGATGGCAAGGAGCGGTGGGACATCAAGGAGGAAGGCGACTACGTCAAGATATGGTTGCAGGTGCCCGGGCTCTCGGAGAACGACCTCGACATCACTGTCAGCGAGGAGATGCTTGAGATCAAGAGGAAAGACGCCGTGACTGGCAACGGCGACGGCGACGACGAGGCGCCCGCCGATGTGCATGGTGTCGGCTCCTTCCACATCAGACTGCTCATGACCAAGGAGTATGACAGCAGCAACGTGAAGGCCGAGCTCAAGGCTGGCATGTTGGAGGTGACCGTTCTCAAGAACAAGGACCGCATCATGAGCAAAGTTGGGTTTGGGTCGAAAAGCCCGGATAGAGGATCCAGGAGCCCTGAACCTAGCCCTGGCCCTAACACAGCAGGATCTGGGAGAAGCCCAGACAAAGGCACCAGGGGCCCTGAACCTTCACCTGGGGTCATCAGCCCAGGCCCTAACACAGGAGGAATCGGGAGAAGCCCAGACAAAGGCATCAGGGGCCCTGAACCTTCACCTGAAGTAATCAGCCCAGGCCCTAACACAGGAGGATTCCGCAGAAGCCCAAACAAAGGCACCAGGGTCCCTGGCCCAAGCCCAGCAGGATCCAACACTTTCCCAGTAAGCTCTACCCAAGGTGATACAAACCCGAACCCAATGCCCCAGAATGGTGTCAGGCCAAACCCAAGCCCGAAAATAGTCCAAGATGATCAGTACAATAAAGACGACTAGCTCTGGGCTCCTGCTGAATGCTTCAATGCCTTTTCCCATGTGGTTTAATTCCTTTTGTTTCAAATAAAGGTTTAAATTAATGTTTTTTCCGTGGACCATGTTTACTATGATGAACACACGGGGCGGCCGAATCTTCCCGTGAAGGGATAACTTTGATTTGATAGAGTATAACTTTGACGATCCGGCTACGAACCATGTAAAGATAAGCACCCGCAATCGCTAAACCACACTCCTAATCATTATCAACCGTGTCAAGACACGAATGATCTGACCATGAAGGCCTATTTTTATAAGCAATCGAAAAACTAGCAAAAACAATAATAAAGAACACATAAGTTGAGATTTCGAACTTGTTTACTGTTGCTCTAACTAAGTCCGAAGAACAAGAATGAAGTTCCACATATGAGCAACTAATCTAAACAAAACCTAAGGAGATAGATAGGAAGCTTATCCAATATATAGCCACAAGATGGCTGCTAGGAGATGGTCTCATGTCACTTAAATTACATGGGAACTCAGCCCAACATTAATGGTTGCGCAGCATCTGAAGAGACTGAAACCACTGAACATTTTTTTACTGTTGTGGCCAGCTCAACAATAATTTGCGGCTAGATCCGTTGGAAAAAAACACGAAATTTTCTTTCCATCAAGTACTCACATGTCCCAAACAGAGTTCGTTTGCATTCTCTAGATCCGTTTAAATTCTGACTGGTCATTGAACACTGGTATACAAAACCACATCACTGGCGGTTCGTAACGCTTGTCACTGGCGGTTTTTGAGCGAACTGCCACAGATGAAGGTGTTCAAAAACATGATTTTGGACAGTAAAATTTGACTAATAATTATTATTTTCATCCAAATAGCATCTCTACACCATCTACCAAACCTTAGTACTTTTTTCATGCGAAATTTAAACTACACATAACTAGGATTTAAACTCAGGACCCTTTGCCTCTAACCCTACTTTTTTATTCGAAATTTAAACTACGCATAACTAGGATTCGAACTCAAGACCTCTTGTCTGTAAACCAGCCCTCCTAACCATCTCACCCATTAGCACCTTTTGACATATATAGGATATGCATATCATTTAAGCCTTATTTTCTATATCTTTTAATAACATTTTGAATATACAAATGACGTTAAATAGAAAAGTTATCAACTACAATGTTTTAGATCTTGTCGAGAGTTATAATTTACGCATAAAGTTTATTTTCATGGGAGCTCGTATGAAAAAGTTATGAAATTCTAAAAATTACTTTTACTGGCGGTTCTTTTACAGAACCGCCAGTGATACTTTCACTATCACTGGCGGTTCACCTAAATAACCGCCAGTGATATGCCCTTGGCGGTTTCCTCCAAAATTTGGCGGGAGCCACGGTACCATATCACTGACGTTGTAGGCGTGTAGGTGCACTATTACGTGGTAGGGATTGCAATTTTTCTCGCATTTTCATTTTTTCACTCAAACTTAAGGGAGAAACTTTGCTTCTTATCTTTTTTTTTGTGAAGATCGACGAATCAAATGATATTTCTGTTCTAATTTCTGCCGCTTCTTCTCCCGGATGGTCAGGTGAACCGCTAGTGATAGTTTCACTAGCAGTTAAGTGGCCGAACCGCCAGTGATACGGTATCATATCACTGGTGGATGCTCAGAAGAACCGCTAGTGATAGTTTCACTAGCGGTTGAGTGGGCGAGCCACCAATAATAGGGTACCATCACTGATGGTTCGCCATACATGTGCCATCAATGGCGGTTCATAGTGTCCCGGCGTGGAGCGGGGCGGGCGCGAGCCACTTCACTGGTGGTTTTACATAAATCCGCCAGCGATAAGGGGTGAAGAATGGGTATTTCTATAGTAGTGGAAAGCCGAATGGAGCCCTTTCGCGTTCCTACCTTGCATGCTGACTTGACCCTTTGCATTCCCACGTCCTTTTGTATTTCCACCTTGCATTTGGGGCCTATCCTTTTGCATTCCCACACCTTTTTGCATCGTCATGATGATCCTTGGCATGGTTTCTATGTATGAGAATATTATTATGTAGTGTTCTATTATCAAAAGTAAAATTATGCAACCCAAGAAACGAATTAACATGATAATTTAGTTATCACGCACGGTACGTGTAATTGGTCCTTGAATATTGGTCGTTGATCCTGTGAGTGTATCCGATTTAGATATGTCCTCGTTATACTAGTATTGATCCATGTAGTGAAAATCAAGACCAGGTTTTAAAGTTAAACCATGTTGAGGCCTGAGACTAGAACTGTATGTGTAGCTTAGACTATGCTTCACTTGTTTGCATGCCTTTTTGTATTTTGCGTTGGCCAGATTGTAATTAAACAATAATATTTTGTTTTAAATATTTCTGGTAGTTAAGTAGAAACATAAGATTTAAGATAATGAAACTGGAATGCGCCAGGAACATCTAAGAACTGATAAATTATTGGATTTAATTCTATTAAAAAGTAGATATTATAAGGGGTCTCTCCTGAAATTTTGATAATTTTGGAGTTTCTTTCCAAGTTTTGAAAATTCCTCCAACCTGTACCCTCTAAAGAAATACGAAAATTATTTTTTCATTTTGAAGTACTTTTGCGAGCTAGGCTGTCGAGGCTGTTACTTGCAAGAAGCCTGCCATTCAATGCGTACAAAATTGTTTGGAAGAACAATAATCAACTTAAGTTTAAATTATTTCCATGGTTAATTTTGCTCAATGGGTTGAATTCATGAAGCCTACTTCATCAAAAAGGTATTTGAATATGTGGTTTATTCTCTCTATCCGTTGAATGTGAAAGAACCTTTGCTAAATATTTTCATCCAATGCCCTGCAACAAAAGATATTCAATTTCATCAAAAGCTTTTTATTCCGGTGGTGTCACAGGACCGATTTGTTATGACTTATGACTCGAGCTTTCCTTCGAGCTAGTCATAAGATTGAGTCTTTCTACAAGAAATTTTCTCTTTTCTTTGCTGGCACATTTGCCTTTGAAGGAATTACAAGATCTTCAATTTAAACCTGTATCCTTTGTTAATCACGGTGAAGAAACTAGGCCCATGAAGGGCCTAGTGGACTCTAGCCGAATTCCTAATGAGGCACTATATAAATAGATGGGTACCCATTGTAACAAGCTGATGAGAAATAATAAAAAAATTGTTTCCCTCTATATTTATGTGTTTATCTTATTGTTCTTGTTTGTAACCTCTTAGCGTAGTTGAAAACCTCTATACTACACGCTGTAGCAAAGGTTTCTTGATACCTTATCGGCACGGAGGACTCTCGCAAGCAACAAACATGAGGATGAATCGCAAGAAGGAAATCAAAACCGCAAGAAGGAGATTGGAAGGGTGAGGACGAACCGCAAGGAAGATCGGAACACAACGAGAATCGGGAAATGGCAAGTATTATCTGAACCGCAAGAACGATCAGGAGGGCATGAAGCTCGAGCGACTATGCTAATCAGTAGATTGGTAATAAATCATGATCCCATCATTGAATTTGTGAATAGATCAAATCAAGTTGCACTGCATTCATGAATAGATTGAAACCGGTTAATTGAATACGTGAATCAAATCATTTATATTGAATTCTTGGGGAATGAATCGATGAATTGTTCGCACTGTGCTGTGTGTGTGCTCGCTGCCACGTCGGCCAGTTGCCGAGGCGTACGGTCACTGCACGAAGCAGCCATCCGACCTCCCTGCCCTGCCCACTCGTCTTGAGAAAAAGGAGAGAAATTAAGATGGGCCATGGGCCCAGGAAGGAAAGAAAGCCGGCGGTTGTGGGCCAGGCTAGAAAAAGAGTGGGTCCACAAAAGAAAAAACAGAAAGAAAATAAAGGAAAAGTAAAATAAAAACGAACGTAGGCTGGCGAGAATTTTGTAAAATGACCCTCGAGAATTTAGAAATGACACGAAGTTTATCTAGAACACGGAAAATTGCAGAAAATACATATTCAAACCCTGGAATTTGCTAAAATTGCAAAAAAAAAAAACACATATTCAAGCATAATGGCACCTCGAGATTTCAAACTTTGATCCTGTTTTTGAATTTGAAGTACTATTTGACTGCTATCAATTACATTTATACAGTTATATCTTGCATTTGCTATTGTAATTATGAGTTTATGCATGTTTATTGTTTTCATATTATGAATTAGTAATGGCATGTTGAAATATCGGATATACATGAGAATTCACATCATTAATCTTATGAAACAATTTGAAATATGAAAATGCCTGACATCATTAGTCATGAATTTGTGAGGAACTAGGCCTCCGTGGCTAGGCCTATCTCACTTGGCATCGAACGTGGGAGGAGAGCGGCATCAAGAGCGATTTGAAGCCAACGCCAAGGGTGGGAAAAGGGTAGCGATGTGGAAGAATTCACCGGCGACACTGCAGGAAGGAGAGAAGGTTGGTGCTATGCACGAAGAGGAGGGCGGCAAGAGGACGAATTCGTCGGTGGCAACATTGGGAGAAGGACAATGTACCGGCAGCATCTCCTAATTAACCCTAGCTCTTGCGAACCCCAAGTGACCAAGCAAACAGGAGCCATCGCGACTCATTAATCGAGTCTGGGTGGAGTAGGGCTAGGAAGGGGTATCTACAAGATGGTTTAAGATGCAAGGGGAGCTACCACGTACCTTGATCGATCTATTGGGAGCCATCGCAACTCATGAATCGAGTGCGGGTGGAGCTCACGCCGGGACATAACGGGGCTTTATAGCCCGGTCATCGGCTGCCAGGCACTAAATATATGTGTCCCATATGTCCAAAAGTAATAGCGAGCGACTACATTTTGTTTATAAATCGAAGGATCCATCCTCATTTTGCTATTAAATTTAAATTAATGCAACTATTAGATACACTACTACAGAATTGCTTATCCCGACCCCTCATCACCGGCGGCTATTTTTCTAACCGCCAGTGATGAGGGTCACAGGACCCCTGCGCGGCTTGGGACAAAACACCAACCGCCAGTGATGACGTTGTACGGCCAACCGCCAGTGATGGATACATATCACTGGCGGTTCATGTTACAACCGCCACTGATTGTCTCACATCACTGGCGGTTCACTTGAACACCGCCAGAGATAGTTTTGTAGAACAAACTGACGGGAGTTGGCGGGAAACGAAAAATTTCACTTGCGGTTAGTGATAGAACCGCTGGTGAAAAGAAACTATCACGGGCGGTTTTAAAGAGAACCGCCAGTGATAGTTAGCATATCACGGACGGTTTAAGAGATAACCGCCAGTGATAGTTTCCACTACATAGTGCCGACCCTACCTCCATTATTGGAGCTCTGCTCACTCTGTCTTCTTCCTGTTCGACTGTAGCGGCGGATGCGGCGACGGCTGTAGCTGGAGTTGGCTCAATTCTAACTAGTTTTGAAGATCCAAGTGGTTGTTTGAAGATCCAAGTGGCAGAGGTTAGTGATACTTTTTTTTTGTACATCTTGTTTTTGAAGATAAAAGAACCAGCTCTAGATTAAGTGCTTTGAGATCTAGATATATTAATATTTGTAGGTTTGTGATGTACATGGAGAGTAGGATAATTACTATCTTTGGCTTATGATGTGTTTTGCATTTGTAGAATACGAGAAAATAATTAATGGGATAAGTAACAATATATTAATATGTTAATGAGTTTGTAGTCACAATTAATGGGATAAGCAACAATTGATTTATATTAATATATAGGAGGAAGTAATTATTTCAGCTACTAATTATTTATAATAATTATTTTAGCAAACTATTTGTCATACTAGCTTTGTCATCCTAAGGTAATAATTATTTTAGCAAACAATTTGTCTTACTAGATTTGTCGTCCTAAGGTAATAATTATTTTAGCAAACTATTTGTATACTAGTTTTGTCGTCCTAAGGTAATAAACTAGTAAACTTTTATTCATAAAGTCTGTTATTTAGAAATTTTCAGTAATCATGTAATAATTAAGAAAACCGTGGATACATTTTTGCAGATAATGGACAGATCATGGATGTACACAGAAAATCACGCGACGGAAGAGTACGTGAATGGGGTGGAAGGGTTTATGAGAGCTGCACTGGCGGATATGCAGGAGAGATGGGTTGACTTGATATGTTGTCCTTGTGTTGATTGCGATAATTTGAAATTATATAGAAACTCATCTCAAATCAAGTTTCATCTCATTAAGCGGGGTTTCAAAAAAGGTTACTCCATTTGGACGTGCCATGGTGAGACACAGAGTACAACTGAGGGTGAAGATGAAGCCTTTAAAGTAGTGGATAGTGATGATGCAGGTGTCGAGTGTGATGATGTCGAAGAAACATTAGATGAGAAAGTTTACGAGTTCGATAGAACGATGCGTGACGTCGAAACAGACTATGGCACTACGGAAGAGTTCATTAAATTCAGGAAATGGTCAGAGGAGTCTGAGAGGCTAATCTTTCATGGTTGCAAGGTGAAACACACTTTATTGGCGACTGTACTTGAACTCCTACAATTGAAGGCTAGGAACCGTTGGTCTGATAAGAGTTTCACGGAGCTCTTACGACTACTGAAGGAACTTTTTCCCTAGAAAAATTTGATGCCAGAAACAACATATGGTGCCAAAAAAGTTATTTGTCCCTTAGGATTGGACGTGCAAAAAATCCACGCATGCCCCAATGACTGCATCCTATACCGTCACAAGTATAGCAACCTGCACTCATGCCCAGAGTGTAAAGCATCCCGCTATAAGAGAAATGTCAAAGGCCGTAACGGCGACGAGGATCAGGATGCCGACCTTAATCGCGGAATCCCAGCAAAGGTTTTGTGGTATCTGCCAGTCACTCCTTGTTTGACACGATGGTTTGGAAATAAGAAAGAGTCTAGACTTCTCAGGTGGCACTCAGAGCATCGTAAGAAAGATGGAAATCTTAGGCACCTCGCAGACGCGCTCATGATGGAGAAACATTGACTACAAGTTCCCGGATTTTGGTGCAGACCCTAGAAATTTAAGGTTTGGATTGAGCACAGACAGCATGAATCCATTTGAAAATTGGAGCAGCAAGCATAGCACATGGTCTGTGAACCTATGCATATATAATCTTCCTCCTTGGCTCTGCATGAAGAGGAAGTACATTATGATGTGCCTACTAATCTAAGGACCAAAGCAGCCTGGCAATGATATAGATGTGTATCTTGCACCATTGGTACAGGAACTACAGATGATGTGGAACGAAGGGGTCAGAGTATGGGATGCGGATCAACGGGAGAACTTCACGCTACGTGCAATGTTGTTTTGCACCATCAATGATTTTTCCGCACTTGAAAACCTTTCGGGCATGAAAACAAAAGGAAGTAAAACTTGTCCTCACTACTTAGATGATACAGCAAGTGTGTGGCTTAGGAATTGCCGGAAGACTGTGTATATGCGCCATCGACGGTTTCTACGTGTGAATCATCCATATCGCAAGATGACCAGGCAGTTCAATGGAACCAGGGAAAATGGATCGGCTCCACGCATACTTAGTGGAAAAGAAGTGCATGACATGTTTACAGGCCTGCATGTTAAGTTTGGAAAATGTGAAATGAGGAGAAAGAGGATGAAAACAAAAAGCAGTGAAAACGGCATATGGAAGAAAATGTCAATTTTGTGGGATCTACCTTACTGGGAGGAACTATATGTTCGACACTGCTTGGATGTGATGCACGTGGAGGTTAACTTTTGCAATAGTTTGGTTGGTTCATTGCTTCATATGAAGGACAAAACGAAGGATGGACTAAATGCACGGCTCGACTTAGTCGATATGAACTTAAGAAGCGAGTTAGCACCAATAATTAGTAGTACGGGCAGGATGGAACTCCCTCCAACTTGCTTTACTCTATCCAAGGCCGAGCGAAAAGAATTTTGTTAGTACTTGCATGGTGTAAAATACCCATCCGGGTACGCTGCCAACATGAAGAGGATAGTGTCCATGAGTGACTTGAAATTGTCTGGAATGAAGTCACATGACTATCATGTTCTAATGACTCAGATGATTCCCATTGCAATAAGGAGTATATTGCCTCCGGACGTCCGACGAACCATCACAAGGCTAAGCTTGTTCTTCAATGCAATCCATCAGAAAGTCATTGATCCTGATACTCTTGATTCGCTACATAACGAAGCAGTAAGAATTATATGTGATCTCGAGATGTATTTTCCCCCATTCTTCTTTGATATTATGGTACATCTCATGGTTCACCTTGTTCGGAAAATTAAGTTATGTGGCCCGGTGTTTCTACGTTACATGTATCCGTTCGAGAGGTACATAGGGATTCTAAAGTTATACGTACGCAACCGATATCGTCCTGAGGCTGGCATTGTCGAAGGGTATGCAATAGAGGAGGTGATCAAATTCTGCATTGATTACATGTCGCAAGTTGACCCTATAGATGTGCCCGTATCCCATCATAAGGGTAGGCTGCATGGTACGGGCACACTTGGCAGAAAACAGATCACACCCAACGGAGACATGTACCGTAAAACGCACTTCATTGTTCTGAATCACATGACGGAGGCGGCCCCTTACATAGAAGAGCACAAGGATTTCATATGCCGCCAGTACCCAAACAAGACGGAGGCTTGGATAAAAAAGGAGCATAACCGTTGTTTCAATGATTGGTTCAAGGCACGATTCATTGTAACACAGTGTTCTGATCTACTCTTATGGCTAGCAAAGGGACCAAGATACACATTGGTGACGTGGCAAGGATATGTCATAGATCCTACTGATAAGAACAAAAATGTTGTTCTTAGTGGGAAAAGAAGAATCATTGGAGTCGAGAATGTGGTGGATGAGGAGGATTACAACCAATTCGATGAAATACTACCGTTACATGATGAAACCGAACCAAAATCAAGTGAAATGGCCAATGCAACCACCTATGTGCGCAACGATCATCAAGAAGGGCTGATCGTTGAGGACTGATTGTACTTTTTATTTGTATCTTATATTTGAGTTATGTAATCCCATTTTGTAATGTAATCCTATTATAGAATGTATAATGTAATCCAATATAATCCTATTATATAGTTCTAATATATAGTTTAATTATAATCTTATTAAATAGCCCTAATATAGTCCTATTATATCTTATATAGTCCAGTATAGTTGTATTATATAGCCCTAATATAGCTATCACTGGCGGTTATCTCGTGGACCGCCAGTGATAGTCCACTACCACTGGCGGGTATAGGCTGAGCCGCCAGTGAAAGTCTACTACCACTGGCGGGTATAAATTCAGCCGCCAGTGATGGTCTACTACCACTGGCAGAATATATAATTCTATGTATATAGTCCTATTATCCTATTATAATCCTATTTTATAGTCCTATTAACCTATTATAATCCTATTATATAGCTTTATTATAATCCTAATTTATAGCCCAAATATATTCCTATTATAATCCTATATAATCCTGTATAGTTCTATTATATAGCCCTAATATAGATAACACTGGCGGTTATCTCTTGAGCCGCCAGTGATGGTTACCTCTACTGGCGGTTATATCTTGAGCCGCCAGTGGTGGTCTACTACTACTGGCGGTTATATCTTGACCCGCCAGGGGTGGTCTACTACCACTGGCAGTTATATCATGAGCCACCAATGATAGATACCACTATATATATACTCTGGCCGCCCTAGCCGCGCGATACCCCCCAAATTTTCACAAGTCCTGCACGCGCACTCTCGTTGCCGAGCCCTAGCCGCCGCGTCCTCGTCGCGTCCTCCCTCGTCGCCCTCGTCGCGTCCTCCCTCGTCGCGTTCTCCCTCGTCGCTGCCCTCATCGCCGCGCCCTCGTCGCGTCCCTCATCGCCGCGCCGTCGTCGCCTCCTCGTCGCCCGACCGTCGCCGCCGCCCTCGTCGCCCGCCATCGTCACCGCCCTCGTCGCCGCGCCATAAATCGCCGCCCTCGTCGTCGCCCTCGTCGTCGCCGCCGCCGTTGTCCGCCGCCTCCGGCGCCACGCCCGCCCACCGCTCGCCCTCAAGGTCAACAGTTGTGTTGATAGAAACATGTTCATAACAGTTATGCTCTGTGTTTATATCAGATGCTTCCTGCTAGATCATTAATTTGTCTCTTTTTTAAAGGCCTTTTGCGTTTATATCAGAATAGTATATAAGAGGTCAAATCGAGCAAATATGGAAAAGAACTGTGGATTAAAATCAGTCCCTTGACACAAGTTTAGGATTAGACGTATGCTCTTTCTGGAAAATAATTTCAGTATAGGACAGGATAATTTTCACCTTTGATTTAGTCACCAGCCTTCTTGATCCACCATGACCCCTCTCACCGCCGATTAAATGCTTTGCCACTGTCTATTTCACTTCCGTACGTCGACGAACATGCGGTCTCAAAGTTTAGGGCTTAATACCATCCACTACTAAAATAATATCCATAACCTAAACATCCCCAAAATTGTAGCTGTATTCTCGATGCCTCCTAGTCCTAGCATGACCTAGCTAACCAAAAGAATTTCATCTGTTTCCCTCTTCCATACAAAGGCATGTCATCCAAGCAAGCGGGCTAGCTGCTTGTTGCGTTAGCTGGCAAGAGCTTGGAGGCATGCATGAATTTTGGAGGAGGACAAGACGACAAAACGCAAGCGCGCACCAGCTCTACATATATATGGGGATGCATGGTTCTTGTAGCTAGATTGCTATTGAGCAAGCATGCAACCTCTTATCTTTACTACTACTTAGTTAAAAAGTCTGTTATTACTGACGAGTGGTGGTCTCATGACCTCCCTTTTTACATATTTGCCTCCTCAGGTTTTTGGTTTTGCCCCACTTGCAAAGGGTGATGATATGTGGAGATCAACTTTGGATTTAAGTCCATAGAAAAAGAACATTTCTGTTATATATCACAACATTGTATATATTGAAAATAACTTTTTTATAGAGACAAAAGTACATAGGTCCATTTTTGGACAAGAAAATTTTTAATTCGATCATGTGAAAATAGAACTGTTTACCATAAAATTTATGCATTACAGTTTACAAAAAGGGACTTAAAAGCACTTCAAACTCTAGGTTAACTAGGCTATAGTGCCAAGCACATAAACACATGGATAGCTCAAGTAGTTCAGCCAATAAAATGTCAACTATAGCCATTCACTTAAAAACTCGCAACACATCAGAAGTAGCATTAACACAGATCCGATCCACATCCACCCACATTATGCTGCAGATAACTCCATGTGCTTGGTTCTTTCATCCATTTTTCCTCCCTAAGAAGTAAAAACCTGGTGTGAAGATTGACTGGAAATTACCTGGTATTCTCTTGTATGTAGAATGGACCCTGAGGCCACCCCTCAAGCAGGGGCCGAGCCCGAGGCCACCCCAGCTGTGAAGAGAAGGGTTAGCAGAGGGCCAAACAAGCTCAAGACCGATGTCGTTCATACCATCACAGAGGTCTAGACAGGAAGTATACCGGTCCTTCCCACGAAAGCTGCATCAGCGTATCGAACAATGTACGGGGTGGTGGCTAGGGCACGAGTCCCATGCACCACCAACATCTGGAAGGACCTCACCGCTCAAGAAAGGGAATAACAATGGGAGGAGCTCAAATGGTCATTTCAATTTCTTGAAGACTCTCTTCCTGAGGTGCGGAAGAACACCCTGAAGCGCATGGGGATCGCCTAGAAGAACTGGAAGGTGGATCTTGTCAAGGATTTCGTTAATGAGAAAAAGACCCCGTTTCAGAAGTACCCTTTCATTACGAATGAGGTGTGGGAGGTGTTCAAGAGGATGAAGACAACGAAGGAGTTCAAGGAGTCCTCCATTAAACACAAGGCCATTCAGGCCAATAACACCCACCCCCACAGACTCGGCACCGTTGGATATGCGGCAAAAGAACGCGAGTGGGAGCTGGCCGACTGCGCCAGTGAGCAATCTGAAGCCGCCACAAGGCTCAGTAACACGCGTGCTGACCGCTGGATCAGGGCTAGGGTCAAAGTCACACCGACGGGGCGATTTTTCCACGCCGAGGCGCTAAGGTGGTTCAAAAGCTGGTAAGTGCACAATGACCCTTACAATGTTTACTTTTGTAACACCCCAATTTTAATTTCTCCACGTATTGCAGATTGAGTATGACACGCAAGCATCGCAAGGCTCCTTTGTCGAAAACAGGGAGCGAGACATCCTAACTGAGGCCATAGGAAACAAGGAGCACCCAGGCTGTACGTGGGGCATTGGGGTCTACGTTACCTGGAAGGATGGGTTCCCCAATGACTATCTCTACTACAAGAAAAAGAAATGTGTACATAACTTAGAGGATGAAATTCAAAATAGGGTTCGCAAGCAGGTTGAGAAGATACGAGCGAATGGGAGCCTTGGGTACAACAGTTGGAGGAACTCATAAGGAACCCGACCAAGCCAACCCTAATACACAAGCCGTTGGTTGCACCCTCCATTTAAAAGCATTGCGCTTCGCACCTTCGCCTCGATAAGGTGGCCCAACGAAATACCCGTGGGCGACATAAAGGAGATTACCCATTGCTTGCTCCAAGTTTCGTATAGCGCCGGTGTTTCACTCGAGGTGGCCCGCGGTGTGGTGTACCCCTGCATTTCGGGGATGAAGGTTCATGGTGCGGACTTGGCGGCGGGCTACGTGAAGGTCCAGGTAGACGCTGTTATGGACAACACCGCAGCGAAGATCCCACTTGTGAATCCCCCAACGATGAAATCATAACAGTTGGGGATGCTGTCCATAGTTTCGTCCAGTGGCCCAAGAAGCATATTACTCTTCTACCAAATCTTGAAGAAATCGAGGCTGTCGGCGTTGGACCCATAGATCCGATCCGTAACGATGAAGAGGAGAGAGCGAAGAAAGCCTTGTCTGCGGCAGCCCTTCAATCTTTGAAGACAAGCTCACAGAGCAATAAGCGTGCTGCATCCTCATCACCAGTGCGCTACTGCCCCCCAGAGAAGGGGAAACGAATCATCCGTCAATCTTCAGTGCCTAAGAAGAAGATTCACTGGGCGCAGAAAGGGAAAAACTTTCAGATGGGAGAACCACTGCATAGCCTTGCCGCATTAAATGACATGGGTACGGCCTGCCAGATCCTACATGATTATTACCTCAGGAACTCACGCCTTCCTGTGAAGGAACGATCATCCAGCATCGTGGGTAAGGTGAAGGGCAAGTATTTCCTGGACGATAACGATAGTTATCTTACCATAACCTTCGAGGACCTGTGGTATATGTTTCAATTGCAGGAGTTGGACGCCTCTCTCATCCGCTGCTTTGCAGTGTAAGTGTATACAAGTCTTGCGCATTGTCAGTGTATATTTCTTATCCACTTATACACTGATCACATATATCTTACTTTTCAGCCAAATGTACCTAGTTGCCAAACGATGTCAAGTCCAGGCCGGTTTTCTTGACCCTGGCATTGTCACCCAGGATAACATAAAGGCGGATAGAAAGAATATCGGACAATACCTGAAGTAGGCCCTAACTAGAGGACAGGACAAAGCATACTTCTTGTTGCCCTTTAATAAAAATTTTCATTGGATCTTGCTGCTCATAGAACCTAGCGAAAGCAAGGTTGTCTACCTCGACTCGTTGAGGATGAGCCCCACACACGAGTGGGAAGATTTAAAAGGCCTACTCAATACGGTGTTCAAAAGTTATGTCAAGGGTGGGGGCAAGCACAATGATGCGATGGGCATGAAACTTAGGCATATAGAAAAATTTCCAGTAAGTGTCTATTCACACTTTTTCTCATAATAAAATGAAAATTTTTTTACTGCCTGCCCCACTGATTATTGTGCCTTGTCATCTTTATACTTCCTTCTGTAGTGCCACCAGCAGCCCGGAGGCCATGCTTGCGGCTTCTACGTTGCGCGACATATACAAATCATTCTAGGGTTACGACAAAATGAAGATCTGAACATTGGAGATACAAACATCGATTTCAATACTCTTGGAGACATTAGAGATAGTTTGGCTACGTTTATTAATACCCAAGTTATTGACCCAAATGGTCGTGTAAACAGTAGACGCCTATAGTTAATTATAACAGACATATTGTATGAAGTACATATTGTTATATTAATATATGATATTTTTCTTTGAATTTGATGTTGTTCTTATTTACATGATATCTAGATGTATATGGATGTATATGTATATGGATGAATCTGGATGAGATCTGTTTATTTGATGTATATGTATACGGATGAAACTAGCCATCATTAGAATAATCTGTTTTGTATATGTATATGGATGAAAAACCAAAACCTGGATGTATATGTATATGGATGAAATCTGTTTATTCTAGATGTGTATGTATATGGATAAATTCTGGATGTGTATGTATATGGATGAATTCTGGATGTGTATGTATATGGATGAATTCTGGATGAATATGGATGAATTCTGGATGTGTATGGATGAAATATAGGGCAACCTAATAATTTTTTTGACCCTTAAAATATATCATTGGCGGTTCATACAACAACCGCCCGTGATATGCACCGTCACTAGCGGTTCTGGGTGAAAACCGCCGATGAATGTCTATATACCCCAGCGGTTTTATTTAAAACCGCCAGTGGAAATCTGTTATCACCGGCGGTTCTAAAGACAACCGCCGGTGATATTTTTAATATCACGGGCGGTTCTCTTAAGAACCGCCAGTGGTAATGCATATCACTGGCGGTTCCACAACCGCCAGTGAAAATCCCTGATTATCACTGTCACATAATCACTGTCGGTTTGAAAACCGCCAGTAATGTGAGTTCAGAACCGCCAGTGATGACGTATTCTGCACTAGTGATACTACCTCCGTTTCATAATGGTTGTAGTTCTAGCTAAATTCACCCAAAACAAGAAGACGTGGAAAATGACTTGTCTATCCTCATTTAATTCATCTCCTTTGTGATTAATGAAGGGTAGTTGAACAGATTAGCTAAACGGATGGCTGCATTGATGAAGGGTACAAATGTCATATTGTCTCTAAAATTGCATTGGAATGTGAGAACTACAACCATTTTGATAAAAATTTTGAATGCTAGAACTACAACCATTGTGAAACGGAGGTAGTAGTTGTTTGTATTTGTACACTACATATCGTGCTCTATAACATGATATATCTTTAGTATAGTACTATAATTTAAGAATTTGATGCACTTAGTACTACATCCTATTGTAAAAGACTGAGCTAAACTGCTGAAAGTTGAGCTAGAAGAGCTTACAGAAGCTACATTGAAAAGCCATCTCACTTGGTTCAACTTGTTTTTGAGATATACGAAAAGTGGCATCGATATTTTTGAGAAACGGGGTTGAGAAGTCAAAGCGTTTGACTTTTGGAAACATTCAAGCTGAATTGCTGGTAAATAGTTCAAAACAAATTATTAGCCTCCTCTTTGAAATTTTTTGGTTTTGCCACTACGTATGAACTTCTTGAAGACCCTTGTTTCGAGTTACCATGTGAACACATAAAAGGCCTTTAGCAATAGGTATGTCTTTGTCTTTAATAGCGGAAGAAAAGCACATTCCCTTGCGTTAAAGCCGTAGCCCACCTCCTTTTCCTACGCCCTGTTGCGTATATTGACTTCTAGATGGCGACCGCCTAAATGTCTTTTTCCATCTCTAGCCAAAGCATGGCAACATTATGGCCGCGAATGGCCATTGTTGCCACCCTGACAAAGCATTTTGGACAGGTCAAATAATATATGGCTAAAATAATTCTCAATGAAACCACCCTCTTTATTTACCCAAATTTCAACAAAATAAACCTACCCCCTCCTGTTTCTCAAAGTAATAATCCCATAGTTAATTTTGCTAAGAACCAGACCTCCCAAAAAAAATTCATGGAAGAAAGCAATCAAATTCACTTCCACGTCCCACCAACTCTAGAAAAATTAATATTTTGAATACAACAACAAATTCCAAATTAATAATTTGATCTAGAGTGGGTGATCTAAATAACTCTCCCGTACCAAAGGACCAATGAATATTGTGATGGACTTAACTAAGAATTACCATGTAACCGCAAGCCCAATATAAGACATGGCCTAGCCTATTGGTTGAATAATGTCGGTATTGGATCCTCTCTTTACCATGCTTTTTAGGTGGGCTGCACGGTCGTTGGTGAGATGTATTTTATTAAATGACCTACCGAGCATTGACCCCTAAACTGACTCGGCCCGATGGAGAGTGCAGGTTACAACGAAGCAGACTGCAGAAACATCGACCGCACGGCATGCAAGAAGTATAGGAAGTTGTAGTATCAGATGTTTCTTAGATTGGATTAAGGATGATCCAAAGGAGAAGTGATCCCTGTTATACAATAAAGAAAGGGCTAGATATGGGATCATGACAACAAATTTAGCAGAAGTATACAACTGGGTGATGCGAGGATAAGGGCTTTACCTCTTGTCATAATTGTCGAGAGAATTTTTCATGGTACATGCAAATACTTCATGGATCGACACCGGGCAGTCTCCATTGCAATGGCGGACAATCGTTTGCTATACTATACGGCTATGACAAGGTACATGGAAGAAAAGATTACGAAGGCATAGAGACACGTCATATCATCGAAGGGTACCGCCGAGCTTAGGTATGAGATAATATGCAGGTATAGAGGCCGCCGCGGTGGTCATCGTCAGAGGGCAAAGCAGGAGTGCGTACTGCGTGAAGACAAGTGCATTTGCTCATGCCGCAAGCCCATGCTACTACACAAGCCATGCCCCAATGTACTTGCTGCAGCATGTATGACCAATCATTCAATTGTGCCGTACGTATCAGAATATTTTTTGAAGCAATCCATCCTGAACACATGGCATGGCGAGATTTACGGGTACGCTACGTTTGGGACATTTATAGACCCCCTGGTCCACACACTCGGCATGTACCTGATAGGGAAAAATTAAAGTGTGATCTCGGCCGTCGACAGCATCGCAGGATCCGTAACGATATGGATCAGTCCGAGGCTGGGAGAGTTGATAGGAGATACAGCAGGTGCAATCAATCGGGACACACATACAACAAGTGCAACACACGGATTGGATCAAAGTGTTACGACTTGGATGTAGGACCTTCCGGCTTAGGAGCAAATGGGCGGCGTCCGGATGGTTGTTGTATTGTGATGCTACCAAAATCAATTATGTTGTAGTTGATATGTAATATGGTATATTGTAGTTGAATGTCGTACTACATGTTATGCAATGTTGTAATATGGTATGTAATATGGCACGGATTAGTTAAATGTCGTACTAAAATATATCATACTACCTATTTTGATATGTAATATGCAATGTTCTAATATGCTATGTAATATGGTACATTCTATGCCAATACCGTACTGTACTAATTTCCTTTTTTGCAATGTAAGTAGCGACATTCTTTCTCACGCTGTAATCAAACTAACAATTCTGTTTTGCAGGTACACATCAGGATAGCGGACGAGGGTGCCCAGCAGCCGTAGCAGTGTGAGCTTCTCCGCTCCACTCTAGACCGCCGGCACCGGTCCTACCTTTCTGTGGAGGAGGGTACGTTGCTCGGCGTGTTCCACACCAGGATGCCGGCCGAGCTCCTCACGTTGGACGCACGCTGGGTTGAGAGGTATGTGATGCCTAAACTCTGTGCATACTAATTTTGTAATTTAAAATGGCGCTAACTCTTAACTTTATGCAGATTGTGCATGTCCGGCTTACTACCACTTTGCCGAATGATTGAGTCGACGACGCGCGAGGGGTTGCAGACCCTCGCCAGAGGCGCTTCGGTTTTGATAGGTCACTCCTTGCAGCTCTGCCCGATAGGTGGAGACCGGAGACCCACACGTTCCACCACCCATGTGGGAGATGGCGCCGACCCTACAGGATGTGTCTCTCTTGCTAGGCCTACTGTGTGCAGGAGCACCGGTAGTGGCTATGGACGTCTCGCCTGCATGGCGGACGGAGCAATTGCAGCGCTTCGACGCGATCGTGTGAGCCCCGAGTGCTGTGTGCAGGCCCTTCCCACAGTCCGAGACCCACAGACCACCAAGAGGTGGATTCTACAGTTCACAGTAAGCAATCCTCACATCGCTCTCTTTAATTGCACATGTCGAGCACTTAAATCTAAAATCGACTTTCACTATATTGAATAGGTGGAGCATATCCACCCTGAGGCAGATGCGGGTACGGTGGGCAGGCACCTTGAGGCCTACCTGCTGTGGTTGTTTGGCTGGGAGATGTTCACCAGCACGGATGGCCATGCGGCCGACAGGCACCTCCTCCTCTACGCGAGAGAGATCGCGAACGCTGAGCCGGACGAGGTTCCGCAGTATAGCTAGGCGGCCGCTGTCCTAGCGGGGACCTATAGGGCTCTATGCGACGCAGTTGTGAAGACGGACATGCAAGGCGTGCTCGGGGGGTGCCCTCTTCTGCTACAGCTGTGGACCTACGAGAGGATCGCCATTGGGCGGCCTCTCATGGATCACCGACCCTACGATGCAGTCTTCTACCACGCCGCTCCGGAGGACCAACACAAGATGGGCTTCCTCTAGTTTCGCCGCCGGGTATTCATTCTTAACTGTATACTCTTCATCTTAGATTTTGGTAGAGTGAACTTACAAATTATGTGCCATAATATTGCAACCGATGTGGGCCTACATGCAGACCCATAAGGATTACTCGGACTACGTGCGGCAGTTGGACGAGCTACAGGAGGACGATGTCCTTTGAACCTCGTACACTGTAGAGCGGGTCACCGCTTGCGCACCGCACAGCCTGTCCTCCTAGTGCGAGCGGGACGCGGCCTACTGGATGACAAGGTCGCCTCTACTCTTTGACATCTTCATCGAGGAGTACTCGCCCCACCGGGTGATGCGGCAGTTTGGCCTACACCACGAGTTTCCTGTACCACTCAACCACACCGTGCCACCCGGAGCTCACCTGTAAGACTTATTCCCCTTACTCAATACATTTAATTATTAATTTGCTTAAACCTGATTTAGCTAGTTATGTAGGTCAACTAGACGAGGCCACACTAGGGGATTCCTGTAGGCACCTGTGATGTTGCCTTGGGTCGAGAGGTGGGAGCAAGCCTTGGAGGACCGCATCGAGGAGGATCGAGAGTACGACCCGGCCTCGTACCCCGCCTACTTGCACTGGTACGCTGCCGGACTCGAACGCGCGTCGGTCACACCCTATAGACGGAGGTAGCCCACGTGGCCACCATGATCGACACGTACCCGCTGCTCAGGCAGCCTACGTCGCGGTACTACCTTCTTCATCTATCCTTTGTTCATATGTTTTTCTGGTACTCTTTTCGTAAAGTTCGCCTTGACACACTTCCAATGTGCAACACGATCATGTGCATGAGTCCCACATCGACGCGGATACCGCCCTACAGCGTTTGCAGGGAGGCATTGAGATGACCGCGGCAGAACTGGTTGCGACCTTTCAGAGGATTCGTGACAAGACTACGCGAGCGATGCGCCTTACTTCGTGCTGCGCGACTTCAGATGCCCAGCAGCACGGACCGAGGGCATAGTTCCCATCTGCGTCCCTCCCTTCTTCCAGCACAGCAGGTACGGACGTCTTTAAAACTGTGATATATCGTTCGCAAATTAACACAACATTGAACTCTGTAGCAGCGCTACGGGGGCCCTCGCTTGGAGCTTAGAGGCCGCACTCCCATGGGCTGGGATGTCCTCACAGGGGCCACCGTAGGGAGCGCGGTGGACTCTAGGCTACGAGGCTGGGACGTCCTCACAGGGGCCACCGCAGAGAGCGCGGTGGACTCTGGGCTACGAGGCTAGGGTGTCCTCACAGGGGCTACCACGGGGAGCGCGGTGGACTCCGGGTTATGAGGTTGGGACGTCCTCCTTTAGGCCTGGATCTCAGTTCATCGCGACCCCCTGACCAGATGTACGAGGTCAGAGTTCGTCCTTCACTTCCTAATTTTTGTACTACACATAAATTCAAATCTAACTTCTCATACTTTTTGGTCGTTTACCGATGGACTGGGACAGCTTAGATGCTGCCTTAGAGGACGACCTAGGCCACGGCTACTTTGGCGTGGAGTTGTACTTAGTCCCCTAGGACGAGCTTGCGCCCTCTCAGCTGAGGGGAGCACCTCCTCTACTGACTCAGACGTTGCAGTCGGAACACTACACACCGACTCCGACGGAGCGACCGCAGCGTGACGTGCACCCTTCGAACCGCTACACCTTTCCTAGCGGACGGCTTCGACAGCCTCGCAGGCCACGGCCAGAGAGGTCTCTCAGAGAGGTTCGGCCCAAGACGGCTGATGCATAGATTAGTAGGCTTCCTATTCCTATTTTTGTTGAACCCATGTATTTTGAACTTGATGGGAATGTAACTTTTTTATTTTTTGTTCACTGCATCTGTTGTGCTCAAGCGTGCCTTTTTCGATTTTCACACATTACTCCTGGGACATCGTCGGAGCTGCTCGACCATAGGTAGGTGGTAGCCTATGCTGCATAGTTCGCCCATGATTTTTTTTCATATTTTTTGGGATGCAACCGGTGGGCCCCACGAGGGCACGAAAACCCCTAAGTGGCCATAATTTCAGGTTTTTGTGCCCATGCATGCCTTTTCCGATTTTCACACATTACTCCTGGGACATCGTCGGATTTGCTCGCCCATAGGTAGGCGGTAGCTTGTGCTGCATAGCTCGCCCGTGATTTTTTTTGTATTTTTTGGGACGTAGCCGTTGGGCCCGTGAGGGCGCAAAAACCCTAAGTGGCCACAATTTCAAGTTTTTGTGCCCATGCGGGCCTTTTCCGATTTTCACACATTTCTCCTGCGACATCGTTGGAGCTACTTGCCCATAGGTAGGTGGTAGCCTACGCTGCATAGCTCGCTCGTGATTTTTTTTGTAATTTTTAGGACGAAACCGATAGGCCCCACGAGGGCGCGAAAACCCATAAATGGCCACAATTTCAAGTTTTTTTTGTGCCCATGCATGCCTTTTCCGATTTTCACACATTGCTCCTGGGACATCATCAGAGCTGCTCGCCCATAGGTAGGTGGTAGCCTGTGCTGCATAGCTCATCCGTGATTTTTTTTGTATTTTTTGGGACGCAACCGGTCAGCCCCGTGAGGGCGTGAAAACCCCTAAGTGGCCACAATTTTAGATTTTTGTGCCCATGCGGACCTTTTCCCATTTTCACACGTTACTCCTGGAACATCATCAGAGCTGCTCGCCCATAGGTAGGTGCTAGCCTGCACTGCATAGCCGGTGGGCCCTCACTCATGAGATAGCATTTAAGTGTGTCCTGAGACCCCACATGGCATTGATAAAAGCCTGACGCAGCACATGTGAATTGGGCTGACACACCACATTGAATTGTCTTCTCACTACCGTGCGATTGCCTGCTGAGGCACCCCGGGCAGTTCGTGAACTCTAATAATTCAGTCTGTCACTCGGTCCTTGTTTTGCAAATTGGTGTACGGACCTGATAAGACCCATCACTGCTAGCTCTATTAATTGCCCTGCCACTATAGTTCCGATGCAAGACGGGTCCCTATCATCTTCATCTCTTTATCTTCCTCAGTCCTGAGAACGCATTGAAGTGCACGCTGACACTCCACATGGCATCGATAAAAGCCTGACGCACCACATTGTATTGTCTCCTGACAACCGTCGCCATTGCCTGCTAAGGCACCATGGGCTGTCCGTGACCTTCAATAATTCATCCTTGCCTCCTCCATGTCTCCACCATAATGGCTATAAGTAGGGCTGCGTTCGTGAGGGCAACCACACAACGTAGACGATTCAATAAACCACACACCAAAAATGTCGAGGCGTGCAAGTGGAAATGAAAAGGGCAAAGCAAAGAAAGAGGCAGGCGCATGGGACTGGCCACGCGATTCAGCATACCAGGACCTCTTCTTACCTCGTGGGGTTATCCCACCGATGTGCATGTGCGGAGATCCTTGCAGGCTTGTCCGCTCTTGGGATATTTCAACTTGGAAGAGGAGGTACTAGATGTGCCGCAACTACACCATCGACCAGCCGAAAAAGAGCTTGAAGAACCGCCATCTAGTACTACTCATATGTATCTCATAATATTTGTACCTAAAACTTTACTAATTTATGTTCCATGCAGTACGTCGCCTCCACCACTTTGTGAATTTGAGCAGTGGTTTGATATGAAGATTAACCTTGAGGACCAAAGCCTCCATGATCAAGCCAACTGGGACGAGGAGTTCAGGCGGCAGCTTCAAGAGCAGTGTGACGTTGTACGTGAGGAGGCACATAGAAAGGAGGTGGAGGAGAAGGAGGCCGAGAGAGAGAGGAAACGAGAAAGGGCACGTCGTGCTAGAGAAGCCCCACCGGAGGCATGGACGAAGGGGAAGTGGCCTCAATGCACTCAGTAGACACGAAGTTATAACTATCGTTTTCGTTGTTCTTGATGTTCCTCCCAGTTTTATGTCCTAATAAAGAGTGTGGCATATCTTACTTTCTGCAGAAACTGATGCTGTGAGAATCGCCCGCCTCTCCTCTCCCTCTCCCATCCTTGTTTTGCAATCGAACAAATTCTGAATCAAGAGATTTGTTGTGTAATGTGTTAACTGATCACCTAACCCTATTCAAAAAATAAAATTTACACCTTTTAATTTTTTTACATTTCCAATTTTCGGCGTCGGTTATTATTAACAAATTTCTAACGGATGGAAAAAAATAAAAAGGTGGGTATTCTATATTTATAAATTTATAAATAAAAATCAACAAAATGAGAGGACTTCTTAATTTTTTTTTTCAAAAAATGAACAAAATGAGAGGCCAAACCAGCGTGGTTGCAAAATTTATATATAGTGGACGGAAGTTGCTGCGCCGCTTAACAACTGAAAAAATTTGGCCATTTTCATAAATAGCAAAATTTTTGTCAAATCTCGCCACTCTAAATGGCAATGTAAGCCCTAGTCTACTTGGGGGCCAGGATAGGTCAAAATTCGCCACTCAAAATGGCGATTTTTAAATTTCGCCAATCCAGATGGCGATTTTTAATATCTCACCCTTTTGAATGGCAAAATTTAGTTCCAGCTCGTTGGAATGGCGACGGGCGGCTATTTTTTAAATTTCTTAAAATGAAATATTATTTTTTAATATGAATATTTTTAAATATAAAATATTAAAAAAATTCCTTCCCTTTTAGTCGAGCTGGGCCAAGCTGATGCGACGATGTGCTCTACTTCGCTCCACAAATGTTCCGTTGCAGGCTCTAAGCATGTGGTCGATATTTCCTTAATTTTCAGTTAAGAATTAGTAAAAAAAAGGCAGTAATAGTTCTCCTAATTACCCAGAAGCAGCACCCACGTAGGATCAGAGTTGTGATACAAAAACACGAGTGTGATAATATCAAGAAGAATAGTAGAGGCTAGAGGTGCAACGTACTGCACATATACATCTGTAAGGGAGTTTTGCACATGCATGGGTACATAGCTATGTATATTTTATTTTTCAAACATAATAGTATTTTCTAAGAGAGACTACAAAACAGCATACTGTAGCTCCCTTTTCAATCGGATAAGAATGCGATGGGTCACTCGCCAGTAAATCACGGTCCGTCGAGCAAGGCCATGCCATAGTTGTGTGTGTGTGTTTTTTTTTTAAGACTCCTTCAAATTTTGGAACTTTTTGGTGAAATGTTGCTAAGGGTGGGTTTTTTTCGGCTTTTTTTATCTACTTATCTCGTGTAACCTCGTCACTTCGAGAATTTTTCGAGATAGCCTCGAGAGTCGTTGACCTCTAATTTTGGGGTTTAGAGAGCTTATAGACACGCCTACAAGATAAAAAAAACCGACTCAAAAAGTAATAAAAAAGTGAGATAAGTCGAATAAGACACTAGATAAGTAGGATAAGCGAGCTTACAGATACGCCTACGAAATAAAAAAAACCGACTCAAAAAATAATTAAAAAAAGTGAGATAAGTCAAATAAGACACGAGATAAGTAGGATAAGTCAGCTTATCCTACTTATCTCGTGTCTTATTCGACTTATCTCACTTTTTTTATTACTTTTGAGTCGGTTTTTTTTTATCTCATAGGCGTGCCTATAAGCACTCTAAACCCCAAAATTAGAGGTCAACCGGCTCTCGAGGCTATCTCGAAAAATTCTCGAAGTGACGAGGTTACACGAGATAAGTAGATAAGAAAAGCTGAAAAGAACCCACCTAAAGGCATGTCAAACCTTTATGAAACTTATTGGAACTTTTCTGAAATTAACGAATATAGGGTGGAAACATTTTCTGAAACTTTTTAAATCATGTTCCCTTAAAATTATACCGAAATCTCACTTAGTATATCAAAATTACTTTCCCACCGCCTTAAAGTTATTTTCGTTTACACCACAACCCCAAAACCGTTAAATCACCCATTAAATGGAGAGATGATAGTCCACGTGTGCACATGCTTGTGATGTGTCATCCACGTTAATGCCACACCATCATCTTTATCATATCTCTCTTAGTCTCTGTCTCCTACAAATCCATAGCAAAGAGGTGTATTGAGGATCAGCCGACCGCCTCTGCCTCCTCCTCTTCTCCCTATCTCTCCCCCTTCCTCTCTCCCTTTTGTGTGCTTGTCTCCTCCTGCTGCTTTTTTGCATTCTTCTGGCGATCAATGTAGTTAGGGCTGACAGCGTGACGTTGTGGCGGCAGCATTCATGTGGCGGTGTGGTGGACGAGGCATCGGGTGGAGCATGGCCTAACGTGGTGGAGATGATCCTAGAGTGTTGGCGCAGCGTAGACCATAGCGACAGTGATGTGGGAGGCTGAGAGAGATGAGGAGGAGGAAATAAGAGGAGGGAGAGGAAGAAGGTGAGGGGTCTAGCCACCGAGGTGGGGAGGAGTGAGAAGGGGAGGAGTTGTTAGCGAGCTTGGTGTGGCACCCACGAGAAAAGGAGGTTTACCAGCTGACTGCCGATGAGCTCATCCACCCTATCACTACCGTGACATTCGTACTTATGGATGAGATTGTTCTCAGAGGGGACATGCTGGAGAGGGGCTTTGGTGACAGGGTCCTGCCCATGCTTGCTCCACATGTCTCTCCCATGGTCCCTGCTACTGCAACCATCACCAAGGAGGAGATGGAGAAGGAGGGCCAAGATCATGCCTCCCTTCAGTCTGCCGAATGCCATTGCCATCCAGAGGACACAGGGAGGAGGGAACAGGAGGCTAGGGATAAGTAGGGGGAAGGAGGTGTGGGCAAGCTAGGGTGGCTTGGCTGACATCGGCGACCCCTCACCCCCTCTGCAAGTGACTAGAGCGAGAGAGAGAGAGAGAGAGAGAGAGAGAGGGAGAATGAGTTTGGTAGAGGCATTGGGGAAGAAGAGTGACATGTTAGTTTGGGGGGAGGGGGGTTCGAGGCACATAAGATTTCGGTCAAACATGCTAAAACCTACTGAAAACATCAATCTCATGATCCAAAATAACTCTAATTTTTTATTGAAAGATACTTAGACCAGCTTTAAAACTTCAACCTATCTTGATACTCCCTCTAGTCATAAATACATGCCATTTCTAAGCCAAAGTTTTGAATCCTTAGTTATAAATAATTTTTACCAAAAATCACATTTGTAGATTTGTCCCGAGGAGTACTTTCATAACATTGTAATTTTAATGGTTCTATAAATGAATTGTATTGCACTGCTACAGAACTGGGCATTACTACTGGCCCATCACTACCGGTTGGATATCACCCCGTAGTAATGATTGCATCACTACCGGTTCAACGACTACAAGGGCATCCAAGGCCAGGGCTGGGTTGGAGAGGGTTGTTTTACGACCGGTTGTAACCAAAAATCGCTAGTGACTCTTCCACTACCGGTTTGTGATACAAACCGGTAGGCGATGATTGCGGTCCCAACCGGTTGGTTATACCAACCGGTAATAGATCACATGGGTCTCCCAGCGGCAATGATTTAAACGATAGTCTTCCTCGGTTGGTATCACCAACCGTAGTACATCATGGGGTCTCCTTGCCTCGCGATTTAAGCGATCGTCTTCTCTCTCGGAGTATCGCCCATGAACAGAGAAGGGAGGGAGGTGCTGCCCGTGGCGATTTTTGAAATTTGAGAGGAGGTGCTACCCAAAATTTTCAAAATTTGGTGATTTTACTCCAATCCAAGTGCTTGAAGGTTAGTAACATCAACCTCACTTCATATAGCGTAAGATGTATACCTCTTTGCTTTAGATTTGGAGGAAATGTGGTTTTTTCCATGATTCATGAAAGCTTTTGAATCTAGATCCAATCCAAGTGCTGGCCGTGGCAATTTTTGAAATTTGAGGGGAGGTGCTGCCCAAATTTTTCAAAATTTGGTGATTTTACTCCAATCCAAGTGCTTAAAGGTTAGTAACATCATCCTCACTTCATATAGCTAGCTCACCTCATTTTTGAAGTAGATTGCTAAAAACTTATTATGTATGTTTGGAGTTTACTTAGATTAAATTTGGAATTGTAGTTCACATGATCGATGAAGGATTTTAAATCTAGAGCTAGCTCGATCATTTTTGGAAGTAAATTGCAAATAATTAAAAATTTTGGTGATTTTGCTCCAATCTAGAGCTAGCTCGATCATAATTTAATTGATTAATTTATGTGCATGGTGAATAGCCTAGAAAAGGGCTAGAGTCCAATTTAGCAATAATTTATGTACATGGTAAATTAATGTAGGTTTTGAGATTCTAAAAATTGATAAATCATCATGTGAAAATTAGTTAAAAATTAGTTTGCTACATCCTATTGTAGATGGATCAGCAATGGATGTACAACACGGACCGACGCTCGAAGGAGTACATTGAGGGTGTGCAAGGTTTTATCAGTGCGGCCGTTGCGTACAAGCCATCAGGCTTTATATGTTGTCCATGCCTGGACTGCAGGAATGAGAAGGAGTATTCAAACTCAAGGCCCCTTCATAGCCATTTGCTCCAAAGAGGTTTCATGCCTAACTATATCTATTGGACCAAGCACGGTGAAGAAGGGATTATACAGGAAGACGATGAAGAAGAAGAGGGAGATAGTGTAAACACGGGACTTGACGAATACGGTTCAATGGGAGATACATTGGGGAGTTTGATGGGGATGATTTAGATCGAGATCTTTGCGTGATGGTGAGGAGATTACACCGATAAAAGACAATTCCAAAAGTTCCAACGCCTGTTAGAGGACCACAGAACACTCTTGTACCCAGACTGCGAGCAGGCCCACAAAAAGTTGCGTACCACACTTGACTTGATGCAATGGAAAGCGACAAATGGTTTGTCCGATAAGGGATTCGACGAGTTGCTATGTCTCATTAAGAAGTTGCTTCCAAAGGATAACACACTGCCTGAAAGTACTTACGAAGCCAAGAAAGTTGTCTATCCTTTGGGATTGGAAGTACAGAAAATACATGCATGCCCTAATGAGTACGGATGGGATGAATCCTTTTGGCGAGATGAGCAGCAGTCATAGCACTTGGCCTGTGACTCTATGCATCTACAACCTTCCTCCATGGCTGTGCATGAAGCGGAAGTACATTATGATGCCGTTGCTTATCCAAGGCCCCAAGCAACCTGGAAATGATATTGATGTGTATCTTAAACCATTGGTGGAAGATCTACTAACAATGTGGAACGATAGTGTACGGGTATGGGATGAGTACAAACGAGAACACTTCATCCTACGCGCCATGTTATTTGTAACCATCAATGACTGGCCTGCACTTGGCAACCTAGCAGGCCCGACTATCAAAGGATATAAAGCCTATGTCCAGTGCTTAGATGATACTGACAGCATGTACCTGAAAAACTGTCGGAAGGTTGTGTACATGGGGCCACCGTAGGTTTCTTCATACAAATCACCCGTTACGGAAGAAAGATAAGAATTTTAACGGGAAACCAGACCATCGTACTAAGCCTGCGCATCGTAATGGGACACGGGTATTCGCTATGGTAAAGGATCTGAAAGTAGTTTTTGGAAAGGATGCTGGTAGCAAACCTGTCACGAGTGAAGAAGGCAAGGCACCCATGTGGAAGAAGAAGTCAATTTTTTGGGACCTACCTTATTGGAAACTCTTAGAGGTCCGTCACTCAATTGACGTCATGCACCTAGTGAAGAATGTTTGCGTCAACCTGCTAGGTTTCCTAGATATGTATGGCAAATCAAAAGATACACTTCAAGCACGAAAAGACCTAAAACAATTGGAACTAAGGAACGACTTACATCCAGAAAAGAGAGGGAAAGGAAGACATTATCTACATCCTGCGAGCTACACTCTAAGCAAGGAAGAGAAGAAGCATGATCCAATGCTTGAACAGTATTAAGGTCCCATCCGGATACTCCTCGAACATAAAGAGACTCATCAACATGAAAGAGAAAAAAATCGTACACCTGAAATCCCATGATTGTCATGTGTTGATGAAACAATTGCTTCCAGTTACAGTGAAGGGTATTCTACCGAAAAGGGTACGAGGGACAATAATCAAGTTGTGTTCATTCTTCAATGAGGTGTCATAGAAGGTCATCGATCCAGATAACCTAGCTAAGCTGCAGGATGACGTCGTCCAAAGCGTAGTAAGCCTTGAGATGATCTTCCCTCTATCCTTCTTTGCTATTATGGTCCATCTCATGGTTCACATTGTCAAAGAGATAGATATTCTCGGACCCGTGTTCCTGCACAATATGTTCCCTTTTGAGAGGTACATGGGTGTCCTAAAGAAGTATGTTCGTAACCGATCTCGTCCGAAAGGCTGCATTGCCCAGGGTGTTGGGACAGAGGAGGTGGTTGAGTTTTGTGTTGATTACATCGACGATTTGAATCCAATTGGAGTTCCTATATCACGCCATGAGGAGAGGCTACGGGAAAAAGGGACACTAGGGAGAAAAGCAATCATCAGCAATGATCTTGTTTCATTTAAACAGACACATTACACGGTGTTGCGACAATCAGCTGTAGTGGCTCTATATGTCGATGAGCACAAGAGGATTCTACGGTCTCAATCTGTTTGGCGGTCGAGGATTGGATCACACAACAACACATGGACCTTTTTGGCGGTTGGTTATAAAAGCACATGATGGGTAAGGAGACCAATGATGAACAGTTGAAACGCTTGGCTCGAGGACCATCCAGTACAATATTGACATTCCAAGGGTATGACATAAATGGGTACACATTTTATACTAGAGCCCAAGATAACAAGAGCACCAACCAAAACAGCGGTATCCGTATAGATGCCATAGACAACAATGGAAATAAGGACACCTATTATGGTTTAATAGAGAAGATCTGGGAGCGCGATTATGGACCTTTGAAGGTTCCTCTATTTCGGTGCCAATGGGTCAAACTAACAGCAAACGGCGTGATGATCGATAAGTACGGTATGACAACCGTGGACCTTACACAAATCGGATATAGGGATGAACCATTTGTGCTCGCCAATGACGTGACACAGGTCTTCTATGTAATGGACATGTGTAGCAAACCGAAGAAGCGGAAGGACAAGTCTCCCGATCAGCCAAAGCACCACGTGGTTCTCTGTGACAAAAGAAGGATTGTCGGAGTTGAGGACGTCACAGATGAAGAAGAATATAATCAATTCGATGAGCTGCCTCCTTTCGCGGTGCCGGTCGACATAAGTGTCCTAGATGATATTGATGAAGCTCCCTATGTACGCCACGATCATAATGAGGGCACACTTGTTAAAACAAAGTATGTAAACAGTTAAGAATATTTTTGGTATATGTGTGTGACCTATGAATATTTTTTCATATTTTTATTTCATTTGTATGGACTCACAACATTACAAAACACTCGGCAAATTTTTTTTTCATATTTGTGTTTCATTTTTATGGGCTCCCAAAAATAAATAACTTAGAAAGACAAGTTTAATTAATAAAAAAACCCACTAAAATAATTTGAAGTCTAGAAGTTTCTAAAAAGATCATATTTTCTTATATATGTCAATTTTTCATATTTTCATGAATTTTGTGATATTTTTTATTTAATTTGTATGGTTTCCCAACGATTTTCTATGATTTTCGAAATCGTATGGAAAATTACTACCACTGACATGTGGGACCCAAGATATATGGGCCCACTTGTCAGTGACCAGGCCCTTTCTCCTCTTTTAGTTATGGTACAATTGCGGTTGTTTAGTCAACCCGAGAGTAGAGCCATCTCTAGTACGGGTTTGTTTAACCAACCGGTAGTGGCATGTGAATTGCCCCGCCACGGGATTTTTTTTGTTGAGACCACGACCGGTTGGTTAAACAAACCGGTAGTAGAGAGATCGTTACTACCGGTTGTTTATTCAAACCGGTAGTAGATCTTGCTCTTCTACCGGTTGGTTAAACAACCGGTAATGGTACATGTGTGACACCGGTTGATTTTTAATTTTTGGTACATGAATGTATTTGTGGAGAAATGTATAAAAATTTGTACAATTTGTAGAAACTAATAATTTACAATAATGTAAGACAAAATCTATTATAGAAATTGTTCATATATTACTAGGGGTTTAATATAATTTACAATAATGGTACCCTGTACAGTCCACAGGGTTACCACAAAAGATGATAATTTTTAAACTAGACACTAATAATATACTAATTAACTAACTAATTATCGTCTAATAATATACTAATTAACTAACTAATTTTTAAGCTAGACACAGGGTTAAGTAATTATTTTTTAATTAGTCGTCTTCTTCGTCGTCGTCCTCCCCCTCATCGTCGGCGTCGGCGCCATCATCGGAGGCATCGTCGTCGTCCTCGTCGTCCTCGTCGTGGACCTCCTCCTCCTGATCGTCGTCCTCCTCGTCCTCGTCCTCCTCCTCCTCCTCGACGACGACCTCGTCGAAGTCCTCCTCGTCCTCGTCGTCGTCGGAGAGCTCGTCGGACATGGTGAACTCCGCCGGGTAGAAGACGGACTCCTTCCTCGGCTTGCACCAAAAGATGCGCTTCTGAGGGCGCGGGTTCTCGTCATCGTCGGAAGACGGCCACGTTGGTGGATGCAACGGCGGTGGCGGTGGTGGAGGCAGAGCAGCCGGCTGCGGTGGAGGCAGAGGCGCAGGCGTCGGTGGTGCTGGGACGGCAGGGGAGGCAGAGGCTGCAGTGGGGGGAGAGGCGCTGGAGGAGGCCATTGGCGGTGGGGCGGACGTGGAGGCAGAGGCGGCAGTTGAGGAAGATGAAGACGCAGAGGAAGATCGTCAGTTTTAAAGGAGAGCCAGTGGAAGACGAAGAGGTAGAGGAAGAGGCACTGAGGCAGAGGTGGCTCCTCGGTTCGCGCCAATATTGTGTCGTTTGGAATTCCCTATTGTACCGGTTAGTTACACAAACCGGTTGTAGAGAGGAAGCTCTACTACCAGTTGTTTATTCAACCCGGTCGTAGATCAGGCTCTACTACCGGTTGGTTAAACAACCGGTAATGGTACATGTGTGACACCTGTCAATATGTTTTCTTATTTTTATTTCATTTGTATGGGCTCACAAAACATTACAAAACACTCGGCAAAATATTTCTAACTCTTGAGGTTTCTAAAAAGATCAAAATAATTGATAGCATATTTGAATTTTGCTCAATTTTTGAATTTGGTCATATTTTCATTTCATTTTTATGGGCTCCCAAAAATAAATAACCGTCCAAGACAAATTTAATCAATAAAAAACCTTCTAAAATAATTTGAAGTCTACCACTGACATGTGGGACCCACCGTGCGGTCGCAGGTTTAAGCCCCACTCGCGCCGTAAATTCTTTTATTTTCAAGGCTCTACTACCGGTTGATTAGTCAACCCGATAGTAGAGCCGTCTCTAGTACGGGTTTGTGTCACTAACCGGTAGTGGCATGCGAATTGCCCGCCACGGGATTCTTTTGGTTGAGACGTCGACCGGTTGGTTAAACAAACCGGTAGTAGAAAGGAAGCACTACTATCGGTTGTTTATTCAAACTGGTCGTAGAGCCTGCTCTACTACCGGTTTGTTTAACCAACCGGTCGTGGCATGTGAATTGCCCCTCAAAAACGCGCGCGCAAGGGGAGTTAACCCTATTCTCCCTCAAATTTCCAACTTCTCCAAACCCCTGTTGCCGCCGCCGTCTCCGCCTCCGACGATCCCGCGCGCCGTCGCCTCCGACGACCCCCCGCGCTGACACCTCCGACGACCCCCCGCACCGACGCCTCCAATGGCCCTGCGCGCCGACGCCTACGACGACCCTGCGCGCCGACGCCTCCGACGACCCTGCGCGCCGACTCCTCCGACGACTCCCCACGTCGACACCTCCGACGACCCAGCCCTCGTCGCCGGTATCCCCGTTGCCGACCCCATCCCTGCCCCAGTCCCTGTTGCAGCCGTCTCTGCCCTACCGCCATCTCTGTCCCCGTCGCCGACCCTTGGTATGTAAAATGCCCATAGATGAAAAATGTTAGGAGATGTAAAATAATGGAGCATAACTATGAAACAATGCTAGGAGATGCACAATGCACAATGCACAATGCTAGTCATATTTTGTTAGCTATAAACTGAAAAAATCAGTTAGCTATATTTTGTATATTCTGCAATGTTCAGCTAGTGCTACTGAATTTGTACAATCACAAGGTCAATGCTAGTGCTGAACATATACTCGATTAATCACTACTCACAATACCACAACACTCATCTATATGCAGTCATCATCGAGCTAATATTAAGGTCAATGCTAGTGTTTGTTATCCTTGATATGTTCTTTTGACACAAGCGCAGGATCTCAGGTGTTATGTATGCCTATTAGCTTGTTTAGGGCAGGAAGATTTTCAGGTTGTTCTCTTCGGATCGTTTCTTGTAGGATTTGGTCGGTCTTGCTATTGATACAGATAATGTAAATATGGATTGCCTTTCAGTAGTGAGTTCAATTCCACTCACCTAAAAATTCAGAGAATTCTCAAGTGACTAGATTTTCTTACTTTAATCGAGGGAATTTCTTTAAAATTTAACACATGAAAGGAATTAGGGCAACCCTAAGTGTGATGTCGATTTAGGGCAACCAAACACCTCATAGCTTTAGAAACCATGGTATTCTCCAAAACCATGGTTTTGCCTAGAAACTATGAAAATATTTTGTTGCCAAACAGGGCCGTAGTGTTCGACTCCTAAAACTCTAGGCCGTGGCTTGGCCTAGCCCAATTCGACTCCTTCTCACTCGGTTATTTCTTTCTAAACTAAATAGGATCATGTTACAGTTATAAGAGATGGAATTTGATCCCACCTTCGAGGAGGAGGAACAAATTCTATTCGAGCAGATTGCGCAAGGTACTGGTGCGCCTGGTGCGGCCGCTCAGGCCATTCACACTGAGGCCGGTGAGGCCGCTCAAGCCATTAACACTGAGCCCAGTGAGGCCGCCGAAGCTGTTACCACTGAGGTAATTCATATGAAAGCATATGTTGGTAACCCTTTGATGATTATCAAACATCCTGACATGTATCTTCTTTGTCATATTTTTAAGCCTGCTAATTCGAGCAGCCAAGTGAAAAGTCGAGGGCGTAACAAGAAGCCGACAGTAAAACATGTAATCACTAAAGTTAACACCGATGGCATGCCTGTTGCACCGGAGTCAGTCTTGGGTCCTTACAACAACGCCTGCGGCTACCATGTCAGCGATCACGTGCCCATTAGCCTAAGAAAATGGAGTGGCAAACGAGATGACAACGACGTGGTCTCTGACGAGATGAAGAGCATGCTCTGGGCTCATATGAAAGAGACGTTCACCTTCCCACCCGGGTCTGAAGAGCTGGTGACGAAATACACTTTGAAGAAAATGGCCATCCATTTCCAGACTTGGAAGAAGTATCTGAACTCCACCTACGTGCAGAAGGGTCGAACGCCCGACTTTAATACTTTGCCAAAATTGGCAGATCACTAGGATGCTTTTGTGGAGTATAAGCAATCGGAACAAGGTCAATCTATGAGTGCAAAGAACAAGGTTAATGCAGCGAAGAAGCGATACCACCACCACCTTGGCACTGGTGGTTACGTCAAGAAGATATCACAATGGCAGAAGAGGGAACAAGAACTGATGGATGAGGTATAACACCCATAACGCATTTAATCGGCCCGAACGATCGAAAAATTGGTACTTTGCCCACGGGGGAAGCCTTGCAGATGACGGTAGCTTGGTGTATTCAGAGGAAGTACAGGAAGTGGCCATAAGACTTGTAGACGCCCTCGAACAGTCTTCCCAAGGCTCATTCAGGCCAGATAGGGAGAAGGACGAGCTAACCATGGCCTTGCAAAACCCCGAGCACCCTGGACGAACACACGGTGTTAGCATGGTTCCATGGAAGTACGGCTTCGCTGAGTACAACGACAGTTATAGGAGTCGGCAGAGAAGCAAAGCCCAAGAAGAACAAAGGTACCATGCATTGGAAGAACGGCTTAATTGTAACAGCCCAATTTGGGCCAAATTTAAAATTTAAAAATTTTGTGTGCAAGAAAATATTTTCTTGCTGAAAATACGAAATGCAAAATTTTGCTAGGCATTTTTCCTATTTTCAGAAATATTTTAGCCTATTTAATTGGCTTGTAGTTTATAAATATATCTATTTTTGGATTATGAATTGTAACAAACCAAATATTCAACTTGGCCTAAAGGATTTATAACAGCTATGGTGAAATTATGGTTATACCCGTTTGCCTAAACCTAGAAATTTCTAGGACAATTAGAAATTCACCTCTAATTAATCTAGCATTAAAATCCAATTTAGAAATTATGCCCATAAAAAAAATTCCATTAATTTAAAAACCTATCGAGAGAATTAAAGTTTTAGGGTTAAGAATTCACCCAACCAAATAATTCCAAACCAATTCTCTTAATTACTCTCTATAATACACATATTGGTATATATATATATATATATATATATATATGTATATATATGTACACTTATGGATATAATCTGTTTATAGGTGAAAATTCACATATTAAAAACTCTCCCAAAATTCACCCAATATTTCCCATCCAATTTCTTGCATTCATTTTATTGTAATTTAATCCTGAAATTTATAAATTTAGCAATGGCCCACCTGTCACTCATCTCACTCTCTCTCTCTCATTAGGCGCTCTCTCTCCTCACTCTCCTTGCTTACTCTCTCTCTCCCGTCTTTGCCGTGCTCTTCACTCTCGGCTCTCTCTCTCTACTCATCTGCTGGCTGCATTTGCCTGCACGCCACCGCCCTTGGCCAACCGATGGCGCCACCCCGCCCCATGCACCGAGTCGCCGCCACCGTCCTTAGGCCCCAATGAAGCTCTCGCAGTCTCTGTTGCACGCAACTTTCTGCCGCGCCACCCCATCCCGGCGCCATTCGCCGTCCCTGCCTCCCCCTCTCGGTCCCGGCAGCAGCGCAGAAGAGCTTCTCTACCTCTCCCCCTCGCCGCCCCACTCTTTAAAAGCCAGCCCGAGCTCGTTCGTCGAGTTTCATGGCGTCTCTAGTTTCCCGGCGAACTTCCGTGCCTCCGTTCATCCTCCACGGTGTTCCGTTTCTCGGTTTCTTGGTACCGTTGGAAAGCTCTCATCATTATCTACAACGTCTTTTCTTTAATCGACCCAAAGCTCTCTCTTCATCGCAGGAGAGCTCGACGACCGTCCTCGAACACAAACCGGCCCCTTTTCGATTTCTCTCTCTCCGGTAAGCCATCTTTCGATTCCTCGCATCTTGAGCTTACCTAGGCTGCCCTAACGATGCCCCAGCCCCGTGCTTTCCCCAGGTCTCGCCGGAGTACGCTGCCGCCGAGCTCCTCCTCAGTCGTCGTCGTCTCCTCGTCGCTGGCATGAACCAGCCCGTCTCCACCCTTGGCGCCGCCGCAGTAGCCTCTACGTAGTCCCTAAATGCTCTTGAGACCATGCATTAGGCGTAGCAAAGCTAGTTCGTTGCCGCGACGTTCGCCGCCGCCGGCCGCCGATAGAGCTCGTCGCGCCGCTTCGCCGCCGTTCGTTCGTCGTGTTGCTGGCACCATTGCGCGGATCGGCGAGAGGATTCCGCTGCGCTATTTCCCGTGCCGCCATGCACCATAGCGTCGGCCAGCCGAGCTCCACCGGGCTCCCATGGCCTGTTCCTGTAGCTGCGTCTGGAGGTTGAAGACACGCTCCTGTAGCCAACGTTGTAAACTAGTGCTAATAGGAATCAAAGACTATGACATATGGGCCCTAGGTCCCACTTGTCAATAGGTGGAAACGTATTCATCAGAATACGCTTTCGTTTGCCCCTTTGCGTATTCAGATAAAGCCACGTTCGGCCCAAATTCGGCCCAAGGCTAGCCCAAACCGAAGTCACAGAATAATTCCCGAAATCAATATTTCATGTGGAATAATGCACTTATAAGATTTATTTAAAATAGTAAACGATGTCTAAAAATTATGAAAATTTTTCTATAAATACAAAAATAGGTAAGGAGCCTAAGAAAAATATAAACCCAACTGTTCAGTAAATAAAATAAAATATTAAAAATAGGCAAGCCTCTCTAGTTGTAACAATTCTAATCCTAGCATTATGTAATATAACAATTTATTTAACTATATTTTAAATCCATGGGAACCTAAATGAAATATAAACTATGAACATTATGATAAACACTAGATGACATTCTTGCTTTAATAAAAATACTTTGGTGAACAGTAACATAGATTATAACCCCCTGATTAAATCCCAACCCACTTTTAATAAATTATAATAGGTTTCCCACCTATTTAAGTTGATTATTAAGTTCATAAAATCATGAGAAAATTTCAGAAGAACAAAAACATGATTTAGAAATTTAGCAAATCTATTGCACAATTTTAGGACCAATATTACTTTCTAAATAATTAGATTAAGCAAAGAAACCATGTTTCCTTATATATTAATAAAACAGAAACTGAATTTTGATTTAATTTAAATATCAAACGATTTAAATTAAATCTTAACTTTTTGCAAAGACATAGTTAACCATTAAGGTAATTATGAAAATATTGAGATTAAGCTTAACATGGTATTTATGCATAATTTTCTAATTAGGGTAATTGAAACCCTCTTTTAGTAATTTCCTTTTTCTACTAAAATAATTGGGAATTAGACAAAACACTAAGACCGAAACATACCAGAAAATCCTAGAAAATATAGAATAACATTCTGGAATCAATCAAAATTATAATTTCAGCATGCTACCTAAGAATTTCCTTTTTGCTAGAATTTCCTATAATTAATTAAAGATTTAATTAAGTGATGACTCTAAAACAATCTTAGGAATTATATGGACCATCTACTTCATCATGATCAATACTAAAATTACTAAATGATTCATAAGTTAGCCCGTTGTCAAATTTCCCAACTTTAAAATTACTCTAATTTAGTTAGACTGAAATAGCCGAACCTAACCGTCTATTAGTTTAGGGTAATATAATACTAATTGCGTAAACCCATCAGCGATGGCTGTCGCTGTCCAAAAACATAAAATTATCTTTAATACAGTATTTTTGGGGCGAATAAGGGAACTTAATTACACCTATACATATGGATACTTATATGTATACCATTATATTAGTAATTCGTTGCTGGATTAAAAGTCTTATAACCACACACCAATCCAAAAACAATAAGTATTCTTCCGAGAGTTGATGAAGGAAATACTTCAAACAAAAATCTATTTTTACTTTATACGTCTATTTGCTAAATCTATGGGTAGTCTATTAAGGGTAACATTTTGCATCATCGCATATCATCTTCATAACGTTCACACCCCGTTATCTTTTTGTGAGTTATTGTACATTAGTAGCTCATGGAACTTCCTCGATAAGTAAAGAAACTTATTTAGGAATCTTAGTAGCAAGAAGCGACGCCCAGATTGCTGTGACCCTAGCCGTATTTGCATTTCATCCATCATCTTTCCTGCATATTTTGGTATTTATTGGTATTACTTGGCTCTTCGCGATAGATTCCGAGGACCCACGGAGCAACCAGAAGATCAAGACCCAGGTTTCGGATTCACAGGATCCAGGCGAGTTAACATTCACCCTCTAAGGGATTGCTTTTACTAGGGAGAATCTTGATTTTCCCTAGTGCGAGTTAATACCTACTCTTAATAGTGTTGCTTTTACTAGGGAGAGGATGCGCTTTCCCTAGTGCGAGTTAACATCTTAAACCATAAAAGTGTTTGCTTTTATTAGGGAAAGTCAGTTTTCCCTAGTGCGAGTTAACACTTTAATGGGTCATATTGATTCCCAGTTTTATTAAATATTTTATTTACTGTATTAAATTGCATGCTTTTTAAGTAAATAATACCTGCTTGCTTAATCATGATTTATCATGCCTTATTATCATTTGTTATTGTTCTACCTTGATGATATTGCCTTGATAATATTCATCTGTCCTTTGACTTTATGAATGATTGCCTTGAAATATCACCCTTGATAGCCAGCTAGGTGAAATAAAACAAGTTTAGACTCTTAATTCTTGGTTAAAATTTGCTTAGACATTGCTCAGGTCCAATTAATAATTTTAGGCTTAGATTGGCCTCGGAACGGTGAACCGACATTCACCGGACATGATTACATATCAAATATGGAGGCTGAAATTGGGCTGGCATGCGGCGTGTGTGTGTTGGAATGTGGTTGGGAAGCGGGCGTGGTCCGACTTGTGGTTAAGGTGGAAGTAGCATGGCTCTTGGTGTGATGTGAAGAGGGCTATCGTTCACAGACGCGGTGCTGAGAGGAGCGCGGGCAACACGCAGAGTCGCCAATCGCCGCCACCAGGGGTGGTTCCGCCACATCGTGTGCAGGGCACACGGAGGAACGATAGCAGCAGAAGGAAGTGATTGTGAATGTGTGTGGACTAGCCGGATCCGATGTGACTCGTAGAGTGGACCGAACGGGTGTGCAGGGAGGCACACAATGGAAGTCGTGACCAAATGCTGCGGATTTGGTTCCTATCACCACAAGCGTGGCCATCGCGCGGTAGTGCAAGTATTGGGGATTCAGGATAGTACGACCGCGGGCGCACTCGTCTCGCTGCCATGCTTGAGGTGAAGACAGTATCATGTCGTCATCCGTGGGATGATCTAGGTCTTACGTGTCGTGGAGCCGTGACTCTAGTGCGGGCATGGCACCCGGCTAGGGAAGAACAGCACTTCGCCGGGCGTAAGATCCTTAACGGTGCGCCACACCCGAATATGATGGCGGTGTGCGCGAGATTTAAGGACTGGTGTGGATCAGGGGTGTTGTCGGGACCCGCCATAAAAGACCGAACCCTTCCTGTGCATCCTGTACTAGTCCCAAGAATCATCGCTAGTACACACAGTTGCCAACAGAGTGATACATTGCCATAATTATACAAGGTACATGGTCGGGGAACTGGTCCCCATTATTTTACATACAAGTCAAGACGCATTTGAACCACAGAGTGTGCAATGGAGAACATAGGCTAAACCCATAATACAGCTATTCTTCGATACAGAATCCCACAGGCATCTTGACTGTAGGAACGGACCCTAAGCTTCACTCCTCCGAAGACTCCTCGTAGTCTGACTCGTCATAGTCCCCATCATCCGTCTCGGAGTCGAATCTCGTCTCTTCACCTTTTGAAATTTTAAAAGAGGGGGAGAAAACAGGGATGAGTACTAATACTCAGCAAGGGAAAGGATGTGAAATGATATGATAGCTCAGTACAAGGTGGCTTTGGTATTTTGCAGAAAAGCCTTGAACAATTTTTCCTAGTGAGTTTAAAATGCGGTTTTAGTAACACCATTTTTCAGGGGGCTCCAATCTTGTCTAGCTCAGTCATTCGGCCAGACGGGACTGTTCCGATCGACCCCTCGCGAACTATGCTCCCTGGCTCGGTCATTCGGCCAATGGGACTGTTCTAGCCATCCGTCGTCGTACTAGGTTCGGAACCATATTCATCCCACGACTGGTCCCAATAGTAAAATCTGGAATGGCGGTCCTTTGCCAGATTATTTTAGAAGAAACCCCAATTTTATAAAAGAAGTGGCTACCATATGAACACTCGCTTCGCGCGCTCATGACTATGAGCACGGCTGTCATGACAGTTTTAACTCTGCAGAGGGGGTACACTTTACCCTCGGGAGGCTTCCCGCCGAAGCGTTCAGCCACACAGTCCCCGGGTTCCGACTTGATTGCTACCCGCTAGGAGGTCGCAACAGAGCCAGAAGGCCGGGAAACAGGCCTGTCCCATTCCAGGACCCGAGGTTGTACTAAAAGGCTAGGCTCGTAGGTCCATAGGATGAATAGTCCTTAGACTAGGAGGGAACAGTTTTTAAACCTCGATTTACAAAAACCGCGGTGTTAGAAAACACCAACACGGTGCATGCAAGCACCCACTGGCTGAAAGTTCCTCCTAGTCGGAATATTTGAGGGGGAGAGGAATAAGCATACCCATACCCGGCATCGTGTCCCTCCGATGCCTATTTTCCAAATAAGTTCATAAAGACATTTTCAGTAAACATGAACTATGACATGATTTATTTTTGCGGGCATTTTATTTTAAACAACCTAGGTCCAATGGAAAGTAGATAACAATTAATCTAGCTACACCTAGTTTTATAATAATTGGTTGTTATAGCAATACTATTAAGTAGGTCTAGCTAGTCACTATTCAACTAGTTTTAATATTTTAGAACTAGCATGCATATTTATAAATTCCTAATAAAATATTTTAATGAAAACAGGCTATAGACAATATGTGTCAAAGGACCTGCCTTGAGTTTCGGGAGCCTGGTAGCGGTACTCCTCGGTGGTGGTGCCCTTCGTAGTGCGTCCTCCTTTTGACGGAAACGACCGCGCACGCGCGAATATGCCAAACAAGCCAAGCACAGTACAATCAGGCTACCAGTACAAATAATAATATTTTTATTTTTATTATTATTTTAAAATGGTTTTGCTATATATATTATTATTATTTTTCTTTTAAAAGTAGACCCTGATGCGAAGATGAACTGACAGACTAGCCCTAAAACTACAAGCTGACCGAATCTTTAATAAATAACACGGGTTTAAATTAAGCGGGGATAGCTCGACTAAAATGATGTGAGCTACCCAAAAAGGGCAAGGTGCTCACCGGGGTTCAGGGGTTTTCGCATAGCCCTGAACGGGTCAAGCACTGGAAGACCGACGCGACGCGGCGGCGATGCGGTCCAGCGTCCTGCGGCCAAACTCAGAACTTGAGAGGGGAAGCCGGGGCGCGGGGGCGCGAAAGGAACTGACGGTATTGACCGAAGCCGATGGCGACGAGAAGGCGCGGCCAAAAGGGGCGGCGAAGAATAGAAACTCGGTGGTTCTAATATAACGCGCGACGGCGAGTGTCGATCGGATAGGTCGGGGCATGAAAGCAAAGCTTTCGTGCAGCAGCAATGCAAGGCAAGACAGCTTGCGTGCAGCTGCAAGGCAAGACACCTTACGTGTAGCAGCAATGCAAGGCAGCTGCTATTTTTCAGCTTACATGCAGCAGCAGTAGCTGTTTTTCCAGCAGCCATGCAAGGCAGCAAAACATACAGCAGCAGTAGTGCAGCAGCTGATGCTGTTTTTCAGCTGGCTGCAGTGCAGCAATTTGTACAGCAGCAGCAATTCAGCAACACGCAAGAGCAATGCAGCAACAGCAGCAATTCAGTACCATGCAAGAGCAGCAGCATTGCATGCGTGCAGCAACATGCAAAGGTACAGTACGTGATAGAGAGAGGGAGAGAGATAGAAAAATCCTGCATGCATGCAAGATACAAGGCTGTAACGTATGGGAGTAGAGAGAGAGAGGGAATAAAATTTTTGTAGCATGCAGTATGCAAGGCTGTAGTGTATGGGAGTAGAGAGAGAGAGTGAGAAAAAGGGATGCATGCATGCCTGCATGTAGTACGTGAGAGAGAGATTAGAGAGGGAGATTAGGGAGAGATTAACACATGCAAGACGGTACGGGAGAGATTAGAGAATTTTAGAGATTTAAAGTTCAGCCGGATTTCATCAACTCGCGCGAAAAATGAATACTAGAATCTACTAGAACTATTAATTTAAGATTTGCTCAAAATTACCTTTACAAAAATTTTAAAACATACTTAACATCCCAAATTACATCATTAAAAATTTGGGATGTTACAACTGTGGTTGGTGGAATGTGGATTGTGAAATATGAATCAAATTAATGAAAATAATGATTAGCAGAACTTTGGGTTAAAAATGCTAAGTCATAGGCTTTGATTTAGAAAGCTTGCTTTCTACAAACAAATAAACCCCAACCTTTCCTTTGTAACCCCTACCACTAAAATTGCATCAGGTTGGGTGTTAGCTCGCTAGTGTTTGGATGACACTGACCTCGCATTTATATTCTCTTTTAGATGGAGAATATGAGTCGGACCAGTACGCCTGCCATGAAGACGAAGAACAGGACTATGCTGACGACCAGGGCGAGGCTTAGGGCGTCTCTCCAGTCGAGTGCTTAGGCATAGCCGGCACGAGACCTTTTGGATCTTTTGGGTCTTTCATACTCTGATCTTTTGGACTTTCTGACTATTTGGGCCAATGTGCCGTTTGTAATACTTAATAGCCCCTTGGGCTTAATATAGGTATTTGTGTAATTATAAGACTTCCGCTTGTATGAAATGATTCCGGCTATGTGAAAGGTGTGCACTAGTATACTGATCCAGGGACTAGTGCAGATCGTGTGGTGGGCAAAGGACAGGCCCCACATTAATGCAACACCGGCAAGTATAAACGGAGAAGTTAAACGACAAGTGCAGCTAGCCATTACCAAACTGCAGGAACCGCCTAGTAATCCTGACGCTGTCATCAGCCCCTCTCTGAGACGTAGCAGCTGCGCTTCCACCGGGCTCCCTGAAGTGGACTTGGGCCATTATTCCGTGGATGACATCACGACACGCCATTCGTGTGAGCTGCATATTGAAGCGCGTAACCTGCCCTCAAGGCAGCTTATGCCATGGCATTCCCCGTGGAGCCGGGCCAGCTCTTTCATTGCAATGAGATACCGCCGGGCTATTCTAAGGTCAGTGTGGAGCAGGTTTGCGAAGGATATGAGGACCTTGACCTCGACATTCCTAGAGGTGACGGGGTTACCAAGCTTGGAGAGGCCCTACACAGTATTATCTTGTGGCGCAAGCGCTATATTATATTTCAAGGTAACCAGGAGGTGTCCACTCCGCCGAGGGACCTCTCGCACCCAGATCCTATGCTTGTTAGAAGTCCAACTCCACCACCACCTCCACGCAAGAAGATGGCGGTGACAAAAAGCCCGACTCCTCCACCACCCCTAGCGCCTAAACATAAGTCGGCTTCACCTAAGAAATTGGGCCCACAAGAGGAGTCCACCAGCAAAAGCAAGAAGTCGGCCCCAGTTAAGAAGCCGGCCCTAGCGAAGAAGTCGGCTCCACAAAAGGAGAGGTCTACCCGAGCTAAAAAGTCGGCTTCATCTAAGAAGCCGTACGACCTAACTCCCGAGGAGACGAGAATGGAAGTTCAAGCAAGTGTAACTGCACACTTCAAACGTCCGGAGCCTAAGAAGACGGTTCCAATCGACGCTGCAGTGAAAACATTTTTCACGACATCGTGGGCAGAGCCGAAGAAGTTGCCGTCAGACTACGAACGCACACTAAGTAAGGCTAAAAAGAAGTAGTCGCAGTCCCTAGCGGATTTGCAGATGCAACAGTTCATGGCAGAAACTGGACTGACGGAAGATCAGATTCGTGGAGTTGGTGAGGTTGAAGCGGCATCTGTTCGATGGCAATTTAAGTTGGGTGAGCCATTAGTTCGACCTGATGAGGTGTCATTCTTATCAACGAAAATGCGGCAATTGCACGAATGGTACTTGCGGGAGTCAAAGGATGGCAGAATAATGTTTGCCGCCAAATTCAAACAAGAGGATTTCTTTCGCGGCGACGGCCTCGTATGGATTGATTTCGACAATATTTACCAAATGTACCAGCGAGACGCTCTCGACGTGTCCTTGATGGGTTGCTGGACTCTGTAAGTGTCTTCTTTGTAAAACTCACCGTGTGCATTTTTAATTAAATTGCAAGTGTAACTAATTTCTTTTTATGCAGAATGGAGATACAAAATTGCAGAAATATGTCTATTTACAATATAAGTTACATCGATCCAATAGTTGTAAATGAATCAACTGCTACGGACAAGGCAAAAGAAATCGAGGATAATATCCTCAATGCTCTCCTTGGACAATACTACAAAAACTTTATACTTCTACCCTACAACTTTGGGTACGTGTTTTCGTATCTTCTCGTTCTAAATTTTTTTCACATGACATGAAGTTAGGACTAATTACCTATGTTGACATGTGCGCAGGTTTCACTGGGTCCTTCTTGCTATCTACTTAGATCGCAGCCAGATCATTGTTTTTGACTCACAAAAGAGGCCCGTACAAAATTTGGAAAAAATCATACGCTTGCTTAACAGGTAATATTGTTCCTTTCATTATTACTATAGTAATATTTATTTCAAGTGAGTCGAACTCTAATAACTACTATCCGTAATCACGCGCAGTGCATTTGCAAGTTTCCGTGCACAGAAGGGTGGTCAATTCAAGGAGACACTTCATGTTATAACCGATTTTCCAGTACGTAGCGAATATTCATATGTCGTACCACTTTTTCATGCCAATAATGATTTTCACCTTTCCATGCCAATAATATTTTTCAACTCTTCTCACCGCAGTGTATAAGGCAGGAGTCAGGAAATAACGTATGTGGCTACTATGTATGTGAGTTCATGTGGTATTTCACTATCAACCACAATCAGATGCAAAGTACCGAATGGGTATGTAGATACTTATCGATTCGTAATTCTCACTTTGTACACATCAAAGTTCATGGATTGATTAATTTTTTCACTTCACCTAATGATAGCTCACCAATTCTGAAAAAGACATACTCTCGCCGCACCGAGTCAACACAATCCAAGAACAACTCGCCGGCTTCCTTGTTGATGAGGTCATATCTCCAAAGGGCGTCTTTCACGAACATGCGTACAGACCGGGCCCTACGATAAGGACTAGCGAACTCACGGGCTCAACCTCGGTTTCAAAAAGCGATGGACGAAAAAAATGAACTATTGTATTTTGCATTGTAAACTTGAGTTCCCTCGTGTACTTGATGTGAATATGTGTTAAATTAGCTTGATATGAATATTATTTGAATGTGAATATGTACTTTGTTGAAGTAATTAATGTTGTGATTGAATTTGTTGTGTTGTGAATGAATTATGTGTGCATTTTGAAAACTGATATGCAAATCTGTGAATTAAGAATCTGATTGAAATGTGGATTGCAATAAAACCTGCTCTTGTCGGATGGGTAACAGGGTCTCTACTACCGGTTTGTAATACAAACTGGTAGTGAATCCCTGGATCTACTACCGGTTTGTAATACAAACCAGTAGTGAATCAGTAGATCTACTACCGGTTTGTAATATAAACCGGTAGTGGATTTGTTGTTGGCGCCAAAGAAATGCCCTTTTCTGGCAAGGTGTACTACCGGTTGGTGATACAAACCGGTAGTAGATACGCTGCAGTGCCAAACGTGCGCTCCCTTTTCTGCCAAGCTCTACCGGGTGGATCAACCGGTAGTGCAACCCCGTGGGCATCACTCCCAGATACCTACAGCCGGTTCCAAAACCGGTACTAGAGCTGGTTTGAAACCGGTAGTGTAGGTCCTATGCTCAGCGGTGTTGGTAATTAGTGGTTAAATGTATATTTTGGAGACTGTGTCACTGCTTACAAGTGGAGGAAGTACTTTATATTAGAGCATCTCTAATGGTGTTGCCTATAAGAAAGTACCATGTCATCTGTAGATAGCAAATAGCACTACTAGCGAATCACTCTATACAAGCGGTTCTAAACCACCCTTACAAGCGGTTTTGGACCAAAACCGCTTGTAAGCAATCGCTTGTAATGCTTCTCGGAGTATCACAAGCGGTTTTATACCCGCTTGTAGTACTACTGAGTACCGGTTAAAAAGAGAAATAATTTTTGGAAGGAGTGGGATTCGAACCCTGTACCTCACCTTTCTCGTGACCCACGCCTCACCCTGCTAGCCAACTCATCCCACGTGCTCTCTCTGATAGGATAAGGCAAGCTTTCCTTTTAACATTTCGAAAACTGGACTAGAGGCTTCTCTAGGCTAGGATCTTTTGAAACAGGCTTTACAAAGGGTTCGTGTCTCCAACCGCTTGTAGAGGCTTTACAAGAGGTTGGGGACCCGAACCCCTTGTAAAACCTAGGCTTTACAAGGGGTTCGTATTTCCAACCGCTTGTAAAGGGGCTCTCTGGGTTAGGGCCTTTTGAACCGCTTGTGATAAACTATCACAATTTGTGATGCTCATTTCTCTGGTAGTGTAGCCAACCTCTCCAATGATGCTAACTATAACATTGGATCTAACATTAATTTAGACCCACATGTAATAGTGTGCATCCACCTTGTAATCCGCTATAGCCTGGCTCTTAGCTAAGAGACAGCCTCTATCTCTCTCATCTTCTTCTCTTATCTACATAAGCAAAAAGCTGAGGTGGATTTCTTATATCTAGCCAGCTGAGATGTTCCCATTAGAGATGTCTTAGAAACTGCTACCCGCGGTGAGCAAATCAATGTACAATATTTAAATACTCTCGAGCTAGCTTGCTTCTTCAGTTCAATCGAGTAATCACCATGATTTATATAGCTGAAATACAATTGAAATGGTTTGGATGACAGCCCGACCCATTACGTGCAAATGACACCAAACTATGTCGATCTGATTAATTAGCTTGAATTGTATGTGCGTGTACGTGTGCTTGCTAATGGAGCCACAAAATTTTTTTATTACCGACTTATCTGACTTTTTTATTACTTTTTGAATTCTTTTTTTTATCTCGTAGACGTGTCTAAAAGCTCCCTAAATTCTAAAAATCAAGGACATCTGACTCTCGAGGCCACCTCGAAAAATTCTCGAAGTTACAAGATAAGTCAGATTAGACTTTTAAATAAGCCCAAAACAACACCCCTAAGAGTTTACTTAGACTCGGTGATGCATGGCTGGCGCGTGACCTGATGGATAAGGACAGATATGGTAGGAACATCCGGTCACACGAAAAAGTCATTTGACGCATTGTTACGATTTGAAATAATAGAACCGCATCAATAAATAATATGTGTTATGTACATATTTATATATTATATTAATTTTTTATTATAGTGTTTTAGACACGAATCCAATTATTTCAATTTTTTTTCCGATTTGCTGATCTAAATATTCACAAAGTTACATATATTTTTTATAAACCAAATAATAATGGCGGAATCAAATCTTTTCGGCATTGAATAGATGTTCATAACGCAATGTACTAACAATCCTTCCTTTGTACAATTTAGACGTAGTTTGACAGCAAGCATCCCTAATAACTGTGTGAGGTAGACATGAACAGATTTAATTATATATAGCACACTAAGTCCGAACCCAGTCTTACAGCGTATGCATGATTTCTAAGTTCTGTCATCAGCAACTTTAACTCTCTTGGATCCCTAAATTTTGGAAATTAACATATATAAAGACCTCGCATGATCATTAGTTTGAGTTCTAAAGTGATCGCCCCTCCCTATATTTTAAAAGTGCAGAAAAATATTCTATTTTCAGATAATAGAGCTATAGCTAGCTTGTTTAAAAAAAAGTTTAGGTGCATTTTGAGAAAGAAAAATAAAAAAACCTTCAATCTTGTTTTTAGGGAACTTAATTTTTTTCAGAGAACCTTCAATCGTTATGTTTAATTGTTACATACACAAGTTATATAAATGAACATAATTTACTGTTGATAGAGAAAATATGATATCTGCAAATCTGTATATAAATATTACTAAGATGTAAAAGGGAAAATAACAAATCCAGTGCTCCATCAGGCCACTTACCAACGAGATACTGAAATTAATTAACATATATATCCAATTTGTATATGCTCTGGTATGGTACGTGTAGCAAATATAAATGTAGCGTGAACCATGCACTGCATAGATATATCTTCCTAATTCTGATCAAGATGCGCATGCGCATCATATATGTGGTGTATCCTTCAAAAGAAAACAAATACATAATATATATGATTGGCAATGAAACACGTGAGAGCTAGCGTACCTTAATTATCTGAACAAGTTGGCATATATATAGAGGAGAAAATAGAAGGTGCATCAATAATGAACAAGATCGATAAATATATGCCCATGAGTATATACGCGTGTGTGTGCTCCTTAATTATTTGAGATAGATATACATGAATGGGTTGGCGCTGGCTCAGCTTGGATGACCATTTCGTGCAAAATAAAGCAAATTTAAAGTTTGTCGATCTGATTTGCTCTCGTTTAATTTAATATGTATGTATATACGTGTGCAGTGGTTAGCTCATATGCATGTCTTGCAGCCCTTGACTATCTATTGAGATCACGCAAGTAGCTAATATATGTACATAGTGTACAATCAAATGAAGTCAACTGCAGGGTAACCTTCACTGCGAAACAGATATATATATTGTCCACACGCTACGCACATGTAACGTCGCATGTGAAGTGCTGCGAGTCGGCCGACTTGTGATCAACATGCAAGCTGTCAACTCGATCGTTTTTAGCTGATTAATTAGTCTCACTACCAGCGAACCGGCTACTACAACTGGTTCGAAATAGGTTTCAGAACCGGTTTTGGAACCGGTTAGGCAATCAGCAGTGATACCTCCGGGTAACACTCGCGGTTTCAACCGCCAGGTACGACACCACAAGCGGTTCGGAACGCTCCTTGGCAAGCTGGTGGAGACGCCACATGGGTGCTCTCTACCAGCGGGTCGTGTTACGAACCGCTTGTGGAGACCATTACAGGAAACCTTCTATTTTTCGTCGGCCAAAAACCGACGAAACTAAATAAAAAACCGACGAGGACACATGTTTTCGTCGGCCTACCGACGAAACTCCACTGACGCAGCAAAAGAGACGAAAAAACAAGATTTTCATCGGTTACCGACGAAAACAACTTTGTTTAAATCGGCTTTCGAGGCCGATTTAATTCAGTTATGTCGATAATGAAACCGCCGATGGTCGAAGATAATTTAAATCGGCTAATAAAGCGAGCGAAAACACACGTGGCGAGCATCGTCCAAAGAATGTCGGCCGACAATGAAGATAATTTTGTCGGCTAAAAAGCCGACGAAAACACACGTGGCGTGCGTCGCGGCAAGAATGCCGGCCGATGGCGCCAAGACTTATTTTCGCTTCGGCTTATTTGGCCGACAAAAGAAGTTGAGGTTTACCAGTATTTTCGTCGGTCTAGTAGGCCGACGAACATAATGGAGGACCTTTTTTTTGACCAAATTAGCTCTATATGGCCTTTTTTGACAATTATAAGCAAAAATCAACACAACCTAAGGCTAAATGGTGTTTTCCGACAATATGAAGCCAAGTTTCAAAAAATTAAATCATAGACTTACTTGTAGGATTTTATGCTGCTGTGCCTGCCAGGCAACCAAACTTTCTTGCTGATGCCTCATATGTTCCTCTTGGAGCCGACGATGTTCTTCTTCTCACCGACGGTGTTCTTGTTCTCTCGCCAACTCCTGCTCTAGCCTTGCCTCACGAGAGGTACGTACATTGCTTTGACTTAGCTGAGACAACCTAACCTCACTTCTAGCCTCGCTAGAGTCCACAACCCCATTGAACATAGGGAACCTTCCAAAATTTTGAAATTAGAGGGTCAAATCATTCAACTCGACATGTGTAAGCACAAAAAAGAATGATGTTACCTGCCGTGCTTCTTCCCACCCCCGATCTGATACAACACCGCAAGGTCGACATCTTGTGTTCTCCAATCATAATCTTCACCATGGCGTCGAGCCATTTCCTCCCCATATTTTGCCTATAAGAGAAAGTGTTCATCACACAATTGGAGAAACCAGTGAAATGATACTACAGTAGTACAATTTACTAGACTCTGTGTCGCTGTCTGGCTACAGAGTTGTTCAGGCTGTGTAGGATCACTTCCTTGATGGCCTCGTACATATGTTTGGATGTAGCTTGGGGCACTACCACTTTGAACCTCCTGCAGTTTTATGTTAGAAAGCACATTTAAATAAGTTCACCAAAAATGTAAAAAAAACTTGGAGAGCATACCATGCGTTTTTGTAAACAAAGGCGTCCATCAGCTCCGTAACGGTGCACTACCCGTTCACCCGCCTCCCTGTTGCCTCTCTTCTTATTTGATTTTTGAATAAAGTCAAGTGACGCCCAGTATGCACAGAGAGCTCTATACGCGTCAGGGCACTTTGCTAACCAGGGCACTTCAACTACGAAAAATTTCAAAGTGAGCAGTCAAATCCTAGAACTAAAGACATATATACAAAGTGAAAAGAATATTTGGCAACATTTGTAAACTTGAGTTATCTCACCTTGCATATACTAATCAGCTCGAAGGTAAACTTTTGATGCCCCTAATTTTTTATTCATATCCTCATTCTTCACCCTCTTGTGGTACAAGCACACCGCTTGGATTCGTGCATTGGACATCATGTCCTTGACTACCTTCGTTGCGGCTTTCTCGAAAACTCGATGTGCCCTGCCTTGCATTGCAGCATCCGCCCCCTCTTGCAGATGGTACCTCTCCTGCGATACAATTGTTTCATTCAATAATGAGACAATTAACTATGCATAAAAAGTATGAACCTAACATAATATATACTTACCCAGAAATCCATCCAGACCTGTCGTGCCACGTTCTCATGCTGGCCATCTGAAGCCAACCTGTAGTGGTCCCACTTGAGTGCCGGTACATCGACACCCATGACCCGTACTAACCCTGGGTAGTGGTGACGGAGGAGAGAACCCAACACAAGATTTCTTGGCCTTTGCTGATTCCTACCGCCGGCCTAAGTCAATCCACCGCTCAGAGATGGGAATATAACGCTTATTAGTTTGACATGTGTGAAATTGCACAACACGATCAGTAAATTATATTTTAAACTTACCAATCACCATGCAGCACGATCTGTCGCCGCAACCTATGTTCTACTGCAGGAGGAATGTTGTTAATGTTCCGATACCTAAAATAGGAAACATGTTAGAAGAGGTGAAAAGCACATTTAGTACATGGTAATGGCACAGATACGTACCTAAAGACGGGTCCTCCTGTAGCCTCCTCGCCCGCACCCTCCTCCTCACCCGTATCCTCCTCCTCAGCCTCCTGAGCACCCTCCTCCACACCCACATCCTCCTCCTCACTCACCTCCTCCTCGGCAGCCTCCTCCTCCCCCACGTCCTCCTCTGCAGCCTCCTCGTCCTCGGCAGCCACCTCCTGAGATAAGCATAGCAAATTGTGCGTATTAGTAAATACATGTGTTAGTTGCAAAACCTAATGCTGATGTACCTGTCGAGCCTCCTGCTCCTGAGCCTCCTGCTCCTGAGCCTCCTGAAGGCACCTCTGAAAATGCGCGTTGCCTGCTTCTTTGAGATCCACTACCGATGAAGAGAGACTCTTCATTCATTGAAGACAATGAGCCGCCACTCGACCTCGACTTGGAACCTTTCTTGCGCAAGTGCTGAAACATCCTGTTTAAAAGAAAGTAAAGTTAATACATTACAACAATGAAAAAGTCTAGTATATATAGGGAAAAACCATGACAAAAGTAAAAAAAATTTACTTATTAAAACTCATCAAACTTCTGGTGGTTCATTATTGACACTTGCTCGCCTTGCCTTACGAAGCCTCACTGAACGTCGAGGTCGTTTCATCTTTGTACCGACCTCCACTATTACATCACCGGTGTCACCAATTAATTCATCAAAGGCCAACCCATTGCCTACTTGAAAAGAGTTCGGCAATCCTTCTTGGTATGCTTCAGCACTGGTGTTGTCGAGCTCACTATGGACATAACCAACGTCTCCAGGAGGGTACAACCGTTCATGGGGATTAACCTTATGTACAACCCACCAAGCACACAGGCTAGGACATGGATATGGCAAATAGTACACCAGCTCAACTTGGTGGGCAAGTACGACGTTATCGTAACCTTGAAGACGTGATTGGTGCTTAACTTCTACCATTCCAAATTCGTTCTCCCATGTACCATTATTATTATCTAACCAATCACAGTAGAAGAAAACCGCTCTAAGATCTTTGGACCCCCCGAACTTGTACTCTACTATGTTTTGAATTATGCCATAGAAGTTTATTTCGCGGTCATGTGCATCGCATGCCTTAGTAACGACCCCACTATTCACTGTGGCCGCCAACGGGCGTTTTGCTTCAAATTTTGCAAAACGGAAGCGGAACCCGTTAACATCATAATGTCCAAAATTCTTTGCGGTTATGCTTCCGTGTGAAAGTTGCCGCAAGTCCTCGTGGACATCAGCGTCAAGCATACACTGTAAAAGTAATAACTATTACGATAATGTGCAAACTTCATAATAGTTATATTTGTCTAGCATAAAAATTACATGTTTCCGAAACCAGGGGACGAAGCCCAGACCACCATGTAAACCATCGCGCCGTAGCGTCTCCAATTTTTTTTTTGTGGGTTGTCGTGTGTATTTCTAACATTCTTGGTCGAACAATCTGCATGTTAATTCGACCAATAAGTATTAATTAATGCAAAAACCACTCTATCTAGACGTAAACGACAAAGGGGTACTTACATGAAATATTGTTCCATTTCTTCCATGTTAGAATACATATAGAGCAAAGCCGAGTTCCGATCTTTTGTATCCAACACATGATTCGTACTACCACCAACAGCTTTGCCTTTCCACCGGAAAATTTCAAGATCGCTCACTTTCTCTTCGGAGGTGTGGTACCGCGCTACACGGGCATTGATGTTGTGTTCCTCCACGAAATACGTACTTGTGAAGTACGATATCTCTTTAAGAGCAAATGATTCGGCAATGCAACCTTCAACTCTTGCCTTGTTACGCACTGTTACCCTGATTTTTTTTAGGTTCCGTTCTATTGGGTACATCCACCGGTATTGTACAGGTCCACCAACTTCTGCCTCATATGGCAAATGTATCAACAGATGTTGCATTGCGTTCATGAAACCTAGTGGGAATATCTTCTCCATTTTGCATATAAGCACCGGTATTTTCTTCTTCAATTTTCGCATCATGTTTATCGTGATTTCCTTGGAACATAGCTGCCTATAGAAAAAACTAAGCTCCGCCAAGATTTTCCACACCTCGTCTTTGAAGTAATCACGGAACATCACAGGGAGGAGCCTTTCCATGATAATGTGGTACTCGTGGCTCTTCAGACCATTTATCTTACCCGTCACGATATTCACTGTACGCCTTAGGTTTGCTGCATAACTATCAGGGAATTTAATATTCTTCAACCACATAAGTACTTCTTTCTTCTGAGCAGGCTTAAGACAATAAGGTGCGCGTGGCCTCCCTACACGTCCGTATTGGTCTTCTATAACCTCAAGTGTGGGCCAGTGGCATATCTCTGCCAGGTCTCTTCGTGCCTTCACATTGTCTTTCGTTTTGTCTGTAAAGTCAAAGCACATGCTAATGATGATTTCCGCATCATTGCGCTCCTGATGCATCACATCAATATTGTGCATGAGGATTAGAGCCTTCGCGTAAGGGAGGCTCCATATGCTGGAAATGTGAGTCCAATTGTGTGCTTCTTTAACCCCTTCAAAACCATCATTTGCAGGGACAAGTTGACTATGCCACGCTGCAATCTGAGTTCCGGTCAAACATTTCGGTGGACCCTTAGTAATCACCGTATCCTTTCGAAATGCATTTCTCTAATTCCTAAATAAGTGATTAGGAGGCAGGAAACGGCGATGGCAATCAAAGAAGGAGAACTTCCCACCATTTGATAAACGAAATGCATCTGTGTCATTCATGCATATCAGACAACTGAGCCTACCATGTGTGCTCCACCCTGAGAACATGCCATATGCAGGAAAATCATGGACTGACCATAGATACGCAGCACGCATGGTGAAGTTCTCTTTTCTACCACTGTCGTATGCCCTAACACCTATCCACAATTGTTTCAACTCCTCAACCAATGGTTGCATGAACATATCAAGGTGCTTCCCTGGGTGATGAGGCCCTGGTATGACAAGGCTCAGAAACATGTACTCGTCCTTCATACATAACGCCGGTGGAAGGTTGTATGGAATAGCAAACACGGGCCAGCACGAGTATGAGGCCTCGCTTGTGTTGAAAGGTGTGAACCCATCGGTCGCCAACCCAATGCGAATATTTCGAGGGTCTTTGGCAAAATCAGGGTCGCACCAGTCCAATGCCTTCCATGCGCGCCGTCTGACGGGTGACACATGAAACCTCCATCCCCTCGCACACCTTCCTTGTGCCACCTCATGTGCCTACTTGTTTTCTTAGACAAGTATAGCCGTTTGAGCCTTGGTGTTATAGGCATGTACCGATGCTGCTTGACCGAAACATTTGTCATCACCGTTATCCCCTCTTCGTCCACTACCTCCACGAATCTGGATTTTTTGTAGAATACACATCGAGTTTCGTCTTCGTAATCCTTCCAAAACAGCATGCAGTTATCAACGCACACGTCAATCTTTTAATAACTCATCCCTAGACCGGACAACAATTTCTTCGATTGGTACATGTCCTTCGGCATCTTATGATTAGCCGAAAGAATATCAGAAATCAACTCTACCAATTCGTTGTAACACATATTGGAAAAGTTGTACTTTGACTTTATAGCCATGAGCCGGGTCACAGCCGCAAGCACGGACACAGCGGTGGACCCATGCAAGGGCTCTTCCGAAGCCGAAAGGAGGCTATAGAACCTTTCGACCTCGGGCTCAGGCAGATCCTCGAGAGCATCCTCAAACTTTCTGCCAACATCGTCCATCATCTCATCCATCCTATTCGCCGCCTCATCGACAGTCTCAGTAGGCAGCGATTCACCGTGCTCGAACCATGTAAGGTAGTTCGGCATGAAACCAAACTTGCACAGGTGGCATTCGACATCTAACTTGGAATGGTAAGCAAAGTTACGACACTTGAAACATGGACACTTAACAACACTACTGGCAACCGATGCAAAAGCTTGGTCCACGAAAGCCTGCGTGTTCACCGCCCATTCGTTTGAATGTCTTCCACTCTTGTTCCAACCATCATACATCCATCTTCGGTCATTGCCCATTGTTGACGCTGTTCAATGCAACATGACCATTATAACAGGCTATTGTCCTACAAGGGATTCTAGGCTAGGATAGGTCCTAAACCCACCCAGCAATGGACGACTAAGCACGGATTTATGACATGCCTAGAGTCCGAACGAAATTTCGGCAGCATAACCTTGCTGTTCTCCGAGTGCACTCAGTACTTCGGCGCATCCGAGAACAACAGGGTTATGCAACCGATATTTCGTTCGCACTCTACGACACGTCATAAAAACTTAGCCATCCATCCCCAGGCTGTCCAAAAGGGACAATTCCGGACCGACACAGCTCACAAATTAATGTGAGCCGTGTAGCTCCCGAACGGGTGACGTATAGGTTAGGTGACTTGTGTTCGTGAATCGGTTTATTTCGATATATCTCGCATTTTGTATTGACATGTATCGAACTAAACCTTCATGACATGATGTATACATTGTGAATTTAAAGAAATGCAATTTACAACTTATATGTAATCAGCACGCATAACATGCAAATAACGCTAATAATAGTACCAAAAAAATCATTTATCGAAGTAATAAAAGAATAGCACTAATTACACAAAGTTTGCTATGCAACTAAGTATATTAGATATTACTATGAGTCTACAATCAAATTATATTGCAAGTGTACAAGCACCAAATATTTTAAATCAACTAAGGAAGTGTACAATCAAATTATACTGTAAGTGTACAAGCACCAAAGATAACTAGGAATATAGTTAGGCTAATCAAATGAACCAATTGCTAGTTTAGTAAACTAAATTGCGATTTTAAATATAACACAAACTAAATCAAGTACCAATTGCTAGTTTAGTAAACTAAATTGCGATTTTAAATATAACACAAACTAAATTGCTAGTTTAACTCTAACAATAACTATATTGAAAAATAAGGACTAACAGTTTATTACTGTAACTATGTTGTTAACATAACTTTTCCAATGATTTTGTCGGTTCCAATCTAGGCCGACGAAACTACATTACTAGCTATATACAAGGTTATCCTAGGCGCTAGGCTCTAGGCGGGCGAAAAGGAGCCGCCTAGCGCCTAGGCGGCGCCTAGGCGGCTAAACAATTTTTAACATAAATATACTTGTTAATTGTAATTTGTGACCATTTTGACTTATGTGCTATTATTTTATAAATGTTAAAATACTTTATATCATATATTTAACATTTTATGTAATAAATATTTCATATAATCATGCCATAAATTATTATTTAATATTCAAAACCTTCATAATCATTAATTAACAGCCGCCTAGGCCCGCCTAGGACCGCCTAGGGCCGCCTTGGACCGCCTAGGCAGGTTGGCCGCCTAGAACACCGCCTAGGGCAAAAGCGGGGCGCTTCGCCGCCGCCTAGGAGAACACTGGCTATATATATGCCAGCCGCGCCTATATATATACGAGCCACGCATACTTACTTCAGATGGACAACAAGCGAGGGTCGGGTCGAGTCGAAGTCGAGGGCGGAGCGCCGAGACGCTGGCGGTTTCGGATGCGGCTGCTGGCGGCGACGACGGGCGCGGCGACGGATGGCGGCGGCGATCGCATGGGCGGCGACGAGGGCGCGGCGACGTAAGGGCGGATTCGGCGGCGACGGCGATGGCGAGGCGATGGGGCTGGGCGGGCGCGCGGCGGCGGCGAGGCGGGCGCTTGACGCGGCCGGCGCGGTTAGTGTTAGGGTTTTTTACCTCGATGGCCGGTGCGGTTACTAGTAACTCCCTTTGATTTGTCAGCCGCAATACCGACGAAACCACATATTATCCACTAGCCGCACGACACGTGGAAAGCGGAACTGGCGGACGAATTTCGTCGGCTTACGCGGTCGACGAAAACCACATATTATCTACTAGCCGCAAGACACGTGGAAAGCGGAACGGACGGACTAATTTCGTCGGCTTCTGCGGCCGACGAAAACAGTGCCCCCCTTGCGGCCACATTGGACCCGTTGTTTCGTCGGTCTCCTAAGCCGACGCAATAATGACACGTGTCATTATTTTTATTTCCCGCCGAAAGCTCTCAATTGTTTCGTCGGCTTTTTGAAATTTGACCGAGGAAAATATATTTAAAAAAAATTCAAACCCTCGTGCACGCCCTGTCTAGCCTGATTTTCGTCGTGTTTTTCTACGGGCTGACGAAAATAGTACCATTTTCATCGGTTTATTTCAGGCCGACGAAAATGGCGGTATTATTTCCTCGGCCTACTTTTCACCGACGAAATAACTTTCGGCCGACGAAAAACTAACGGATTCCTCTAGTGGACCCTCTCAGGCAGCGAGGAGAGGCACCACGTGTGCCCTCTCCACAAGCGGTTGGACTTACGAACCGTTTGTGGAGAGCCTCGGAGGCAGCGCAGAGAGCGCCACGTGTGCCCTCTCCACAAGTGGTTGGAATTACCAACCGCTTGTAGAGAGGCTGAGCGCAAATTACATTCCATATAGAATATGTTCTGAGAGGGGTTTTCAATATGAATTTTGACAATAAAATTAAATACAACTAAAATATTTTTTCACAATTAAATATATAATATGATGTGTACTCATTCACACAACCACAATTAAGTTCATTTACACAATAATACGAATGAATCAAAAATGTGTACATACATGAAATAAGGACACACTCAAGCAATGTTTCTACATTTCAAGAGTACAAGGGTGAATCTTGAGGTCATTTCTTGCCTACATCGCTATTTGTGGTCTTCGATGATTCCGATATTTCACCTGTCCTTACAGAAGGACAATCTCTCCATCCCTTTGTGTGGAACTCACCTTTGGTGGATATAATCTCGTCGACAATGAAGCTAATAAGTTGTTCTTGGATTGCTGCAACCCGGTGAGGCGGGATCACACCTTGCACATCGAGGTAAGGCTGCCAAAGCAGGAAATTAATAAATTTTTGAACACGTAAATTGTAAGTACTAGGAAATTGAGATGCATCATTAATTTGGATGCATCATTAATTTGGTACTTTTGACATACACGTACCTCGTCGTCTATTTTGGGCACATCGCCGTGGCAAAGATTTTGCATGTAGTGGCACACATAAAAGCCACATAAGTTGTTTCCTACCATTTGCTGTATAACCTATGATGAAATTTAAAAAGAATACAAGTATTGAGATGAAAAACTATCACTAAAGAATATGAATTATTAAGTATGCTTTATTACGTACCCGAGTGCTTAATTGGACTATGAATTCGTTCTTGAAAGTTCCTTTATGCTTCTTTCGAAACTTTGCGAATGCCCTGTGATGCGTTAATACATGAATAGTAATTATTAGAGTTCGAATTAATTAAATGCTAGGCATTTCAATAGAATAAGGAAACTATCTTATAAATTAATATATGCCATACCGATTTAGTGTGTCAATGATATATTGATATTTTTGCTGTTGTTTCCTTCTTGACTATTGAACAATGATCTTGCTATTATCAAGCATGATAACAAGAAGGACCCAGTGAAACCTATTAATATATTTCAACATATATGTGTAATTAGTCATATTATGTATGTTTTAAAAAGCTAGGAATGAGAGGTTGTGAGGAACGGATATATACGTACTCGAAGTTGAAGCGGAGAAGTATGTACGGTTTGTAGTGCTGTCCCAAGAGTGCATCCAGAATGTAATTCTCAACAACCTTTGGGTTGTATCCGAAGACAGCCTCGTTGACAATCTCTGGGTCTATGAAGCCTATGTTGAAGTCACCCTGTCTTCTACATTGTTGTATCTCCATTCTACATAGAAATGGAAAAACTATTAGACTTGCAACTTTCTGGTACGAGGAAGCACATGGTAAACTTATTAGCTTGACACTTACAGACACCAGCAGCTCATGAGAGACACGTTGACAGCGTCCTGATGGTAAAAATGGTACAAGTCTTCGAATTCTAGCCATATTTGGTTGTCCCCGCGATAGAAATGTTCGTTTGTAATTTGGAGGGGGAACATATTTCTTTCTTGAGCGGACTCTACCATGTACCATTTATGAAATTGCCGCATCTTGGTTGGTAAATCCTTTATGGTTTTTGGGTTAACCAACTCCTGGCCCAACTTATATTGCCATCTCACTTCTGCCATTGGGATATCATCCGTTAATCCAAGAGCTTCAGCTGCAAAACCGAGGTTTGCCTCTTTCATGAATTGGTCAAGCTGTTCTTGCTCTTTCTTCTTCTTTGCCGCCTCTGCCTTAGCCCGTTTAGACTTCTGTGTAGCCTTTGCTATTGTTCGGTTGTGGCCTGATGGCGTAGGCAGTGGCACTGCATGGGATGTTGCGAAGTGTTTTGAAGCTTTTCGATCAATTGCTTGCTTGCTACCGCACCTTAGGTGCGAAGTGTGCAAAGAACCTGCAGCAACAATTTTGCTTTGTCTCGCTCGTCCGTCATATCATATGCCCTTTTTGAAGGTTCCTTTGACCTTGTTGATCGGCTGGACTGGGCCTTCTCGAGAGGAGGATGGCTCCTTCTTATTTGAAACTTCTTTCGCGGAGGAGATGGTGGAGGCGTGCTTTTCCTGGGGGGGTTCGTTTTTGTTGGAGGTGTTGGTGGAGTTGGGCTTCTGCGTGGAGCAGGTGGTGAAGCAGGAGTACTCTGTATTGGCGGCGAGGCATTGCGTGGAGGTGACGTTGGAGGAGGCGTGGTTTGTCGTTGTGGAGGAGGCGAGCTTCCTCCAGTCGGCTCCAATTGATCGATGTCTCTTGGTGGAGATGACACCTCCACGCCATCTGGAAACATGATGTACCGTTTTCGCCAGAGGATGATACCGTGGAGGGCCTGTCCAAGCTTGGCCACCTCATCGCTTCCAGCAATATCGAGCAGAAGATCTTCAAAACCGCTTAACTCCTCCTCCACGGCGACTTTCGAGTAATCGGGGTATCTCGTTGCAATGAAATGTCTGGCCTGGCTCTACTAGGAACGCCATGCCGTAAGCCACCTTTATGGAGAGGTTTCGCGCCTGGACATGTAGCTCACTCTGGCGACAAACCTTGATGTCGTCCACTAGAAAATGGCCGAGGTCATCCCCATCAGGTGCCGTGGTGGACGCACAGCTGCTCCACCGTGCGGAGGCCTGCGGGCTGATCATGGCATCTGGCAAATTGCTCAGATCTGTTCCCTGAAGCTTGCTGAGAGCTATCTGCACTTGTTGCACAACTATGTCACCGATGCTAACCTGGGTAGCTCTTAGCTCCCTTTCCAATTGGCTGTATTTGTATAGCTCTCTGGTTTTGCTTCTTGCTCGGCTCCTGTATGTTTGGGAATCCTTCCCGAATCCGTGCTTCCATGGTGTCGACGAACCAATTCCTCTTGTCCGTCCTGGGTGCTCCAGGTTTTGGAGGGCATGTGTCAACTCGTCATTCTCCCTATCTGTCACTAAGGAACCTAACTGGGACTGTTGAACGGCTTGTACGATCCTTTGCCCAACATCTTGCACTCCCGGTGCCATCACCAAGCTGCTGTCATTTGCAAGGGCCCCCCGTGAGCCATGAACCAATTTCGTAGGCGGAATTCCTAGTCAGCAGTAGCAGGTGGTACTTCCTTGGCCAATAATTCTTCCTCCCGCTTCTCCCATTTCGGTATAGCCTTGATGTAACCACCGGTGCCGAGATGGTGATGGTATTTCTTCTTCTGTGCATTTATCTTGTTCTTTTGGCTCACGGCTTGGCCTTGAGCTGACAGCTTGTATTCCTCAAACGCTTCCCAGTGATCGGCCAGCTTAGGAAATAGATTGAAGTCAGGCCTTTCTCCTTTCTGCACATACTTAGCATTTAGAGACGTCTTCCAAGACTGAAATACGGTTGCCATCTTTTTCAAAGTGTATTTCTTGACTTTGTCTTCAAACCCTTCAGGGAATTTGAAATTGTCCTTAATATCTGTCCACAGTAGGTCCTTGGTAGCTTGAGGAACTTCAGCCCATTTCTAGATGCTAATTGGGACGTGGCCCCTTACATGGAAACCACGAGCATTGTTGAATGGGCCAATTGCTGAAAGAGGGGCAATCGGCATCCCGTCGGAGTTAACGTCCGTAAATACATGCTTTGCCGACGCCTTCTTGTTAGGTCCTCTCTTCGATTGGTTGCTCGATGTACCCTGCTTAAATTACAGAAAAATATGAGTGTGTTAAGATTGTTTTATATTGCTCGAAAGGCGGCGTGTACCAGGGCATTATTGTGGCATTACCTCGCTGGCCCCAGTGTCCACGGCATCACCGGAACACACGCTAGTAGCATTAGCGTCGCCTTGGTTCATGGCCTCATCGGCAGCAGCGTTAGCGTCACCTTTGTCATATCCTCTGATGCTACCCTGCGCTATCGAGTCTAGCAGGAACTGTTCTTCCTCATAAAAAATATCGTCAGCACGACGACGAGCGCGCGTGCACAGCGGAGGAGGCGTCGAGCGCGGAGTGACAGAGGAGTGAGCACGGGACGGCTCGGGACTTAGAAAAATTTTGGGGAGAGTGAAGCGCGTAAGGAAGACGAGCTGAAACATATAGGATACCCCCTCTACAAGCGGTTCATAATACGAACCCCTTGCAGAGGGGCCTCTACAAGCGGTTGGTAGTCCGAAGCCCTTGTAGAGGTCTCTTCTACAAGGGGTTCGTGTTACCAACCGCTTGTAGAGGTCCTCTTCTACAAGGGGTTTGTATTACGAACCGCTTGTAGAGGGGGTTTCCAGATTGTTTTGCGCGCTTGTAGAGGTTCCCTTCTACAAGGCGTTTGTATTACGAACCGCCTGCAGAGGGGCTTTTCGGGGGATTCCTTCTGTATCCTTCCTTTTTTATTTAACTTTTTTTGAGATGTTTAAAATTTCAGTACTTGTGTTTCATATTTTTTAAATGTTTAAAATTTCAAGATTGCTTTCAGATTTCAAGAAAATGTTTAAAATTTCAAGATACATTTCATATTTTTTAAATTGTTTTAAATTTCAAGATTGCTTTCATATTTCATCAAAATGTTTAAAATTTCAGTACTTGTGTTTCATATTTTTTTAAAATGTTTAAAATTTCAGTACTTGTGTTTCATATTTCATTAAAATGTTTAAAATTTGAGTACTTGTGTTTCATATTTCATTAAAATGTTTAAAATTTCATTGCTTAATTTCTATATATGCTTCAAATATACAAGTTTCATACAGGAGCACATCTTAACTAGTAACATACTTTGTCTTTACAATTGTGCCTTTGTTATGATCGTGGCGTATATACGGAGCATCGACATCTGTGTCATTCAGGACACTTATGTCGACATCCACCTCAAAAGGAGGGAGCTCGTCGAACTGACTATACTCTTCCTCGTCTGTGACGTCCTCAACTACGACCATCTTTCGTTTGCCTTGGAGAACCACGTGTCGCTTTAGCTTGTCCTTCTGCTTCTTAGGTTTGCTTGACATGTCCATTACGTAGAAGACTTGTCTCACATCATTGGCGAGAACGAATGGTCTACAGTTGTCATGCCATATTTGTCGATCTTCATGCCGCTTGAACTCAGTTTAACCCATTGGCACTTGAATAGAGGGACCTTTAAAGATCCATAGTCAAGCTCCCATATCTCTTCTATAAAACCATAATATGTGTCCACCTTGCCAGTGTTGTCCGCGGCGTCTATACGGACACCGCTGTTCTGGTTCGTGCTCATGTTATCCTGGGATTTCGTGTAAAATGTGTAACCATTTATCTCGTACCCCTTGAATGTCACGATTTCAGTAGATAGTCCCCGAGCCAGGCGTTGCAACTGTTCATTGTCTGACCCTTTCGAAAGGATGTAATTTTGTAACCAAGTGCCGAATGAATCCATGTGTCTCAGTGTTATCCAATCCTCAGACCTCCCTCGGAATTCACGTCGTAGAATACTCTTGTGCTGAAGGACATAAGGGGCCACTACAGTTGATTGTTTCAGAACCGTGAAATGTGCTTGTTTAAAAGTAAGAAGATCTTTGCATGCAATTGCTTTCCGTCCTAGTGTCCCTTTTCCCCGGAGCATCCCCTCATGGCGTGATATAGGGACACCAATCGGATTTAGATCATTAATATAATCCACACAAAACTCAATCACCTCCTCTATGCCATACCCCTTGGCTATGCATCCTTTCGGACGAGAACGGTTACGGACATACCTCTTTAGGACACTCATGTACCTCTCGAAAGGAAACATGTTGTGCAGAAACACAGGTCCGAGAATACCTATCTCCTTGACAATGTGAACAGTGAGATGAACCATAATATGAAAGAATGCAGGAGGAAAGATCATCTTAAGGCTAACCACACTTTGTACCACATCATCTTGCAGCTTACTTAGTTTATCTAGATCAATAACCTTTTACGAAACCACATTGAAAAAGGAACATAGCTTTGTGATCGTCCCCCGGACCAACTCAGGCAAAATACCTCTCACAGCCACTGGGAGCAACTGTGTCATCAACACACGACAGTCATGGGATTTCAGGTGGATGATTTTATTCTCTTTCATGTTTATGAGTCTCTTTACATTCGAGGAATATCTGGAAGGGACTTTCACACTGTTCAAGCACTCTATCATGCTTTTTTTCTCTTCTTTGTTTAGAGTGTAGCTCGCAGAATGTAGATAATGTTGTCATTTGTCTGTCTTTTCTGGATGTAGATCGTTCCTCAGTTCCAAATGTTTTAGATCCCTCCGAGCTTGCAGTGTATCTTTCGATTTGCCATACATATCTAAGTATCCTAACAGGTTCACGCAAACATTCATCGTGATGTGCATGAAGTCAAGTGAGTGACGGACCTGCAAAACTTCCCAATAAGGCAAGTCCCAAAATATTGACTTCTTCTTTCACATGGGTGTCTAACCTTCCTCATTCGGAATAGATTTCCTCCCAAGACCCTTTCCAAAAACTACTTTAAGATCCTTTACCACAGCAAACACACGCGGCCCACTTCGATGCTCAGGCTTAGCACGAAGGTCTGGTTTCCCGTTAAAATTCCTGCCTCTCTTCCGCAACGGGTGCCTCGTAAGAAGAAACCTACGGTGCCCCATGTACACAACCTTTCGGAAGTTTTTGAGGTACATGCTGTCCGTTTCATCTAAGCACTGCACACAGGCTCTATATCCTTTTATAGTTAGGCCAGATAGGTTACCAAGCGCAGCCCAGTCGTTGATGGTTACAAACAGCAATGCATGTAGGGTGAAATACTGTCTTTTGTGCTCATCCCATACCCGTACACCATCCTCCCACAATGTTACAAGATCTTCAACCAATGGTTTCAGATAGACATCGATGTCGTTTCCGGGTTGCTTGGGCCCTTGGATCAACAACAGCATCAATATGTACTTTCGCTTCATGCACAACCAAGGAGGAATGTTATAGATACAAAGTGTAACAGGCCAGGTGCTATGGCTGCTGCTCAACCCGCCGAACGGATTCATACCATCGGTACTCAACCCAAACCTTATGTTTCTCGCCTCATCTGCAAGTGCGGGTATGTTCGATCGATTTTCCTCCACTGGGAGCCATCAGCGGGATGTCTAAGCATCCCGTCGTCCTTACGCTCTTCTTTGTGCCAACGCATCATCTGGGCATGCGCTTTGTTAGCAAACAGAAGCTTCAATCGGGAGATGACAGGGAAATACCACACCACCTTAGCGGGAGGTCTCTTCTTCGTACGCTCCCCATCTATTTCACCTGGATCGTCATGTTTCATCTTATAACGCGATTCTTTGCACACTGAACAAACATCAAAATCCTCGTACTCATTGCGATATAGGATACAATCGTTAGGACATGCGTGTATCTTCTGTACTTCCAATCCCAAAGGACATACGACTTGCTTGGCTTCATATGTAGATTCAGGCAGAGTGTTATCTTCCGGAAGCAACTTCTTTATGAGTGATAACAACTCATCGAATCCCTTATCTGAGATACCATTCGTGGCCTTCCATTGCATTAGTTCCAGTGTGGTGCGCAGTTTTTTGTGGCCCTGCCCACAGTTTGAGTACAAAGGAGTCATGTGGTCCTCTAACATGCGCTGGAACTTGTCGAATTATCTTTCAGCTGTGTAGTCTCCCTCTCCGTCACGCAGCATCTGGTCCACTCATCATCACCAAACTCCCGAGTGTATCTTCCACGAACAAGATTGCTCGGCGTCGGGATACTGTTCAAACCCTCTTCTTCTTCCTCGTCGTCTTCATCATCTTCCTGGCTAATCCCCTCTACTTCGCCATGGTTGGTCCAACAGGTATAGTTTGGCATGAATCCTCTCATGATCAAATGGTTCATAACCTGCCATCGGTGGGAATGCTTCTTCTCATTCTTGCAGTCTATACACGGACAACATATGTAGCTGCCTGGAGGCAAGAAGGCAACGGCTGCATCCAGAAAACCCTACACGCCATCAATGAACTTTGTGGAGCGACGGTCCGCATTATACATCCACTGCCGGTTCATCTACACCAAATTATATTCTATTAAAAAAATATAGTTATATTTAAGAATCTAAAGATCACAAGCACTTAAATCTATCTTTGTAATTACTTTTGTTCTTCTTTAGTCTACAATTATAGACAATATTTTTTTCCTACAACCAAAAAAACTCCACCTACACTAATTATTTTTGTCCTTCTACATTTATTGAACTAAAACTAACTAATTGTTATATTTTTTATTTATTTTTATCCTTCTACAATTTTGAACCTAATTATTATTTTTTCCCATTCTACCTTTGTAATTATTTTTATCCTTATACATTTTAAACTAAACCTAACTATGAATTTTTACCCTTGACATTTATTGAAATAAAAATAACTAATTGTTACATTTTTAATTATTTTTAATCCTTCTACAATTTTTAACTAAATCTAACTAATTATTTTCCCTTTCTACCTTTTTATTTTTTTGTCCTTCTAATTTTTCCTTTTTTTATTTCATACACCAATAAATAGTTCCTTGCAAACCTACATCTACCTAATTTATCGTTAAATTTTGGATCCTAAAGCAAACAACTTCATTTTGATATCAACTCCTTAAAATTAGGTGATCAAGCTAGCTAGCAAACAAGTTAGGTAGCTAGCAAACAAGCAAATAAACTTTTCAGTGATAAAGCTAGCTAGCAAACAAATACCTTTCAACAAGGAACAAATGATCAATATTTCTCCACATCCAATAAAAAAAATAACAATACTTAGGTGAGAAGGATGTTAACATAACGTTACTAACCTTGAAACACTTAATTTGCAGCTAAATCACCTCAATTGAAAATTTGGGCAGCACCTCCCCTTGAACAGTAGCTTGGCCCTTCCTGTTAACACTTTCCGTTCACCTCTGTGCCCTCGGGGAGGAAGAAGATGTTTTAAATACGCTGGGCGGGATGGTTCTACAACCGGTTTGAGACACAAACCGCTTGTAGATCCTGCCTTTTACAACCGGTTTGTGTCTCAAACCGGTTCTAGAAATCCACAACCGGTTTGGGTTTCCGAACCGGTTTGGGACACAAACCGGTTGTAGAGATGGGACTTTACACATGGTTCGTGTTTCAAACCGCTTCTGGAAGCCCTCTCCTGCCCGTTGCCTACGAACCGGTTCTGGTACGAAGATTATAACGGATTCGCATCAAACCGGTTCTGATGGACCGGTTGTGATGCCCTACTAAAGAAGAGTTGATCGCGTGGCCGATGAAGCGTATACTGAGGAGCGCATTAGGAGGTCAATCGATCGATGGATATATGCTAGACTTATCGGCATCGTCAAGTTCGATATGCACATCGGCGTCGTCGCCGTCCTCCTTTGAAACGAGTGACTTTATGCATGTAAACACGCCGCAATTGTATGCAGCCATGCAGTGCAAGTCACTGCAACAGCAACAGATCATTGCATGCGAATTAATGGGAGAACAAGTTGATTGGCCGGCAGCCGCATTGATTGCATTTGACTCTTTTCAGTTATTTCTATTTGTAGTGCTGCCATCCTTGGTTGAATGCGTCTCTCCGGTTGATCTGTTTCAGGTCAAGTTGTGAAAGCATAAAAGGGAAAAGAGACAGTACTGATGGTGTATGTTTTTATCATGACTCTTGTGACCCAGTAATATTAATGTTGTTAATTTTGGGTACAAAATTTGCTTTTCAAAATTTTGGTTCCAATTGTGAGGGTTTTAGTTTTAAAAGTATTTACTTATTTAATTAATTAATTTTCTAAAATCGCATAGTATTTATGTTCATGTTGTGGACGCATATTTAGAAATTTTGTCCCAAACTGTGGCGACGTTTAAATTTTTATAAACTCTAATGTTTTGGAAATTAAGTACATATATATTTTTCCTTCCATGAATGTAAATTTACCAATTAGAAGTATTCCCTCTGTTTTTTTATATAGGACGTATTTTGATTTGAGAAAGTTTTTGAAGGATATTTTGACCGTTAAATTTTTCTTATTATATATTCTCAACTTAAGTAAAATAATATTGTAGCAAAAGCAATTTGAAATACAAATATATTGATACATCTTTTGTATACTAAAGATGCGTATAATTTGTCTAATTGTTGGTTAAAATTTATAAAATTTGACCTTTTAAAATTAATGTACGCCTTATAGAGAAATGAACGGAGGGAGTATATAGGTTCATAACATACCGAGACGCAGTGGAATTAGTCATTCAACATATATACATATGTGTCGGTCGTTAATTAATGTCTATATCTAGTCTCTCCTCTAAATTTGAAAATATATGTCATATAGTTTTTTGCCATATTTAGTTTACAAATATGTGGTCTGCCTGTGAAACTAAAAATAACACCTTTTTTAGTTTTTTTTTTTACTATCTTCTTCACTTATTTATCTCCCTCTATTCCTCAACATTGATTAGTACAGACAAATATGGTTTTGGCCGACCGAAGGGTAGGTCGATGAAAAAACTATATTTTCGTCAGTACGTACAAGATAGGCCAATCAAAAAAACACTTGTAATTAGTGCGGGCCGATGAAACATCGCTGGACTATGGGTACTGCCCATTTTTATATTTTTTTCGAATGTATTTTCATGGATCATCACTGCTACGGAACTGGGTATTATTACCAGCCCATCACTACCGGTTGGATATCAACCCGTAGTGATGATTGCATCACTACCGGTTCAACGGCTACAAGGGCATCCAAGGCCAGGGCTGGGTTGAAGAGGGTTGTTTTACGACCGGTTGTAGCCACAAACCGGTAGTGATTCTTCCACTACCAGTTTGTGATACAAACCGGTTATCACAAACCGGTAGGTGACGATTGCGGTCCTAACCGGTTGGTTATACCAACCGGTAGTAGATCACATGGGTCTCCCCGCGCAGCGATTTAAACAGTAGTCTTCATCCGGTTGGTATCACCAACCGGTAGTAGATCATGGGGTCTCCTTGCCCCGCGATTTAAACAGTCGTCTTCCTCTCTCAGAGCTGTCGCCCATGAACAGAGAAGGGAGGGGGTGCTGCCCGTGGCGATTTTTGAAATTTGAGGGGAGGTGCTGCCCAAATTTTCTAAAATTTGGTGATTTTACTCCAATCCAAGTGCTTGAAGGTTAGTAACATCAACCTCACTTCATATAGCGTTAGATGTATACCTCTTTGCTTTAGATTTAAAGGAAATGTGGTTTTTTCCATGATTCATGAGAGTTTTTGAATCTAGATCCAATCCAAGTGCTGGCCGTGGCAATTTTTGAAATTTGAGGGGAGGTGCTGCCAAATTTTTTAAAATTTGGTGATTTTACTCCAATCCAAGTGCTTAAAGGTTAGTAACATCATCCTCACTTCATATAGCTAGCTCACCTCATTTTTGAAGTAGATTGCTAAAAACTTGTTATGTATGTTTGGAGTTTAGTTAGATTAAATTTGGAATTGTAGTTCACATGATCGATGAAGAATTTTGAATCTAGAGCTAGGTCGATCATTTTTGGAAGTAAATTATAAATAATTAAAAATTTTGGTGATTTTGCGCCAATCTAGAGCTAGCTCGATCATAATTTAATTGATTAATTTATGTGCATGGTGAATAGCCTAGGAAAGGGTTAGAGTCCAATTTAGCAATAATTTATGTACATGGTAAATTAATGTAGGTTTTGAGATTCTAAAAATTGATAAATCATCATGTGAAAATTAGTTAAAAATTAGCTTGCTACATCCTATTGTAGATAGATCGGCAATGGATGTACAACACGGACCGACGCTCGAAGGAGTACATTGAGGGTGTGCAAGGTTTTATCAGTGCGGCCATTGCGTACAAGTCATCAGGCTTTATATGTTGTCCATGCCTGAACTGCAGAAATGAGAAGGAGTATTCAAACTCAAGGCCCCTTCACAGCCATTTGCTCCAAAGAGGTTTCATGCCTAACTATATCTATTGGACCAAGCACGGTGAAGAAGGGATTATACAGAAAGACGATGAAGAAGAAGAGGGAGATAGTGTAAACCTGGACACAGCCCAATACGGTTCAATGGCAGATACATTGGGGGATTCGACGAGTTGCTATGTCTCATTAAGAGGTTGCTTCCAAAGGATAACACGCTGTCTGAAAGTACTTACGAAGCCAAGAAAGTTGTCTGTCCTTTGGAATTGGAAGTACAAAAAATACATGCATGCCCTAATGACTGTATCATTTATCGTAGGGGGTACGAGGATTTGGATGCTTGTCCAGTGTTCCAAGCATCACGGTATAAGATCAAGCGTGATGACCCAGGGGCGGTAGAGGGGGAGCCCAAGAAGAAGAGTCGCCCCGCTAAGGTGGTGTGGTATTTCCCTATAATCCCCCGGTTGAAACGTTTGTTTGCGAACAAAGCGCATGCCCAAATATTGCGTTGGCACAAAGAAGCGCGAAAGGATGACAGAATGCTAAGACACCCTGCTGATGGCTCCCAATGGAGGAAGGTCGATAGAACATTCCCTGACTTTGCAGAGGAGGTGAGGAACATAAGGTTTGGCTTGAGTACGGATAGGATGAATCCTTTCGGCGAGATGAGCAGCAGTCATAGCACTTGGCCTGTGACTCTATGTATCTACAACCTTCCTCCATGGTTGTGCATGAAGCGGAAGTACATTACGATGTCGTTGCTTATCCAAGGCCCCAAGCAACCTAGAAACGACATTAATGTGTATCTTAAACCATTGGTGAAAGATCTACTAACAATGTGGAACGATGGTGTACGGGTATGGGATGAGTACAAACGAGAACACTTCACCCTACGCGCCATGTTATTTTTAACCATCAATGACTAGCCTGCACTTGGCAACCTAGCAGGCCTGACTATCAAAGGATATAAAGCCTGCGTCCAGTACTTAGATGATACTGACAGCATGTACCTGAAAAACTGTCGGAAGGTTGTGTACATGGGCCACCGTAGGTTTCTTCATACAAATCACCCGTTACGGAAGAAAGATAAGAATTTTAACGGAAAATCAGACCATCGTACTAAGCCTGCGCATCGTAATGGGACACGGGTATTCGCTATGGTAAAGAATCTGAAAGTAGTTTTTGGAAAGGGTGCTGGTAGCAAACCTGTCACAAGTGAAGAAGGCAAGGCACCCATGTGGAAGAAGAAGTCAATTTTTTGGGACCTACCTTATTGGAAACTCTTAGAGGTCCGTCACTTAATTGACGTCATCCACCTAGTGAAGAATGATTGCGTCAACCTGCTAGGCTTCCTAGATATGTATGGCAAATCGAAAGATACACTTCAAGCACGAAAAGACCTAAAACAATTGGAACTAAGGAACGACTTACATCCAGAAAAGAGAGGGAAAGGAAGACATTATCTACATCCTGCGAGCTACACTCTAAGTAAGGAAAAGAAAAAAAGCATGATCCAATGCTTGAACAGTATTAAGGTCCCATCCGAATACTCCTCGAACATAAAGAGACTCATCAACACGAAAGAGAAAAAAACGTATACCTGAAATCCCATGATTGTCACGTGTTGATGACACAATTGCTTCCAGTTGCAGTGAGAGGTATTCTACCGGAAAGGGTACGAGGGACAATAATCAAGTTGTGTTTATTCTTCAATGAGGTGTCACAGAAGGTCATCGATCCAGATAACCTAGCTAAGCTGCAGGGTGACGTCGTCCAAAGCGTGGTGAGCCTTGAGATGATCTTCCCTCCATCCTTCTTTGATATTATGGTCCATCTCTTGGTTCACATTGTCAAAGAGATAGATATTCTCGGACCCGTGTTCCTGCACAATATTCCCTTTTGAGAGGTACATGGGTGTCCTAAAGAAGTATGTTCATAACCGATCTCGTCCGGAAGACTACATTGCCTAGGGTGTTGGGACAGAGGAGGTGGTTGAGTTTTGTGTAGATTACATCGACGATCTAAATCCAATTGGCTTTCCTATATCACGCCATGAGAGGAGACTACGGGGAAAAGGGACACTAGGGAGAAAAGCAATCATCAGCAATGATCTTGTTTCATTTAAACAAGCACATTACACGGTGTTGCGACAATCAGCTGTAGTAGCTCCATATGTCGATGAGCACAAGAGGATTCTACGGTCTCAATATGCTGGCAGGTCAGAGGATTGGATCACACGGCAACACATGGACCTTTTTGGCGGTTGGTTACAAAAGCACATGATGGGTAAGGAGACCAATGATGAACAGTTGAAACGCTTGGTTCGAGGACCATCCAGTACAATATTGACATTCCAAGGGTATGACATAAATGGGTATATATTTTATCCTAGAGCCCAGGATAACAAGAGCACCAACCAAAACAGCGGTATCCGTATAGATGCCATAGACAAAAATGCAAATAAGGACACCTATTATGGTTTCATACAGGAGATCTGGGAGCTCGACTATGGTCCTTTGAAGGTTCCTCTATTTCGGTGCCAAGGGTCAAACTAACAGCAAACGGCGTGATGATCGATAAGTACGGTATAACAACCGTGGACCTTACACAAATCGGATATAGGGATGAACCATTTGTGCTCGCCAATGTCGTGACACAGGTCTTCTATGTAATGGACATGTGTAGCAAACCGAAGAAGCGGAAGGACAAGTCTACCGATCAGCCAAAGCGCCACGTGGTTCTCTGTGGCAAAAGAAGGATTGTCGGAGTTGAGGACGTCACAGATGAAGAAGAATATAATCAATTCGACGAGCTGCCTCCTTTCGCGGTGCCGATCGACATAAGTGTCCTAGATGATATTGATGAAGCTCCCTATGTACGCCACGATCATAATGAGGGAACACTTGTTAAAACAAAGTATGTAAACAGTTAAGAATATTTTTGGTACATGTGTGTGACCTATGAATATTTTTTCATATTTTTATTTCATTTGTATGGGCTCACAACATTACAAAACACTCAGCAAATTTTTTTTTCATATTTGTCTTTCATTTTTATGGGCTCCCAAAAATAAATAACCTAGAAAGACAAGTTTAATCAATAAAAAAACTCACTAAAATAATTTGAAGTCTAGAAGTTTCTAAAAAGATCATATTTTCTTATATATGTCAATTTTTCATATTTTCATGAATTTTGTGATATTTTTTATTTAATTTGTATGGTTTCCCAACGATTTTCTATGATTTTTGAGCACTGTATGGAAAATTATTACCACTGACATGTGGGACCCAAGATATATGGGCCCACTTGTCAGTGACCAGGCCCTTTCTCCTCTTTTAGTTATGGTACAATTGCAGTACGAGCCCGAGAAAGACGAGCAAACTCCGTCCTCTCCCCTGGCTAGCGACTTGCGCTGAGCTTGAGCTCCTCGTGCCGTCATGGGTTCGAGCCCGCTTCATGCATGTTGCTTTCTTTATTTTCAAGGCTCTACTACGGTTGTTTAGTCAACCCGATAGTAGAGCCATCTCTAGTCTGGGTTTGTTTAACCAACCGGTAGTGGCATGTGAACCGCCCGCCACGGGATTTTTTATTGAGACCACGACCGGTTGGTTAAACAAACCGTAGTAGAGAGATGCGCTACTACGGTTGTTGATTCAAACCGGTAGTAGATCTTGCTCTTCTACTAGGTTGGTTAAACAACCGTAATGGTACATGTGTGACACCGGTTGATTTTTAATTTTTGGTACATGAATGTATTTGTGGAGAAATGTATAAAAATTTGTACAATTTGTAGAAACTAAAAATTTACAATAATGTAAGATAAAATCTATTATAGAAATTGTTCATATAGTACCAGGGGTTTAATATAATTTACAATAATGGTACCCTGTACAGTCCACAGGGTTACCACAAAAGATGATAATTTTTAAGCTAGACACTAATTAACAAATATACTAATTAACTAACTAATTATCGTCTAATAATATACTAATTAACTAACTAATTTTTAAGCTAGACACAGGGTTAACTAATTATTTTTTAATTAGTCGTCTTCTTCGTCGTCGTCCTCCTCCTCATCGTCGGCGTCGACGCCATCGTCGGAGGCGTCGTCGTTGTGGTCCTCCTCCTCCGGATCGTCCTCCTTCTCGTCCTCGTCCTTGTCCTCCTCCTCGACGACGACCTCGTCGAAGTCCTCCTCCTCCTCGTCGTCGGAGAGCTCGTCCGACATGGAGAACTCCGCCGGGTAGAAGACGGACTCCTTCCTCGGCTTGCACCAAAAGATGCGCTTCCGAGGGCGCGGATTCTCGTCGTCGTCGGAAGACGGCCGCGTTGGTGGATGCAACGGCGGTAGCGGCGGTGGAGGCAGAGCAGCCGGCTGCGGTGAAGGCAGAGGCGCAGGCGTCGGTGGTGCTGGGACGGCAGAGGAGCCAGAGGCTGCAGTGGGGGGAGAGGTGCCGGAGGAAGCCATTGGCAGTGGGGCGGCAGTGGAGGCAGAGGCGGCAGTTGAGGAAGATGAAGATGCAGAGGAAGATCGTCGGTTTTAAAGGAGAGGCAGTGGAAGGCGAAGAGGCAGAGGAAGAGGCACTGTGGCAGAGGTGGCTCCTCGGTTCGCGCCAATATTGCGTCGTTTGGAATTCCCTATTGTACCGGTTAGTTACACAAACCGGTAGTAGCGAGGAAGCTCTACTACCGGTTGTTTATTCAACCCGGTCGTAGATCAGGCTCTACTACCGGTTGGTTAAACAACCAGTAATGGTACATGTGTGACACCTGTCAATATGTTTTCTTATTTTTATTTCTTTTGTATGGCTCCCAAAAATAAATAACCATCCAAGACAAATTTAATCAATAAAAAACCATCTAAAATAATTTGAGTCTACCACTGACATGTGGGACCCACCGTGCGGTCGCGGGTTCAAGCCCCGCTCGCGCTGTAAATTTTTTTATTTTCAAGGCTCTACTACTGGTTGATTAGTTAACCCGATAGTAGAGCCGTCTCTAGTACGGGTTTGTGTAACTAACTGGTAGTGGCATGCGAATTGCCGCCACGGGATTTTTTGTGTTGAGACGTCGACCGGTTGGTTAAACAAACCGGTAGTAGAGAGGAAGCACTACTATCGGTTGTTTATTCAAACCGGTCGTGGCCTGTGAATTGCCCCTCAAAAACGCGCGCGCAAGGGGACTTAACCCTATTCTCCCCCAAATTTCTAACTTCCCCAAACCCCTGTTGCCGCCGCCGTCTCCGCCTCCGACGATCCTGTGCGCCGTCGCCTCCGACGACCCCCCGCGCTGACGCCTCCGACGACCCTGCGCGCCGACGCCTCCGACTCTCTTATTTTTATTATTTTTGCTTATTTTTATTTCTCTTGATTTGGAGGTGATTTTTGGAGGGTAGTTGTGTGACTCTCTGATACTACAGGAAAAATTCATATGAGTCAAGCTTTTGTAGAAATCATCTCCTAAATAAGATGGTTTTCTACTAAATGGTCACTTTTCTTTTGTAAAATCTGTTGAGTTTGTCCTAATTCTTTCTCTTTTTTCTAAAGTAGCTTTTGAGTTAATTCTTTTTTTTGGACTCTCAACAACTAGGAGCATCTAAGAAAAAATCCCCATGCCCATTTGAGCCGTGAATTTTTATTCATGGCGTTTATATTTGGTGTATGTGTTGTGTCCCAAGAATGATCATTGGTTGCTCTTGATTCTTGAGGTTCTTTGCTTGGTTTCATTTTTTCCCTGTTATTTGGGGTGCGTTGTTGAAAAAACCATCGATTACCATTAGGCATCTATTCAACCCCATTCTAGCTACCTAGCTTGGTCTTTCACCAGTTTTATTTAAAAACCGGCACAAATATGTGTATTATATATGCCGGTTCGTAAAACGAATTGGTACAGAGAGATACATCAATGCCAGTTGATAAAATAAACTAGCACAAATAACACACATATATACATTGGTTGTTAAAAAAACCTGCACATAGACCAAAAAAGAAGGCGGGAAAGTTGAAAAAGTGCACATGTTACCCTCTCCCTTCCTTATATCTTTTACCACCACATGCATCTTCTCTCTCCCTTATCTCTTTCATCTAACACACCTGACACCACGCACCTTCCATCTCTCCCATGTTCCCTCTCTTATCTCCTCCCTCCTCATAATCGATATGGATGGTAGCAGTGCCTCGAGGCTAGATAGCGGGTGCGACGGTGCGGCCGTGGCGTCCCAAGGATGAACAGTGAGCATGGCTACCCGAGGCTGGACGGCGACCACAACGGCGCGAGGCTAGGAATGGAGGCATAGGCACAGCGTCTCAAGGACGCATGGCGAGCTCGGCACCTCAAGTGAAAGGACCAGGATGTCGCCTAGAGGAGGGTGAATAGGCGATTACAAATTCTAAAACAATAAACAGAGTTAATTGCGGAAGCTGTATCGGACAGTCCGATGGTACAGGGTCGGACAGTCCGATGGGTATCAGACTGTCCAAGGCAAGTATCGGACTGTCCGGTCTACATAGAAAACAGAGAACTTCGATTTCAATTCAAATCTCACAAATTCAAGGATACCACCTACACCAAATATAGTTCACAAGCAAGTATAGATGTATTAGTATCATACAAGATAAGATAATAAATTCAATAGCAAAATAAGCAAGTAAATTAAACTTGAGAATAGAAATGTAAAAACACGAGTGGAGAGGAGATGCGTCGATGTTTGTTCACGAAGTTCGGATCCTTGAGGGGATCATACGTCTCCATTGAGACGGCTCGGTCACACTTGAGCCGGGGTCTTTTTCAACCCTAATCCTCTCCAAGGTCCGCACCAAGCTCCCTTGGAATCCACTAGTTGACTCCTTTCCTCACGGAGGCGGAGTCCGGCCTTCACAAACTTGACACGGCGCACCACACAAAGCTCGGTGGCTCGTGACCAACTCCTAGCCGTCTAGGAGTCCTCAACCCCCAAGAGTAACAAATGCCACGAAGAACGAACTTGGAGATAAACTCAAGTGCTCAAAGATCCAATCTTGCTCAATCCCTCCTCCCAACTCTTCTTAACCCTTCTCACTAAGAGGATCACTTAGATCAAAGAGTGGAGAGGTAACTAGGGCTCAAGAACACACTAAATCCACAAAGAAATCACCTCCCAAATGTTCTTCCAATTCTCCCTCAATCCCTCCTTCCAACTCTTCCAAACCCTTCTACAAAGGGGATCACAAAGATCTAGGAGTAGAGGGGTGCTATGGGGGCTCAAGAACAAGGGAGGCACTTCACACAGCCTTGGCAACGGCTATTTGGAGAGGGGGGGTTTTTAAATAGGAGCTTTCACGAATCTGACCGTTACAGACAGTTCTGCGTAATATTAGACAGTCCGATAGTCAAAGGTCGGACAGTCCGATATGGGGAAACAGAAAGACTCAAGGTCGCGAAAATTGGACAGTCCGAAGGTTTCTGTCCGAGGGGTATCGGACAGTCCGATAGGAACACCCAGTGTGTGACAGAGAAGCTCAAACTCTTAAAAATCGGACAGTCCGAAGAGGTATTGGACAGTCCGATAGTCAACTATCGGACAGCCCGAGGCCTGAAAACAGCCACTGCACACCCCGACGAAAATGGGCATAACTTTTGACTCCAGACTCCGTTTTGGGTGATCTTGGACTCTACGGAAAGCTAAGAACGAGAGCTACATAACCAACAAGGTCTCACTTCTCAAATCCCAAAGGATAAATGTAGAACTCACAAAGAAGACAAGGGAGACCTACAACTCTCGCTTTCCGACACCACCAATACCACACTCTCTCTAGGTTTCACTAGGATGGATCACTTGAGCATTTGACACATCTAGAAGTCGTTTTCCATCGCATCCCTCTTATTAGTACGGCAATCCTTAGACTCAAATGAAATCAAAGATAATACAAGTTTAGGATAGTTACTTGCCGTCTTTTTCTTCATTATGTATGATGACCTTCACCAAAAGATTGATGATGCCTTCACCTTGTCTAACTTGACTCGATGCACCTCATGAGACTCTCGTCCTATCAACTTTGACTTGATCATCCTTCCCGACGATCTCCACGCCAAATTAATCTTGACTTAGTTTTCAACTCTTGGTGACACCGCCGTTTTGTTGACCTTGGCTTAACCGTCATCCTTTAACATATCTTGGTCATCACACATACTCACGGGACCTAATTCTTTCCAAATCACTCATGAAAGATATTAGTCCCAAAAGCTCAATGGATATGAATAAGTTGATATTTATGAGCAATTAAGTACAACAAGTGTTTCATATAAATATACATAATATGAGTGAAAACATTTGATAAGAGAAAGATTCTCCACTAAGTGCAACATGATGAATATGTAATGGAGCTAGATGCACTAGAGAGATAATTGCCAATATGATGAAATAATTAAACCATGGCAAGGACCACAATCTTCACTTAATGATCCACATGATAAAATATACAAGAATTACACATGTGCAAATAATATTCAAGTTAGAGTGAAGTTGTGGGACAATCTATATTAAACTTCACTAAGTGATGTGCATTAGAAGATATATAAACAAGACAAGCATGCACCAAATCAATTTATAGCAATATGAAGTTTAACTCTAATTTAGACAAACATACTAGAAACAAGCCACATATTGAACTCAAGTGAATATATATACACAAATTGATATGACATGAACCAATGTGCATATATATAAGCAATATGTTACATGAAGTTCAATATGCACTTGCACAAGAGGATTGTAATAATAAATATAGAAGGGATACCGAGATTGCATACCTCATCTTTGCTTATTCACTTGACCTAAAGAATTCCTCTATTTGGATGAGACTAAAATGATCTTATCAACAAACTTGTTAGTCCCACAGGATAAATAAATACTTACTAGAGGTTTGACATTAGGCAAGCACTAAGTCAAGCATTTACACATTTACTAATAATTGTCATTATATGTGTTTGTCATTAATCACCAAAATCACTTATGTGCTTAGATGCACTTTCATCAAGTCAGGATGGCGGCGACGACACAACATGACAGTGGGCACGGTGTCCCTAGGCCGAACGACGAGCACGGCAACACGCGTGCGATGCCTCAAGGATCTAGAAGCTTTGTATGGTTAGAAGTGCCCATCATTGGTTTGGGAGTGGCCTGAAAGGAATATTAGTATCAATAAACTTGCAATAGAACATTTTGGGGCCTATATAAAACTTTTGCAAAAATTCAAATTTGCATTTAATTTCCTGTATTTACTATTCACCATCCGAAAAATTCTATTTCTTAAATTCAAAATCCAAAATTGAAAATGAAATTTTCATTTTCCATAGTCAATATTAGCTCATTAATTGCAAAATTCAACTTGAACTCAATCAAAATTTGAAAATTTTTATTTCAAAACTAAATTCAAAAATTCAATTAAATCGTGTCTATATATATAATTATGCACTTTTTAATCCATAATTAATTCAAAATTTAATTTTTTACTTAAAATTTGTCAAAAACTATTTCAAATATTCTTTGGGCCTTTTAAGCCTAGCCCAACCCAAGTGGGCCCTAGGCCTAGTCGACCAGGTCTATTTCTCCCCTCCCCTCCTCTCCCCTCTCTGGTCGCCCTGGGCGCGCGCCCACTGCACCACGCTAGCCACGCTAGCCTATGCGCCGTGCCGCCCCTGCTTGGCCTCGCCATCCCCTCCATCGCCGTATATCGCCCTCTTCTCTATCTCTGTCGTTGCCACCGACCGTACCAAGCTGCACACGCCATGCACCATGCAGTGCCTATGTGTGCGCCGTATCACTGACCACGACATGCCGGGCTGCCCGCTAGATCCCATCCAGACAAGCGATACCCTCCTCCATCACTATGCCTCTCTCTCCTTCTCTATCTCTTGTGCATGCCACCCCGCCGCGTGGCACCCCTGCTCTACATCACCGTCCCTGTCGCCACTGCCATCACCGCTCTAGAGTCCAGTGCCCTGGCTGCTTGCGCTTGACCTAGCCGAGCCGCACATCAGCTCTCCCGCTCACCCTCTGCGTAGTGGACCGAGCCACTCCATCACCGCCGGCCTTAAAACCCCGCTCATTCCTTCTCTGCTTTTCCCCATGCCTACTTCCTTGCTGCCAGGCCATCCCGGTAACCAATCAACCTTGCCGTCTACTTCCCTCGCTTTCTCATCCCCTTGACCAGCTCTAGCCATGCATAATCAATCCCTAATCATTCCTAGATCGCAGGAGCTCCATTTTCCTCGTCGCCAGCCGCCACCGCGTCCTTTTCGATTTCTTCCTCTTTGGTGAGTGCATGCTCAATCCTGCTCACCTAGAGTATGCTTGGGTAGTCCCTAACCTCCCACACTTTTGATTTTACAAGCTCCGCGCCAGAGCTCCCCCGTGACGACGCCCCTGTTCTGGCAGCCACCGACCTCCACAGTGCCAACTCGCTCCCATGCTTCCCTGAGTGCACCGTCACTTCAGGTAGCTCCCTGGTAGCCCAAGCTGCTCCCCGAGCTGGCGAACTGGCCGCCGACCCCTCCCCTCACCGGAAAATCATGCTCCCGTAGTATTTTCCCTCCCGCTACCATGACGCCGCCGTTCTGGCTCGCCGCTAGCGAAGACCGGCCAAGACGTCCTAGGTCTCTCTAAGCCAAACCCATCCCGATCATTAACTACTAGGATAGTGAACCATAGCACCGCCAATCAACCGCCGAAGTCTCGTTGGAGATCGACCGGGAAACCTCATGGGCCGCCGTCCAACTAACGTCACCCCAACGTCGGCCGCGTGACGTGTCGCTCATAGGTAGGACCAATGCTAACGGTGATTAGTGTTTAAATTTCGCGCACTTAAGTGCTCTCTGTCGCTGATAGGTGGGGCCGCGCCACTGGTCAGTACTAGTGGAAGCGCATTTCGGGAAAATACGTTTTTCCCATAGGTTTGCGCCTCTCTGAAAGTGCCTTGGCCCCGAGGCCTAGCTGGGCGTTTTGGGCCGCTCCACACGGTTTCAGTCCGCACAGCTGTGGGCTTGGTCATTACTGTTTTCCAGATTTTCAAATCATGAACTATTTAATCAATTGCAGTATATATAAATGATTTTCCTAAAATAGTTAAACAACTCTAAAAATTCTAGAAAAATTATGTTAAATACGAGAAAGTAGGCTGGATTTAATAAAATTATAACTTTGAATACAACCCATCTAAGCCCTTTCTATTAATCGAAAAGCTTTAATTCACCCATTTTGAATAATATGGTAATTAGACTTTCTGTTTATATAAATTGGTTAATGAATTCCTTAAATCATGATAAAATTCCAGAAAAGCGTAGACATAGTTTGGAATTTATGTAAATTAATTGAACAATTTTAACCTCAATCCTATTCTCTAGATATTTTATAGAAGCATTTAAACCATTTTCCCCAAGGGATTAATAATGTTGTTATTGAACCTATTTTCGTTTAAATACTATGTAAACTTGTAACAGCCCAGCTGTTAAATTCCGTATAGCTATGCATATCATTAGCATGTTCATTTGTTTTTATGTTAATTTACAAAAAAAAATTTGCATTCAACCACCATGCTCTATGGTGGGAACATAAGGCTTTTAACTTTAAACCCTTTGCCCAAGCCACTAGAGTAGTAAGACCTAGCCCGACGGGCATGTTCCTTAAATGCCTGAGCTAGATGTAGCTTGCCCGAGCAAGGTAGAGTTCACCCGAGCTCTATCAAGCAAGGTAGTGACTATGCCGTACTTCACCGAGCTTACTTGCTATCCATCCGAGCTAAATATCACTTGTCCGAGCTAGAAGATGTCCGGAGGAAGCTGCCCGAGCTATAGACGGTTGAACCGAGCTACAGAAGACCTGACCGGTTAAACAACCCCGCCACCATATCTATTCTATATTCCTTTTTGTCTTCCGGCAGTATCAGCCGAATCTTCTATCCATTGGCTGACTTGGGCGGTCTTTGGGCGAGATCGCCGAATCTTCCATCCTTTGGTGACTTGGGCGGTCTTTGCAGCAGCCAGACCCTTAGCTTTTCTTACCTGGAATCTTACCTGCAGACTCTCTATTACAGGTGGGACCTGGACCCACTTATCAATGGAAGAGTATACCTCTATTTAAACCCATCTCCACCCACTTCAACCAGCCCTCACTCTCATTCTTCTCACGTCCAAGTTCTGGACAGCAGCAAGAACAGCAAGCTGTTCTTCATCTCCACCTCCACCATTTTCAAATCTCCACCCAAACCACCAAGAATCCATCTAGGGTGTTATATATTGTCGGAAAGCTGAAATCATTGGCTATCCATTCCACCCCATGGTAAGCACATGCACAAAGGTTTACTATGGATTTCCCTTCCTTTTCTCTTTGCTATTCGGTTTTGGGACAGCAAAGGCTGATTTCGTTTTCTGCCCATCTATGCCCTCTTTCTTCAAATCCAGGCCATGGAATGAGCAGGAGTAACATCCATACTTCCTAGGCTTCAAGTACCTCCAACTCCCTTGCACGTTCACAAGGATTTGGGTGAGTTCTTGCTGCCTTTCTTCATCTACTTCGCTGTTTTGAACAGCAGCGAGGTCCTTTGCAGTTTTCTCATCTTGCATGTCATTTTCCCTCACATGCAAGCTCGGAGATGGCCAAGAAGAGGTCATGCATGAGCTAAGGAACGTCTAGGAGCAGATCCACGCTTCTGGAGTTGAAGGAACCTCAAGGAACGAGCTGAAGAGTTGCTGAACCGAGTTCTGGACAGATTGCCGTCCACCACTTCGATCTCCTCATCTTTGGGCTCTCTATTGTTAAGCAAAGCCTTCCTTACTAGGTGAGAACCCAATACTCCCTCTCACTTCTGTTTTTCACCCTTTAGCATTCATGGCTAAGCTGTTTTTTGGTGGAAACCGAAGCCTTAGAACCCCCAGGTCTGAAAACAGCCTGTTTCAGCCTTTCTTTGAGCAGTAGCCTAGTAAGTAAGCTCTATAGAATGAACCGTAGCTCGGATGAAAAAGTATTCTACATGATAATTGTGCGCCAGGAAATGTCCTACAACTTTCATGTTAAGTACGAGCTTAGCCGAGCTTATTAGGACCCCCAAAAGTGGCTCGTACTAAACAACATACAAGCTAAGTGACTTTCCCGAGCTAGAGCTAGTTGAGCCCGACCTTGGTCATGTCATAACCGACCAAGCTATGCCATATCCGACCTTGTAAACCCACTCTTAACCAAGGCAACGTCATTCCCGAGCTAGGAGGCTCATTCCCGAGCTACCTAGGTCAATCCCGAGCTTAGTCTTTACAGCCTCGAGCTAGTTTTGCACCCAAACCTCAAATGGCCATATCTTCCTCGTCCGAACTCGGATTTGGGTGATTCTTTTTGCAAAATTTGCATTAGCTCATGAAATTTCTGAATCTATAAAAATATTTGATGTTACTATTTGTTGGGTATTTTATTTGGATTTTATTTGATGTTCTTGCTACCGAACGTTAGGAGCCGACGTTCTGGAGGAGCCCGGACTTGATCCAGAAGTTCTCCCTGCCAACGAGCAGCAACCAGGCACTTATACTCCCTTCATTTGACTCACCATATTGGTTCTCTATTTACATGCATTGATTTACTTATATCCTATCACTTGTTGCATGCTAATTTCGAGTATGTTACTTGTTGGGTAGAAAGTAGTTATGTCCTACCCAGTGATTAGTACCTCACTAGGCTTGACACCCTTATTCCTTTGTAGCCTAAGCAGATACTATTATTTATGTTGTGTCACGATTGCTTAGCAATGCTTAGAGTCAACGAGGTAAAGCGATCAGTGGAGTAGTCCATTGGTCGTGTGATTCAATTATTGATGTACTCAATGTTCGGTTTGGATTGATGAGTATTTGGATTACCTGTGAGATCTAAGTTGGACTTGAACGGGTGATAGAGGATGATGGGAGGGCGGATCCGGACATGTAGCCCGTTTGGGTAATTAGGACCGAACATCGGGTACCTTCCTCTCAAGTACTATACGTACGACCACACGTGTTTTATGGGGACACTTGGCTAACTTCCTGTGCATGCTTGAGCCCTTGGGTACCAGCGGGGCAATGTGTTTGTGGGTGGGGTGGCAGGGCGGACCATCCGTGGGGCGTCCTTGTGCTTGGGTGTGATGGGCCTTGGACAAATCCTTTGCAGCAGTTAACTCCTCCTGCACTCATGAGTGGGGACTGGATTAAGTTAACTCGGGTGACCCAATGGACTGGCATGTACATCTAGGAGGCTTCGGCATGGCTTGCTGTGTCGTGTGGGTAAAGTCGTACACCTCTGCAGAGTGTTGAACTGTTCGAACAGCCGCGTCCTGGGTTAAGGACGAATCTTGAGTTGGTTAAGCTGCCATTTGTTAGCACTTGGTTACTGATTCTGGTTATATGGTTTGGATATGTGTTCATTTCCGAACCTTTGGGTTGCTCGTGGTGTCAATCTTTCGGATAGAGACCGGGGGCGGATAGAGTCCGGGTATGTTTTGATATGGCGGATAGAGGCTATGGACGGATGGAGTCAATGGATTGATGATGGTGATGATATGTATTGATGAGATGATGATATTATTGCTAGTCACATTGATTTAAAATGTTTTATTCAAATGCCATTTATAATCTACTTATGTTTACGTCTTGCAAATGCACTTTATGCTGAAAATGTCATGCTAACCTTCCATTGGATACATTATTCATGAATGAGGATATACATTACCTCCTAGTACTGAGTACCATCTGTACTCATACAAGTTGCTATTATTTCAGGTGAATATGACCCCACGCTTGAGTATTACCATCAAGCGGGTTGCGATGACGCTAGCGGGCAAGCGGAGTTCTAAACTTCCAGTCGGTTGCCCTTGGGTTATGAGGCATACCTTGCTGACCCTTTTGGTTTTAGTATGATTAAGACTTCCGCTGTTTTGTTGTTGAACATCTTATGTTTCCGCTGTCATAAAACTCTGAATTATGTTAAACTTATTGTATGGACAACAGTCCGTACCCCGTTGTAGTATAAGTTTATGTCCCTTACCGTTTGTGTTGTGTTATCAATCCACATGAGGGTATGTGTGTGATGGTAGGTAATCTTGGGAGCCATCATCAGGCACATATCCGGGCACCCGGTTTACATTCGTTTCAACGAAGGTCGCCCGTGTGTACCGCTGCATGCTTGGGTTGGGAGCTAACATGCTCGACTTGCTCCTGGGCAGCTAGTATGTTATTTACCAACCACATGGACAGCGAATGGGCAATGGCTTCTTTGAGCCGAGTGTGAAAAAGGGGGCGCCGCAAAACTCAATAAATTTCCTAATTTTTGCAGAAACTTTCCCAACTCAGAAGTAAATTATTAAAATTATATAAACCATTTTATCATGTTTCATGTCTACTATAAATTTAAGTTTATTTAAAATACTATGTTAACTACTCCGTAATATTTCTAGGAAATACTTTACACAAAATTATTTTTCTGATTTAAAGCTACCTTCTAATTATGGGTATATTAATTCGGATTTTATTAGCGCATCATCATTGTTTCCATATATCGCATTGTTATCACTCACGCCGCCGATAATCACCAGTAGTAGTATGATAATTAAAAGGCTCAGGGAACTTCCTTGAAATGTAGGGAAGATATAGTTGACAGAATTCTATTGCGGTTCGTTGATCCCTAGACTTACAAGTGTGTTGCATCTCATGCATCCTTCCTTCTTGCTGCATTTAGTTATTTATTGTGAATTATTCCGTCCTTAGACGCTGAGGATCCAGAAGGACACTTTGAGAAGCCCCAAGAAGACCACTACCCACTAGATGAAGGCGAGTTAACATCCTAGAGCATATTTCAATCCAAATTATGAAATTTACTTGTTTTAGTAACAAAATTGCATGCTCTAAAATTATGCTATACCTACTTGTTAATCATGATGATATCATGCCACCACTTGATGTTCTTGTTACCCTGAACTGATTGCCTTGATGATCACATCCTTGATTCAAGCCAAATCACTCGAATGACATGATTTTAGACTCCTAAGTCTGGGTTAAAAGTTGCTTAGACATGCTCAGGTTTATCAATAATAATTTTAGGTTTAGAATGCCTCGGAATGATGAACCGATATTCACCGAACATACTATCAATTGGATCTGGAAACATTGGATCATTGGACTAAGCTTGCCAGAGTCTGTGTGTGAATTGTTAGGTAGTAGTGGTTATCTTGTCGTGGATGTGTTGGCTTTTGGTTCGAGTGGAATGATAGTATGGGTCCGCGAAGGACTGAGTGATGTTAGTTCATGTCTAGAATGGATATAGAGTTATGGGAGGAGGCCTGAAATAAGATAAGAATTTGGTATGGGAATGTGAGCACTCCGGGTTGAGGCGTGGAGCCTCTGAGCACTCCGGGTTGAGGCATGGAGCCTCTGAAGCTGAACTGATAAGAGGTTCACGATATTTGTGAATGGTGCTGAGAAGTTTGAAAAGGCTTTCTCTGGCGGAGCATAGAGTGTCCTATGTAGTAGAAGGACGCTACCATCTGGAGGAGATGGTTCCTACACAACGTGTGGCCATCGCGTAGTAGTACAGACATGGGGCCTGTTGGCTTGCTAGAGAGCGTCATGGCAAACCCAGTCCAAGACGAACACAGGATCATGTCGTCACCGAGGGTGATCTAGGTTACTTACCATCAGGAGCTGAGAACCTAGTGTGGGCTGGCAACTTAGCTAGACGTACCGACCAGGCACTTCACAGAGTGGTAGCCCACAATGGGAAGGCCAAATCCCGAAACTGATGGTGGGAGTTGGGAGGTACTAGAACTTGACTTTGAGTAATAACAATTAGTAGCAGGACTGTCGATTTGGTTTTGGGAAGGGTAGAGTTGGTATGGTTGATTTTAGGGTAGTCATGGTTGATTTAAGTTGAGTTGGTTAAATTGGAAATATTTGGAACATTCACTTAGATTTCCAACACTAAAATTTGTGCTAGAGTTCAGGCTGATTTAGAAAACATTTAATACTTAGCTTTGGTGCAAACAAAATAACCTCTAAGTAGACCTGATCATGGGCATCCCGTGGGCTTGGCCCAGGCCCGGACTGATTTTTCTGGGCCAGGCCAGGCTCGGGCCTGATTTTGGTGAATAAAAATCGGGCTGGGCTGAGCTCAAGCTTGCGTTTAGGTGAATGGGCTTTTTCAAGCCCGCCCCGAAGCTCGGGCCTGTCCAGTAGTTGATCAGGTCTACCTCTAAACCTTTCCTTGGAGCCTCTAGCATTAAGCATGAATTAGGTGGGTGTTAACTCGCAAGTGCAGTTTGATTGCGTATTTATCCTCGCACACACTTACTCTTTTAGATGATGGAGAAGAACAAAACCCCTACAAGTGCCATGAAGACAGTGATCTTGAGTATGTGAACCGGAGGAGGTTTAGGGTGTCGCTCCAGTCGCTTGCATGGATGCATAACCGTTGGAATTCTCTTTTGGTTCTTGTCACTATTGTGACCCTACTTGCACTCTGATATTATGTTAAGGACCATGAGACTATTTGGTCAGTCAATCGGTTTGTAAACTTAAATGCCTTTGGGCTTGCTACCTGTTTGTATTTAAATTAAAGACTTCCGCTTGTATGAAATGATTTAGATATGTATTGGTGTGCACTAGTGTACCGATCCAGGGACTAGTGCAAATCAAGAGATTCTCAAAGACTCAAATTAAATTTAAGGGCCCACAATACACATCTCGTCTTGAAGGATAAATATTGGGCAAGAATAGGCTTAGTACCTAAGCGATGGGCATGATGGCCTATGGAGACTTCGTCGGCTTTCATGCCGACGGGGAGGTGATGGTGGTGATGTCAATCACCACATCCTGAGATCAAAAGATAGCATGTTATGCAAATTATATGAACTAAACAGTAGAGGGGGACGAAGGAGAAAGTTACCTCTTGAGAAGCCAATCCATGAGGATGGGATTCGGCTGTACACTCCTACTCTTAGTTGATGTCTTCAACCAGGGTGGGGTTTGCAGGTTTCTTCATCTTCTTAGGCCTTGGGGCCTCTTTCTTGTGGGCGACGCATTTGGAAACATTTGAGAGGAAGAAGTTAGTACCGGTTAAATGAAAAAGGAGGTGCAAAGCCGATAGGAAGAATTATATTTAGTGCACCCTTCTTCGTGGCTAGCTCAGATGGCGTGGGGGTGTCGGGGTGGAGGTTGATAAATGAATAGCCCACTGTGTCGATGGGGGCAGTAGTCTTATCCTTGTCAGCCTATAGGGAATACGAGTGAGAGTTTATAATCTACTATGTACTAAGAAGAAATATGAAAATTACCCGATGAAGTCGATTGACTATTTGAGGAGTCTCAGGAGCTTGATTGAGCCGATGAAGCGTTTTCTACATCTTCATATGGCTCAAGGTTCTAGATGCTTGGATTGGCAAGGAGATTAGGAAGGTCCAGATAGAGACGATCCAAATAATATTGGATAGGCCGATCAACGAGGAAGATTGCTTCCAGAACTTGGTGCCACCACACCCGAAAGTTACTGGAAGTCTTGTCACCCAGACGAAGGGGTGGCAATGAGGGGCAGGAAAGGTCATCGGCTAGGTCGGTGATTAACCAATTGTCCATGAAGCCGATGACATCCTGGGCAAAAGTCACCGGTTCAAATGGCAAAACCCAACCTGTCTGGAATACATAGCTGAGTGGTAGAACTCATATGTCGGCTTAAAAGTTCTGGCCCTTGAATTTAAGCTGGCGATTAGAGTGCTAGGGAAAGGCAGAGTGCTAGAGATTTCGGGAGTCTTCGAAGAGATTCTCCGAAAGATGAAGAAAGGAGAGAACTACGAAGTACTAGGCATCCTTGTAGTAGAAGAAGTGGATGGGATATCATCGGCTTTAACTTCGAAGAAGAAGGCAAAATAGGAGCCAAAAGCCGATGCATTGGGTTTGGCTTCCCCTTCATTGGTTGATGATGCTTCCCCAAAGGAGATGCTCCCTCTATACTCCATTTTTTTCGTCCTCCTTGATGTCTTCTTGGGGAAGCTCTACGTCGGGAGGAAAACCACATAAATCTCTTGATGTTTCCTAGAGCCGATGGAACTGAGCATACATCCACAACTAGAAAAACCACATAAATCTCCTGATGTTTCCAACCGAGTGACCTCCTAACCCAATGTATAGCCATGACTGGATGATGTGCATCATTTGATAAGTCGATCCCATAAGCAACTTTGCCAAGGTGACTTTTCTCTAGTCAGCAGCCTCTTGGATAGCCCTTGGTACACCTACGTCGGACCAAGGGACTCACCATAAAAGAAGTATCGGTCTAGCCACTTGTTCAAGAAAGCAACATGTTCTTTGACCAATATAGGGCCTGTTTCTGGGTTGTTATTATCAATATATCGATTCCAACCCTTACCCTTGTGGGAGACTAGTTTATAAGTCACCTTAAGGGTATGAGCCGATGGTTGCTCCCCATCAGGACTAAAGCCACATAACATGTCCACATCCAAAAGAGTCGGTCCTATTGGCCTTGGCCTAAACATCAGCACGTTGAATGTATCCTACCAAAAGTAGCTCGCTGCTGCCAGTATCGACCCATTGGCTGAGGGATTAGCTAAGAAAAGAGAAAGTCAGTCTGCTATACCCATCCTCCTCCATCTAGACATCTTTTGGGCTGATACCCTATTGAACCAATCCCACCATCCAACTAAGGGGGTTGGCCATGCCTTAAAACTATCTTCCCATCCTTTAATGTTGGCACCCAAGGCATTGAGGGGAAGCCTAGGGACATCCAAGTAGATTATCGATAAAGGATTTGATGATCCCATCGGACCTAGGCTAAAATGGTCAGAGAAGCCGGGTATCAAGATGAGTACTTGACTCATGATGAAGAAGATTGCGAAGGAGACTAAGGAGCAAGATTGACGATAGGAGAGCCGATGATCAAGGTTCAGAGGCGTGCGAATGAAAGTGACAGGCGGTACTATTTATAAGAAGTAAAATCAAGGAGGTTAATTGTCAGGCGCGATAAAACCCTAGTGGGTTAAATGACAATAGAACACCTGGAAAATGACTGTCGGCAGAAGAGGAATATTGAGGGTCAAGGGTAAAAGAGAAAAGAAAATACGTAGATAAAGCCGATGTACTGATAATTTCGGGACATTTCGGGACATGATTCTCATATCCCAAAATTGGGAGGCATGTGTTGACACTTGATTTTGTGAATTAGCTAATACTCTAGAAACTTATAGAAATCAGCTTAGACCTATTGAAATATGGGCTGAAGTAGGCGCAAAAAGGAAATCTAAGTCAATCTAGACGAGTATGGAAGGAGAAGACTGAATTGGCTAAAGAAGAGATAAAGAAGAGTTCAGGTCGGCTCAATATGAATATATTAAGTAGTATTCGATGTAATAAGAAGATATAAAGTCGAGTTCGTGTAGGTTACGAGAATAAGAGTCTTAGTTGATTGAGTCTGTGGCTGAGGTCCTGTATAAATACTTAGCCCTTGGAGCGTGTAAAGGGATCAACAAATCAATCAAACAAATCTACTTTTATCTGTCTTTTACCTTTCATCCCATTTAGAGTAGTCTCATCGTATTTTGTCTTCCATCTAGTTGTTGCATATCACCTTCTCGATCAGCTTCAAGATACACCCTAGGAGTCACCTGTAAGTAAGTACTGTCTCAAATCAGTTTGACCTATGGGTTTGCATTGGCTTTTGGTCGAAACACTATCTTAGTCGATATTGCTGTGCATTGCCATTTCGAGTAAGGATTAGATTTCATCCTCTTTCTATCGATCAACACATTCCTTAGCAGTAGACTGTTTACCCCGTTCTACTGGCTTATAGTTTGCTATTTGCCGATAGTCTATTTACGCTTCGTTCGATCAATTAGATGATCTTATCGGCTAGTTTGTTTACCTTTCGATATGCTACTTTGTTGATTTACCAGCTTTATAATAGATTGTTCACCTTGCTGAACCTATTGTTTACCTTTCGATGTGCTACTTTGTTGATTTACCAGCTTTATAATAGATTGTTCACCTTGCTGAACCTATTGTTTTAGATCTAACGTAAGCTAATAGTTCGTTACCTTTCACCTTCGTTTGGATTTGCTTCTAAGTGTTGCAGGTTCATCATATTACAGATCTCATCGGCTACTTAAAACTGATTACGTCTTTTCTTATCGATTGTAGATCTAATCGACTACTTAAAGCTGATTACGTCTTTTTTATTTTTGCTGATTGTAGATGAAATCGACGTTATACAATGCAGTGCCACGCCACGGCATTGCCCCATACTAAATATAATATATATAATATAACTATATAACATAACTATATAATATATAACATATATAATATATTATATATATATGGCATATGACATATATATAACATATGTATGATATATATTATATAGGAAAGTATATATATTATCAGTATATATGGCCTGTCATTTGTTCTATTTAATATTTAAAAAATAAAAATATGGAAATAATGGATAAGTTTCAGGAGATTTTTTATATTAATAATTATTCAAAAAATGAAATAAATAGCTAGAAGAATAAACCGCCCTCTCGTCGAGCGAGTTTTAATCATAAACATTTCCTCACATGCCACGTTGAAGGTAGAGTGCTCTCAGGAAATTTTTATTGTCAGGATTACAAGAAAGTTTCTACTGAGTACAATAGGGATATTCCCCTTGCTGGTAGCATCAAGTCTAGCCTCCTTTGCGCGACGTGCCCTCTCGCGCTTTCTCTCCCTTTCAGCCTCTCAGGCCTTAGCAGCCTGACGTTCAGCGTCCTCTTGTCTCTTCCGGTACTCCTCCTGCAAATGCTTGCGCTTCTCCTCTCGCTCCTCATACTAGCGCTGCCTGAACCACTGCCTCTTCCAACGGACCTTACGCTCGATGTGTTTCTTGTCTTCCTTCGATTGCTCCGTGTCTAGCCATTGCCAGAAATCGCAGAGAGGTTGGGGAGACTATTTGTTCAACATAAGTTAGTACAGATCACATGTGCCATGTATGGAGATATAATCATAGAGGATAGTGTGAGAAAGTACCTTTGCACACTCGCCAAAGGCAACCTTAGGTGGATCGTACTCGTAGTTCGCACACATGAAGAACCTCCTGCCGTAAGTATATGAGAAACCTTCGTCAGATTAAACAAACTTGTAAAGGTCACCGCAGAAGCACATTGAAACATTGACCCCTTCTGACACGGTGGTGTTAAACTTGCTCCGCGGAGGGGTCTCAGAGCCGGAGGTAGCCATTGCTCGTTACAATGAGATTTGTGGAGTGTATGGGCCGGAGTAATATGCGAGTTTCAGAGGGAAGGTGCAGCGTAGAGTACCCGAAGGCAGGAGTGTTTTTATAGCGAAGTTTGTTCGGTGCATGGACCGAGTTCATGCAAGCGTATGCATCCCTCCCGAGTGCTGTTGCTGCAGTTGATGGACGGTGAAATACGGTACTGTTGGTCAGCAGTGCCACGAAATTATTGATGGACACTGCAGTTGATGTGACCGGGTGGAGAGATGGATCAGGCAGGTACGAATTATTGGAGTTCACAGAGTCCCCGTGGTGCCTCAGCAGGCGATGAGGGCACGCAATAAATTTGGGGAGTTCACGGGCAGCCGTGGTGCCTCAGCAGGCAATGAAAGCGATGTGATGTGAAAGCAATGTGATAAGACAATTCAATATGGTACGCCAGGATTTCACTGATGACGAGACAAGTTGATTGCCGCATTGCCACGCCGCGGCAACCTAGTTGTCGTTGTACCGTATAGCTGCGGAAGGGGTAATCGAAAAAGGCACACGTTGTTGATTGCCGCTTAGGGACGTAATCGAAAAAGGCACACGTATGGTAACGCCGTTACAATAAGAAATTGAGAGACAGTAGACTACTTATTGGTCTACAAGATAAAGAAGAAAAGAACATAAAGTGGCTAATGCGGCCAGCCAGCCCGCATTCCAAGGCGGTAATGCCGGGCAGCCCTCATTTGTAGGCACCTAGCACTCAGGCCACTGCACCCTTTCACCCTGTGGTATTATCTTGACGCCTTTGCTCCACCAAGCGGAATGAGCAGCGGAGATTACGCCATGTCAAAGTGAACAGTTAATCAAGGATAATTAGCAGATAAATTAATCAGGTGTTGTTCATGACGTAACACCCTATAAAGAGAGGAAGGAGGCAGCAGCACTCTTTGCCTCTGGTCCCCTCATTAACTTCCACACTTGCCCTCCCGACGCTTACACACTGTGTCGTACTGCACATGTCCACATTTCTTCATGGCGAGCGGAGGAGCCTCTTCACGGCCATATGTGCCTGATGCATGGTGGGAGTCTTTTGGCCCTGGAGAGCATGCTCGTCCTCCTTCAAACGACATGCGGGTCATACAATATGGGGACTGGAGAGATGGCCCTCCTTTGCTATGAGATCGGTATTTTCCGTCAGTTTTCGACTGACCAACATGCGACTGTGGAAACCTCGCCGTTGTGCAGTGGTTTCACCACGTGCACGAGGGGTTCACTAGTCGTAGGTTCTACCGATGCCAAGATTACAACGTTAAGTCCCCTCCTATTTACGCTATGGTACCATGAATACAAGTTACTTATCAGTTCTCTTATTTGCAGTTACGAGACGTCACATGCGGTTGGACTCGGTGGATGGATGAGTCATACCCGGCAGTAGCGTACACCTACATATCATACTTGCACGCAAGAATCAATCGCTTGCGGGCTAGAGTGGATGGTAGAGGAGGGCTGGTGCAGTCAGAAGGTCAGCAGAGGTTCGCGCGGCCTTCCCGGCCTCCTAGGCAATCCATGCCGGCACGTCAATCGCTCAACCAGCCAGTGCTGGACCAATACTATCAGCCGAATCGATCATGTCAGGACCATGCATGTCTATGTGGATGCCACTACCCCGGCACACCCAATGCTGAAGTCCTGCAGTTGAGGTGGACGCATCCTGCTAGAACGAAGAGCTGCGCTGAGCGTAGGGGGCGAATTCGGCAGAGGAGCGTGTCGTCGATGGGAAGACAAACGCCGGAGAGTGTGAGCTGTAAGAGCTGGCCCAGGTGTCCTGACCGGTCAAGGGCACCACGAAGCTAGGTGGTGCCCGTGGAACGTCCTCGGGGCATTCGCCCTTAATCGCTCTCTGCGCGCGAGCTCTCGAACTGTCAACCGAAGGGCCACGTGACTGGGGTCTTGTTGTCGGCCTTAGAGGGGTAGGCGCTGGGCCTAGAGGCAGCTCTACATGCGCGCTCCTATAGGACGCTTGCGCAACCGCGTGCCAGGACCGTTGCACGGTAGTGCGCACGAACTCTGAGAGCTGCGCGTAGGTAACCTCCAGACCGCTGGCTATCCGGCCCAACAACGTCGTACCCTCCCTGATCGTCGTCATGTGCGCATCTATCTGCACGGACAAGAAAGTAAGTAAGTGAGTACTATAATGTAGCACAAAATGCATAACGGTAAACGAACGACATAATTTTACGTACCGAGACGTGTAGCGACGACCTATGTCTGGAGGAGTACGTCTCATCCCCAGTCGGCTGGACGGGAACCTAAGGGTGGTGGACATCATGAAGTAGTCGTAGACGTGTGCGTCTCGTGTACCAACTGAGATACTCCGTGAAGTCCACCTCCGTGTGTGGCCTCGCCTCAACCACACAGTCATGCGTAGCCTGCAGCCACTGGCTAACCCAGTTGTGCATCCACGAATCCCAGGTACGTCGCGGATTGGGCTCACGACGACTCAGCCTGCAATGGAGTAAACAGCTTATTACGTGCACAGAGCATATCTGAAAGCTAAAGATGATACAAATAGTCGCAATTTACGTACCAGTGTACGTTGTGGGGGACGGTGAAACCTCTGGGCACTGGGTGAACCTGGAACAACCCGAACTGCCGCATCACACGGTGCGGGGGTGGTCCTCGACGAACACGTCAAACACAAGCTTCCGTGGTCGACCCCGAAGCACAGTCACGAAGCACGGGGAGGGCGGCCCCTGGGTTCGATCGTACACCATACCCGGCAAAGGGTATGGCTCCCACCTGACCTCCGTGTACTGCAGGTGGTCGAAGCTCTACGTGAAGCTCTCTTAGCAGCCCCGCACTGCCATCCGAGTCCACTGCAACTACAATGTGCAACGAACAAAATGATGTTGCAAAGAAGAAGTCATAATTATGGAAAAATATAAACAAGCAAACAAAGATTATCATACCCTGCGTCGAGTCCAAAGAGAGCCGACCGTCGGTCGATCGACATCGTTGGCACCGTAGAAGGGGTCCCCGTAAGGTGCAGTGTCCACGTACGGGCAACCAACAGCAAACTGCTCTAGGGACTAAAGCATCGCTGACATCGGAAACCGGCGAGCGAACTGGCGATTGCGGTGCTGGCTGTCGCCTGAGGCCACGAAGGTCGCGCAAAGAACCGCGAAGCCCCAACTCAATTGCGGGATGCTGTCGAAGTTGCCATCAGCGATGGCACGGGCTAAAGGCACAAACCGGGCGTCCACTGAGTTGTCGTGGGGGCTGGTGAACAACACCCAGCCAAACAACCACAACAAGTAAACCTCGAGGTGCCGTGCCTCCTGGTACGGGGTAGGATCCTCCACCATGTTGCTAGCCTGCATAGAAACACGATAATTATATACGTAAACACATTCATTGACATATGCGATACGACAAATAGAAGGAGTAAGATCGGAAAGTGATAAACACCGTACCTCGAACTGCCGCAACCACCTGAGCGTAGGACCGTGCCGCTGCTTGTCTCGCAGCTGCACGCGCTCCTCGCCGTCCTCCGGGGGTGGAAGTACACCCTCGAAGCGGTGTCGAAAGTCGCCGACCCAGCTGGCCTCTAGCCGAGGCAACTGAACTGCCTCCCCGACCAATGGCCGTCCTAGCAAAATCGCCACGTCCTGTAGCGTCGGCGCCGCCTCACCACATGGGAGGTGGAATGTGTGGGTCTCGGGCCGCCACCGGTCCACAAGCGCTGTAAGCAGGGAGTGGTCCACCAGGAACCGATGAGACCGCTCCAAGGGAACAACGCCTACGTCCTCTCCCTCGTCATCGTCTCCCTCGTCCCCTGCCTCGTCTGCATCCGTGGCCTAGAGCATCCGGGCGAGGGGAAGCAGTCCAGCGACGCGAAGCCTACAAAACGAGAATGCAATATTACTAATATGTGAAATGGAGAGTTATGTCAATTTCGTAGGGCCGTGACCACGCACCTGTCCACCCAGTGGTGGTCTAGCCCCCATGGGCAGATCACCATCTCCGTGGTGGGTCCTGCAGCCGCGTGAGGGAACGGTGGGTGTGGTAGGCGACGTCGTCGATGAGCATCTCCGTAGGCACTGTCTCCATACCTGTATTGTAATGACCAAGTGAAAGAATTTTTTAGTCTCTTCAAGAAAAAATATTCATAAATAATACAAAAATGTAATGTTTAGAGAAAGTTGCATTGAAACAAACACAATATTGTCATACGTATTACAAAAATTATGCATTCAATTAAAAATAAGAAATACACTCCGACATATTACATGAACGTTGCACAGAAAACAAACGACCAAATTAGTTCTTACACACTGAAACACATGTTCGCATGTCTGGCCAGTGAAAAGAGTGCTCGGAGTCTTCCTGCATTGTCTTTTTGGCTTTGCATAGTTCTGCTTGTCGGTCATGGATTAGGCACATATCAGGCCGGTCCTCCACAACTCCGTATTTCAGCTGCGTCTGGAACCATAGCCAACTCTCGTAGTTCTCACTTTTCACAAATCCAAAGGCGATAGGGAGCAGCTGATCATTTCCATCTAGGCCAACTGCCGTCATAATTGTTCCCTGGTACTTTCCAGTCAGAAATGTCCCATCCACACATAACACGGGCCTACAATTTTTTAGACCCTCCACACAAACACCGAACGCAAAAAACGCCCGGTTCAAAACCCTATAACCTTCCGGGTTCACCGACGGAGAGTCTTGCACAGCTACATAGGTACCTGGGTTTCTCTCCTTCAAAAGTTACAGGACACGCGGGAGGTTGTCATACGAGGCTTCGAAAGAACCAAATCTCATCTCCAGTGTCTTCTGTTTCGCTCTCCATGCTTTTCCATAATCTATTTCATACTTAAACCGTTGCTACACTATCAATATTACGTACTGAATAGCCATATCCTTCATCTCAACAATCTCTGTGAATAATTTGTTTGCGATAAAAGTGGAAGTGAGATTGGGATGCTTCGCTAGGGTATTTATTAGCACACATGTGTGGGGTTCAACGCTCGAAACTGTCCACTTCATGGCAAACCTAGACTTGCTGCCATGTATACGGAACATGCTGTCTTCTCTCTCACACCTGACTGTATATATGGATTTATCTAACTTTTCCACCCTGAATGGTCGTTGCATTGTCATGGACCAGACCTTAACTGTATTTTGCAAAGCAGCCTTATCAGCATACATTTGCTTTGCCCGGGCTTCATTTACGCCGTAAATGCACGACGAGCCATGACGATCATCCAATAGAAGTTGGCTAGCCTCTCCTCTGTTCCATTCTTTTGGGATGACGGCGCTCTCTTCATGTCTGTCATCACTGGAACTATCATCTGCATGCTCCTCCTCCCCCATTGCCCTTTCATCGTCATGCTCCATGGCTTTGACAATTTCCTAGTTCATCTCTCCAGCATCGGCACAAAAATTTCCACCCAACCCTTCATCCTGTTGTACATCTTCCACGACCTCGCTCCTCCCGGTGACAACTTGCGGCTCTTCATGCATCGCACAACTACATTGTCCAAATTCTTCAGCATTTTCCTATGCACCACTTGTTTCCCGAACCCGCGCTTGCACAAAGATAACTGTATAACAGTTACGACGCCTACATCCACCAATAAATCTGGACAGACCCATCTGTGTGTTCAAATTAATCAATTGAAATTTAGAAACTTCTACACTTTTGCTCCATAGAGCCTGAATCCACACTTCATGCTCCTCTGCGTTCCACCCGAACATATTGCACATCCATAAGTAAAGTTCCTCAATTTGCAAATTTTCTGGGTTGGGATGTCTAATCATTGTGCTCCTAAATTCGCTAAGATCTATCCCATTTGGCCCTTCTCTTATGTTACCATCACCATAATATATAGTAAACCAAAACTCTGCCATAGCTGCAATATAAAAAGTACCGTTCATTAATCCTATCAAACCTAGCACTAAACCCTAAATACAATTCCTAAATTTTTTCCATAATTACACTGAGTAGTAAATCTATCCATCAAACAAAAACCCTAATCTGTATGTATTATTTTCTAACTACATAATACGTGTGCAAAAGTCAATTAAAAGATCTACGTTATTTTTAATTATATTATATACAAAATTTGTAACAACCCTATTGACCAGATCTTATTTTCAAGCATATCATATAAAAAAATTGCTAACCTACAAAACCCTAAAATATCAAAAACATTAACTAAACCCTAATTTATCAAATACATAAACTAAACCCTAGTATATGAATAAAATAAACACTTGTATTACTCACTAGTAGCTTTCAAGCATATTATATAAAAAAAATTGCTAACCTACCATGTTTTCTTACGACTATAAAATAACCCTAAACCCTAATATATTAAAAAAATAAACTAAACCCTAATTTATCGAAAAAATAAATAATTGTATTACACACCAGATTTGTGGCCTCCTCCCCTCTCCTCTCCTCTCTTCTCCTCTCCCTCCCTCGGCCGTTCTCCTCCCCTTCTCTCTCCCTCTCTCCGGCTGCCCTCTACCTCTCCCTCTCTCCGGCTGCTCTCTCGCTCTCTCTGCGCTTCGCTCTCGGGCACGTGCGGGTGCAAATGGCGCGGGCGAAGCAAAATATGGCAATATGTACGAGCGCTTAGGGTTTCGGGGCAATGTCATGCCCAGCATGACAGTGGCGGTCTCCTGCAGTGGCCTTCTTGCTTGCTTCGCCTGATGTGGCTTTGCTGACCTTTGCCAGGTGCCATGGTACCGTGCCGTGGCCGAGGGGTATTATTGTATTTGGGTTAAAATAATGGGTATTTTGATATTTGCGAATTTTTTGGGTAAAAAAAAATTTCTCAGTGAGATAAGGCCAATCAGAAATCATGACAAAAAAAAAGCGAGAGGAAAAAATATGGGAGCATATGGTAGTAACACGTCGAACACGTAGTAGTTGCTAAGGTGATTTCGGGGAAAGAATTTCAAAATCATTTATTTTGATTAGCCTGTGCGTCGAATTGACCAATACGTAGAAATTTTCCAGCATATCTTGAAGCTTGTGGAGTGGTTGATAGTTTAATTAGAAGACACCCATGCATATAAAGTTTCGTGTTATAATTGACATTTCTTATGACAAATTAAGCACGGAAGCAAATTAAAGGAATTTGCGAGGAAGAAAATGTAGGCTGTTACGACGATTTGTGCACGATCGAAACGGCCTTAAGAGCTTTGTGAATCACCTTTAAGGTAGGAGTATTTGAGAAACAAATTTAAGAAGTCGAAAGGCAACAAATCATAGGCGATAGATCGTTAGCCGTAAAACGGCCAGTTAATCGCGCCAATGTACATGAGTCACGACGCGAGAACACAGTACATGCTGCTCTAAATCTCTAATGATAAACAGGTGATGAATTGAAATAAGCAAGTAAAATAAAAAGCCAATGCGTCATGTCCATCCTTCGTCTCCTACCCACGCCAAAGTTTTGACCGCTAAAATGGCAGCGGCAGTCCGCAGGACGCTGCTTGGTTTCGCGGCAGCTGCCTATAAATTAGAGTTGATCCCCAACTCCAGCTGAAAACACCAAACAAAGCTTGAAGCGCAGCCAGGATGGCGTCCTCGGCTGCTATCATGGAGCGGGAGCGCCTCATGGCCGAGATGGCCTTCAAGCACGCCGCGGTTGCGGCCGGCGAGGAGGCGGCGGAGGACCCGCGGGCACCGAGCATCGTAATCAAGATCCGCCGCCGGCTCCCGGACTTCGCGCGGTCCGTCAACCTCAAGTACGTCAAGCTCGGCCTCTGCTCCGGCGGCCTCCCGGCGCCAACTTCCTTGGCCCCGCTCGCGCTCGCGCCTGCGCTCCTCGTCGCGGCGGTCTACTCGTTCGCCCGCCTCGACGTCGGCGTCGGCGTCGGCGCGCTTCACTCGTTCGACCTCCTTACCTGCGTCGCGTGGCTTGTCGCCGCGTTGCTGTTGCTCGCCGTGTGCTACCTGAAGCGCCCTCGGCCGGTGTACCTCCTCGAGTTCGCCTGCTACAATCCCGGCGACGAGCACCAGATCTCCAAGGACGGTTTTTTGGACATGACCGAGAGCACAGGGTTCTTCAATGCCGAGGCGCTCGAGTTCCAGACCAAGATCACCAAGCGCTCCGGCCTCGGCGACCGCACGTACCTGCCGCCGGGGATCCAGGGGCGGCCGCCGCGGCTGTCCATGGCGGAGGCGCGGGCCGAGGCCGAGGCCGTCATGTTCGGCTGCCTGGACGCGCTGTTTGCCGCGACGGGCATCGACCCGCGCCGCGACGTCCGGCTGCTCGTCGTCAACTGCAGCCTCTTCAACCCGACGCCGTCACTGGCGTCCATGATCGTCAACCACTACAAGATGCGCGAGGACGTCAAGTCGTTCAACCTCGGTGGCATGGGCTGCAGCGCCGGGCTCATCGCCATCGACCTGGCGCGCGACCTCCTCCAGGCCAACCCGGACTCCTACGCAGTCGTGCTCAGCACCGAGAACATCACGCTCAACTGGTACTTCGGCAACGACCGATCCATGCTTCTGTCCAATTGCATCTTCCGCATGGGCGGCGCGGCGGCGCTCCTCTCCAACCGCCGCGCCGACGGCAGGCGCGCCAAGTACCGGCTCCTTCACACGGTTCGCACCCACAAGGGCGCCGCCGACGAGTGCTTCAACTGCGTGTACCAGCGCGAGGACGCCGGGGGTAAGGTCGGCGTCTCTCTGGCGCGTGAGCTCATGGCCGTCGCCGGCGACGCGCTCAAGACGAACATCACCACACTTGGCCCCCTCGTCCTGCCGCTCTCCGAGCAGCTCAAGTTCCTGCGGTCTCTCGTGCTCCGCCGCGTCCTCCGCACCCGCGGCGTGCGTCCCTACATCCCGGACTTCCGGCGTGCCTTCGAGCACTTCTGCGTGCACGCCGGCGGCCGCGCCGTGCTCGAGGAGGTGCAGCGCAGCCTCAGCCTGGACGACGCCGACATGGAGCCCAGCAAGTGCACGCTGCACCGGTTCGGCAACACCAGCAGCAGCTCGCTCTGGTACGAGCTCGCCTACGCGGAGGCGAAAGGCCGCGTCCGCCGCGGCCACCGCGTCTGGCAGATCGGCTTCGGCTCCGGGTTCAAGTGCAACAGCGCGGTCTGGCGTGCCCTCCGCGACGTGCCGGCCGTGTCCCCCGCCGCCGGCGCCGGCGCCGGCAGCTGCAACCCGTGGTTGGACAGCGTGGAGAGCTACCCGCCAAAAGCATACATATGACCATCTTTCTGATGGGATTTATGTTGTTCAGTTGCATGCACGAGAACTGTATGATAAAAGAAGAAAACATTATATGCCCTTTTTTTTTTCCTTTTTCTCTTCTTTTAGTGTTAGTGTCATAATCTGGCAAATTACGATGTGAAGCTCTACTTAATTGCTCATGTAAACTACAGTGAGACAGTTGCATGGAACCAAGTTATGTACATGCATGTTTAATCTTTCATGTTAATTAATTAGAAGCTGCGTTTGTGTAAATTCTCTTTTCTCAGGTTTTTTTCAGCAAAACGAAAATATTATTGCTGGGGTGCGTCCAATCGTCACGGCGTAGGAATCTGTGTTGATTTGATTTGAGCATGTGATTCAGGCTACAACTCATTGTGACGTTCATACGTGGTTGGTGAGGTAGGCTTGACTTGTCAGTCAGCAAAGCATGGCAGTTTGGTCAGCAGGTTTAACCTTGAGGGGATCGCTTTGCCGACTTAAAAGAAAGAGTGATTTCATCATCAGTCCATGCATGCATGTATCTAAGAGTGTGAGCTGTACGTGTATTTCCTAGTAGGATTGTAGTTGCAGCTACTTTTTGTTCATTCTTCCCGCACCTTGACAATGGATTTGTTGACTTTGAAAAACCGGATAATTTCATCGATCTACGGTCATCTCTGTTGCAACCAAAGTTTAATCACGTCGGTCCTACAAATCATTAGTAATATGCAATCTTGCTTTCGTAAGGAGCAGTGTAGTCAGGTGTGTTTCCCTATCGCCATTCGCCAATGGTTGAGAAGCAGCAGATTGCAGCACGACTGCTTCCATTTTCAGTCTAATTTCTCTCGCCTCTGAATTTTGACTAAATCTGCGCGTTTGTGTGAAAATTTGCACCAAGGAGGAGCTCGATTTCTCATCACTCATCAGGCTCTCAATTCTTCATCAATAACATATTAATACGTTTATAACATAGTATTCGTCAGTCGATTCGACTACTTTCCATTGGGGAAGGCAAATTTATATGCGTTTCTCGGACCAGTTTGACTCTACCTCGAGCTCTCATCTCCCAATTAATCAAGCACACCAGCAAAAAGCTAATGATGTGAACAGATATTTGTCTACTGTTTCAGTTAATTAATGGACACGGACTGTTGGTAGATGTTATTCGTACCTAGCTGAGTAGTAGTAGACTAGTAGTAGGTAGCGCTGGTCATCTGCAAATAGCGAATGATTGTAAGTTAAGATGTTGGTGTCCGTGGCCAAGCTCAACTGCCAGCCAACCGGCCATAAGTGTTTGCACTCAACACTCCACAGGAGATCACCTACACAACGTGGAATTGTAACAGCGTTTCTTTGTGTGCGCATGCACTGCAAGCTAGAGCTAATGGTTGATTGACATCCTTGTGCATGATGGCAAATAAATATGCTGGTCTGCCATTTGGATCAACAATCTGAGCCACACGGTCGCGTCCACAGAGGCTAGTAATTGTGCCACACTCTGCACCGTGCAGTAGTTACTTGGATTCTAGAAAGCTTCGTGTTTTTGTCCTGGTGTTCACTGTCATGTTCTTTACGGATTAAAATCAGATAAAAATGTATAGCTCGAAATTAGTCATTTTTGTATGAGCCATTTGATGTAGCACTTTGTATCTATTTTTTAAGACTTTTAGTGGTGCTTATTAAAAACTCTCAGAACTATTTTTTAAAATATTTTTCAGCCTTTTCAATCCTTTTTTCAAGATATCTTAACTTTTTAGATTATAATCTGTCACACAGTTTTTCAGCCGTACCAAACAAGATGACCACCCTCCTTAGCATAATAGACAAGGGTTTGTGCCAATTTGATAAGACAAGACAATGCGAAGGGGAATAGGGAGTTGGTGGCTGGGAAGAAAATTCCCAGGTTCATCGTAGAGAAGAAAATTTCATTCATTTATATCATAAATTTGTATCCCACCTCTTAATTTTTCTTCCAATCAATTAAGGAAATTTACAACCTTACACCCCTCTCAATTTCCTCCGACTAATTATCATGTTGTTATAACTAGCAAACAGTTGACTAAAAAGGTCCAGCATTCCAGTCAGCTTTCTTAGGATGTTAGATCTCTTCTTCCAACGGCTAAGATCTCCCTCACTATTTTATGCCTTAATCCCAGCCTATCCGGGCAACCTGTGTCACCTCTCCCAGCTCCTCTTGAGCTAGCTCACGGACGCTGCCATGGCAGTCCTCCACATATAACGGCGATGTTAGCATATTGCTCTCCTCCTCGTGACCCTCCTTCCTCTAGTCCGCTGCATCTCTTCTCTTTTACGGCGACCATCTTCTTCATCTCCTGCTACGTGCCCTCGCCCTAGCCTTCTCCATTAGCTATCCTGTGCATGCACGTACTCTCTTCGGTCATAAATAAATATCATTTAAAAAACATACAAATCAAAATTTTGAATCTTTAGTTACAAATATCTTTTGAACTATTTAGATTGAGTATATGAAAATTATGTGTAGATTTGCCTCGAAGGGTAATTTTATAAAATTATAATTTTAGTGGGTTTGAATTGTATTGACAGTTAGCTAGTGATCAAATGTGTATTTTGATGACTATGACAATGTCTAAAACCGCGAGTATTAATTTGTGACCGCACATATTGAGTACGTACTACACAATTCGCATCCACTAATTGGACAAGGAGTGTGTACCTACCGACCCTTAATTTCACACAGAAAATGGACGGTACTTGATTGATGGAGTAGCTAGGATGCGTCCATGCATCAATATAATCACGTACGTACGCTGTACGCGTGCATCCATGCATAAATTAACATACGACGTACAATATATATCAATGCGCCATGCTTGGGCAAAGCAAGCTACGCGTGAGAGAGAGATCGATCAAACCATATATATGTTAATTTCCAACAGTCTGGATCGATCGGGAATATATATATGCTGGACCCCATTGAAGTGGAACATGCTGTTGCTTGTGTGTCCCTGCAAAATCCGAGGCAGCATACAGTCGATCGTATCAATCACACGGCGAGAATCTGTAAACACCTGTCCACGGGGAAGACTAATTTTCATCACTTCTTTCCTAACTAACCTCCCAATGTTCCTGATGTCTTTTTAAAATTCCTAAAACCGTGCTTAAAAGACTGGATTATTTTAGATCCGGCTTTTATCGACAAAGTGGCAATCATGCACAGGAGAATGTATAGACTAGCTACATGGAATATTTTGTGCCAGCTCTAATATCAAGACGGGCTTGGTAATACAGAGATCTGCATATCAAGAATAAATGCCTCCTTAGTAAGTTGTAATTTAATCTACTAAATAAGGAGGAGGTATGGCAACAATTGCTCAAGAATAAGTACTTGAAAAATAAAACCCTATACCAAGTGGAGGTTAAGCCAGATAGTATTTCTTATTTTTGGAAGGGGCTCATGAAAATTAAATGGAACATTCTCAGATGGGGCGTATTCCATATTACAGATGGCTCACAAAAATACTTTTTGGGATGACAGTTGAATTGGGTATACTCCATTAAGAGATCAGTATCCGAACATTTTTTTTCTATTGTTCAAAAAAACATATATGCGTTGCAGAAGTGCTTAATTCTATACCCATTGGTGTCTCTTTTCATAGAGCTTTAGTAGGGCAAAAACTCAATGAATGGCATGATTTAGTTTCCAGAACCTCAAATCACTACAGGGAACAGTGCAACACAAGCGGTTCGTAACCGCTTTCATGGGAAAATTCGATGATTGACACTCAATTCGTGCGCCTCGGCCAAAATGACATTAATTTCGTTTGCCCTTCGTGAAATGACACCAGGCACACGAATTTCTTCCGCCGGTGACACTCACGAGGGGTATTTTGGGTATTTTACCCGTGAGTGTCTCCCATCACTCTCCTCTCTTTCTTCTCCATCTCTGGCGAGTGGAGGCGGCGGCGGCGGCGCGGACGTCGGAGGAGGAGGAGGCGGCGGCGGTGCGAACGTCGGAGGAGGAGGAGGAGGCGACAGCGGAGGAGGAGAAGGAGGCGGCGGCGGCGGCGGCGGAGGAGGAAGAGGAGGCGGCGACATTGGAGGAGGAGGCGGAACCGGAGGAGGAGGAGGCGGCGGCGCGGACGTCGGAGGAGGAGGAGGAGGCGACAGCGGAGGAGGAGATGGAGGCGGCGGCGGTGGCGGCGGAGGAGGAGGAGGAGGAGGCGGCGACGTTGGAGGAGGAGGCGGCGCCGGAGGAGGAGGAGGAGGCGACAGCGGAGGAGGAGAAGGAGGCGGCGGCGGCGGCGAAGGAGGAGGAAGAGGAGGCGGCGACATTGGAGGAGGAGGCGGCGCCGGAGGAGGAGGAGGAGGCGGCGGGGACGGTGGAGGAGGAGGCGGCGGGGAACGGGAGGAGAGGAAAGAGAATAGGGAAGAGAGTGAATGGGAGGAGAGAAGAGATGACATGTGGGCCCGGGGGTATTTTGGGCATTTCCCATCGAAAAGTGTCACCGGCGGAAGAAATTCGTGTGTCCGGTGTCATTTCACGAAGGGCAAACGAAATTAATGTCATTTTGGCCAAGGCGCACGAATTGAGTGTCAATCATCGAATTTTCCCCCGCTTTCACAAGTGGTTATCGAACCGGCGGTTCGTAACCGCTTCCACAAGCGGTTATCGAACCGCTTGTATGCAACTGAGAGTAATACCCAGAGGGTATCACTCGCGGTTCCCCGAACCGCTTGTGGTGCGGCACCAGAAGCGGTTCGGAAGGCGTCCAGGAAGCGCAATGGAGCAGCCACGTGGGGGGCAAATCACAAGCGGTTGGTAACACCAACCGCTTGTAGAGCCCCTGAGCATATATTCCATCGTTGGTAGCGAGATGCCACGTGTGCTCTCTCCACAAGCGGTTGTTGTTACAAACCGTTTGTAGAGAGGCTGATAGCTATATGGCCTTTTGAGCTTCAAACATGAATTTTGACAATAAAATTAAATACAACTACAAATTTATTTCTGCATAATTAAATATATATTATAATTGAGAAAACCATTAGTTTATTTGCATAAATAGTATGAACTTATAATTTAATTACAAATTAAATGCATATATATATACAAGTTTTACAATACATGAAATGATGATCAGCACAAGCAATGTTTTACAACTTTCGAAGATTACAAAGGTGATGATCTTAAGATCAATTCTTGCATGCATCACTCTTTGCGCCCATAGACGAAGATTCTGTAAGTTCACTTTTCCTTATTGACGGACAATCTCTCCATCCCTTTGCGTAGAACTCGCCTCTGGGGTTATAATGTCATCGAGAATGAAGCCAATAAGTTGTTTTGGATTGCTTCAACCTGATGCGATGGGATCACGCCAGTCTCATCGATGCCGGGCTACGAAAAGAAAGAAATAAATAAATCTTTGAACACGTCAAGTATAAGTGTATTAAAAAATTTGTTTTTAACACACACGCACCTCGTTGTCCAGTTGTTGCATATCGCCGTGGGTAAGATTTTGTATGTAGAGGCACACATAATAGCGACATAAGTTGTTTTCGGCCGATTGCTGTAGAACCTAGAGTGATATTTGAAAAGAATGCAATTAATTATTGAGAAGATAAATTTTTACACCATATATATTCTTTAATTGATATTTTGTAGTACGTACTCGAGTGCTGATGTAATAGCCCAAAATTGTATTAATACTTTTGAAAACACTTCGCGATGTTTGTGTAAGGCTATGACATTTCCCTTTAGATTTCTATTTGACAACATAATTTCAGGATTTTAAAATTATTTTAAAAAGCCATTAGAATTTGGTAATTTACTTGAATAAATTATTGAAAGATTTATATTTGGTCCTGCTCAGGAATATCTAAAATGTAGCAATACTTAGGAAAAGTTGGAAAGCAAATTCTAATAAACCTTAAAATGTGTACATATTTTCACACACATAAACACATACACACATATATATATATACATACATACATATATATATATACACACACACACACACACATATAGTCATATTCACATAAGCATAAATATGAATAATTGCAATAAAATTCCTAGAAAAATTCTAGAAATAAGTATTGACCCTAATTGAAAGCTTGATTCAATTGTTGACCAAATTGACCCACTGTGGGACCCACATGGCAGTCCCTTTTCCTCTCTGCCCTTGTGGGCATTTCCCCGAACAGCTGAGCTGCCTCGGCTCAAACTGCTCTCCACCGGTGATCCAGCTCGCAGCTGCCCAAAATCGCCCAGGAGATCTGTCCTTTGGCTGCTTGTGCGTGTCGTCTTAGCCTGTGCGGGCCCACAACTGCGCCGAAGTGACATTCCACCACTGCTCGCCGCCGTTCTCTGTCGCCGTGGCCGACCAAGCCGCCTTGTCGGGCCGGCTATGTCAAGTCGCGCTAGGCACCGCCCGCCTTGCCCAATGGCCATCCTGGTTGCGCCATCGATGCCTCTGGCACCCGCCGCACCCTCGGGCTAGCATTGCCGCCTTGCGCAAGCCACCTTCGTCACCCGACTAGGTCACTCGCCGCGCGCGAGTGAGCCACCGCCCCAACCCACCAATGGGACGCCGAGCTCCCTTAAAACCGGCTTGACCATGCCCGGGACCGCTGGACAATAATCGAGCTCCGGCCGAGCTTAAATGCGGCCAAACCACATCGGCTCTTTTCTTTCTTCCTCCACTCTCTTGTCGACAGCCTAATCCAGACCTTCCTAGCCTCCACTCTTGCTCGCGTTTGCTTCGCCATATCCTCGTGATGCTCCTGCCCGAAGGAATCGATCCGTGATGCTCCAAGATTGTCGGATCGCTCTCGCCGCCGCCAGCAGCCTAGTTCTTCCCCCTTTCTGATTCCTTTCCCTCTGGTGAGCTTCGCGGCAATTCATTGCACCGTAAGCTTCGCGTGACTTCACCTCACACATTGCTCACCTCTTTTGGCCCAGGGATTCACCGGTCTTCTCCCGCACCGTGAGCGCGCCGTCTCCCTTGTTCGGCCTCCTCGTCGACAATCCACCCCGAGCATCTACGACCGCGAATATCCACTAGGTACGCCTCCACAATGTCCTCAGTAGCTCATGCGCGCGCTATTTCCTCTTGAGATCGCCTCTAGCTCCTCCATTCATGTTCGCCGGTAGCCGGTTCCGCCGCCGCGCATGGCTCCGCCGCGTCCGGCCGTTTCTGGCCTCGACGAGGGCATCATTAGATGCGCGTTAACCTACGGATTCTAACGCACCCAAGAACTCCCCAAACGGAGCACTATAGCTCCGGCTAGCCGTCGGTCAAGCCTCGGCCGTGCGCACGTCGGCCAGAGGAAGACGATGACGGCCAGCCGTCCGATCAACGCCAAGATCCATGCAATCTCGCCACTCACGGTCACTGACTGGTGGGCCCTAGCTGTCGGGTGCTCGCCGGTTTAAAAACTCCCGCGCAGCTTCGGCGTGTCGCTGACATGTGGGCCCTCGGTCCCACATGTCAGGTTAAGTGGAAGCGCTCCGCTTCGCTGGCGCCTTCGCTCGCGTGTTGCGCCTTTTTGAAATACGCCTTCTGCGTGGCTGGCTCGGCTGCAAGATAGCGGGCCGGCCCATCACTCTTCACCGGTTTTCCCCGAATCTGTGATTTAAAACAATGACAGTAATTACAAATGATTTATTTAAAATATGTAGAGATCTGCAAAAATTCTGGAAAAATTATGGTAAATACTAGAGCTTAGGATGGATTTGTTAAAAATAATACCAAAAACAGTAACAAAACATTTTCATCATATTAAATTCTTTAGCTTATTTTTAGGGTATTAACCTATATAAGAAAATAGCAGAAATAGATTGTGGGTTATCAAAAATGGATTAACATTTAATAAAACCTAAGAAAATCATGGATGGTTGGTAATAACCTTCTGGACCTAGGAGGAATATAAAATCTATGGTATGATTCCTAATCACATGTTACCTTATAATTGGCTTAATTAATAACTATGGTTAATTAGTTAGTTTTCCTAAACCTATGTACCAGTCCAAAGTAAGTTATTTTATAGCATGTTAAGATAGTAAAACTTTTATTTTTAATTAAGTCATATATCATGCAATCTCATGTATATATATATATGACATATGAGCATGTCTTCCACACACACCCCACTTAACCCTACTATGCTAGAACAAGAATGACAAGATAAGTTGATGAAGGAAATTCTTCTAAACAAAGTGCAGGTTAACATATTCTCGCTTTTTGAATACTTTAAACACAATAAAACCCTATTTTCTCCTATTGGGCCAAGTAGAGTAGAAAATACACTATTATATATATGCATGAACATTATGTGCATCATCTCGTTAGCACCTTGCTGCTATTACTCTAGAAATTATTACTTAGAAGGATCATGGAACTTTCTCGATAGATATTCATATTATACAGTTAGTTAAGCATAGGAATTGTAAACGAACGAATACGAGCGATTTCGATTGCATCTCATGCATCATTCTTTTCCTCGCCGCATTGTGTTTATGATGAATTGTTGATTCTCCGATTAGACGTAGAAGATCCGGAAGGATAGTTCGAGGACTCTACACAGAACCCAGACTTCAATTCCTAAGGCGAGTTAATACCTACCCTTAAAGGTGTTTCCTTTTATTAGGGAGAATCTCGATTTCCCTAGTGCGAGTTAACATCCAATAATTCATATTGAATCCCAGATTTCCAAAGTATATTATTTACAGTAGAAAATTGCATGCTCTTTAAGTATTTATACCTGTTTGCTTAATCATGATATATCATGCCATGTTATTATTTGTTATTGTTTGACCCTGATGATATTGCCTGGTTATAATCATCTGTCATTTGACCTTACTATTGATCGCCTTGATGATCACCCTTGTTAGCCTGGTTAGGTTAAATAAACTGATTTAGACTCTTAAGTCTTGGTTAAAATCTTGCTTAGACATTGCTCAGGTCCAACTATAAACTTTAGGCTTAGAATTGTCTCGGAACGGTAAACCGATATTCACCGAACATGATCACAAAATAAATATGGTTAATTGGTAATTGGGCCTGGCATGCCAGTGTGTGTGAAAGGATTGGTTATGGTTGTGTTTCAATGCGGACTGGGTCCGGCATTGGGTAAGAGATGGAGTAGCTGGGCTACGTGAATTAAGGAGCTAATCGCCCACATACGTAGTGCATGGAAGAGGAGCGCGGTGAGATCCGCGTAATGCCGTGCGCTGCCCCAAAAGGAGGGGTTCCGTCACATCGTGTGATTCACACGGAGGGTGCGATTTAGCCGAAGAAGGAAGTGCATAAGGGTGAGGCCCTTAGTGGACTGGCTAGGCTGAATCATGGATTCCCCTTAGACGGGTGCATCAGGGATGCACAGTGTGACGTCACTGACTATCTGCCTGCGGGAGATAGTTCCTAACACCACAACGCGCCGGCCATCGCGCGGTAGTGCAAGTATTGGGGATTCAGGGGTAGTTACGACCTGCGGGCGTACCCTGTTTGCCGCCATACTTGAGGTGAAGACAGTTTCATTTCGTCATCCGAGGATGATCTAGGTCCATTCTTACAGAGAGCCGTGAGTCTAGCGTGGGTCGGCCACCCAGCTAGGATGAGACCGGGTACTTTGCTGGGGAATGTGATCCACAACGAGTACACCACACTCGGAAGATGATGGCGGGAGTGGGAAGAGATCGTTTGGCAGAGTGAATGGAAACTACCATGGGTTTGGTCTATGTATTAAAATGGAATTATGATGAATAATCAACTTGATATAGAAATTTGGTTAAACTGCTAAGTCATAGGCTTTGATTTCCAAAAATGGCTTTTCTGCAAATAACAAAACCCGGGCTTTCCTTTCAAATCTCTATCACTAAATGCATTGAGTTGGGTGTTAGCTTGCCAGTGTTTGGATGACACTGACCTTGTACAAATATCTATCTTTAGACATGAAGGATCCTGTTGAAGAAGATGCTTACGATTGTCATGAGGAAGGAGATCCTCAGTACCAGGACCAAGAGTAGTTACTTAAGTTAGGGTTTGGTGCATTCCGCCAGCCGTGTGTGGTTACGCAGCTGCTGGTGTGATTTTGTTGTTCCTTTTGAAACTTACAATTTGCATCTTGGAAGATTTTCGCTACTCTGATGAACACTGGACTGTAACTAAGGCTTAATGCCGTTTGCTACTAATGCGATCTGAAGATCGCGGTTATGTAATATTTGGACAACCGATGTATGAATTGATTCCAACTATGTAATCCTTGCACTAGCCTACTGATCTAAGGCCTAGTGCAGGTCCGACCAATTCTCGCAAGGTAAACCGAGAAAGACCGCGACAGCTGAATTGCACTATGAATTCATTCCTAGAACCTTTTCCTCTATGCTTCGTTCAGAACGTGGCGAATGCCCTGTCATGCGTTATTATATAAATAGTAATTATGAGTATTCGAAGTACTTATATATATGTAGGTTGGCATCTCAATATTACCTGTTTAGAATATCAATGACAAACTGAAAATCTTGCTGTGGTTTTCTTCTGGAGTCTTGCACAGTGATGTTCGCACTATCGACATTGATAATAAGTAGGATCCAGTGAAACCTATTCATATATATGTATTGCAACATATATGTAATTAGTCATATTATGAATGTCTTGAAAATGGATAAACGAGAGGTTGTGTGATGACATGCATATATACGTACTGGAAGTTGAAGGGCAGAAGTATGTGCGGTTTATAGTACTGTTCTAAAAGAGCCTGCAGAATGTATTCTTCAATTTCTTTTGGTTTGCGTTTACAGTTAGGCTCGTTGATAATTGATGGGTCGATGAAGCCGATGTTGAAGATAGTCTCTCTTCTACATCGTTGTATCTCCATTCTACATATAAAGGGGATGAGTTATTAGATTTTGCAGCTTGAACTATGGCGAAATTAACACATATATATGGTAAACTCAATCATTAGCTGAAAATACTTACAGACACCAACAGCTCATTAGAGACACGTTGACGGCGTCTCGATGGTAAAATTGGTAGAAGTCGTCGAATTCCATCCATATGAGTTCATCCCCACGATACAAATCTGTGTTTTTTATATGGACGGGGAACATTGTTCTTCCTTGAGCGAACCGTTCCATGTACCATTCATGAAATTGTCTCATCTTGTTTGGCAGATCCCTTATCTTTTTCAGTGCAACCAACTCCCGCCCCAGCTTATATAGCCACCTGACCTCTGCCGTTGGAAGATTATCTGATAGTCCCATAGCTACAGCGTAAGACAGCCCCGACTCTCCCAAGAATTTCTCTAGCTGGTAATCTTGGGTTGTCTTGTTAGGTGCCACCGCCGCCTTAGCCTGTTTCCCTTTCAATGCAGGCTTCGCTATTGTGCGTTCGTAGTTAGTGGAGGCAGGAAGAGGCGTTGCACGGCATGTCGCAAAGTGGGCTGCAGCTTTCGGATCAATTTGCGCCTTGGGAGGTGGCACCTTTGGTGCGAAGTGTGTCTCAATTTCCTTTTGAACTATTTCTCGTGTCTCCTCGGCCGTCATGTCATATGCCCTTTTCGGAGGTTCCTTTGACGGCTGTGTTGACCGGCTGGACTGGGCCGTCTTAGGAGGGGGTAGCGTCGCAGTACTGGTCCTTCGTACTTAGAGTTTCTTCCTTGGAGGAGATTGTGGAGCCGGGCTTCGTGGAGCAGGAGGTGGAGGCGGAGTGCTCTGTATTGGAGACGAGGCATGTCATTGAGGTGATGTAGGAGGAGGCGTGTTTTATCGTTGCGATTGAGGCATGGTCCCTTCGGTCAGCTCTAATTGTTGGATTTCCCTTGGTGGAGAGGTCACCTCCACGGTCTTTGGAAATATGATATATCTTTTTCGCCAGAGTATGATTCCGTGGAGGGCCTGTCCAAGCTTAGTGATGTCGTCCCCTCCAGCAATCCTGGGCAGAAGATCTTCATAGCCGCTCAACACCTCCTGCATCGTGACCTTCGAGTAACTTGGCGGTATCTCGTTGCAGTGGAAAAGCTGGCCCGGCTCCACCGGGTACGCCACGCCATAAGCCACCTTGGTGAAGAGGTTATGCGCCTGAATGTGTAGCTCACACTCCCGGCGAACTTTGATGTTGTCCACTGCGTACTGTCCTAGGTCCGTAGAAAGTGTGGCGGCGTTGGACGAGCAGCTACTCCGTCGCGCGGAGGTGGGCAGGCTAAGTATGGCGTCGCCCTGTGTATTGCTTGTACCTGCTCCCTGAAGTTTACCGAGTGCCGCCTGCAGCTTTTGCTCAACAATCTCTCTGATGCTCTGCTGAGTTGCTCTGAGCTCCCTTTCCAGTAAGTTGTATCTGTACGACTCTCTTCTTTTGCTTCTTGACCGGCTCCTGTACGTATCAGCATCTTTGGAGAAACCATACTTCCATGGCACGGACGATCCCATTCCTCTTGTCCGTCCTGGGTGCTCAGGGTTTTGAAGTGCATGTGTGAGCTCGTCATTCTCCCTGTCTGTCACTAAGGAACCGGAGCGAGACATGTCGACAATTTGGACAATTCTGTTTTCAACATCCTCCGCTCCCGGTGCCATCAATAAGCTACCGTCGTCTGCAAGGGCCCCTCCATGACCCATGAACCAATTCCGCAAGCGAAATTCCCATTCAGCAGTAGCAGGTGTGATATTCTTGGCCATTAGTTCTTCCTCCCGCTTCTCCAATTTAGGTATAGCCTTGACGTAACCACTGGTGCCAAGATGGTGGTGGTATTTCTTCTTCCCAGCGTTGATCTTGTTCTGATGGCTCGCGGTCTGTCCTTCCTTTGACAATTTGTATTTTTCAAATGCATCCCAGTGATCCGCCAGCTTGGGATGTTGGTTGAAGTCTAGCTTTTCTCCCTTCTTGACATACTTGTTGTTCAGGTGAACTTTCCACGACTAAAATTGGGGTGCCATGTTCTTCAAAGTGTATCTCTTAACCTTGTTCTCGTATCCTTTAGGAAATTTGAAGTTTTCCTTGATATCTTTCCAAAGGAGCTCCTTGGTGGCTTGCGGAACTTCAGGCCATTTCTTGATGCTAACTGGGACATGATCCCTAACGTGGAAACCACATGCGTTGTTAAACGGGCCTACTGCAGAAAGAGGAGCAATTGGCTTCCCGTCATTATCGACGTTGGTGAAAACAAACTTTGTAGCAAGCTTCTTGTTAGGTCCTTGCTTGGTTTAGGTGCTCGATGTACTGGGCTGAAAATGGACAGAGATGTGAATTTTTCATGTCAGAGCCATTTATATTAATTGGTTAAATACGATTAAATGGTTTATCCGGATTTTCGTGGCATTACCTCGCTTCCCTCAGCATCCACGGGATCACTGGATCCACCGGCAGCGGTGTTGACAACGTTGGCATCACCTTCATTGGCGCCCAAGTTGCTACCATGGGCGATCTCGTCTAGCTAGAACCGTTCGCCCATCTCGAAATTAGGATCACCACGCCCAGGTGTCACCATCTATCGTAATTATGAAATATTGTTTAGTTAGTAAGTATGGCAACTCATTTAGGAACATTTTCAAGATAAAAGAAATATATAACAAAAAATACATTTAGGGACATTTTCACTCATCTCACTCTCACTCTCACTCTCCATCTCTCTCTCCATCTCACTCTCACTCTCCATCTCACACTCTCTCTCCATCTCTCTCTCATTCTCCATCTCACTCTCACTCTCTCCATCTCACTCTCACTCTCCATCTCTCTCTCATTCTCCATCTCACTCTCTCCATCTCACTCTCACTCTCCATCTCTCACTCTCTCTCTCCATCTCACTCTCACTCTCCATCTCTCTCTCATTCTCTCACTCTCTCCTTCTGTGTCCCTTAGGGACTTTTGACCTTGTGGGCGGCTTTAGGACAGAGGGGGTGTTAGCATGGGAGCCAGGCAACCTAGGCCCTTCGGGATGAGCCCTTCGGGATGGAGGAGGTCGCAAACGACGCACGGTGGCGGAAGAGACGACAACAAGGTCATAGGCGTTGGCGGTGACGGTGGTGGTCGACGGAGTACGTGGGCCGACGGCAATGGCGCGCGCGGGGAGACGACTTGGACGGTGACGGCGCGACAGCGATCGACCACGGCGCGGGGAGACGACTTGGACCGTGACGGCGCGACAGCGATCGACGGCGGCGCGGGGAGACGACTTGGACCATGACGGCACGATAGCGGTCGACGGCGGCGCAGGGTCCTCGATGGAGACGACGGCGCCGGTGCGACAGAGGAAGAGATCGTGCGCGGGGACTTAGAAAATTTTCGAGTGTGTGTCCGGCGCGGGGAGAAGACAGATATTTATAAGCGCACGTCTTCAAGCGGTTGAAACCACCAACCCCTTGTAATAAGTGTTCTACAAGATGTTGGTAATAGAAACCGCATGTAGAACACCCCCTCTACAAGCGGTTTGTAATAGAAACCACTTGTAGAAACCCCTTCACCGCTGCCGGTTAGCGAGGGAGGGACCTCTACAAGCGGTTGGTATCACCAACCGCTTGTAGAGAGTTAGGAGTCAAAATTGTTTGACACCCTATTTGTTTGAGATAAAACTTCCTCCCGACTGGCTAGCGAGTGGCGCTTGAGCGTGGGCTCACCTGCGGCGTTGCCGGTTCGAGCCCCGCTCGCGCCCCCTGCCATTTTATTTTTTGCTTTGCTTTCCTCTTTTTTAATGCATTTAAAAATTATTTAATCCCTTCAAACATTATTTAATCCCTACAAAAATTAGTGACTGCAACAAAAAATTAGTGAGTGCATCCAAAAAATATTTAATCCCTACAAAAATTATTTAATGCATTCAAAAATTATTTAATGCCTTCAAACATTATTTAATGCATTCAAACATTATTTAATGCATTCAAACATTATTTCATGCATTCAAAAATTAGTGAGTGCAAACAAAAATTAATGAGTCCATTCAAAAATTATTTAATGCATTCAAGCGGTTGAAACCGCCAACCCCTTGTAATAAGTGTTCTACAAGCGGTTCGTAATAGAAACCGCGTGTAGAACACCCCCTCTACAAGCGGTTTGTAATAGAAACCGCTTGTAGAAACCCTTTCACCGCTGGCGGGTAGCGAGGGAGGGACCTCTATAAGCGGTTGGTATCACCAACCGCTTGTAGAGAGTTAGGAGTCAAAATGATTTGACGTCCTGTTTGGTTGAGATAAAACTTCCTCCCGACTTGCTAGCGAGTGGCGCTCGAGCGTGGGCTCACCTGCGGCGTCGCCGGTTCGAGCCCCGCTTGCGCCCCCTGCCATTTTATTTTTTGCTTTGCTTTCCTTTGTTTTTAATCCATTTAAAAATTATTTAATCCCTTCAAACATTATTTAATCTCTACAAAAATTAGTGACTGTAACCAAAAATTAGTGAGTGCATTCAAAAATTATTTAATCCCTACAAAAATTATTTAATCCCTACAAAAATTATTTAATGCATTCAAAAATTATTTAATGCATTCAAAAATTAGTGAGTGCAACCAAAAATTAGTGAGTCCATTCAAAAATTAGTGAGTGCATCCAAAAATTAGTTAGTGCAATAAAAAATTACTTAGTCCATTCAAAAATTAGTTAGTACATCCAAAAATTAGTTAGTGCATCCAAAAATTAGTTAGTCCATCCAAAAGTTAGTTAGTGCATCCAAAAATTAGTTAGTGCATTCAAAAATTAGTTAATCACATGAATTAATGATCACTTTGTCTTTACAAGTGTTACTTCGTCGTGATCGCGATGTATGTAAGGAGCATTGACTTCTGTTACATTTACGACACTTATGTCGACATCTACCGCAAAGGGAGGGAACTCGTCGAACTGATTATACTCCTCCTCGTCTGTGACGTCCTCAACACCAACAATCCTTCGTTTGCCCTAGAGAACCACGTGTCGCTTTGGCTTACTACTGCAATCCTTTTGCTTCTCCCTGTGCTTCTTTGGTTTGCTTGACATGTCCATTATGTAGAAGACCTGTCTGACATCATTGGTAAGGACGAATGGTTCGCGTCTATAACCAACTTTTGTCAGGTCCATGGTTGTCATGCCGTATTTGTCGATCTTCACGCCGCTTAAAGTCAGTTTGACCCACCGGCACTTAAACAGAGGGACTTTTAATGGTCCATAGTCGAGCTCCCATATCTCTTCTATGTAACCATAATATGTGTCCACATTGCCTTTGTTGTCAGTGGCGTCTATACGGATACCGCTGTTCTGGTTGGTTCTCTTGGTATCTTGGCATTTTGTGTAGAAGGTATAACCATTTATCTCGTAGCCCTTGAATATGACGATTTTACTAGATGGCATCCGAGCCAGGCGTTGCAACTGTTCATTTTCTAACCAAGCGCTGAAAGTATCCATGTGCCTCACTGTGATCCAATCCTCGGACCTCCCTGAAAATTCGCGGCGTAGAATACTCTTATGATGAAGGACATACGGGGCCACTATGGTTGATTGTTTTAGAACAGTGAAATGTGCTTGCTTAAAAGTTAGGAGATCATTGCATGCAATTGCTTTCCGTCCTAGTATCCCTTTTCCCCATAGTCTCCTCTCATGGCGTGATATAGGGACACAATGGGATGTAGATCCTCAATGTAATCCAAACAAAACTCAACCACCTCCTTTGTCCCATAACCCTCTAAAATGCATCTGATGAGGACATCACTAGCCCGCACGTAGAAGAATCATTAAACATGCAAGGCCCAATGACACGAGCTTGTACGCCGACATCTTGGACAAAAGGTGAATTCATTTCTTAAACAAAAAAATTATTTAATTACCGAACAAATGATGCTACCTAATGTTTGTTGTTTACTTGTTATTAGATGTGATGGCATCGCCAAAATAATTTCCTAGACAAGAAATTGCATGAATAAAGGAAAATGTGCACTTGATGCTGGCGTGAGGGAGATTCAAATATTAATGCCACAAGTAATATTTTTGTAGCACGCACCATATTTGCAGCCATGACGAGTAGTCTTATGCAAGCGAAGAAACACCCATTCAATTTTCAGCCGTGGAGGAAAATATTCGTTACCTATTTTTTGTATGTCACCAATAGGAAAGCATGGACCAGCACGCATTAACCACAAAAAATCATAGCTTCCTTTTTGTGTGGCCGCAATTTAAGGAAGTTTCCATGCATTCCTACAGCTAGAAGGATCAGCTTTTTATTTAGTCGATCCTCTAGATGTAGAATGCAGACTTTGATTTTGGTTTTAGCAACTGCTATTGTAGAGGTCTCTTGGACCCAAAACTTGAAGTCTCATTGAAATCATTTATCTTCGAGTGATTTCTTTCTCTGTTGCTCTTTCAATTCTCGTCGAATTGCTCGGGCTGTTCTTCGTGAACAGGTCAGTCGTGTTTTGACACGGTTGATAACCAATTGAGGAGTAGTTTAGCGATTGCGAGGTTGTTGGTCACATTCTTAGATCGTGGTTAGCCACCCCTTTGTCAAAGTCACAACTCGCCCCAAAGGATTTCTCCTACGATGGAAGATCGGGACCAATCGTGCGCACGCATCTTAAGTCGAGACGTGTGCGTATCAAGTGGTATCAGAGCCTTCGTTGCCGGTAGGAATTCATCTATCCTTTAGTAGTAGTTTAATTTTTGTTTTACCTACATCCAGAAAATCGCCATACAAAAATGTCTATTTCCTAGCCCGTTCTAGCCATTCGATCTGTTAATTTCAATTTGCGTTATTGAGTTTTTGTTCATCTTGTCGTGTCTAGTTGCGGATCTAAATTCCCTTGCTGCATAATCTAGAAATCTTTCCAAAAAAAAATAATAGAAGCCTCGAAGAAACAGCTTCAGATCTGACATCCAATTTTCGTCCAGTATTTTTCTCTCTGTGCAGCAGTCAGCAAAACGCGTATATCTTTGTCTCTAGAAGTCCAAATTCAACCAAACCAATTTTTTTGGCTTCCTAACTCACAAACCCACCTTCCTGTCAAATTTGGTGACATTTTGTGGAGTGGATTTAAATCTGCATTAGTTTTCAAGTTTGAGCAGCTGCTGCGCTGTCCAAATCTGCCAATCGGTTGTTGAAAAAAAAAAAGAAAGTGAAAAAGAAGTAAAAAAAAAAAGTGCTACGGTTGCATCCAAAAGTCCAAAGTGCTGCTCTTGCAACTAGTTTGAGTTTGCCTTGAAACATCTTCCGATCAGTAACTAAGACTAGTACTTGAGCGAAGTTTTATTCAATTTCGCAAGTTTGGGATTACAGATTGCTTATTCCTTTGCTACAAAATTTCCCCACCTAGAGCTCCACAAAATTGCCATTGATCAGCGTGTTCTGTCACTTTGCAATCGCTTTACTAACTTCCTTTTGAAAGTTATCACGAACCAGCAAACACGCGAGCGATCTTCGAGAAGGGTAAGAGCTTCAGTTGGTAAGATTTGAGGGGCTGTGAGTTCCACATATATATTAGCATTGGTAGGGTTCTTTGTTTTTCTCGCTAACCATGTCAGGTTCAAGAATTTCTCGTGACGGATCGTAACAGGATGATGATGCCAATGGTGTGGATCAACAACTTATCATGCCCCTGTCTCTGTGTGCCCAAGCTTTAATGAATCAATTTGCAAACACTTTTGAAAGAATGTTGACTGATCAAGTGCTTGTTCGTCTGGACGGTTTGGAGAATCGTCTTGGAGGTCTTGAAGGCCGGATTGAACAAACTGAGCATACTCCTCCACGACAAAATCCACCACCGCGAGTCCCTCGAGGTCCAAATGGTGCCTTCAATTATGCTGCAGCCGCTACTCCACTTCGTCCAAGAGATAATCTAAATGCTGCTTTGCAAGAGGCTGCTAATGAAGGTGAAAATGATGAATTTGTTGCTGAAAATGAAGATGTGTATATGGGGCGTGATCAACAACGTCTTGCACACAACCGCCAAGGCATGGGGGGCCATGTAGGACATGCACATCACCGCCAAGAAGCAAGAAGAGATGATCCTCTCGGGAAGATTAAATTTACTGTTCCGAGCTTTGATGGCAAATTTAATCCAGAAGCATATCTTGATTGGGAGTTGCAAATTGAATAAAAATTCAGTTGTCATCACTACCCAGAAGATCATCGAGTACGTGCTACCACTAGTGAATTTGTCGATTATGCCTCTATTTGGTGGAGCCGAATCCATCAAAGGAATAGAGCTCCCCACACTTGGGATGATTTGAAGCGCTTGATGAGAGCCAGATTTGTGCTCGCTTATTTTGGAAGAGATTTGCTTAATAGAATACAAAGATTGAATCAAGGTAGCAAATCTGTGGAAGACTATTATCAAGAACTACAAGTGGGTATGCTTCGTGCTAATGTGCAAGAAGAAGAGAATGCAAAGATGGCAAGATTCTTGGGTGGACTAAATAGAGAGATACAAGACATACTTGATTTTCAAAATTACAACTCGTTGGATGAGCTTTTCCATTATGCATGCAAAGCGGAAAGACAAGTTCAAGGAAAGAGACAGGGTTACAACAAATCTAGCCGCACATACCCTAGTCATTCCGCACCTTGGAAGGGGACCAATCAGCAGTAAAAGAGTGTTGTCCTTTCCTCTAGTCGGAGTGCTGTAACCGCTACCCATGAGAATTGAGCAAGCCGAACAACTTCATCAATGCACAAACCTACTAATTCCAACAAGATAGTTGCTGCCCCTACCAAAAGTTCATCTTCAGTTGCTTCTACAGGTAGAACAAGAGAGATAGAGTGTTTCAAATGCAAGGGAAAAGGTCACTATATGCGGGATTGTCCAAATCAGCGAGCTCTTGTCATATGGGAAGATGGTGAGTATACATCGGCAAGCGAAGTGGGGGAGGAAGAATCTAATCATGAGGAGTTAAAGCACAATACTAGTTCTGATTTAGAGGCGATCACATTTGATACAAACCATACTAGCCTTATTGTTTGTCGAGTTCTTAGTTCTCAAATGGAGAAGGCTGAAAGAGGCAACATCATAATTTGTTTCAAATCAAAATTTGTGATCAAAAAACACTCCTGGAAGGTGATAATAGATGGAGGGAGCTGTAACAATATTGCAAGTACAAAGATGGTTGAAAGGCTTGGCTTGACCACATGCTCACACCCACAGCCATACTACATCCAGTGGCTCAATTCTTGTGGCAAATTGAAGGTAACGGCGATGGTACGTGTGCATTTCTCCATTGGGACATATGCTGATTTTGTGGACTGTGATGTGGTGCCGATGCAAGCTTGTGCATTGTTACTTGGGAGGCCATGGCAGTACGACAAGGATACTACACATCATGGGCGCTCCAACAAGTATTCTTTCATACACAAAGATAACAAGGTTTCATTGGTTCCAATGACACCGGAAGAAATTGTAGAGGATGATTTAGATAGGGCTGAGCGTGAGAGAAAAGAAAGAGAGGCGAGTGCATCCAAAAAATAGGGAGTGAGAGCCAGCAGTCCAAAATGAGTGGAAACAAAGAAAAGAGTGAAAAGAAAAGCGAGATCCAATGTAAGGGACAGATTTTATTAGCCACAAAAAGTGAGATACGAGAGTTTGAAAACCAGCCCCAAGAGTGTTTTGCACTTGTGTGCAAAGACACCCTTTTCTCTACTAATGCTTCACCCTCTACCTTGCCAGATTCGATTGTTTCTTTAATGCAGGAATTTAAAGATGTGTTTCCGAACGAGATGCCGGCGGGGCTGCCACCATTGAGAGGAATTGAGCATCAAATCGATTTGGTTCCAGGGGCATCTTTGCCTAATCGTCCTCCATACCGAACCAACCCTGAAGAGACGAAAGAAATTCAACGCCAAGTGCAAGAACTTCTCGACAAAGGTAACGTATGAGAGAGCTATAGTCCATGTGCTGTTCCGGTTTTACTTGTGCCTAAAAAAGATGGATCATGGAGAATGTGTGTTGACTATAGAGCTATCAACAACATTACTGTTTGATATCGTCATCCTATCCCTAGGCTAGATGACATGCTTGACGAATTAAGTGGCTCCACTGTCTTTTCTAAGGTTGACTTGCGTAGCGGATACCACCAAATTAGAATGAAGCTAGGTGATGAATGGAAAACTGCTTTTAAGACATAATTTGGTTTGTATGAATGGTTGGTTATGCCATTTGGTCTTACTAATGCACCTAGTACATTTATGCGTTTGATGAATGAAGTATTGAAATCTTTTATTGGAAAGTTTGTGGTGGTTTACTTTGATGATATATTAATTTACAGCAAGTCTTTGGAAGAACATTTGGATCACTTGCGCCAGGTTTTTGCTGCTTTGAGAGAGGCTCGCTTGTTTGGTAACCTTGAGAAGTGCACATTTTGCACAGATCGAGTTGTTTTTCCTGGTTTGTTGTGATTGCGCAGGGAATTGAAATGGATGAACAGAAGGTGGAGGCTATCCGAGCTTGGCCCACACCTACAACGGTCATACAAGTGAGAAGTTTTCACGGATTAGTTGGGTTCTATCGCCGGTTCGTGAAGGATTTTAGCTCGCTCGCTGCACCACTCAATGAGCTGACAAAGAAGAATGTGCCTTTCAAATGGGGTAAAGCACAAGAGAATGCCTTCAACACGCTGAAAGATAAGTTGACAAATGCACCGCTTTTACAACTCCCTGATTTTGATAAGACATTTGAGATAGAATGTGATGCCAGTGGTATTGGAATTGAGATAGAATGTGATGCTAGTGGTATTGGAATTGGTGGTGTTCTTATGCAAAAAAGGAAACCGGTTGCTTTCTTTAGTGAAAAGCTTAGTGGTCCTATGCTGAATTACTCTACATATGACAAAGAATTATATGCTTTCGTTCGAGTTTTAGAAACATGGCAGCATTACCTATGGCCAAAAGAATTTGTCATACATTCAGACCATGAATCATTGAAACATATACGTAGCCAAATCAAGTTGAATCGTAGACATGCAAAGTGGATCGAATTCATTGAAACATTTCCTTATGTTGTGAAATATAAAAAGGGAAAGGATAATCTAGTTGCTGATGCTTTATCTAGAAGATATGCTTTGATATCCCAACTTGATTGTAAAATTTTTTGTTTGGAAGGATTAAAAGAATTATATGCATCTGATATGGACTTCAAAGACATATATGCTAATTGTAAAGAAGGAAGATGTTGGGATAAATATGTGTTGAATGATGGGTACTTGTTCAGAGCTAACAAACTTTGTGTTCCTGCAAGTCCCGTTCGTCTTCTATTATTGCAGGAGTCCCATGGAGGTGGATTGATGGGCCATTTCGGTGTTCAGAAGACTGAGGACATTCTATCCACACACTTCTACTGGCCAAAGTTGAGCCATGATGTTGAGCGCTATGTGAGGAGATGCCCTACTTGTCAAACAGCTAAGTCTCGCTTAAACCCGCATGGCTTGTATACACCCCTTCCTATTCCAAAAGCACCGTGGGAAGATATTTCTATGGATTTTGTTTTAGGATTGCCTAGGACAAAGAGGGGAAAGGACAACATATTTGTAGTTGTTGATAGGTTTTCTAAGATGGCTCATTTTATACCTTGTCATAAGAGCGATGATGCTACCCATGTTGCGGATTTGTTTTTTAGAGAGGTCGTTCGGATGCATGGAGTTCTAAGGACAATTGTCTTGGATCGTGATGCCAAGTTTCTGAGCCATTTTTGGAGGACACTATGGGGAAAACTTGGAATGAAGCTATTGTTTTCTACAACATGCCACCCGCAGACTGATGGGCAAACAGAGGTTGTCAACCGCACACTTGGTACAATGTTGCGAGCAATACTAAAGAAGAACCTGAAGCTGTGGGAGGAGTGCTTACCTCACATTGAGTTCACATACAACCGGGTTGTTCATTCAACAACAAAGTTGTGCCCATTTGAGGTTGTTTATGGTTTCAAGCCAATAGCTCCAATTGATCTACTACCTTTGCCCCCATCGGAAAAGGTAAATTTAGATGCCGAGGAGAGGGCTGAGTTGGTGCACAAGATACATGAGACAACCAAGGCAAACATTGAGAAGATGCAGGCCCAATATAAGAAGAACGCAGATAAGGGTCGGAAAGAAATGTTGTTCAAGGAAGGTGACTTAGTTTGGTTACGCTTGCGCAAGGATCGCTTCCCCGAGCAGCACAAGTCCAAGCTAATGCCCCGAGGAGATGGACCATTTAAAGTTCTTGCAAAGACCAATGACATTGTTTACAAGTTAGAGCTACCTAAAGAATATGGTGTAAGTGATACATTCAATGTTAGTGACTTATCTCTATACAGTGGTGCTGAAGACGATCTAGAGTCGAGGTCGACTCCTCCTCAAGAGGGGGAGTATGATGAGGACATCACTAGCCCGCACGTAGAAGAATCATTAAACATGCAAGGCCCAATGACACGAGCTCATACGCGACCTCTTGGACAAAAAGGTGAATTCGTTAATTAAACAAACAAATTATTTAATTACAGAACAAATGATGCTACCTAATGATTGTTGTTTACTTGTTATTAGATGTGATGGCATCTCCAAAATAATTTCCTAGACAAGAAATTGCATGAATAAAGGAAAATGTGCACTTGATGCTGGCGTGAGGGAGATTCCAATATTAATGCCACAAGTAATTTTTTTGTGGCACGCACCATATTTTCAGCCATGAAGAGTTCTACTAGTCTTATGCAAGCGAAGAAACACCCATTCAATTTTCAGCCATGGAGGAAAATATTTGTTACCTATTTTTTTGTATGTCACCAATAGGAAAGCATGGACCAGCACGCATTAACCACAAAAAATCATAGCTTCCTTTTTGTGTGGCCGCAATTTAAGGAAGTTTCCATGCATTCCTACAGCTAGGAACGATCGGCCTTTTATTTAGTCGATCCTCTAGATGCAGAAGGCAGACTTTGATTTTGGTTTTAGCAACTGCTATTGTAGAGGTCTTTTGGCCCCAAAACTTAAAGTCTCATTGAATCATTTATCTTCGAGTGATTTCTTCCACTGTTGCTCTTTCAATTCTCGTCGAATTGCTCGGCCGTTCTTCGTGAACAGGTCAGTCATGTTTTGACACGGTTGATAACCAATTGAGGAGTGGTTTAGCGATTGCGAGGTTGTTGGTCACGTTCTTGGATCGTGGTTAGCCACCCCTTCGTCAAAGTCACAACTCACCCCAAAGGATTTCTCCTACGACAGAAGATCGGGACCAATCGTGCGCACGCATCTTAAGTTGAGGCGTGTGCGTATCAGCATCTTTCGGGACGTGAACGGTTACGGACATACTTCTTTAGGACTTTCATGTACCTCTCGAAAGGAAACATGTTGTGCAGAAACATGGGCCCGAGAATACCTATCTCTTTGACAATGTGAACAGTGAGATGAACCATAATATCAAAAAATTGAGGAGGAAAGATCATCTCAAGGCTGACCACACTCTGTACCACGTCATCTTGTAGCTTACTTAGCTTATGTGGATCGATAACCTTCTGCGAAACCGCGTTGAAAAAGGTACACAGCTTTATGATTGTCACCTGGACCCACTCAGGCAAAATACCTCTCACAGCCACCGGGAGCAACTGTGTCATCTATACAAGACAGTCATGAGCTTTCAGATGTACGATTTTATTCTCTTTCATGTATATGAGTCTCTTCATATTTGACGAGTATCCTGAAGAGACCTTCACACTGTTCAAGCACTCTATCATATTTTTTTTCTCTTCTTTGCTTAGAGTATAGCTCGCGGGATTTAGGTAATGTTCTTTCTCTCTCTTTTCTGGATGTAGACGATCCCTCAGTTCCAAAAGTTGTAGGTCCTTCCGAGCTTGTAGTGTATCTTTCGATTTGCCGTACATATTCAAGTATCCTAACAGGTTCAAGCAAACATTCTTCATGATGTGCATGAAGTCAAGTGAGTGATGGATCTCTAAAACTTCCCAATAAGGGAGGAGTGTTATTTCATAAAACATTAATAATTTCATTCCAAACCTAGATCTACTATTGTTACATTGAAGGGAGGAGTGTTATATTAAAGATTGTAAAGCTAACAACTTTTGAAAAACAACTCCCTACAATTTATCATGGTCCTACCTAAAATTAACGTTATGGAGTGAGATGGAAGAGAGGGAGTGTTACATTGAAGATTCTAAACCTAAAAACACTTTTGGAGAAAACAACTACCATAATTCATCATGGTCTTGTCTAAAATTAAAGTTATGGAGTGAGCTAGCAATAAAAACCTTCAACAATCAAAATTAATTTTTTCTCCATATTAAATGTAAAAGAAACAACAATATCCTGGTAAGAAGGATGGTAGCATAGTGTTACTAACCTTGATTCACTTAATTTGAAACTAAATCATGACATTCAAAAATTCGGACAGCACCTCCCCCAAGAATGGTGCCAGGCCCTTCCCTGTTCATGTCTGTGAGCTCGGGGAGGAAGGAAGAGTTTAAATGGGTAGGCGGGACCTCTTTCAGAAGCGGTTTGAGACACCAACCGCTTCTAAATATATATCTCTACAAGCGGTTAGGGTCTCAAACCACTTGTGATAATTCAGAAGCGGTTTGAGACACGAACCGCTTGTGGAGGTTGGTCAACACAAGCGGTTGGTGTTAGCAACCACTTCTGGAAACCCTGTCCTGGACGTTGCTCACGAATTGCTTCTGGTATGAAGGCCAGAAGCGGTTCGCACCTAACCGCTTGTAATAGCCCGTTTGTGATACGCAGTTCTGTAGTAGTGAGTTGAGCCCTGAACGAGATGTTTTCCATTGGAATCTGCACAAAAGTAGATAATATTATGTTAACTCTATGTATCTTAGGATAATAAATCATCATATTCATTACCAAAACAAGATTTTGTGGAAACATAAGATACCATTTAAGATAAAAATTTTCCTCTAGTATTTAATTAGATAGAGGAATAATTTTATCTACTAGATGAATAATTTTGACGAAAGACAATCTACCTAAAAGGAATTGGATGGGTAGTCGGAAATGTTGTTTTTGCAATAACAATAAAACTATTCAGCACCTTTTCTTTAATTGCCAGTTCTCTAGGTCATTTTGGCAGTTAGTCCAAATTGTACTAGGATGGAATTCCCCTATGAGTCTTACTCGCATTAGAGGAAATTGGCTCGCAGGGATAGGATCAAAGCAACGAAATATGACTGTGGTTGGCATAGTTGCTTTTTTTTGAGCAGTCTAGCTTTGTCGAAATGATTTGACAAACGCAAGGATAATACATTTTTAAGGCTACATCATTGGACATTGCTTTAAAAGGAGATGATAAAGAAAAAAATACTCAAGGTGTGCCAAGAGTTGGATATCACAGTCATTTTCTTCTTTGCCGACCATACGTGGAAATTTAATAGTAGGTTTTGTGTTAGTTGAGCTTTTTTAGACAGCATGTTGGTTTTTTTTCTTAGCCTTATGTTGATATAGTCAGATTATGATGTGGCTACGTACATCTAATGACGTAGAGGTTGAAACTTTCTTTCCATTATTAAAAAAAGATTGCTACTGTTATACCTCCAGCAAAAGCTGCAGGTGAGATTTTTCAGAATGCCGACGTAATCCAAATTAAAACAGAACGTTAATTAGCGTCAGACTTCTAGCTGGTACGTACATACAAATCTGTCATGTTGAACTATTCGATTTCTTTTCCTTCTTCTTGCGTGTGTGAATGTACGTACGTACGTAAAATGGGGGAAATACTTCTCCAATTTATAGTACTCTGGTATGCGGTGACAAACAAGTTCGGTACAGTAGTTGTACGAGAAATCTAGCTAGACCAGACTGAAGAATTAGCGAGGCAACATACAGATATGGCCACACGAAACTGCAGGCGCGGGCGGCACGCGGCGGCGGCACGGGCGTCGAGCGTGTGTCCGTAATGCGGTTAGAACGGGCTGCGCGGACAAGGATAGGTCTTCTATTTACTCGACCAGACCGACCTAAATTAGGGCACGTGGCACCAGCTTTGTTTACTTTGGCTAAGCCGACGCAAATAGACGCCTTGTGCCTTGTTTACATTAGCCTAATAAACAAAGCTGATGCCATGTGCCCTTATTTACGTCATCTCATTGACATAATGTAACATTCTTATTTTTAAAAACCAAAAATTAATTTGTATCATGCATTGCATTGCATTAAAATTTTAAAGAAAATGATTTTCAAAAAAGAATATGTTACTTGTTAAATAATTAAAACTATAAAAATAATTGAGTTGTTTTACAAATATTTTATAAAGTAATTAAATCTTAAGTGTTTAATTTTCAAAAAAGAAAATAAATTATATTTGAGTTTGATTTTCAAAAGGAGAAAATCGAAATTTATTTTTTCAAAATACACTACTAGAGAAATAGCCTCTCATACCGGCACATCAGTACCGGTTATGCATGAACCGAAACTGACGGTTACATCAGTCCCGGTTCAACGGTCTACGGGTCCGGGGGAACATCAGTACGGGTTGAAGAAACCAACCGATACTAATTTTGTAATATCCATGCTGGTTGGTTACACCAACCGGTACTAAGCAGTCTAGCTGGTCCGGGGTCTGCTTAGTACCAGTTGGTTACACCAACCTATACTGTTGCTAGAGCATCAGTACAGGTTGGTGCAACCAACCGGTACTAAGCAGCCTTATTTGAACCTCCTCTTCCTCGCCTCCTCGGCTAGCTCCACACTCTTCTTCTTTCTCCCACCTCGGCTTCAATTCATCCCTGGTTTTCTTCGGTTCCTAAACTTTTGCAGTTCCTTGGTTTTTCTTCCGTTCATTATAACTTGTTTTTATTGATTTCGCATTGGATTTTGCAGTTCTGCATTCGAATTTGCTTTGTATGTTTAATCACATTTGACTGCATTGGAATTTGTCGTGTGTTTAATGGATCCGACCTTCTATCTTTCCCTCCCCTATATTTTTCCCCTCCATTCACATGGAGAACAGTACCGCACCATTTTGATCCCCTTCTCTCCTCTGCCAACGCAACCAGCCGCACCGCATCCCTCTGCCATGGTTCGCTGCCTCAAGACCTGCAGGGTGACTTGCAATCCCCATCCTCCGCTGCAACCTCCCGCCGCCAGTGCAGGTCTGTCCACCTCCTCTACCGCCAGTGCAGGTCTGTCCACCTCCTCCGTCGCAACCTCTCGCGTCGCCCCACCCACCTCCTCCACCACAACCTCGCGTGCCGCCCCGCTCACCTCCGCCGCAACCTCCGGCACCAACCTGGAGGAGGCTTGGAGGGCCTTCTACCACCGGCGCCCTATCTACTACCCGCCACCATATCAACCTCGCAGCTGGGAAGAACTGGCCTCGCTGTTGCCGCCGCTGTTGCCATCGCTAAGCTTCCAGGATCGGATGCACATGGAGGTGAGGATCCCACGCCGCGTGCGCCGCCTCGTCCTCCCCCCTGCGCCTCGTCCTCTACCCGACGATGACGAAATCGACTGGGAGGCGCTGATGGCGGAGGATGCTAACTAAAATATAGCTATTATATATATATATATGTATATATGTTGTTTAATTATGTGATGTAGTGGATCAGTGTTAGTTATTATGTATGTATGTTGTTTAATTATGTGATATAGTGGATCAGTGTTAGTTATTATGTGATGAATTATTTTGTGATGGAATAGGATCAGTTTTAATTATATGATGTCCTTAATTATGAATTATTTGTATCAGTGTGTGATGGATGATGAAATGGTTATTTGTGAGTGATGGTGATCTGTGCAAATATTCATCAAATGAGTTATGGTAAAATGGTGATATGTGCAATGAATTGGTAATATGTGCAAATATTCATCAAATGAGTTATGGTTCGGTGTTAGTCTTTTTCTTCAATTTGTAATCTGTGCAATGAATTGGTAATATGTGCAAATGCCGATTTGCATTGAAATGGTAATCTGGGTGCTCCACCAGTACCGGTTCATAACATGGGCCAGTACAGCAACCCCCCCAGATAGAAATGGCCTTCCATAACATGGTCCGCGGGGAATATCAGTACCAGCTGAAGAAACCAACCGATACTGATTCTCTAACATCAGTACCAGTTGGTTACACCAACCATGTTAGAGCATCAGTACAGGCTGGTTTCTTAAACTGATACTCAGCAGCCCTATTTGAACCTCCTCTCCCCCGCCTCCTCCCCATACTCTGCCAGATCAAGAACAGTGCAACGCTGGCCAAGAGCTTCAAGAAAGAGGGAGGTGCTGCCAAAATTTTGGTCATTTTACTCCTAGCCAAGTTAACCAAGGTTAGTAACATTGTTTCTCATTACATTTGGTGTAAAATAGAGCTTCTTCTTTGCTTGAAATATGAAAAAGTTTGATCTTTTCTCATGATCGATCAAGAACAGTGCAACGACAGCCAAGAGCTTCAAGAAAGGGGGAAGTCTTGCCAAAAGTTTGGTCATTTTACTCCTAGCCAAGTTAACCAAGGTTAGTAACATCGTTCCTCACTATATTTGGTGTAAAATGGAGCTTTTTACTTGAAATGTGAAGAAAATTTAATCTTTTCTCATGATCGATCAAGAACGGTGCAGCGCCGGCCAAGAGTTTCAAGGAAAGGGGTGGTGCTGCCAAATTTCAAAATTTTGGTCATTTTACTCCAAGCCAAGGTAACCAAGGTTAGTAATATCGTTCCTCGCTACATTTGGTGTAAAATAGAGCTTCTTCTTTGCTTGAAATGTGAAGAAAATTTTACTTTTGTCATGATCGATAAAAGATTATGAATGTAGAGAGCGAGCTCGATCTTTTCATGTAGGTTGCAATAACTTGTTATGTAAGTTTGAAATTTGCTTGGATTAGATGTAACTCGCGTTGAATGTGTGGATCTAGCTCAAATTTAGGTTTTGGTTCCATCGATCGATGAAGAATTTTGAATCAAGACTTTGATCTACCAAGTCTTTCTTGTTAGGTGTGGATCTAGCTCAAATTTAGACTTTGGTTCCATCGATCGATGAAGAATTTTGACTTTTATCTACCAAGTCATTCATTTTAGATGTGGATCTAGCTCCAATGTAGGTTTCGGTTTAAATAAAATTTATCCACTTAAAATTTTTAAATAAATTTAATATTGGTTTAATTTGAAATTTGTGAAATGTTAAAAAATTCATTATTGGAAAATGAGTTAACAGCTGCCTTGATGTAACATAATGTAGATGGACCGACGATGGATGTATATGGACCGACGCTCCCTAGAGTTCTTGCAGGGTTTGCAAGCTTTTCTTTGTGCGGTCTTCGTGCGGCCGATGCATGCACGAAGTCAGGCTGTATATGTTGTCCATGCATAGACGGTAAGAATGAGAAGGAGTGGTCAAAATCCAGCCACCTTCACTTCCATTTGCTCTCAAGAGGTTTCATACCAAACTATACCTGTTGGACCAAGCACGGTGAAGAAACGACTATACGAGAAGATGGTGAAGAAGAAGAAGAGGGGGACAACAATATCCCGGATGCTGGCCAACACGGTTCTTTCGAAGATACATTGGAGAGTTTGGCGATGATGACCTAGACCAGATGCTACTTGATAGAGAGGGAGAATACACGGATGAAAGATATTACGAAAAGTTCCAGCGCCTGTGGGGGGACCATAGAACACTATTGTACCCAAACTGCCGACAGGGCCATAAAAAATTGTGTACCACGCTAGAACTCATGCAATGGAAGGCGACCAATGGATTGTCTGATAAGGGATTCGACGAGTTGTTATGCCTCATAAGGAAGTTGCTTCCAGAGGGTAACACGCTGCCTGAAACTACGTACAACGCTAAGCAAGTTGTCTGCCCTTTGGGGTTAGAGGTATAAAAGATACATGCATGCCGGAACGATTGTATCCTTTATCGCAATGAGTACGAGGATTTGGAAACTTGTCCGGTGTACAAAACTTCGAGGTATAAGACTAGGCGTGATGACCCAGGCGAGGAAGAGGGGCAGCGTAAGAAGAAGAGACCCCCCGTTAAGATGGTCTGGTATTTTCCTATAATCCCCCGGTTGAAGCATTTATTTGCGAGCAAAACGCATACCCAGATGATGCGCTGACACAAAGAAGATCGTAAGGATGAGGAAGGCTAAGGCACCCCGCTGACAGCTCCCAGTGGAGGAAAGTCGATAGAAAA